>OX371179.1:8192852-8875216 GCA_947310635.1 Leptodirus hochenwartii | reverse complement strand
CACTCTCACCGTTATTATTTAATCTATATATAGAAGATGCAATAAACAAAGTAAAAGAAGAGTATAGTGTAGGTGTGAATGTACAGGGAGAGAAAATATATATGCTGAGATTCGCCGACGATATAGCTATATTGGAAGAAAGCGAAAAGAAATTAGAAAGTGTATTGAATGGTATGCAGGCAGTATTGACTAGGGATTTTAACATGAAAATAAATATAGGTAAAACTAAAGTGATGAGGTGTGACAAAAAGGAATGCAGTACAAAAATGAGGATCACAATAGGAGATAATAGAATCGAAGAAGTGTCAGATTTTTGTTATTTAGGCAGTAGAATCACAAAAGATAATCGAAGCAAAGTAGATATAAAGTGTAGGATAGCACAGGGTAGGAAGGCATTCGTAGAAAAAGAACAGATTTTAAGATCAAATATTGACTTGGGTATTAGAAAAAGATTACTGAAGGTATATGTTTGGAGTGTAGCACTGTACGGGTGTGAGGCGTGGACTATAGGAAAGGAAGAGAAGCGTAGATTAGAAGCACTTGAAATGTGGTGTTATAGGAGGATGATGAGGATTGGTTGGGAAGATAAAGTAACAAATGAAGCTGTACTAGAGTTAGTAGGGGAGAAGAGAAGTATCTGGAGAGTGTTACAGCATAGGAGAGACAGATTAGTAGGGCATATTCTTAGGCATGGGGGGATTATGCAATTGATCATAGAAGGTAGAGTGGAAGGAAAGAGAGGGGTAGGTAGGCCTAGATTGGAGTATGTGAGTCAGATAGTTGAAGACGTTGAGATGAATAGCTATAGGGAGATGAAGGGATTAGCTCAGGATAGATCGGCATGGCGTGCTGTTTCCAACCAATCTTTAGGATTGCGGACTCTTTAACTAATAGTTTGATTTGATAGTTTTTGCATGAATTAGTAGAAACTTTTTTAGATACTCTTACAATTAAGTTACGCTTGTAATTATACAGTAAATTCACTATGCGTATTTATTAAAAAAATATATATTCGACAACAATTGGATTTAAAATACGCATAATCTAGTGCATAATAATACAAAAAAAAAATACAAACGGAGATGTATGTTATACGTAGAATGCCATATTTCACATATCCCATCTATTGAATAACGTACTTTACTAAAAAAAATCTAACGTTTATAAAAATTTAAAACAGCGACAATAAAGTAACAATAAGCGACAATCCTTTACCTATCCAGACGAAACCGCTAAATCTAGTAATTTTTTATGTGCCACATGTGGCTGGCTATAACGGTGCCTGCTGTAAATCAAGGTAGGGAAATGTGGAAATGCGCTCGGTGATGCAAAAAGGAAATATATTATCGAGATATACGAGGATGCAGCGGTGACTCCAGAGTCATTCGCACACATATATCATTGAGGGTACGCGAACTCCGGTAGTTGGAAACGCGACAATTATTGGCTGCAGATGGTAGCATCTGCAGCGCGCGGCTATGCCATTGCCATCAACTCAAATCCGTTTTCCTAGATCAGCGATCTCCAAAACTTTTTTGATCGCGTACCCTCAAGAAGAAAATAATTATAAGTTGTACCCCCTATAATATAATATAATATAATTTATATATATATATATATGTGTGTGTGTAGTTTAAAAATCAAATTATTTATTATTTATTTATTTTAAACAAAACAATACATACATTTAAGTAAAATTACAAATTTACATTTTGAATTAGAATTTAATATGAGCAATGTGATTGTATTTGTTTAGTAATATCGGAAAAATCTGGTTTGATGCCCTCTGTTAATGCCGAGGATGGTAAATGCCTATAAATATGGGGTCAGGTAGAAGAAACCGAAAGTGTATATGGTCAAATTCCTACAGACGCCTGTTGTCCATCGCCTTCCTCTTGCACGAAGCACTTATTTCTTGCACATGTTTGCTCGGGGTGATCATGCAATAAAATGCAGGCTTCTGCATTCTGAATTTCTATACTTTCACCAACTGGGTCATCTGGGTCATTGTTAATTGGGTAATTGTCACGATCGTTAAATATATGGGGACCTATATCTATGTCTTATTCTTCAATGTTTGATTTCGATTGGAAATATTTCTTTTGAATATCAGTAACGAGGGATTAAAGAGCTTATTTTCTTGGAGACCGAATCTTATAGGAATTTACATGTGCTTTTGTAGGAATTTAACCATCATTAACTCGACTACCTGAAAATTATAGGAATATCTATACACCCGTTAATGCAATTCGAAGATCTGGTTCTAACTCCAATTTATTTCTGTATTTGGTTTTAATTGTTGTCATTGCAGAAAACGCTACTTCACACAGCAGGTATGTAGAACCAAATGGTAAGATGTTATTCGTTGCTGTGCTTACTAAATCTGGATATTCGATTTTCAATCCCATCCACCAATTATGAAGAGATTTTTCTTTAAATTCGGATTGTTCTTTCTCTCATGTCAATTAACTGTTCTTGAGCTGCAATCGAAAGATGATCTATTTTTACATTTTCAGCAAATTGGCTCAGGACCCATTGAAACTCTGTTTTAATACTACGAAGATCCGTAAATTGGTTAAAAAATTCTGTATACAATTTTTTTAAATGTGTAAATATAAGACTTGTAATTTGTTCCACATTTACTGCATTTTCAGAAGCAAAATCACACAATAATGGAAACCCCCCCAAGTACCCCCAAGTATCACTTTGCGTATCCCCTGGGGTACGCGTACCCCACTTTGGAGACCACTGACCTAGATAATGGTAAAGATCGAAAGGAATGAAATAGATACGATTTGTGCTAAACATGACTGAACATTTGACTAAAATTGCAATCAGTATCCAGTAATTATATTAATGTATTATGGAACGAACTAGTCCGGGTTGCTATGACAACGTGACGTCACGCTGCTTCTACAGCTAAGAATATATCGTTGTTTTAAGCTATTCTTTAGCGTCCCAACAGAGAAGCCTAGTCTAGTATACAGGAAAATGGATATAGAATAGCCAGATAAGACAGTTGCATTCTTCTGTGTAGTTACGTATGTACGATTTTGCCACGCGTTTCTTCAAGAATATATTTAATAGAAATAATTCCATAAAAATGAAACGTGTCAGTTCTTTATTGAAAATTGAGTTTTGTAGACTTTCTATTCAGGACAAAGTAAATTAAGGAATTAGTTAGGCCACTGCCTGATTTAAATTTATCACAAACTTGTGCAAGCAGTGTTTATATCAATGAAAAATAGAAGAGCGGAACACCACTTTCAAGAAATTTAGGCAATTTCATTTTCGGGTAAGATTTCTTACTATTACGTTACTTTCTAAGAAATGTCGCCCCCTCGGTTGAAACGGCAAGAGCCGCCACTACTTCCATGACTAATTTATTGCATCAAACTTATTCATCCGTATAAAAATTTTACCGTTACCGGAATTTTTGTATTCAAATTGAGATTGCATTTATTTAAACCGGTATTTCGACGATATCACTGGACCGATTTCAATGTCTTTGATTGTATTTTGATCTATATCAGCGGGTTTTCTATTATGATCTATATTAGCCGATTTTCTACAAATTTCAATATATTTGTTATATACGCCTTTATTCGGCGTTTGGAAAATAGACGGATTGGCGCATAGTCCTCATTCAATATAATTAAAGCAGACAATATGAACGGATTCAAGACTGGGTCGGTTCAAAGTTTTTTTTTTGTTTTAATTCATTTTATAGACTTTAATTCATTTTTATAGATTTGTCTATATTTCTTTGTTATCTATATTTTATAGATATATACAGTGTGTCCCATTTTCGAGCTACCACTATGGGTAACTCCGTTATTATAATAGATAAAAATACGGTTAAATGGGCAATGTTTTGCGCAGTTTTATGCTGATTTCAAATCTGCCTTTAGATATTGAATAACATTTTTATTTCTTTAGATATCTGAAAAAAACTAAGATTATGCATTTTCTTTAATCGTCGATATTTCCATTATTAATATTTTTTTATTAAGGACACTTTGACTTTCTTAAGACACTTTTCAAAAACGCTTTTACAAGTGTTATTAGTTTTCTTCTATCTTTTTTTAATTTGAAGATACGACCACTAACTTTATATTTTCTTATAGACGTCAAATATCAAATATGTTCTGTCAAATAGCATTTTTTATTTCAATTTCAATGATGTATCACACCCCCCATAAAAAGTTTTATTTTCCGAATAAATGCAATTGTATATTCTTTGTATATGTAGAAAAAAAAGTAAAAAAAAAGTATATTCTTTAATTTCCTTAAATAAAGAAATGTATTATTTCGAGTAAATTTGGCGCAGATGTTTACGTATACTTTTCACTCCTCAAAAAATTTTATTAATAAATCCTAAAAATAAATCAATTTTACTACACAAATTAAATGTAATTAAAAATTATTAATATTATTACTGGTAATTGTACAAGCGAACAAGTGTTAAGGACAATTCTTTAATAATATTATTACAATTGGTTTTTTGAAACGGATTTACTAACATAAAAACTATATATTTTACTAAATATTTTATCTTATGAAAAAGTGTAATTTAGTTAGTTAAGTTAAAGAGTCCGCAATCCTAAAGATTGGTTGGAAACAGCACGCCATGCCGATCTATCCTGAGCTAATCCCTTCATCTCCCTATAGCTATTCATCTCAACGTCTTCAACTATCTGACTCACATACTCCAATCTAGGCCTACCTACCCCTCTCTTTCCCTCCACTCTACCTTCTATGATCAATTGCATAATCCCCCCATGCCTAAGAATATGCCCTACTAATCTGTCTCTCCTACGTTGTAACACTCTCCAAATACTTCTCTTCTCCCCTACTAACTCTAGTACAGCTTCATTTGTTACTTTATCTTCCCAACCAATCCTCATCATCCTCCTATAACACCACATTTCAAGTGCTTCTAATCTACGCTTCTCTTCCTTTCCTATAGTCCACGCCTCACACCCGTACAGTGCTACACTCCAAACATATACCTTCAGTAATCTTTTTCTAATACCCAAGTCAATATTTGATCTTAAAATCTGTTCTTTTTCTACGAATGCCTTCCTACCCTGTGCTATCCTACACTTTATATCTACTTTGCTTCGATTATCTTTTGTGATTCTACTGCCTAAATAACAAAAATCTGACACTTCTTCGATTCTATTATCTCCTATTGTGATCCTCATTTTTGTACTGCATTCCTTTTTGTCACACCTCATCACTTTAGTTTTACCTATATTTATTTTCATGTTAAAATCCCTAGTCAATACTGCCTGCATACCATTCAATACACTTTCTAATTTCTTTTCGCTTTCTTCCAATATAGCTATATCGTCGGCGAATCTCAGCATATATATTTTCTCTCCCTGTACATTCACACCTACACTATACTCTTCTTTTACTTTGTTTATTGCATCTTCTATATATAGATTAAATAATAACGGTGAGAGTGTACATCCCTGCCGAACTCCCTTCCCTATTTTTGCTACCTCTTCTTCCCCCTCAATTCTAACTAAGGCAGTTTGGTGTTTATATAAATTAAAAATTATTCTCCTATCCTTATAATCTATACCCGTTTCTTTTAAAATTCTAAACATTATGTCCCAATCTACATTATCAAATGCCTTTTCTAAATCTACAAAAGCTATGCAAGTTACCTTTCCTACCCTCTTTCTTTTTTCTACTACCGTTCTTAGTGCTAGAATCGCCTCTCTCGTCCATCTGTTTTTCCAAAAACCAAACTGATCTTCTCCTAGCCTTTCCTCTACTTTATTTTCTAATCTCCTATAAATAATCTTTAACAATATCTTCGATGCATGTGATAGTAGGCTAATGGTCCTATAGTTCTCACACAAATTAGCTCCTATTTTCTTCGGCATTGTTACTATTCTACTACGCTGAAAATCCTGTGGTACTTCTCCCTTCTCATATATTTTACAAACTAACCTGTATAATCGCTCCTGCATTTTTCCCCCTGCGTGTTTTATTAATTCGGCTGGTATCATATCAATCCCCGCTGCTTTGTTATTCCGTAAATCATTTAATGCTCTATGAAACTCTGACCTAAGTATGCTAGGACCTAAGTCATCCTCATCTATCTGTTCCACATTTTCTAGCTCCTCCATGTCCTGCCTACCTTTATATAAATCTTCAAGATACTCCTTCCATCTTCTAGCTTTTTCCTTATTTTCTGTGAGTTCCTTACCCTGCTTATCACATATAATGTTACCCTTTGGTTTTACTTTAGAAAAATGTGACTTAATTTTCCTGTAGCCCAAATCTACTTTACCTCTTCTCATATCCTCCTCAATATCCTCACAATTTCCTTTTATCCACTCTTCTTTCGCTAGCTTGCATTTCCTATTAATTAAGTTCCTTAGTTCCTTATATTTTTTCTGTCCTGCTTCTGTGTTTCCAATTTTAATTTTCCTTCTTGCTTCTATCATTTTAACTATTTCTTCCGTGATCCATTCCCTCCTACCTGCCCTTTTCTTTGTGCCTAATACTTCATTTGCTGCTGTAGTTAACCCATTTCTGATTTCCCTCCATTCGCAATCTATGTCGTTCCTAGATGTTCCATTAGCCATGATTTCTACTTTCTGCTTGTACTTTTCACATACATCAGCTAATTTTAACCTATCGACATCTACTCTGACCTGTTTAGACTTCTGTAATTTCTTGAATTTGACCTCTGAGTCCAGGACTACTAAATTATGGTCACTATCAATATCTGCTCCAGGGTAACTCTTACAATTCTTAATCTGGTTCCTAAACCTCTCTTTAACCAGTATGTAATCTATCTGATACCTCCCTATATCTCCTGGCATTTTCCACGTATATATCCTGCGCTTGTGATTCTGAAAAAGCGTGTTTGCTACCACTAGCTTATTCCTAATACAAAACTCTACCAATCTATCCCCTCTATCATTACGTGTTCCTATTCCATATTCTCCTACTATTGAAACTTCCTTTCCCTTACCTACTACGGCATTCCAATCTCCGATTACAATTAGATTATCCTGTCCTTTAACGTTTGCTAACCTAGATTCAATCTCCTCATAAATGGATTCTACCTCCTCATCATCGTGACTTGAAGTTGGCATATATACTTGCACTATAACTGTGTCCGTTGGCTTCGTGTCTAATCTAATAGTTATAATTCTATCACTAACTTGGCAATAACTCTTTATTCTACATCCCAACTTTCTATTCATTATAAAACCTACACCGGTATGCCCATTATCTGATGCTGTGGTTATTAATCTGTATTCTCCTGACCACGTATCTACTTGATCTTTCCTCCTAACTTCACTAATCCCTACAATATCCAGTCTAAGTCTCTCCATTTCTAATTTCAAATTCTCTAACTTTCCTATCCTATTCAAACTGCGTATATTCCACGCTCCGACTCGTAGAATACTCGATGAAATCGATCTCTTGCCCGCCCCAGAATCCGAGGGCTTGCCTGCTACCGAAGTAGCAGGATGAGATTCTGAGCCATTGGCTCTACTCATCTGGGGTATTATATTTGAGATAATCGACATTTTCATACTGTAATCTGGAGAAGGGTACAGTGCTGGTTTCTCCTTGCCTTGCACCGACCAATGAGTGCATATTTTAGCCGTCGCCCCACCGATTCAGCCTAATCCCCCTAATACCGTGGGTTAGCCTGAATCTTTCCTATAGACCGGGATCCCTGTATAGGGACCGCTCTATAGGCCAGAGCGTCGTTGCCCATGTCTTGCCCCTAGGAGGCATATGCAGTGCATTGGCACACTATTGACATTGTGTAATTTAAGTAAAGTTAAACTCTAGGCAATATAATATTTAGCGTTTCACTTATATCGTTTTTTTTTCTCTATACATCACTTATACACATACATATACTTATATACACAAGCTACTCAACCACACATAGTTTTTCTATTGACAATACACAAGCGTACCCACAGCACTATTCAATGTGCCGTACGACTAACGCCATCCTGTTTTGAATAGCACTGCTCTGTACTGTATTGGTGAAGCCGTTATACAGGTCTTGATTTATGATGCGTGAACTTCTGTCACTTTCCTGCCACTTTCAATAAAACGGTGTATACGCTATAACAAGATATTACTAATGAAATTAAGTATTTGTCACTCTTCTTGCCAATTTATATTAATTAGTCTTTCGTTGTATACTGTAAATAATTCAGATTTTTTTATTTAGAGAATCTAAATTTCTAATCCCAAATGGATGGATTCAAATGTTTTTTGTAGCTACAACTAGAGCCTACTATAGTAGTTCTTCGTTTTTTCGATTTGTTAGAAATAGTTTCATAGCCTAAATAGGGTAAAAAGGTGAATTTAATTACTTAACAAAATAGTAAGCACTGTTCAGTTCAAAGTGGATTAATATAGAAAATTTACTAGAAAATAGCCTGATTTTCATTAGAATAAGTAAATATATTAAATAATGTTCATCACATTTATTGATTATTTTTGATACCTTATCAAAATAACTCACTGTTGATGATTACCTGGTATAGTGTCTGCTAAAATTTCAAACAGATAATGAAGATTAGAAAACATATAAGCATATAAACATATATAATATCAAGATCGGATGATTATTGTTACAAAATGCACAATTAGAATTGTATACAAATTGAAATGCCTGAAAACAGAAAATAGTTGTACGTGACACTAGCTATCCTTGCTATAATAGCCTTAACTCTTCGCGCAAAATTCAATGTTAAACAATTTCTTGTAGCATATATTTCAGCGCTTCTTATCTAATTCTTGGATACGAAATACTTGTCGGAAACTTGTGAGAACTTACGAGAACGTAATCGTATTATACTCGTTTAACAATAAGTGTGAGTTTGTCCCGGCAAAACATGCGAGTGTACAAATGGGCAGAGCGGCGTCATGTAGCGCGCCTCTTTCAGTAGGCCCGAAACGCCTGAAAGGGCTGAAGGCGCCGCGCTTATTTCAGCTAAATTCCAAACAGTATTGTGTACGGAATTCTATTTGCAAACCCTAACACATAAATTCCCGTTAGTAATTCGTCCTCGTGAGTTGACAATTCAGAGCGAGAACTGTTCATAGCATTTTATTAAACTAATTCCGCTGTATAGTCGACAACATTAGTAACGGGTTTTAAAAAACACTACGGTGTTAAATAATAGTATAGAATATTACCCAAATACTATAACTTAAGGCTGCGCTAAAGGTACAGAAAAATTTTCAGAGATAATTTTGAGAAAGCGACTGGGAATATGCCAACAATATTTTGTGGCTATATTTCCAATTACTGTATCTAGGGAATAGGCGGCTCACTGTTTCCCAAAAAAATTTTTTTCGAATAATATTTTTTTTAGACTGCTTTTCAATTTTGTTTTAAATTTTTAAAGTATTGAGTTCTCTTAAGATGGAAGCAATAAGACAGATCGTTTTTGTTTCTTATTATTATCTTTTAAAATAAGGGAGATATTATCCCTTAAATTTAACATGGTAATTATTTTAGAAATAATTTTGAGAAAACGACTGGGAATATGCCAACAATATATTTCAAATTATGGTATCTAGGGAATAGGCGGCTCACTTTTTTTGAAAAAATTATTATTATTACTAATTCATTTTTGAAAATACATTTTTTAAATATTTTATAAATTTTTAAAAAGTGGGGCAACTTGGCAATTATTCACAAAGTCGTTAATTTCTTATAACTTAGAAATATCTCCACAAATAAGGGAGATATTATCCTTCAAAATTAACATTGTAATTTTTATATATATATAAGACAACCAGTCGGTGTTGTTCAGCATTTTAGCATGTTATTTTGTTTTACTTGTGCTACTGAAGATGGGGGCATAGCCTTCGAAATGTGCATCTACCTGCTTAATGCTTTAAGTTACGGTGTTTGGGTGATATTCTATACCAGGCATGGACAACCTTTTTTTGTAGAGGACCGAATAGAAAAATTTAATGTGGACCACGGGCCAAAATATTTGCCAACAGATCATACTTCCTCTTCTTCTCCACTTCTACTGTGCGCAAATTATCCTGGGATATAATTCCCACTTCCACAATGGTTATATCGTTTAATACCTTGTCGTGTACTACTATATCAGGTTTGTTAAACTGGACATAAACAGTTGATAATAATAGTAATAATATTTATTAAAAAAGAGAAGGTACGGATATGTAATCATACCTAGCGTTTTTCTTACAATAAAATAATGAAAAAATAAAACTTAAACTGATAAACTTCAACAAAGAAATAACTTAATAACTTCTCATAGTCACATAGTGCTACAACTCTAACTAATGAGAAACTTGGGATTACCTTTCTTTTACAAGAAGTTCAATATCTGGTGAAAGTAATGTTGTTGCTACGCGTAAGGTGTTTTACAAATTAGTATCGATAATCCTTGATCTGTTTTTTGATTTTGTGTTATTCTTTTTTGAAAAAAAAATGCTCACAGCAATAAGTACTGCCGAAGAGAGACATTATTTTATAAACAAAATTAATTAAATCTGGATATTTATCTTTGGAAACATATCTCACGTAAAAGTCTTGCAGAGGTACCTCACGAAACTGACTTTTCAGAATATCATCTGCCTGGAGTTTAATTAATTCCATTTGAAGCGATATTTCCACTTGCTCCACGTCCACGTCGAAAGGAGTCATGAAAATTTGAAATTGAAGTTCACGTAAACGGAAATCCTTAAATCTAAATGTAAATTCTGTATTTAGTGAAAATAGTTCCTGTGCTAGGGTATTCTTATCGAAATTTTTATGAGCAGCCAGGGTGGGAAAATGATAAGTATTTCCCATGGGAATCTGATTTTCCCACAACCGAAGTTTGCTTAGAAAAGACTTTATATGGGTGAATAGCTCATGGACAAATTGTCTTTGTTTCTGCATATTTGTCAAGTAACTGGTGACATCAACCAAAATGCAAAATCAGATAACCATGCATCATCTCCCAAAGGTTGGACCAGCTCGGGTCTGCCCTTCATTTCCATGAAAGTTTGCACTTTTTCTCTTGATTCATAAAATCGCTTCAACATTTTGCCGTTACTGAGCCAGCGAACTTCACAATGAAAAATAATGTCTCCATATTCTGTTTCCAAGTCCTGCAGGAATTGCTGGAACTGGCGGTGATTCAAACCTCTTGATTTGATAAAATTTACACACGAAACAACTGTCTTCATTACGTGCTTAAATTTTAATGATTTAGCACACAGGTTTTCTTGATGAATTATACAGTGAAAGGTGAACAGATTATTAATGTCAATATTTCTCTGTGATAATTCGGATTTTATTTTAGCCACCACTCCCACACTTTTCCCTATCATCGCGGGAGCTCCATCTGTAGTGACACCGCTTAACTTTGCCCAGATCACTTTAAATGCACTAAAATCATTAACAATTTCTTCAAAAATATCTTCCCTTCTTGTAGTGTCTTTCATGGCTTGAAAGAACTCTTTCCTTTTTTCTGGACACAAGATATTTGCCAATTCTATTAAGCACTCTTTCACAAATTCTCCTTCTGAGAACGGCTTCGAATATTCCGCCACTTTCTTACTAACAACATAACTTGCTCGAACGATATCTTCAGCTTCTTCACTGTGTTTTACAAAGATATTTTGTTGAGCGGCTAAATTCTTTCTTAGCTTCTTGATTCTGTCACTTCTTAGTTGCCCTGTTAAACTTTCGTATTTTTGCAAATGTTTGGTGGTATAATGTCTTTTTAAATTGTACTCTTTTAAAACCGCGACGGCTTCATTACATATCAGACAAATTGGCTTGTCCTTATAAATAACAAACAAATATTCTTGGGTCCACTTCTCCTGGAGGGTACGACGTTCTTGATCAACCTTTCTGTATTTACTACTTGAAGGCCCCGACATATTTTAGGAATAATTTTTTTCAGAGCTCCAAAACAATCATAACACTATTAACCCAACCTTTGCACTTCCAAACTGATCTTAAGGCAGACTTCCTTATATAGCGAGTGGCCTAAGCATCTCGAATATTCCTGAATTTACTAGCGCCATCTCGTCGATCGCCATCGTACGAGAAATATTCGACATGTTAGGATTCTACCTTCACAAAGTTTTAATATGCAACGGAAAAATTCAATGGCGGGCCGGATAAATCTTACTCGAGGGCCGGATGTGGCCCGCGGGCCGTGGGTGGCCCATGCCTGTTCTACATTATAATTTAACACCGTAGTGATAATTTTAAAAATATACATTAATTATTCTTGGACTAATTACAATTTGTATAACATACCATATAATTGTTCGTAATTTGTTAATATTACCAGCATGGCTGGCAATTTACAATTTTATAGGAATTTTTTTTTAAGGAGTGAACAAAAAATACTTCTAAATAACATTTGTTAAAAGTTAATATAAAGTATTCACATTTTTTATGGTAAATTAACCTTAAGCTTTATAAAATTTGCTTAAGAAAATTAAAACATTTTCAAACAAGAAAATTGTTTTTAATATATATTTTATAATTTGATTGTGGATTCTTCCATTTTTTCTCCTTTTATGAAGCTTAAGTATGAATCAATGTAAAATGTCTAAAGTTTTATATTAAAAAATGTAATACAATCGCACCGCGGTAAAGTGGCACTGGTAACCTTTATAGAAAAAATTATCATATTATATATATTATATATGGAAAGTTTCTTCACAAATCTGAAAATTAATTTATTGATTGAAATCTCAATTATTCATTGCAATTAGATGGAGCTACATTTTATAGCAACTGTAAATCAAAATATTTGCCGTTTAGAAGACCATCTAGTTTACTCGTTTAAAAGACGCCCGCGGAAGAAAAGCGTAGAAATATAAGAGGAGTATTGATTAAGTCTTTTAAACAGTTCTTGTGGGTTCTGTGATTTGAAAAGGGCAGGTCAAAAGTAACATCGGGAAAACTTCTTTTGTGGCGAGACCACCCCGGAGAAAATTAAAAATTTAAATACAATTAAATACGCTAGCACCCTGCAGCAATTATCATTCGTGCTATATAAGAATTTGTACTGAGTGTTTACTAGAAATTGTCCCAAGGACTTACTTTCCAATGAATTTAGTTTAATAAAAATATGAGAAAATGATCGATGGTATCAGATTATTGTGATGTGTCAAGTTCAAAATACAAACATAAAATGCATGGGCTACCATAAAGACTATCATCAATTTTATTTTTTATCTTGTGCTAGTGAAGATGGTGGTATAGCCTTAGAAATGCGCATCAAATGCTTTAAGTTACGGTATTTGGGTGATATTCTATACTATCGATTTGTTTGTTTATGGCGTCGTTCAGATATGAGTTCCTTTTGAATTTAATGACTTTACCGTACCATATTTTATTGATTTAACAAAATCTGCAGTAGCTTCATAAATCTGCTTCGTTAATTTATTAATACATTCCATATTCCAAAATAAAAAATTGAAAAATTGCTTTCAAATTGATGATATCGATCGTTCTAGAAGTACGATGTAAATTATATTCAATAATATAAAAGATGGCTGTGTTTTATAATTGTACAATTCTATAATTCAATTTCATATATTACGAAGAACTTTATTACAGATATATAGTTTATATTGAACAATCTAAATAATCCATAAAATGAGTATTTCGATGGATAATACACTATCTCTAGTAGCAATACAATCAACAAACATTATTTCTAGAATTATTTTATAACACAGTTTTATATTTCCGTAAATGTAAATTTTTACTGAGGATGGCGTTTAACTTTTTTGATGTATACTTATAGAAAAGTGTGAACAAAAATGTTTTCAACACATTGTATCCACTCTGTATATGAACGAATGGAACAAAAAGAGGCAAAGGAAATTCGACCCACGCCCGAATGCAAATATGATTCAAATAGCGGGGATTGCAATGCAAATAGATGCATTAAGGATAAGATCCAGAAACTGTTAATCTTTCCGCAGATCTAGCGGCGTGCTGTACATCGTATAATATAGTGCAGGGGAGGCCAACAAGTCGATCGCGATCGACCGGTCGATCGCGAGACCAATTTTGGTCGATCACTCGCAAGTTCGGGGTTTGCGAAAAGTATCTCATAAAAACTTTTAACTTAAAAAGTACAAATACTTTTTATTCAAATGTTTTCTGTGATTAGCTCATAGAAAGGATATAATTTTTATATTATCATTATTTTTATTAGTTTGTTTTGACATTTGAAATGGTTTTATTAAGTTCTTTTTCTTTGCACTTTTGCAATTTTTTTTTCTATTTAAAGCTTTTGTCGGTAGATAACTTTTTTGCTGCTGCTACTTTTTGCTATCTATATAAAATTTATTTGAATTGGGATATTACAAAATCAGCATAATACTTCGGCTTATGATAAATAAATTCAAATAAGTAGCCCTGCATTCTACCCCTAACTCTATTTTGAGGTTATATAGTTTGCGTAAGAGCAGAATATATCTTTCTATGTGTTTTTTTTCTGCATTTATACCTTAAAGAAGAGATTTGTTTCATTGAAGAACCATCAACAGGGCAACAAGGAATGTAGCATAAAATATTTTTGTCGTAAAAATATTTAATTGCAAGTTGCTCGTCATTGAAAAACTTTTCTAAGTCTTTACGCAAAGGAATCATAGGGTATATATTACTTTTAGTTTATATATTAAAAAAAATAAAAAAAAGTTATTATATCGGGTTCGAACCCGGGGGGTAATCCTCCAAATTTGATCCACTACTTTTATTACATGCCCTATTATTAAGTCGTATATTTTTTGCATTTTAGTATACCTATTTGTGAACATGGATAGCAAACCAAAAAAATCGAAAACATATCATTTCAATGAAGAATGGGAAATTAACTATTTTTTTACGATGGTGAATGATAAATGTTGCTGCTTAATATGTCTTAGCTCGATAGCCATTGCTAAAAAGGGTAATTTGGAGAGACATTTCTTATCTTTACATAACAAGTATCAAACAGATTATCCACCAAATTCCGAATTACGAAAACGTAAAGTTCGGGATCTTAAAACTCAATTAACAAATCAACAAAATATTTTCAAAAAGCCAATATTGAAGTCACAAGCAGTAACAACTGCATCCTTCAAAGTAAGCTATCTATTAGCTAAAAAATGTAAACCATTTTCTGATGGTGAATTTGTAAAGGAAATGTTCTTGGAAATCTCGGATTCCCTTTTTAATGATTTTAAGAACAAGAGCGAAATTACTGCTGCAATTCAAGATCTACAACTGTCCCGAAACACAGTGATGCGACGAATCGAAAAGATGGGTGTAAATTTAAAGGAACAGTTACAAAATGATATTAACAGATGCTCTTGTTTTTCTCTTCAATGTGATGAATCGACAGATATAAGTGATACTGCACAGTTACTTGTTTTCATTCGTTTAGTTTTTGAAGATTTTACATCTAAAGAAGAATTGTTGGGTATGATTTCTTTGAAAGAAAGGACTAGAGGTGTAAATATATTCAACGGGTTTAAAAGTCTGCTTAATGATAAGAAAGTACCTCTTTTTAAATTAGTTTCAATAACAACGGATGGCGCAGCTGCAATGATAGGCCGCAAAAATGGATTTATAGCCCTATGTCGAAATGACGATGAATTCCCAGATTTTTTGAGTTACCACTGTATAATTCACCAGCAAGTATTATCCAGCAAGAGACTAAATACAAAAGAAGTAATGGACATCGCGTTTGAAATTGTTAATTCAATTCGTGGAAGTTCTCTCAAACGTCGTCTTTTTCAACTAAAACTCGATGAAGGTCAGCCTGATTTATTATTGCATACTGATGTAAGATGGCTAAGTAGAGGTAAATTTCTGCAACGATTTCGTGATTTATTGCCTGAAATAATAGAATTTCTTAATGAACAAGAGAAAAAATATGCATATTTAAATGACAAAACCTGGCTTAGTGACTTAGCATTCCTTACAGATTTTACTTCCATATTAAGCCATTTAAATTTAGAATTACAAGGTAAAAATAAAACAATAATTGATATGATTAGCAGCATAGATGCATATAAAACCAAATTTATTTTGTTGATAGAAGATTTACAACAAAATAATATGAACCATTTTCCAAATATGGCAGACAACTTACAAAAAAATAAAAATATTATTTATGAGATTGACAAGTACGTGGCCGAAATACAAAATGTAATGGAAGATTTTGAGAAGCGATTCCAAGATTTTAAAAAAATTAAAGAAATTGTGGAATTTACATCTTTTCCTTTCAAAAAAGATTTAATTGTGAAGGAAATTAGCAAAAAAATTGCAGACTTATTTGATATGGAGCAAAACGCCTTGGAAAATGAAATTATAATTTTACAATCTGATTTAATCTTACAAGCCAGAAAATTTGAAGAAAATTTTTGGAAATATGTTAACCGAGAAAAGTATCCCAATATTATCAAATGTAGCGAATATATTTATTCTTGCTTTGGATCTACGTATCTGTGCGAATCGGCATTTTCATATTTACAATTGACTAAAACTAAACTTCGTTCCGTCCTGACCGATTCTCATACTGAGGACTCATTGTTATTGTCTTTGTCAGGATATACTCCAAATTATGATGCACTAGTAAAGGAAATGCAGACTCAGGTTTCTCATTAATTTAAAAAGTTTGAATGAATAAATGTTATTAATAAGTGCTCATGTTGTTTTAATTCCTCTGGACATAAGTTTTTTAACCCATTAAATAAATACTCATGTATGTAGATTATTTACACCTTAATCATGGAGCTCGCCAAAGTGCACGTCGGTATAAAAGCACATTGCAAAAACATCCCCTTCTTACCTAAAAAATAGGTCGATCGCGACACAATTTTAAAATAAAAAGGAGATCTTATGTGCACCAAAGTTGGCCACACCTGATATAGTGTATAGAAGACTGTGGTGGTGAAAAGCTGAAAGCATATACGAAATAGACGACAGCCGATGCGTTGTGGATGGCGCTCCTACAGTAATGTTAAAGTCAATTTCCCCAAGAACTCTGTTGTAAGTTCCGCTACTTCATTCTCAACGCAAATACAATTTAGAGTCGAGAGAATACATTATGAAATTTCTTTATATTCATCGCTATGTTAGGACGTGGAGTACAATAGGATAAAATTGAAGTCTATTTCAGGTTAATTAGTCAAATATTTAGCCATTTTCGCAAGAATATGGTATATAATATTTTTATAATATTTTATTTTTTATAATATTTTATAATATTATTCTCGTATTTTTATTAAAATATTACTTCTTAGTGTTACTTCGTAAAAAACAGTTGGAGAGTTACTACACGCAGGGGACAATGATAGAATCTGGATCGTTTTCTTTCTTAATTATTGAACTAGTTTAGGTAAAATGAGACATATTGTAAATAAGAATTGTTACTTTTTATTAAATAAGTGTTATCATGAAAAATTACTGCATCTTAACACAACACACCATCGTACTTGTGCCGATTTTTTTTTTTGTGACTTGTGCCGATTTGTGACTTGTAGTTTTTTCGCGCCGATTGTTTCTTTTAATCCTCTAAACTTATATGAGTAATCTAGATTAATTACTCTAAAGTATGTTATATATTTATATTATATTATATAGTTTCCTTTTTTATATATAGTCACATTCTGTTATATCATTCTTGCAAATTAATCGAATTGAAACATTATAATCTAATAAAAAAGGTTTGTTGCGAATAAATGGTAGGTTTTGGTTAATGAACTGAAAAAATAATAATAATTAGCATATTTTAAGTTAGTTAAAGAGTCCGCAATCCTAAAGATTGGTTGGAAACAGCACGCCATGCCGATCTATCCTGAGCTAATCCCTTCATCTCCCTATAGCTATTCATCTCAACGTCTTCAACTATCTGACTCACATACTCCAATCTAGGCCTACCTACCCCTCTCTTTCCCTCCACTCTACCTTCTATGATCAATTGCATAATCCCCCCATGCCTAAGAATATGCCCTACTAATCTGTCTCTCCTACGCTGTAACACTCTCCAAATACTTCTCTTCTCCCCTACTAACTCTAGTACAGCTTCATTTGTTACTTTATCTTCCTAACCAATCCTCATCATCCTCCTATAACACCACATTTCGAATGCTTGTAATCGACGCTTCTCTTCCTTTCCTATAGTCCACGCCTCACACCCGTACAGTGCTACACTCCAAACATATACCTTCAGTAATCTTTTTCTAATACCCAAGTCAATATTTAATCTTAAAATCTGTTCTTTTTCTACGAATGCCTTCCTACCCTGTGCTATCCTACACTTTATATCTACCTTGCTTCGATTATCTTTTGTGATTCTACTGCCTAAATAACAAAAATCTGACACTTCTTCGATTCTATTATCTCCTATTGAGATCCTCATTTTTCTACTGCATTCCTTTTTGTCACACCTCATCACTTTAGTTTTACCTATATTTATTTTCATGTTAAAATCCCTAGTCAATACTGCCTGCATACCATTCAATACCCTTTCTAAATTCTTTTCGCTTTCTTCCAATATAGCTATATCGTCGGCGAATCTCAACATATATATTTTCTCTCCCTGTACATTCACACCTACACTATACTCTTCTTTTACTTTGTTTATTGCATCTTCTATATATAGATTAAATAATAACGGTGAAAGTGTACATCCCTGCCGAACTCCCTTCCCTATTTTTGCTACCTCTTCTTCCCCCTCAATTCTAACTAAGGCAGTTTGGTGTTTATATAAATTAAAAATTATTGACAATTAATATATAAAATTCCTATTAATTAAGTAGTACTTATAAAGGACAGGATAATCTAATAATATACATCCTATTCAATTCAAATTAAGTAATTAAAAAAATTTATATGAAGAAAACATTTGATTTTTGCAGTGTTATTTAAGATACTATTCTCAGTTTGCATTATTGTTACTTATAATTAGAAAACCCGAGTTTTTTTCTTGCATATCTCTTTCGGGACAGGAAAAATAAAGAAATGTAGTAGACACAACTTGGAGTATATAGAGCAAATAGTGCTGGACATTAGGATGAATAGGGAAATGAATTAGTTAGCTCGGGAGAATAATTCTATTGGTTCGAACCAATCTTTAGTTTTTTTTTGTTTGTACCCCGTAAAAATTTCAATCTATCAATCCTTAGTTGAATCCTTTCTGTCCTATTTCTATCTTTAACGATTTAAAAAGAATAAATCAATTTTATATCCCATATTTATTTTCATTACCTCAAGAAGTTGACGCGTCACAGCTGCACAATTCCACACACATGTTTTCTAATCTTCTCCTAAGCTAATGCTGTAATGCTAATGCATTTTCAAAATTGTTACTATCACCCAAATAACACAAACCAAAGCTATACCTGATTTTGAAGACCATCTTTAGTAGAACAAGTAAAAAACTAAATAAAATACTCACCGTGATTGCTGTTATTATTATCTGCCAAATTTCATTTAAAAAAAAACGTATTATTTATTATAGATCTCCTCGTTTCAGTCAGAACAACTACAATGTTTTATGTTGTACTCAAAGGATTTTTAGGGATTACTGTAACATACGTTGTGGTGACAGTTGTTGCCGATGGATTTACCGAAGCGGCTTGATTGGAAATGACCACTTGAATTTATCGTTACTTTTTATTGGATTTCTCCCGATATGTTCTGATATAATAGCCCCGGGGTTACTCAGTTATTAAATTGGACGAAATAGAACACAGGACAAACCTGCAGTTTGGATTTAAATATATATTTTTTTTTCTGATTTCAATTTCCGCATGCTGTCTAAATATATGATATCGTACCTTTATTTTCGCAGCATAATATTGCACTTATAAAAAAAATTGAAAGTAATCAAACATTTACAATACTCTTTGATTTTGAAAAAAAAACCACGCAAGTATTCCATTACTATTGATTATAAACAACATACTATAGGTTGATGCAATAGTTTGGCACTTTTTGAAAGTGTTTTGTTTGAAATGTCATATCTATAGAAATAATCACGTTTAGTAATCAAAATAAGCACCATTCGAATCTATACACTTTTGCCAATGCGAAACTAATCGATTTATGGTATACCATCAGTGTAAAAGTTTGCTGCTCGGGACTCGATGAAATCAATGAATGCAGATTTTGCCTGATCCTGATCATTGAACGTTTTATTTCTAAGGAAGTGATCGAAGTGCTTGAAAAAGTGATAATCGGTTGGTGAGAGATCTGGGGAGTATGGTGGCTGAGGCAGAACGTCAATGGCTAATTTTTGCACAGTAACCTGTGAAACATGTGGTCGGGCATTGTCGTGCAATAGGATCGGGCCTCTTCTGTTGACGAATGCTGGTTGCTGCAGACGTAATTTTCCGTACATTTCATCGATTTCCACACAGTACTTTTCAGTTGTGATTGTTTCACCAGTTTACAAAAATTATAGTGGATAACACTGGCTGCAGACCACCATACAGTGACGATGATCTTCTTTTAGTGTATTTTCGCCTTGGGGAAGTGCTTGGCGTGCTCGTGTTTGTCCAGCCACTGACCAGACTATTTACGATTATCGTACAAGATCCATTTTTCATCACATGTCACAATTCGTTCCGAAAACGGGTCATTTTTGTTGCGCAACAGCAGTGAAGCGCAGGTTTCAAAACGCGAAAATTTTTGCCGGTCGCTCAAATCATGAGGGACCCACTCGTCCAGCTTTTTCACCTTTCCAATGCTCTCTAGACGTCTGGTGGCAGTAGATTGGTCAATGTCGAGCTTTTCGGCGATTTCTCGAGTTGTTTGACATGGATCAGCTTCGACCATGTCTCGAATTCATCGTCTGAGATTACTGTGGGTCAACCAGTACGGGGCTGATCTTCGATTCTAAAATCTCCATACCGAAATTTGTTAAACCAACGCTCTATGGTGCATTTGTTGACACTATTGGCACCCCACACCTGATTAATTTTGCGAGCCGTTCCAGCAGCAATTTGGCCTAATTTGAACTCATAAAAGAAAATGGTCCGAAATTCTTCACGCGACATGTTACAGTAAATGACAAAAAAAATTCGAATTTTAAACTATGAGTTTAAACTAACACACAGTTCAATAGAGCAGAAAATTTACTACACGTCTGATCAAAAGAAACAACATTGAAATTTTTTTATTCATAGTAAATATCAATGACGAATAACGCACATTCAAAAAGTGCCAAACTTTTGCATTAATAATAATAAATGTTCTGTTATTATTCTTGTATATTTAGTTATTATAGAAGAATGTTCAATTGCATTTTATAAATACCACTTTTGGTTTTTATGGCAATTAGGTTTAAAAAAACTTTTATTGGTTGAGATACGGTATTATGGAAAATTATTTGAAAGATCGTTTATTAATATAAATATATCTATTTCCTTTAAGATCACCTAAGCAACTTTAGAGCCTTCATAAACACTGAAAGCCCTAATCCGAATTCTGATTATGTCAGATACATTTCGTTTTCGATGGTAATACGTATTATAATGAAGTAGTTTGAAAACAGGTCCCATCTGTTCTTGTTGTTACACTGAAATCTCAGGAGCTGTACCTTTCCACAATATAAACATAGTACGCAGTGACGGTTCGTGATATTTCAATCAGGGGGGCGCATTTCTTAAAAAATAACACAATAGTGAGAAATCTTACCTAAAATGGATGCAAAATGATTAAATTCAATCATTTCTTGAAAGTAAATTGCACTCTTCTATCTTTCATTGACATAAACTTTTCCAAAACTTTTTCGTTAAAATTGTAAATATCTTGCACCACATTTTTATTAATACACATCATCGCCAACGCATTTAAACGATCATTACCCATAGTATTTGGCAAAAAAGTCTTGATTCTTTTAAATGTTGAAAAGCAACGCTCTGATTCAGCAGTGGTCATCGGGGTTGTTAAAATAATTTTAAGTATTTTTATAGTTTCCGGGAAAGTTTCACTCAGCTTATTTTGTAGCAATAATGAAAGAAAATTTGTGGCTCCATTTATTTGATAAAAATCCGGACGCGAGTAAATGACTTCTAATTCTGTTTTTAATCTGGTTTTATTCAAAAATTGATATGCATGACACACGGTTTCCAAAAGGTCCACTGGAAATTGTTTAGAAAATGTTGGCATCGATTAAGTGTTAAATAACTCAGCTGCTTGTACATGGCCACGATATGAGAATCTGTTCTTCATCTGTGTTATTATTATTTTTTGTAAATGTCTCTTGTAAAACGCCGCGTAAATGTTTTTCTTTTGAGCACTCCTTGCATAAGTTTGCGATAAATTTAAATCAGGCAATGGCCTACCTAATTCTTTAATTTTTACTTGGTCCACAATAGAAAGTCTACAAAACTCTATTTTCAATAAAGAACTAACACTATTCATTTTTATTAAATTATTTCTATTAAATATATTCTTGGAGAAACACGTGGCAAAATCGTACACACGTAACTACATAAAACAATGCAACTATATCTATGTCGATTTTCCTGTACACTATACTAGGCTTCTCTGTTGGGACGCTAAAGAATTGCGGACCACAATAGCTTAATACAACCATATATTCTTAGCTATAGAAGCAGCGTGACGTCACGTTGCCATAGCAACCCGACCCGCTAGTTTGTATGCGAACGAAAGAAACAGATGATATACTGCATACGGTCGCTCTCACTAGACAGGATATATATATATATATATAGCGCTTCCAATAGATAGGATGAGTGCACCATAGCGATATATCTATACCAAGCGAACGATAGATACAGACAGATACAGCATCGGTCGCTGCTGTGACTTGCAACGGATACCACGACGAACGCCACACCGTGTTGTGTTGATTGTTATCACGGCGCAAGCGTTATCTTTTAGGAAAAATAATGCCGAGATAAAATATCGCAATACAATTATATATAGATGCGCTCAATGTTCAGGAGGGGCGCGCGGCCCTGCGGCCTGCATAAGGAACCGCCACTGATAGTACGTAACGAATACTTCGGCTGGTATTTCAAAATACAGGTTTGTTAATGCTCTTACATTGCTTATAGTTGCAATTGAAATCAAATAGAAGTTGCAGAGAAATAGCGAGACAGCTTGGCAATCTCTGACCAGAGGCACTTTCATTCCGAAAACTTCTTATTCTAGCAGTAGAAGGGACGATGTATTTGAGTATATATATATATATATATATATATGGTGGTGTAGAATTTAATACGCTTGAAAGGAAATATGTTTAAACTTACCGCAACATTTGATGTACTAGTTTGGGTTGATATATGCGTAGAACATCTGCCATTAAAGCAATTTTAGAATTATTTTATTTTAAATCGGTGAAAGCAAATGTTTGTCGATAGTGTTGGAAAGATATTGTACATAATATAATATTTTATAGAGATAATACTACACCATGAATATATTTACCACTGATAAGCAATAAAATCTAATTCACAATGTTATGGTATTTAAAAAAGAGATTCGTCATATTTAATTCCAGTGCAATGCTTTTGTCGTTTTACGTAACTGAAAACTTTGCTTAACTTGACGCATTTTCCTCAAAAAAACGTACATTTCGCTGTTTCAAAATTTTAGAAATTACTCATGATATTCTAAGTGATTAGTCTAACTCAACTTAATTCATTATCTCTATATTTAAATTTTCTTAATCAGGATTGTTGGATTAGTATACAGTGTACTTAATACCTTTAAAATGTTTATTAATAAATATCGAAATTCAGCATTTCACTAAAAAATACAAATGCTCTATTCTAGTTGTCCTAAGGACAAACACGTAGACCAATTGAAACTAGATTTAAGGAGCATTTAGCTCATTTCAGATTAAATAGAAAGGATAAAAGTGCTGTAGCCGAGCATATTTTTGACTAACTCAGGTCATCCTATTCAAATTAGTTCACTTAAATTACTTAAAAGTGTTTTGAATTATTCCGAGTTAATTGCTTATTAAAGTATATACATGCACTGAAGATGGGGGCATAGCCTTCGAAATGTAGATCTAGTTACTTAATGCTTTAAGTAATGGTATTTGGGTGATATTCTATACTAATAATAATGCCATTATTTCTTTCTTCAATAATGCACGTGCATTTTATAAAGACTTGTTGTAGAAATAAGTTAATATATTATAATAATAATAACAATTAACTTTCTTTATTAGGTCCATACATACACAAATATATATAATTAACAAAAGAAAATGTTTTATCACACACAAGGGCGATATTTCAGCATTACTAGCAACAGACTAGTTACAAAAAAAACACAGTAATAAAAAAAAAATGTTCTTCCATATAACCCAGTGAGAAATTATTCTAAATAAAAATAAAAATAAGAATTTGTAAATATACTGTCATACGTAAAATTAACTTACAATTTTGTTATGCGCTTGCGCAATTGATCATAGCTATCTGTAATTCTTTTTCATAGTTTATAATAAGTAGGATAGATGTCGCATAAAGGCGGGAAACAGCTGTTACATTGATACATCGTTCAATTGTATAGCAATCCCGGTGCGTGACAGAGGCATCTTTATTTGTTTTATTACAGAAGATGGGGGCGTAGCCTCCGAAATGCGTATCTAGCTAATAAATGCTTTGTGTTACGGTATTTGGGTGATGTTTTATAAAACGATTGTTCTAAATTATGAATACTTCTTTTATTCGGTTCAATTATATTGAATGGTAAATCCATTTTTTTCTTTGCATTACATGCGGCAGTAAACCGTGAATTGTAGCTTACTTATAACTCGCGTCATATTATTACTGGATCCAGAATGGTCTTTGCGTATTGCTTGCGAGATTTGTGTTGCGCGTAATACATCATCTCGTATCGGTGTGTTTCATCTGCTCCAGAGGAAATGAGCAACGTTAAACGCCTTGCGCCGTAAATCTAGCTAATAGTAATTGTTGATGCCGCTCTGAAGCTCAAGCATTGCCGTATAAATGAATAATACCATCTCCCCTCGTAGTATTGACGTTCAGAGTCATTATACATTTCATTACGATGAAACGTTGCGATAACTCAAAGCAGCTTTTTATATAAATCAAAATAAAAATGATCCTAAATTAATTTTCATCTTCATCGTTTTTATTTTCATTTCATGTGTCATTTTCATAATAATTGAAACTTGACGCTTCTTGTCTTTATTTAAGTGTGCCAGAAATATAAATATTTGTGCTACAAGAAAAAATGCCGCAGAAATTAATTTATATATACATACACGTTATATACATTTTTAACCGTACAAATAAATTTTAATAACAGTAGGATTTCATATTACTTCGTACAATTTCAATTCTTCATTTTACAATATTTTAAAAAGTTCTTATATATTACAAACGTAATATTATTCATTTCAGCACATTGTATCAAAAAACAAAATTATCTATTCTAAATATGCTGGATATAAATTTAAAAACGGTCCAAATGGGATTGTATAGAGCGGATCTATCCAAATCAGAGCGGCGTTGCCAAGTTTATATGCATTTTATTTTAGAAGTAACAATCGAATACAAAAAGCGTGAATATTATCTTTAAACGAGAAATAAAAAGCATTTATTTTCTTTCGAAATATCTATATCGTTAACGAATCTCGACATTTCTTTATTGAAAAACTTGAAATGGAAAATTACTTTGCTTTGAATATGTCAGTCGCCTTTCTGTTGATTAACTATTTTTAAAGCTTGCGATATATCACTAAATACTATTTTAATTTTTTAAGCGAAAATGGCATAATATGATCATTCAATACACTATTTCTCATTCTTTATTAATTATTTTGAGACTAAATACTGCAATTTGCTCATTATTTATATGTAACTTCAACTTGTATGTTTCAAAATAATAATTTTCTTATTGACGCTTTGTAAAATTTGGTTGTTCTTGTTTTCTGAACATGAAAAATTTCGAAAACTCTCGAAAACGTTCAGCTATATAACAGAAAAAATATTGTATATTATTTTTTCTCGTTAAATTATATATATATATATATATATATATATATATATATATATATATATATATATATACATATAAATAGCAAGCTGAAAGGAGTATCTGTTTAAAAATAGATGTACAGTTTATCTGTTTAGTTCTTAATATATAAAAAAAAAATCTTGTAATATTGGGGTGCTCCATGAACAAATTAAACATTTTCTACAGCTTAGAATACAATAAAATAAAATATTTGTCACGCATTTTATTAGAGACAAACGTTCTGAATATTAAAAAAATAATAAGGAAATAAAATATTCTTAATTCCTAATAAAATATAAAAACGTGTATAATGCTTGAATAAATGTGAATGTATTTAAATCTTTGACATTTTTGCTACAAATGCCCTTACTAAAGTTGCCGTATTGAATTTAGAAGTTGATGTTAGAAGAAACGAGATTTTCAAAATTATTTTCATTAGTTATTACAAATATACATGGTTAATAAATCTAATTTAATAGACACCTTCGTTAAAATTGCTTAATATATATAAATATATTTTCTTGGATTATTTAAAAAATTACTGAATCTGTACATTTATCCTTTATCTTATGAAAAAGAACCAACAGACATTGACAAAATCCCCAGAAAGATATCATTTATCACACATTTACCCACCTGTCAATTATTTGATTGAAATTTTATAAAAATTAGCAGGAATTTTTTAAATAATAAATAATTTGTCAAAAAATGTATATCTGTAACAGGTGTATATAGAATATCAAATAAATATTATTTTATACAATTATTTAACATGGTAGTGGCAAATTAAAAATGGGTGTATATTCTCTTAAAAGGATATTAAAAGTTTTTTTGTTTGTGTAAAATAATCAGTTAACAACGTTTTACGATAATATAATTTTTTAATATAACTTTCAAATTTGCACAAATGCCATACTGTTTTTGGGAATTACATTTAAAAAAACATAGATAATATATATGTTTCAAATGTATCAGAGTCTACAAGAAGTGCACGAGAAAAAAATACGATTTCTTACACAAATTGACATTTATGGTCTCATATCGTGTAGATAGATATTTGACCTTTTCGCTAGTATTTAATAATAACAACGTTTCGTATATATTTTTTGTATTAAATATAACTTATTGCTGTACGTGCAGTTACTGTAATTAAACCGATTTATAATATTTTATCCATTACTTCAATTTGTACTGGAATTACCATAAATATTCGAAAATAAATATTCGCCTACCAAAATAAATAGGTAAAAGTGCAACTACAACATTTACATGGATATCTCATCTGTACAAATATTTTATATTACGATTTATCAAACATTTATTATTCCGACTGTCCACCTTCATTCCAATCATATTGCAGTTATGTAAAATGTTCATAGTCCACTATTCCGTTTTCGCACAGTATTCGGTATTCAGAGTCCCCTAATAAAACTTTGTTTGTCTATTTGATGCCGAATGGCGTGCCACCGCCCCGCTTCGGTATATCGGATTATTCATTAAATGTAGATTGGCCGAGCGTGGCCCATCAAAAATATTCGACAGGAAATTGAGAGTTTTCTCTCGATACAACGCGCAGAGACGGCATAATATACAGGGCGTTTTTTACCGTAAATTATTTATAAAATAAGATATTACAAAAGAAAGTATTTACGGAGTATCCGCCTCCTGTTGAGGGATACTATATTAATTTGGAGAAAATTCAAGTTCGTGAAAAATTTTGCGGATTCTCTATTTAAGTTAATATTTTTTGAATTTCACATAAATATTAGTGGTTCCATTAAAATTCTTTGGCCACATTTTTTTTTGTATATTTCGAATATTTATTTCTGAACATATTTCAATTGAAAACAATGCGTTTAGGAATTATTATATATCTGTGAACAAAGCATAAGAATTTAAACTTTATTTTATTTTTTATATCTAGGGCCCACATATTCTCATGATGTTCTGATGGTTTTGTCTTTTTCGCTTAGATAAAGCCTCGTTGTGACTTTGTGATAATGACCAGATCCTTACAGATTCTATATCGTTGTTTTCTATAAAAAATTTCACGGGCTTCGCTTCGTAATTGTTTCCTTGGTTTAACCATTTTGGCAGAAACAAAGCACAATAAGTACTAAACAAAAAAAATTGAAAATATACTGGCCGCTTCAACACCCCGAAACCTTATGCTCGTGAAGAGATGCTCGCCACTGCATTTTTGTCATTTGAGGGTGTGGTCAAAATTACTGCAATGTTGTCATATCGACAGCCAACAAATACAGAGAGTATTATATTAGCATAATTGATCAAAACAAATAATAAATAACCGGAAACTTTTTACTAAATAGTGGACTTTAATCGAAGCCGTATATATTCATACATTAAATATTCTCAATCTGAATTTTGCTATGCAGTTTACAATTTGAGCACTTTGTACTGAAGTTTTTTATTCATATATCGCAACAATGGTACTGCACTTATGCTCAACCCTTATGCGCAGTAGAAGATGATTTAGGTACGCCAAGATATAAAAAATGACTAATAACAAGAGATGATTTGCTTAAGTATTTAGCCAAAATTCTATATAATTTCAGTTTTACTAAACTGTAAAGAATATTACTAATATTTAGTAACATTTAGATATTTTACTAATATGTCGAAATTGCAGAAATTTATTTAATAATGCACGTGCACCGTTCAAAATTACTTAGGTACAATACAAACTACTAAATATGATGTACAAAATTAGTAAAAATATTCTTTTATAAAAAAAATCGCAATTATTTAGTTTATTATGGTGAAATAAGGGATAATTGAAAATGAATCGCTAAATTTTTTAATGTATCTTTAGTCTTTTTTAAACTGTTTTATCTTAAAAAATCGATCATTTTAACAGAAATTATTCATAAGAAATTATTATTTTCTTCTCGCTTTTCAAGTCGTCGCGAGTCATCCAAAAAAATCAAGAGATATTTAAGTTTTCCATAACATCTGTTGTATTACTAAGCTTAAAATTTAAGGAATAGGTTAGGAAGTGGTTTTTTAAATATATAGTTTTTTTAAGAAAAAAATCTCTTGTAAAAAGTCGGCTGATATCAAATGATATATATTAAAATTTAAAAAGTATTACTATTTTCTTAAATTATTTTATAATGTAACTTTCGACATATGTAAATTATTAATATTCATTCGAAATTGTAGCTTTACATTACGTTTTCGCCCAAAGTATATATATATATTTTTATAAAGTATATAACAGTGTTGAATTGAATTTCAAAAACGTCTATTAAATAGACGTGTTTATTCTCAATTAGGTTATAAATTGTCTTGAACATTTTTGAGTTTCTAGAACAATCTCAGTGCTAATCTTATATTAATTTAATTAACAAATTGAATAACAAATACAAATTACTTTAGATTAAGTCAAATTAATTTCAATCTATACAAACATCAAACGGCCTTAGTTAGAATAGAAGGGGGAAGAAGAGGTAGCGAGAATATGAAAGGGAGTCAGGCAGGGATGTACACTGTCGCCATTGTTGTTTAACCTGTATATAGAGGATGCAGTAAACAAGGTAAAAGAAGTTAAGTTGTGAAATATCAGGGAAAGGAAATATATATGTTGAGGTTCGCCGACATCTTGGAAGAATGTGAGCAGAATTTAGAACATGTATTAAATAGTATGCAGGAAGTAATGACTAGGGATTGTAACATGAAAATAAATATAGGCAAGACTAAAGTGATGAGGTGTGATAAGCAGGAATGCAAACGAAAAATGAGGATAAGAATAGAAGACGATAGATTAGAAGAAGTGTCAGACTTTTCATATTTAGGAAGTAGGATTACGAAGGATAACCGAAGTAAGGTAGATATAAAATGTAGGATAGCACAGGGTAGGAACTATAGGCCTTCGTTGAGGTATAATCCTATTTATTACTTCAGAAGTATTTCTTTTTATTACTTTCGTTTGAGGATTCTTCCATAGAAGATTTATTTTTTTATTTTGGTTTGACGATATTCTTAGAATATCTAATTAGTTAGTTAATTTTTTTTAGCATTCGTAGAAAAGGAGCAGATTTTAAGATCAAATATTGACTTGGGTATTAGAAAAAGATTACTAGAGGTATATGTGTGTGGACTGTAGCATTGTACGGGTGTGAGGTGTGGAGTATATGAAAGGAAGGTAAACGTAGAATAGAAGTTTGCAACTAAAATGTAAGAATATGTAATATGTAAGAATACAGTGAAAATATTTCATGATAGATTGAATCACCTTGGATGTTGAGAAAAATGTATTTAACTTGTTCTCATTGTATCACTATATATAGATATATATATATATATATAAGTTCTACTTAAAACAAATCAACAAAAAGATTTACATAATCTAAAATGTGCTTTTCATGTCTCGCTAAAAATATGAAATGAATTTGTATAATACTAGATTAATACGAGGATGGTAAATTCCTATAAATATGGGGTCAGGTAGAAGAAACCGAAAATATGTATGGTCAAATTCCTACAAACGTCTGTTGTCCATCGCCTTCCTCTTGCACGAAGCACTTATTTCTTGCACATGTTTGCTCGGGGTGATCATGCAATAAAATGCAGGCTTCTGCATTCTGAATTTCTGTACTTTCACCAACTGGGTCATCTGGATCATTGTTAATTGGGTAATTGTCACGATCGTTAAATATATGGGAACCTATATCTATGTCTTCTTCTTCAATGTTTGATTTCAATTGGAAATATTTCTTTTGAATATCTGTAACGAGGGATTAAGGAGCTTCTTTTCTTGGAGACCGAACCTTATAGGAATTTACATGTGTCTTTGTAGGAATTTGACCAGCATTAACTCGACTATCTGAAAATTATAGGAATATGTATACACCCCTTCTTCTTCAATGTTTGATTTCAATTGGAAATATTTCTTTTGAATATCAGTAACGAGGAATTAATGAGCTTACTTTCTTGGAGACCGAACCTTATAGGAATTTACATGTGTCTTTGTAGGAATTTGACTATCATTAACTCGACTCCCTAAAAATTATAGGAATATGTATACACCCCTTCTTCTTCAATGTTTGATTTCAATTGGAAATATTTCTTTTGAATATCAGTAACGAGGAATTAATGAGCTTACTTTCTTGGAGACCGAACCTTATAGGAATTTACATGTACCTTTGTAGGAATTTGACCATCATTAACTCGACTACCTGAAAATTATAGGAATATGTATACACCCGAATAATATATAGCCTTCATAACCATACCTGTATGTTTTGAAATTTGCTGCAAAATACTGAAATTTCAGAAATTTTAAGAATGTAATTGACCATATACCGATCAAAAGATTGCATATAGTAATAATAATAATAATAATAATGACTTTATTGGCACCATATACATAAATATCTAACAGCTAAAATAATTAAATTCGCATAGGCCAAATGGCGAAGTGTAGCTCGCTCCAAGATTCGGGGCAGCTGTTGAAACTAAACCCTAACTTAAGATCCCCAATATGTAATCGCTTAGAAGAGCAAAATTTGGCCATAATTTACGAACAGAATCTCGTAGCCGATGAATATATTTTTCATTGAAAGTAGCGTAATTTTTTTAGCTAGGTCTATTCACTTTCTTAATTAATCACCCTGTATAAGGGTGACTCCGCAGATCACAGCCTGTTTATATTATGGTTGCTCTGGCCCGTCTGTGACGTGGTACGGATTCCAAACCCTTCTACACAAGCGCTAATAAAGTCACGTCCCGTATCCTTACGCGTGTCCTCCTCGTGCCGTTATATAGCCAGCCAGCAGCAGCATTGCCATCGTCAGCGGCGTGCTTCCTCTAAATGTTAATTCCCCGGCAATGCGCACTTGACTGTAATTCTTGATTATAATATTACTAACAAGAGTAGCAAGACTCGACTCGCCGCACAGCTATTAACGTTCTCTCCAAGCTCCTTCGCTCATATATTCATTGGGAATATGATAAAAGATTATGCAAATACGGCCCAAACTCGGATGCCGTTAGTTATTAGATAAATTTGTTCCGATCCAGTTGAGACAAGAGCTGCTTTTTCTCGGTTTGTTTTCATTGAGAGCACAAGCAATAATTACAGAAATCCACGGTGAATGTAAGAATTTAATTTCAAAGTAACACGCGCGCATTACGCCAAAATTTATTAATTCATTGGGCCATAAAATTTATTAAATTCTTAAAATTTAGGAAAAATTAGTAAATTTTATTTAAATTATCTAATTTGCAATGGCATAATAAAAAATGCGTTTTAAAAAATATTATACTATATTAATATCAATTAAATACGGGAGGAATTAAAACTATGTTTTTATACCACAATAGGAAATATAAATTTATTTATAAAATTTATATATTACAACGACATGTTTCGGACATTATCAAGCGAACATTATAAGAAGAAACTACAAGAATAGTTAGTTAAAGAGTCCGCAATCCTAAAGATTGGTTGGAAACAGCACGCCATGCCGATCTATCCTGAGCTAATCCCTTCATCTCCCTATAGCTATTCATCTCAACGTCTTCAACTATCTGACTCACATACTCCAATCTAGGCCTACCTACCCCTCTCTTTCCCTCCACTCTACCTTCTATGATCAATTGCATAATCCCCCCATGCCTAAGAATATGCCCTACTAATCTGTCTCTCCTACGCTGTAACACTCTCCAGATACTTCTCTTCTCCCCTACTAACTCTAGTACAGCTTCATTTGTTACTTTATCTTCCGAACCAATCCTCATCATCCTCCTATAACACCACATTTCAAGTGCTTCTAATCTACGCTTCTCTTCCTTTCCTATAGTCCACGCCTCACACCCGTACAGTGCTACACTCCAAACATATACCTTCAGTAATCTTTTTCTAATACCCAAGTCAATATTTGATCTTAAAATCTGTTCTTTTTCTACGAATGCCTTCCTACCCTGTGCTATCCTACACTTTATATCTACCTTGCTTCGATTATCTTTTGTGATTCTACTGCCTAAATAACAAAAATCTGACACTTCTTCGATTCTATTATCTCCTATTGTGATCCTCATTTTTCTACTGCATTCCTTTTTGTCACACCTCATCACTTTAGTTTTACCTATATTTATTTTCATGTTAAAATCCCTAGTCAATACTGCCTGCATACCATTCAATACCCTTTCTAAATTCTTTTCGCTTTCTTCCAATATAGCTATATCGTCGGCGAATCTCAGCATATATATTTTCTCTCCCTGTACATTCACACCTACACTATACTCTTCTTTTACTTTGTTTATTGCATCTTCTATATATAGATTAAATAATAACGGTGAGAGTGTACATCCCTGCCGAACTCCCTTCCCTATTTTTGCTACCTCTTCTTCCCCCTCAATTCTAACTAAGGCAGTTTGGTGTTTATATAAATTAAAAATTATTCTCCTATCCTTATAATCTATACCCGTTTCTTTTAAAATTCTAAACAATATGTCCCAATCTACATTATCAAATGCCTTTTCTAAATCTACAAAAGCTATGCAAGTTACCTTTCCTACCCTCTTTCTTTTTTCTACTACCGTTCTTAGTGCTAGAATCGCCTCTCTCGTCCCTCTGTTTTTCCTAAAACCAAACTGATCTTCTCCTAGCCTTTCCTCTACTTTATTTTCTAATCTCCTATAAATAATCTTTAACAATATCTTCGATGCATGTGATAGTAGGCTAATGGTCCTATAGTTCTGACACAAATTAGCTCCTATTTTCTTCGGCATTGTTACTATTCTACTACGCTGAAAATCCTGTGGTACTTCTCCCTTCTCATATATTTTACAAACTAACCTGTATAATCGCTCCTGCATTTTTTCCCCTGCGTGTTTTATTAATTCGGCTGGTATCATATCAATCCCCTCTGCTTTGTTATTCCGTAAATCATTTAATGCTCTATGAAACTCTGACCTAAGTATGCTAGGACCTAAGTCATCCTCATCTATCTGTTCCACACTTTCTAGCTCCTCCATGTCCTGCCTACCTTTATATAAATCTTCAAGATACTCCTTCCATCTTCTAGCTTTTTCCTTATTTTCTGTGAGTTCCTTACCCTGCTTATCACATATAATGTTACCCTTTGGTTTTACTTTAGAAAAATGTGACTTAATTTTCCTGTAGCCCAAATCTACTTTACCTCTTCTCATATCCTCCTCAATATCCTCACAATTTCCTTTTATCCACTCTTCTTTCGCTAGCTTGCATTTCCTATTAATTAAGTTCCTTAGTTCCTTATATTTTTTCTGTCCTGCTTCTGTGTTTCCAATTTTAATTTTCCTTCTTGCTTCTATCATTTCAACTATTTCTTCCGTGATCCATTCCCTCCTACCTGCCCTTTTCTTTGTGCCTAATACTTCATTTGCTGCTGTAGTTAACCCATTTCTGATTTCCCTCCATTCGCAATCTATGTCGTTCCTAGATGTTCCATTAGCCATGATTTCTACTTTCTGCTTGTACTTTTCGCATACATCAGCTAATTTTAACCTATCGACATCTACTCTGACCTGTTTAGACTTCTGTAATTTCTTGAATTTGACCTCTGAGTCCAGGACTACTAAATTATGATCACTATCAATATCTGCTCCAGGGTAACTCTTACAATTACAAGAATATATACAAAAAATATTACAGTAAGTCAAATAATGTATTAAGCCTAACTGGTCGTTAAAGATGTTGCGATTGGGATTTTTGGCAACACATCAATTTTTAATATTAATATCTGTGTAATTATATTAACAAATATGTAATTTAGTTATATAAATTCATCACTTATTCGTAACTTAATCAATCTGCATGTTTTACATAGGACAATAATAAACTATCAATTATTCGTAAGATTAAGATTAATTAATTACGAAAATTAAAGAAATTATATTTATGCTAGTCAATTACTTACTGCTTATATTTTTTCATAATTCCCGAAGGATTTATGGTTCCCAACGGATGTTTGATAAACTAAACTAAACGTTCAAAATAATTTTAAGTACGAAAATGTGACTACATATTGTTCACAAACAATTGTCTCATTGAATAAGAACATCACCCAAAAACCGTAGCACAAAGCATTTATGAGCTAGATGCGCATTTCGGAAGCTATGTCCATATCTACAGCAGCATATTAATAGTTTAAATTAGCAGAGGGAAGGCTAATTTATTTATGCAACTAAATTAAAGGAAACTGGAATTTATTTTCCTTTAGTATGGATTTTTTATGTAGATGACATCTTCACGGATTTTGACAATTTAACAATGTAATGTAGATGATTTTATGAAAATGTTTAATTCTAAATTTCCTTCAATTAAATTAACTTATGAAATTGAAAATAATAATCAGTTACCTTTCTTAGATGTTTTAGTCATTAGAAATAATAATAAATTAGAATTTGATATTTATAGAAAAGCTACAACGTAAGCGTGTAGTGTAAAAAATTTTCTTTCACGATAAAAAGTTATTTTATATTATGAAAATTATATTATTAACGCCGGAGAACGTGGAAACATCAAAAATCGATTATTCGCAGCGAAAATGTCGTTTTTAGACACTCTTGTGTTCGCCGGATAAAAAAATTATTTTCTTTACGAGAACAAATATTTTTTGCTCTAAAAATCAGCTTTATAACGCCAGAGAGCTGGAAACATATAAAATCGATCATTCGCAAGGAAAATGGCCGTTTTTAACCCCTTTCGTGCTCTTATCTCTTTTCGTACATCGTTTTAAAAATACTGGAGACACGAGCATATATAATAGTATGATACGAATTGGATTAATATAATTTTGCATTTAAAATTTCATAATTGATATAGCATTTCGAAAGTGACAATCTATATACGGTATAAAATAAACTTTAAACATACATTTTTTCATTTATTCGTTCATTTAACAGATCAATATTCGTCCAAAATTTTATATCGACAATTGACTGTCAACTAATATGTATTAATTGTAACCTCACACCCGACACATATTATTTTCTATCAAATTATCTTACAATTTTCCGAGACAGAAAAATTTGGCATAAACTAAATATAATGTGCAGAATATGATGCCACCACCGTGAGACATTCGACCAACGATAATGAACATCTTCAGCAGGTCTTGATGGTTGTGTATATAAGCGACGTTAATAAGGCAGTTATCCCATGACAAGTGGAAGAATTTTATAACGAGGGACATATGATGAAAGAATATTATTAGTGGATAAATTGAAGCTGGAAAATAATTGATGGTGAACATTTTTTAATAATATTTTTAAGTTATGCAACTTTTCCCACGTGTTTTTTAGAAATATGAAAACGTCGATTTATTTTGTACTAATATAGCATCTTACTTTTTTTCAAAAAAATATATTAATAAATAATTTATATCTTACTATATTTCTTACCAATTTTTTATGTAATAAAATTCAATTTGTTGCTTAAAACTTCCTTAAAATGTTTGCGGTATAACTTGAAAAAATATATTTTGCACAATTGTTAAGACGACAATATGACTTTGAGCGAAACCAAACGAAAGCTTGTCTCGTAATGAATATATATATATATATATCTAGGATTAACACAAATTTAGTATTTCCTAGCTATACAAGGATCTTCCTGTGTGCTTTACACAAATTCAAGTCAACTTTGAATATACGACCTAAGTAAATTTTATAGTATATGTTATAGTGTTTGTCCAGAAAATGCTGAATAACATTCCTTCTAGAGCAATTGAAATGTATAAAATGGATAAAATGCAGGAAATTGTAATTTCAGTGAACTTTGAACAAGTCAAGCGTTCATATATAAATAATTTTATTATTATATTACAGTATATTTATACGCTTATTGATATTATTTACTAAATACCAAGAGTCAGAAGTTTTTAATTTAATTGATATCATAATACAATGATTTAAAATCCGTTTATAATTTATCTATTTTCCAAGTGAATGGTTTCAATATTCTATATTCCAATTATGATGGTCGATATTTGATTGTAAAGTGCTTACTTCAGTGGAAAGTTGTGGTAATTCCGGAAATCAGAATTTTATTTAATATACCCGATTCCATTTTGCTTCATGAATTATATATATTTCAAAACGTAAATGTATACAACTCGAAAATACAACATTTTCAACGATATATAATGGTATCGATCCTGTTTTCCATTAGCTCATAAAAAGCCGCTCTCTCTCCCAAAAAAAAAATATAAATACTTTGCATGGTGGAAATACTTCTGATCCCCTTTCCGTTCCGAACCTAAAGACTGTACAGAAAACAGTTAAAACGCCCTTCAGCAACGAAAATATGACATTCTTGTCTATACAGGACATGTACAATTTTAATTTCAAGACCCAATAGTTACGAAACTTTTTTTCGACAACAACTTGTTGAATTGTAGTTAAATCCTTAACGAAGGAAATTGTTCAACGAGTACAGAAAAAATGTGTATTCCTCACCGGTGGTGCTTAAAACAATTGTTTAGAATATCACCCATATTATATGTAACATGTTATAGCAGTTAATAGCTAAATGCTAAATCTTCAGTAGCAAAATATAATCTTCCGTACAAAATAAAACACTAACCGTGATTGTTATATAATTGTAATTGAAACGATTTTCCCAACAGATTTAAATTAATTTTAATTTCAGCACATCGTTATATTATAAGATTTCAAAGGAAGTGGTTAGATGGTACCTTAAGATTTCAAATGGAGTTGAACTTTATAACTTTTAATGCTGCTATCTGTTGTGTTGTTGCGTAATATCTCCTTGATGTGTATTATGTTGCATTGGAACAACATTAATAATAGAAGGCACTACGTAATGAACATTTGACTCAGGCTTATAGTCAGGAAACCGTATTACAAATGCTTTCTGTGCTCATATGAAATGAGGCGAACACTCGTTTGTATATACAGTGCGAATAACATATTCTTATAAACTATCAATTTTTTTGTGTTGGCGCACCACAATTAATTATTTAAATTGATGGTTGATTTAAAAATTTCACTTATCTAAACTTCTTCTTGATAAAATTTGGAGATGAATGAAAATACTACACGTCAGTGGAAATATTAAAAAATATTGAGGTATTGAAACTAGTCTCGTTAACGATGGTAATAATTTAAATATCGTATAAAAGTATTTGCACGTATTTGCGCTGGAAGAATAAAAATAGCAATTAATAAATGTCTGATAAATTGACTTGATTTTCCAGAAACTAGCAAATTCTTTCTAGAATTTAACATCTAATATAATATATTAAAATTGTATTTTAAAAATATAGCAAATAACTAAAAGCAAAAGACCAAATAAGTTGGTAAAATTTCAATTATTGTCAGATATTTTTAATTGACCTTTATCGCAAAAGCAATCTGGCGTAATTCGTTTAATTTCAATAGACCAATATAAATTAGAATTTTTGTTTCTGAAATTCCATTTTGAGAAACACATAATATTATGGAAGAGAAATAAAAATACCATGTTTTATGTCACAATTAAAAATGAGGATTTATTCGGCTATAAATCCTCGTTTTTAACCGCGATATAATTGTATATTTATTTCTCTTCCCTAATATGGAATTTCGCAACATACCGGCCAAAATAATATTATATTTACGAATTAGATTCGGATGCATAAAAGTATTAATATTAATAAATAAAGTATAATTGTGGCGAAATAAATTAAACTGCATTTTTTACGCAACAAATTGCGTGACAAATAAATAAATAACGAATCGCAAAGCGTGTCCGTCTTCCCGTATTTATTTATTTTAAATCGCATTATGAATACCTCTTTATACTACCATTATAAAAAAAATCATTCGCGCAGGGAAGAAAATTGGTTGTATAATTCATAAATAAATTCACAATAATTGCTATAAAGAAATTTCGTTTAAAAATTTAAACGACCCTGTATAAAATGTTAACTTTGATGTGAGAGACCCTTTCTTCATAAAGCAGATTTTCTGTATATGTGACCTTTCGCGAACGGTATAAAGACGGGCGAATATAAAGCCACCAAGATATGAAGTCCTTCCTCGGAGATATGACTCGGTTAGACAAACGCACATGTTCTCTACTCCGATAAACAAAAACCCAAACAAATACAGGCGTATACAAAGCAATGAACTAGCTTTTTATATATTTATTAGCGCAGAAGAAAGTTAAAGCTTTTGTCGAAAATATTTCTGCAAAATTAATGTGTTATAATAGAATATTCTGAATTATGTTATATTTACGTATACTATCTAATTTGTGTATTTAAATCTTTAAAGTCTACCTATATAGGTCATTCCTTCTGCATTCATTCCTTCATATCCGATAATACAATATTGTAAAAGCCTCTACCCCAGGTAGAGGCTTTTCAATCGTGTATGTGTCATAATTTTAGCAGTATATGAATAACTAATAAGTAGATTGACATTAATTTTATTTTAATTGTATTGTGTCTTGCGGACTTACCCAATAAATTCAAAAATAAGACGATTCAACACATAGTTTATCAACGTTTAAAAAATATTTATATTAAAGACCGTGTTTCAGATTCAATTATAATCTTTGACTGAAGTAATCTAATAAACGATTTTATAGAATACAATTCCGCATAAATAATTTATTATCACATTAAACAAATATTTGAACAATTTTTTATGAAGGTTCATCGAATAATAATTCTCATATTATTGTAAATAAATCCGTAGTTGCAAACTATATCACAAACTACTCTGAATTTAGAATTATATTTACCAGTGTTTCATTTCACAAACAATGTTATATAATATTTTAGCAACCTCTACAAAATGCAAATTTCGTGATACTGGATAATATAGTGAAAAATATATACATATGCATTTTGATATTTTCAATTCGTTTTCTAATCATGTTGTTATCGCATGCTGAATAAAAAATGGATGATCATATATCTTGATGCGGTACAGATTTAATTCAAAATACCATATGTTGGGCCGGTGAATATTGGTACCAAATTTTCTCTTTTTCTGCATAGAACTAATATAACTGACATGAGCTTTTTTAATTTTTCAAATAGAAATATATATTTTTCTATTCCGAATTTTTGTAGCTTCTCTACATCGATATATAATCGACTTATATACATATAATCGAATTTACCACAATTTTTTTATATGTATTTTTTTGTAAAGGTACAATAAATTTCAGTCTGAATATTATTAGAGCTGCAGAATTATTAAAAGTGTCCCTTTACTAGAATAATTTTAAAAACGTCACAAAAACCGACTGGGCTGGGCAAAGGCTCTTAAGTGTTACAAAACTTCTGCAGTATATTATTATTGCCAATTATAATTATTAAATGCTTTAAGTTACGATATTTGGGTGATATTTTATACTATTATTAAAAGGGGTAACAACGTATTGAACTGTATTGTTCATAATTTTATATCATATGCTATCTGAAATTCTTCAGATGCTCTTAGTCTCTACAACTCTTAAAATTGTTTTAATATAAATATATACACACATGAACTAATGTCAATTAATGAGAAGTTATAAAGTTTCTTTGTGATCCGTATGAAGAGTATTACATTCTGTATAAGCGGTACATTATAGAATGGTAAAACCCCTTATTGATGGAGCATGTAAATCTGTAGATAGTCCTTTGACCAAAGCGGAAGACCGCCGAAATTCCATCGAAGGCGGTTGGCGGTGGAAGGTTCTAGTCTAGCCTATGATTTTAAATCTAAGAATTCACTGATTTGAATCACCAGAAGCGTATTTGTATTTTATTTAAAAAAACATTGGTTTTGTGAAGAATTTGTATAATGAAATTCACTACCGTGCATAAGATTATTTGATCTTCTAATAAATCATATAGAAATAAGGAAAATCTTTAATTATATATATACAGGGTTGGGCAGTTCTAACGAATCGGAATCCCCTGCCCAAACTAATTCAATAGAAATGCGAAAAATTGGAATCTTATATAGAATTACGAGTTGCACACTATAAAATTAATTTTAAGTATACAGGATGAACCATGAAAGCACAATTAAAACTGGTCTTATTTTTTTAAATGGAATACTATGTATATTTTCATCCCATTTCATAGCAGATATTTAAGTACTTACGAACACGTACATTTTAATATGTTAGAATGCGTTGTTGCCAAGATATTAGCAATTTTATAAAAAAATTGTGCATTGCAAGCGTAATTTCAAAAAATCATAACTTACTTAGGTAGCGAATTTAAGTAGCACAGTTTTAAATCTGACTAACCACTAACATGGCATTACTTTTGGTAAATCAGTTATTTTCCTAAAACATACAGGCATATGTAAGAGTCATGTTCAATTGGGGCATTTTCCTTGAAAGGTAAGTCCGATTTTTTAAATGGAACACCCCATATATTATTATTCTGAAAGATAAAACGATTATAATAGAACGTTTTCCATTAAATATATCCTATACATTAAACCAGTAGTTTCTGAGATATTGACATATTTTAAAAAATTCATCATCCAAACAAACAATTCAATTAAAATTAATATAAATATTTAAGATTGCCATGGAAGATAATGTCAACTGTAATATTTGTGATTTGACAATTAAAGTTTATTAAACCTACTTTATATGTATATAAATTTTGAACAATTGAATTTTTACCATATAATAAGGTCCTCGTATTTTTATTAAAGAAATCGGTAATTTATATTTAAATTTAGTAAATAACATTGAGCTTGAATTAATTCAGTAAAGAACTATTATGGGCTCAGAGATTTTTAATTTTTAAAAGCAGTTGTTTTCTCACAACAATTTTGACATGTGTCATTATAACTTCATGACAAATTATCTCAAAAAGCCTCGCCGGCAATATAAAAGGAAATATTGTGGACAAAACTCGACCAGATTTACAAAATTTACCTACAGACCCTAAATTATTTTGTGTAGTCTTCGTGGTATCAAATAAAATTGTGATTGGGATTTTTTTGGTTCTTAGTATACATTTATGTTTGCATAGCTTATAAAATTTAAAAAAATTCTAGTTGAACCATTTAAAAGCTGTAATATTTAATATTTATTTGCACAATAATGATATTTTGTGGAAATAGTAATAACCTTCATCTTCATGGAAACGAATTAATTTATATTTCACAAAGGGTTCAATGGATTAATAAATTGGCGATATGGTGAGTTGCAAAAAGGACCTTATCGATTTTATTGAAATTTTCATATTTGATGTTTCTATCAATGATATTTCTGTAACTTTGTGTTACATTTAATATTCCTACAACTTGCGATATTTAACGATTCGGTTAATCTTTGTTATTTTATAGAAATTATCACTTGGGATGATAATTTCACATATAAAATTCCTTTTACTTTTGATAGTTTGTTTCCAATAGCATGTAAAAGTACAATATCAATAATTTTTAATGCTTGATATTTTCTTGTGGAAAAACAAAAAAAAACATGGAATTTGAAAATACCCTGAACATCTTTATATATATGTGGGTGGTGGCGTTTTGTGACCCCTTGAGTTGCTATAAATGAAAGTTACTTTCACTTTGGATTATCGGACCAAAAATAAATTAGATAATTTTATACTTTTATATGATATGCCATATTGAAGATTTAGTATTAAATAGGATTTGTTTTACCCTTCACATGGTAGAGTAGTTATACATAGACAGAGAGTTAATTTTTGGAAAAAAATGATAATGTTCGCTGAAAACAAACGATTTTTGCAACAAACAACAAACTTCCTTAGTCATATAGTGTACAAATCCTGTATATGTTAGGCATCAATCTTAAGGAATTGTTGGAAATAGCTATACGTATCTCGTATATGATATTTTTTAACGTAAAAGTTGTCCCAAATGTTTGTTTTTCTAAATATTGGATCCTCAAAACGGATGAAGATGTTCGAAATACAGAATATTCTACGAGTATATACAATTCTGTCAAGGTTTTCTTCATTCAAATATTCCGGTTGTATATCTCGAGTTGAAATGGAATCTTTTACTTAGTTCACCTACATCAATTTCTTAAGACCACACATCACATTTGCGACTTATAGTCATGGCAATTGGGCGGCAGATATCTCAAAACAATGGTAGCGGGGTCGCTGTCAGCAGACATTCACAGAGGTCGACGGTTTTCGGACGCAGGACTGTCCCTCTTCAATGTCGCCCTCTTCGCCACGAGAGCGGAGGATTACACCACTCACCCAACACAATATATCATTGTCAACGCTACTTAGACTCTGTATAACTGCATGGTATATATTTATTTTTAGGTGCTACCGTTTTAGTACATGCTACGATTCAAAAAACTATGGACATCGAATTTGACATTCTTCTTAAAGTTGGTATTTCTAAAATTATTACTTAAATTTTGGCAATGGCTATATCGTCAGCGATGTGACAATGTGCCTTGAACTTTTAATGAGTTGCGAGATGTTCTGAGCATGCGCAATAAACCTAAGAATCTGTTTGATGTAATATCTCATTTTTCGAATTTTTGTAAGATAAATGGTATTTTAAAAATTATCACTACGGTGTTATATTATAATATAGAATATCACCCAAATACCGTAACAAGCATTAAGTAGCTAGATGTACATTTCAAGCGCTATGCGGCGCCCATCAATATAATATAATGATAGTATATCAATCACGATTCGTGACAGAGGTATTTTATTTAGTTTTATTTTGTGCTACTGTGTCACAATGTTGTCACTTTTTAACTAGAATTTTTTTATAGATCAAACAAAAGTAAAAAAAAAATGCTAGCAAAGACATAAATTCGCAACTTCGAATTTTAAGAACATAAAAGCATTTAAAAAATAAAATAAAATAAACGTTATTTGTAAGATGTTTAAGTAACATTTTTTTTTTAATTATCTCTACGGTGTTAAACTATAATATAGAATATCACCCAAATACCGTAACAAGCATTAAGTAGCTAGATGTACATTTCAAGCGCTATGCGCCCATCTTCAGTAGCACAACATAAAACTAAATAAAATACCTCTGTCACGAATATATATATATATAATATATATGGCGCATAGCGCTTGAAATGTACATCTAGCTACTTAATGCTTGTTACGGTATTTGGGTGATATTCTATATTATAACGTTTTTTTGTTATATAAAAATTTATATATGATAGTATCGGTCCCATTGGTAGCTGTATATTTGATATAATGTTAATAACTTAACTAACAACAAAAACCGATTATATTTTCTGCACAAAATTGAAAATTACAACAAATTTTCAAGAGTTCGACCAATTTACGTTATTTACGTTATTTGTTAGTAGATTTACGTTTTGTAATGTAACAGATTTTTATATATGTAACAGATAAATAGATTGATTGTATAATATGGTTAGAAAAAAAATGGTTTAGTATCATGAATCCTGAAAATTCTACAATAATAACTACAATAATAATTTCCAAAATACAAACATGCTGAAGATGAATGTTGCAATTTATTTCCATAGTCATTTGTACCTAATAATAATGATATCTACAAACTTTAGTCGTTTTTGTTTTGATTAATTGATTAACATAAGATATACCTATGTTAATCAAAATATTTATTTGTTGGGTCGGTGCCTTAGAGCGGCATTTTTTTTTATATTATATAGCGCAAAATGATAAAAAAATAGGAAAAAAAAAGATGCGTTTTTATATCAATTGATTTCATTTTCATATTATTTGCTTCGTTACTATCATTTCCAACATGGGCTTTAAAGCGACATGTGAATATAGATCTAGGTGTGGTTATGATCGTTGCTAAAGAGCTAGCATATGGTACGTGATCGAATTTCGGAAAGTGTCACATAATTGTTGCTTTCGCAATATGGATATGCGAATGCGACTGCCATCTCATATGAATAATTTGCATATACATTGGAAACACATTGAGATAGAATGGAGGTTTAACTTACAATATTATGTGTTAGAATATCAGGTGCATAAAATAAAGATATACCATCAAATCGAATATAGAGCGCTAAGTATAATATATCCACTTTATATGGTGGATTCAAGGAAATGGTTCATTCTGAATCAATAGAATTATATAAAATATCACCCAAATACAGTAACTCAAGTAGCTAGACGCGCATTTCAAAGGCTATGCCCCCAACTTCAGTAGCGCAAGATAAAAACGAAATAAAATAACCGTGATTGCTATATAATTGAATAAAGAATGCAATATGACAGAAATGTTTCAATCTATAACATATATAAAATGATCTATAAATTTTTGAAGAATAGAAAATAACGATTATTAATACAAAATTAAAACGTCTTCGAAATACGCTATTAAACGCTTTGAGTTAACAGTATTTGAGATAACACATCGTAGTGACAATTTTTAAATTCAATATAAATTGGGCATTAAAGAAGTTAGCAGCAGAATTTCTTGCCTTGTGGCAAACACAAGCTTTTGCGTATGAATTTTGGTTACAGTTTTTATTATATTTTATACACACAGTATAAATATATTGCAAAGTCAAAGACCAACCTACCTTCTATAACTAACTTTATAATATACCCTTGTCTAAGAATATTATCTATTAGCCTATCTCCACCACTCTGTAATACCTTCTAAATACATTTCTTTTCCTAAACAAATTCTACCACAGTTACATTCTTTACTTTATCTACCCACCCAATCCTCTTCATCCACCACCTGTAGCACCACATTTCAAACGTTTCTATTCCACGCTGCCATGCTATACTGCACTCAAATACCTTTAGTAATCGCATCCGAATACCCAGGTAAAAAAAGACATAGAAGTTTTTTTTTATTTCATTCAAAATCGATTAAAAAATCCTTCCTTTCGCGTCCATTTTGTTGTTTTTATTAAATATGACACTACCTAGCTATGAAGGTGGATCTGTATATAATCTGCGTTATTAAGATTTTAGTCATTTATTCATAAAAAATAATTGATATAGCAAAATTAGAAACATTTAAATACAAATGCTGATCCTTTATATTGTAGCGTTTGATTTAGGACAGCGCAGCAATAAGTCGAGGGTTAACATTAACACATCTGATATCTGAAATTTGTATTCCACACCGTTCCTACATAGAAATATGTTACTTGATCGTTTAATTCACTGAGTAAACATCGCTCAAGGGTTTTTATCATCGCTGAGCTGGAGTTAGTACTCGGATACATTACGGTTGGGATAACTGCAACCACCAAACACGTGCTGTATAAAATGTTATTAAAGCCGGGCCATAAATACGTGACTTTTTTAAACCCTAGGTATATGACTTGTAAAGTTCGCTACGCTAACAGAAACAGGACCGATCTAAACAAAAACGACATCAGAAAATATTATTAGTGAATGTGGTCAATATTTACACGAGCAAATTTCCATTTAACATATGCTTGATGTTTCGTGGCGCGATGCGAAAAAAAGAAACAATTTTTTTGCCACCGTTAGTGTTATAATCCTCATCATTATCCGTAAGCAATGAATTATCAAGCGATAACAAATTAAATCAAATAATATAAGAAATTCATGCTACTTATTATACACTATACTAAAGCTATTTTTATCGATTGAATATCGACGATATTATAAAATAGAATGACAAAAGATAAATAATTGATTACCACCAAATATATTTAATCCATTTTGATTAGGTACATGTTAAAATATATTAATGATCAAAATAAATCATTCCCACAACAATATTTTTTTATGAACGGATTAAGCTACTACCATGCGACTATATATTTTTTGTAAAATTTATTCAGCCTTTTTCAGACAATCCTGAATGGCGATATTCACAACGTCCATGGTCCAGAAGGGATTCTTCTTTCGGAAAGTATCCTGACGAGATTGAGATTCGAACCAACAGCATCCGAGGTGCATGTCTAATGACGTTACCACTGCGCCTCTCAACAATATGCTTGGAAATACTCTTTTTCAGCCATACTGTTTACTACCAACGACTATTATTACTATTAAAATTAAGATATTTTGATATATTATGCCTTCATTCGATTTCTGTGTCTAAACATTTTGAATACACTTGACTCATGATTTCTTAAATATTTTAGGTGGACCGCTTTAGAAAAGTGTATTTTTACCAAAATATATTTATGTCGGACTTTGTTAGATATATTCTTTTTCGATCAAATTCAATAATCATTTAAATAATGATGAGTTCCAAATATCTATTATAGCAAAAATATTTTTGTTTTAGTGACGATGTCGGTATAGGCTTAATAAGCCTAAATTCAAGTGTTATATTAAAAAAAAAAAGTCAGTTTCCTCTCTGGGATTAAATTTTTTTTATTCTCCTATAAAGCTGTAAGTACGATCAAATTATAGCCTACATTTATTACGTAATAAAAATTTTATTATATAAACTAAAGATATTTTATAGTTCATTTTAATTTTAAAATCAGATTTAACTTCCTACGAGCATAGAACATGCGAAATTTGTATATTTTTAGTTAAGATTTACTTTAATGTAAACTGAGTAGTAACAATTGGTGGGGCGAAGAGGACATCGTAATTATAATACTTTTCGAAAAAACCGAAATAAAAAATGGAACACCAAAATATATAGGACAGAAAAGGAATTGATAAACTTCAGTTAAACTAAAGTTAAACGTATCGCAACGAACTAAAAAAATTTTGAACCCATAATTATTTTTTTTACTATAAGTCTGTAATTGTAACAGTATTAATTCTAATAATTATAAATTATTGAATTTATGGTAGGGCAAAAACGAAAAAAAAAACTATTCGTTTTCGCACACTTTATGGCTGAAGATAATTGTCCGATTCAGTTTGATCGGTGCAATTGGGCTAGACCGGTCCATCCATAAGCAGTGTAAGCCGCCCTCGATTTTGCTATGCGCAGCTTCATTCCGGTCTCGTGTATGAATTTATTATTTGCCAGGAGATTATCGTCTGGTCTCGTTTTAGCGATGATTAATGTTTTGTTATTAGTTTGTGAAAGAGATTACCGCGTTTCGCGCTTTATAATATATTAATTTAAATGTAGTACGACCCGCTTTGGGTCTTATAACGACAAGAAGTCAGTAGAGATGAGTTGCATAGCTTACAGCGAGACATTCAAGAAAAATATATAAACGTTACTTAAATCAATCAATTGGAAATGCAAATTGTCAATTATTTGATACTTAGTTATGTATATTGTTGTTATCAAATAAATTGTAGTGTAAAAGTGGTTGTTTAGAATTTTCTACTTTTTTTTTGATTAATTTTGACTTATTATATACTGACCCAACTGGAATATAATGGACAGTATTAAAGTACTACCAAATTTCTTCTGAAATATAAGTTTCTGAGTAAAAATTTGGCATGATGATTTGGTACGATATTTATCCATGATCGATTAATTGACGAAGGCAGTGGCGGTTCTTTATGCAGGCCGCAGGCCGCGCGCCGCCCCTTAACATTGAGCGCATCACCATAGATACATAATCGGCATTATTTTTCCTAAAAGATAAAGCTTGCGCCGCGAACATACCTAACACTCGTGACTAAACACGATATGGCAGCTAGCAAGTACGAGTCAAATCTCATCCTATCTGTTGGAAGCGTTAGAGTGAGAGTGACCGTATGCAGTATGTCTTCTGTTTCTTCGGTTCGCGTATCGCAATATATCGACTAATGTAACACACATTCCAGCGGCTTGGGATGAGCCATAACAACGTGATGTCACGCTGCTTTAATGCTAAGAATATATCGTTGTTTTAAAATATTGAATGCCACGATACTTTAGCACCGAACAGCCAAAGAACCACAGCCACAAACACAGTTCAGAGAACAGAGTAGTCTAGTATATTTGTATATAAATGGATATAGAATAGCCAGATTAGACAGTATCATTTGTTCTGTGTATAATTTTGCCACGTGTTTCTCCAAGAATATATTTAATAGAAATAATTTAATGAAAATGAATAGTGTTAATTCTTTATTGAAAATAGAGTTTTGTAGACTTTCTCTTATGGACAAAGTAAAAATTAAAGAATTAGGTAGGCCATTGCCTGATTTAAATTTGTCGCAAACTTGTGCAAGGAGTGCTCAAAACCGGACATTTACGCGGCATTTTACAAGAGACATTTACAAAAAAATTATAACACAGATGAAGGACAGATTCTCATATCGTGGCCATCTACAAGCCGCTGAGTTATTTAACACGAAATCGATGCCAACATTTTCTAAACAATTTCCAGTGGACCCTTTGGAAACTGTGTGTCATGCATATCCATTTTTGAATAAAACCAGATTAAAAGCAGAATTAGAAGTCATTTACTCGCGTCCGGATTTTTATCAAATAATTGGAGCCACAAATTTTCTTTAATTATTGCTACAAAATAATCGCAGTGAAACTTTCCCGGAAACTATAAAAATACTTAAAATTATTTTAGCAACCCCGATGACCACTGCTGAATCAGAACGTTGTTTTTCAACACTTAAGACTTTTTTGCGAAATGTTATGGGTATGTTCGTTTAAACGCGTTGGCGATGATGTATATTTATGATTACAATTTTAACGAAAAAGTTTTGGAAAAGTTTATTTCAATGAAAGATAGATGAGTGGAAATCACTTTCAAGAAATGATTGAATTTAATCATTTTGCATCCATTTTAGGTAAGATTTCTCACTATTAAGAAATGCGCCTCCCCAGATTGAAATGGCACGAGCCGCCACTGGACAAAGGACAACTTTCTCACAAATAAGAAATATAATTTATCTTACAAATCCAAATAATATTGGCAATTGAATATTTTTATAATTCAATTGTTCGTAGTATTTTATAACAGGTATATCCAAAGCAATCATATGTACTGAGAAATGAAGTTTAAATATAGTTAATATCTAATTTTGTATTTATGATTATTTAACTTTTGAATTAAAATCAAGTAATCTGTTCAGGTCTGGTATTTTAAGTTAGAAATATTAAATTTTATCCAATCGTAAGCGTTCGTGTAAATTAATTAATACAACTTTACAATGTTACAATATGAAGTTATCAAATGCTGCAGTATTTTTATTTCAGTCAATTCTGAATATGAAATAAATGTTAAATAGCTAAACGACAGCTAAACTTAAATAATTGAAAAATAATCCTACTATAATAGAATTGCAAAAATAATCTATATATTTCAATGTTTTTCAGTTAACATTAAATACTATTATATAGCTATTATGGAGTATCTTAATATCTTAATAATATCCTTTAAAAAAATTATTAAATAGGCAATTATTTCAACATACATATTATATATAGCAGCATCATGTTTTTTAAATGTTTATTAAATAGCAATATTTTATACAATAAGAAATTTTTCTTTAGCATGTAGGAGTAAATTTTAGATAAGACTATCATTACAAATATATTTTTAGAGGTACACATAAGTAAATATTTTGACGATACTATGAGACAGTACTTCGTCAATTTTAAAACGCTGTGCAAAATGCAAAAAATCACAGTGGAGTGGAATAACAGTTTTAAAAGTCTGCAGACTTTAAGCCTGCAGTCTACACTGTAGCGCAGCGTAATAAGGCCCTTACGAATCGCATGCATAGAAACGAGAAATGCCCTTTGCTAATATAATTACTATTCACACAATTTCCTCTGGGAGGATGTTAACTTGCAGGCTTTTAATAATAAATGTCCGGCATCGAAGAGCGCAGCATTATCATTAACAGCTGCTGCAACTTTACAGTAACGTATAGAAAATCAAGGTTTCAGAGAGTGCAGGCTTGGTCAAAGAAGAGTTGGTTAACATGTAGTATGAATAAGACAGTGAATTTCTGATAATTTATTGCTTTTTGATTACTAAATACATGAAAGTGCATAATGCAATTGAAGGTATTCGTAAAGCTTTATCTAATGTGCTAGGCTTCTAAACATGTTAATATTCCTGTATAATGATTCATATTTATTAATAACAAATAACATGCAGTTTCAAAACCACGATTAATATATTTACACTACCGAAGCTAAAATTTTAATAACGCCATACACTATGCAAATCATGCACGGTATAAACCTCCACTCTCAACACTACACCCTCATTTACACATTGCTCTCTGCAAAGGCATTTAGTGTAATAATATGCAACGACTCATTAATAGTTACTACTTTTCATAATGAAAGTTTGCATAAGTCAATAGGAATATTAAATATACATATACGAGTTATCATCCCCTGCACACCCAAAGTGAAATTTTAAATTTAAATTTGCACCATATACAAATAGGGTGCAAATTTCATAGGTTTCAACTATCCAATAATATGTTGAAAATACTGCGTAGAACAACCAGGAAGCTATAAAAAGGTGGTCACATAATTTCGCGAGATAATAATCCTGTATTTGGTAAATAATTGCACAGAAATAATTCAAATACTATAACTCGAACCATCTGTGATTTAAATACGCATTTTGAAAATCAAGCCCCATCAGCAGCACAACAATCTAACAAAGAATGACGTTGACGTTTACACTGGAGTAATAAATTCTCATATTGTGGATTTATATAGTTTAGATAAGATTCAAATCATTGTCAACATAAATATGCTGCTTTTAATTTTTTAATTAACCGCTTATTACATTTTCCTTTATCTAATGATAAATATAACATTGAATTAAATAATTCAATCCGAAATATAGCAGTAATAAAATGGCTATTCTTATAAAATTAGAAATAATATATTAAGAAAATTTAAAAGAACAATAGATATCAGAAATATTAGTAGTTTAAAACAAAGTAATAATGCAACTCCAAAATTTGTTATATTACCATTTGATCCTATAATTGCACGTGGTTTAGATAGTATTTTAAATAAATATAATTTTAAAGTAACATATAATACTTCTAATGAATAGTCCAGCTAATTTTCTAGGAAATCCCAAAGATTTGAAAAAGTGCTGTAGCCGAGCATATTTTTGACTAACTCAGGTCATCCTATTCAAATTAGTTCACTTAAATTACTTAAAAGTGTTTTTTCCATTATTTCGAGTTATTTTATGAAAGTATATATACATGCATAAATCTAAATCAAATTTAATGAATTTAGATTCATGTCCAATTTCATTTTTTCTATTTCATTTATTTAATAAGGACTAGTGTTAAATTTATTTGTTATTTTATTTATTTTTGGTTATTTTAGATTTGACAAAACAATGTTTATTGTTGTTACTTGTTAGTTTCGTAAATTATTAATTTATATATTTTATTTGTTATTTATTTTTTTACTTCCCATTTATTTACAATCTGTATAAATAATAACAATAAGTAAATCGTATGATAATTAGCAAATCATGTAGATATTTGCCCAATGACTCGTATCATAATCATATATAATCTTAGACTAGCTTAAATTATTTATAAATTAGGGATTTTGTATAATTGAGATAATTAAAATCTAGTGGCTAAATCTATTGGCTTAAATTTTCGCAGTCTGCGTCGATGGATTGGGTTTAGCAGGAGAGTTGCAAGAAGATATAGATGTGCCTTTATTCTTGTGCTGTATTTAGCTGCATAGTTACTGATTTCTTGCTTCACGCAAAGAATTCGAAGATCATTACGTATTTGTTCATTTGAGACAAACCATGGAACGTTTACTATGCCTCTTAGAATCTTGGACTGAAATCTTTCCAAGATCACAATATTGGAGTTTGATGCTGAACCTCAAAGCTGAATGCCATATGACCATATTGGCTTCAATATAGTTTTGTAGATTAAGATTTTGTTATCTAGTAACAGTTTTGAATTTCCGCCTAGGAGCCAGTACATTTTATAAACGTTCAGATTCATTTGTGTTCTTTTTGTCCAAATGTATTTCTGCCAGGTTAATCGGCGATCTAGGTGCATACCAAGATATTTAACACATTCTACTTGGGGTTTTGGTATATTGTTTAATGTTACCGGTGGGCATGTTTCATTTCGAAGCGTGAACTTCACATGTGCCGATTTTGCATCATTAGCTCGCATTCTCCACTTCTTAAACCAGTGATGAATTTTGTTTAGATTTATTTGCAGATGTTCCGAGGCTACTTTAGGATTTGTATGAGAGGCTAAGATTGCCGTATCATCTGCAAAAATTGCCGTTGTAATTGCATTCATTGTAGGTAGATCAGCGGTATAAATAAGATAAAGAATTGGACCCAGGACGCTACTTTGCGGCATCCCGGATTTGATCGGAAGTAGGTCTGTATACTTTTCATTATTTTTGACTTGGAAATGGCGATCTCTTAAATATGTCTTCAGCATTAGGTATGGATCGTAAGGGAGTTTTTTTTTAATTTGTATAATATTGTTTTAAAAGCTTGATAGGCCATATTATATGCCATTTTTGAAATACATCGTCATGTTGATTTATTTATTTGATAGTATATCAATCAGGATTCGTAACAGAGGTATTTTCTATAGTTTTTATCTTGTGCTACTGAAGATGGGGGCATAGCCTTCGAAATGCGCATCTAGCTACTTAATGCTTTAAGTTACGGTATTTGGGTGATATTCTATACTATTATTTAACACCGTAGTGATAATTTTTAAAATATTATATTGGTTTCAAATATTGACTTGATCATAATAACTACTTTGCATCAAACATTGCGAGAAGAATTTTATAATCATGTTGGATATATACGTGCAACAACTATATACGTACACATCCATGGCATTGTTAATTAAATTTGAGATATCCCACGGGAACGCCGTTAACATTGCCTGGATATTGTTACACTGCCGATGTTTTTATAACATTTGCGAAGCGCTAATATCCTACAGGTATGTATGCCGTAAAACAGGAGTGCAGTAGGCCCAGTAAGTTAAACAAATCGTTTTAACATATTTTGAAATTTAGTCGAATTGCGTGATTTAAGAGGTAACTAAAGCAGCTTTTATGCGCAATTTAATTACAATGCAACCGATTCCGCAATAATTTTATTGACAAAGAATTTTTATTATATAAACTTATATAACATTGTAATTTTATTTATATTGAATAAGTGTTGAGCGTCACATTTTTTTCAAACAACTTAAATGTTGTGTAAACAAAATGTTCATGAAATTAAAACTATGAAATTACACACTGATCAACGTGCATTATAGTAAAATATCATTTTATGAATAATATTTTATAAAAAAAATATTGTACGTAGATTTGCCCGTAATATTATATTTTAAAGCTTCGCAAATTTTTATATAAAATGTACAAATTTCTTTCTAAATAATTAATGCATTCGAATAAATCCATTGTAACTAGTCCGCACCTGCATTATATATATCGAGTTTAATTTGTATCCCTCTTGTCGGGGTTAGTCATCCCCTTTGAACTGTAGATGACGAACAGGTTTCCATACGCAAGGGATTGGAATACGTGTTGCGAAAAGATTATTTTAATCATAGCATTTTTGCAACAAAATTAAGTTAAAACAGTTTAAACATGCGCATAATTGGATTTGATTAATTTTAGGAAAACTGTACAACGTTATGTACAAACAATTACTGTACGTTAGACATGGTGGAGGTGCAATTAAATATTTTACTTCATTTAAAAATAACAAGATTTTGCATAACGTTTTTCAAGTAAATTTCTCAACGGTAATTTGTGTTCTTATATTTAAATTGAACAATGTTCGGGATCAACTAGGACTTGTGAGTCTCTAAATTAGGAGCAAAAAAAACATAAAAAATAATGGCCCCATGCTGGAAAATTTATATGATTGGGATAAATGTTCGCAATAAAATGTTAAAATGACTTTATACACCAGAAATAATTTGTTGCCGTATAAAATACTATGTATAGAAAAATGAGGATCACAATAGGAGATAATAGAATCGAAGAAGTGTCAGATTTTTGTTATTTAGGCAGTAGAATCACAAAAGATAATCGAAGCAAGGTAGATATAAAGTGTAGGATAGCACAGGGTAGGAAGGCATTCGTAGAAAAGGAACAGATTTTAAGATCAAATATTGACTTGGGTATTAGAAAAAGATTACTGAAGGTATATGTTTGGAGTGTAGCACTGTACGGGTGTGAGGCGTAGACTATAGGAAAGGAAGAGAAGCGTAGATTACAAGCATTCGAAATGTGGTATTATAGGAGGATGATGAGGATTGGTCGGGAAGATAAAGTAACAAATGAAGCTGTACTAGAGTTAGTAGGGGAGAAGAGAAGTATTTGGAGAGTGTTACAGCGTAGGAGAGACAGATTAGTAGGGCATATTCTTAGGCATGGGTGTATTATGCAATTGATCATAGAAGGTAGAGTGGAGGGAAAGAGAGGGGTAGGTAGGCCTAGATTGGAGTATGTGAGTCAGATAGTTGAAGACGTTGAGATGAATAGCTATAGGGAGATGAAGGGATTAGCTCAGGATAGATCGGCATGGCGTGCTGTTTCCAACCAATCTTTAGGATTGCGGACTCTTTAACTAATAAAATACTGCAATATTTAACGATTTCCTAACATGGTCAACCCCTCACTCTACTAGTAGGCAACTTTACTTTCATTTACAAAAATCCACGCGATTTCAAAATGCAAAAATCGTCAATTTTTACTTGAATTTGTGCTTCAATTAGTATCGTATTTTGATATATTAACTTTGGGAAGTTTTGTATAATCAATGTACAAATAAACTTCAAAAGAGTATGAAAGTCTCACACACACACACACACACACACACACACACACACACACACACACACACACATATATATATATAATATAGTTTGTTCAACAATATAAATGTCTGCAGATATTCGTTTGCCACAACAAAGTGATATATTGAGTTCATGGATGAGACTATTTATAGCAATTATACGTAAGGACCTGTCCAAATACAAACTTCGTCTATAATTAATATACATTAAATCAGTGTGTTTTCTAGTGAACATACGAAACATAATTTGTGTCACTGAAAGTGATATTGCGGAAGATATAGAGCATATAGAACACAGAATAGTCTAATTGCGAGAAATTGGCTGGTCATAACTTATAATTCAATTTTCGACGTTGCGCTCTTCGTACTGTGCGATATTTCACACATTATTCGACGTTCGAAATTGGAATTGCTGAGGTGTGAGGCAGAGGAGGTTTGAGGCATGCAACTGGAACAGATATGTGCAAATCGTTCGAACTGACTATTGGTATTTGATCAAAAGTTTAAAGTTTCCAAACTTAACCTTAATTATTGTAGGCTGTTAAAATCGTAGCATTGAGTCGATTTCACAATAAGAGTGCTCATATCAAAAACTTCTTCACGATAGTCAAGTATTTCCCTTTGCCGTAACACCTCTCTTTATCTTTATTCCTAAAAAACAATTTCTTCTACAACCTCACAATTTGTAGTACTTTTCGCGAGGGTTAGTTCTAATACATCATCAAACATATAATATAGTTCCCCAGGTATATTAGTTATGTATTACCTCTTTGAATAATCTAGCTTATGCAGCCACAACGCAAATTATTAATTACTCAACGACAATAATTCATTCTATATCCTTTTGGGTCGGAAACCGCTGCATTATGTACTCTATATTCCCATTCCCCCATAGTTGTGTGTTGTGTATCCAAGTCTTCCCCATTCCAAGAGACAGGAACGAGCACACTATCTGCATTCTGTACACTATACTATAAACTCTGTACCAGTTAAGTAGCTGGCATTACAATATGATTAAGTCAGGAGAAGATATAGTGGCTGAACCCATACACGGGGTAAGTCCTATCCATAGATCTGCATATGAACTTGCGCATGCGGCTGCTGCAGCACATTCCACCAGCACAAATAAATTACCCCGTGTATTAATATTACCTGCATTGCTGGCTGCAGAGCTGAGTGCAGCAGCGTTTTAGTGCTTTAGATCTATGGGAGAGACTATTACGCTGGAGGAGGATCAGTCCAAGGCTAACACAATTAGCGATGAATCGTCCAAAGTCTTAGTTTTATCTTCCACTGTGTAAAAAATATCAAATTTTTTCAAGTTTCAATTTATTGGTATATGTACATATACAAGTCAATAATGCAACATTATAGCTTATGTTATGTTAATACATATTAGAATAGAAAAAAAGAGAAAGAAAAAATGTCAACTACATTTGTCGTGTATGTGAATCGATGGGTGTATCTTGAACTCTTTAATTTCGTAGATAGGGTTGCGTGTAAGATTTGACTTCGGCATTCTTTTGAACGTTGTTGATTTTTGGATTTTCCATTCTTCAGGACATTTATTGTATTCATGGATCTACCGTGTGGTACTTAATCTACAGAAAGGAATTGTTAGGTTCTCTGCAGATCGAGTGTTGTATTTATAATCACCCCCTTGTAGTCTGTAAGTGGTTTTTATCTTGTGTACTTACTCTATGCAGTATTACTTTGCAATTCTTATTTTGTACTTTGCAAAGAGTGGTTTACATGGTTCTCGTGGTGATGCTCCATCAATCCCTCTAACGGCCCTTTTTTGTTTCACTAAGACTTCATCCAAATGTGCTGTGTGGTGAATTGAAAAATTGAAGAATAAATGCCTCGACGAGCTAATTTTTGGGCAGACCTATTGATAAGAATGTATCCTTATTAATGCGAACAATGCTCGAATAAAACGATCAAAATTAGTTTTGCACAACCCTCAATGACCAATACTAGTTTAACGCATCTAATATATACAAAGTCAGAATGAGAACTTGAATTTGTACTTGAACTGACAACAAAAATTAAGTAGTACTTATCAAAAAGACGAATTAAATGTCAAATTGAGTGCCAATGGATTAAAGCAAGTGAAGTTTTATTTGGTATTTCAGAAGTATGGGTGTATACATATTCCTATAAATTTCAGGTAGTCGAGTTAATGATGGTCAAATTCCTACAAAGGTAAATTCCTATAAGGTTCGGTCTCCTAGAAAATAAGCTCCTTAATCCCTTGTTACTGATATTCAAAAGAAATACTTCCTATTGAAATCAAACATTGAAGAAGAAGACATAGATATAGGTTCCCATATATTTAACGATCGTGACAATTACCCAATTAACAATGACCCAGTTGGTGCAAGTACAGAAATTCAGAATGCAGAAGCCTGCATTTAATTGCATGATCACCCCATGAGGAAACAAAGTTACATGTGCAAAAAATAAGTGCTTCGTGCAAGAGGAAGGCGATGGACAACAGGTGTTTGTAGGAATTTGACCATACACATTTTCGGTTTCTTCTACCTGACCCAATATTTATAGGAATTCACCATCCTGGAGAAGTATTATTGACACCAAAATCTTAGGTGTCGAAGTAGCATCCAGGTGCAGTATTTGAAAGGTGAAAGGAGCTAGTGTTCTTGAAAAGATAACATAGTGTCGAATAAATCCCTCACTTTTCAATAACAACTTGAAATTAGTTCTATTTTACGATAACAATGGTTCACCATCATAACCAATTGTTAAAATATATGAAACTTGTAAGTCTTCATTAATTGATGTATGGACAGATATTGAAATTAAACAGTTTTCCAACGATAAATTATAGGCAGCAATAAACCAACAACCAATACAAAGAAATAAAGCAGCGATGGATTGGTCTAGGAATAGAAACCTCACCGAGGTGTTACGAAGTATCGTCATACTAAACCGCTATTGAGGTCAGAAACGTGCCAAGACAAGTCATGGAGCAAAGTTGATCATTTCTCCAGGTAAACCGGATTTAGTGTTGGATTAAGCCCAAATAAAGTTAAGAGTAAGTTAAGAGAATAAATATATTCATGTGGTATTTGAAAAATTATATTATTTGCGTTTATTCTTTGGATGGTAAGGGTTATCTTAACTCTAGAAACTCGTTTAGTTTGTGTTAGAGGGGTTCGGGTCGGTTCTGCGCGACCTGGCAGCTAATGTATATAACGCGACCGTAAACATAAACTGGAGTAGCTATTCGCTACGTGGTATGCAACTATTCATGCAGTTACTCTGGTTGCACTACAATAATTCCATTTTTGGTAGACTTTTCATTACCCTTCGCGGAAAATGGGGAGTAATGGTGTTAAATTTTGCTACGTGATGTTGAACTTTTAAATTACACCGTTGATTTTGAAACCATATTCAAATTAATATATTGTTATTTGGTTACTTTGAAATACTATATTGTTGACTGATGTATTTATTGTTATTATTATTAATCTATACTGTTCTTTTTAACAATTATCACTACGGTGTTAAATAATAGTATAAAATATCACCCAAATACCGTAACTTAAAGCATTAAGTAGCTAGATGCGCATTTCGAAGGCTATGCCCCCATCTTCAGTAGCACAAGATAAAAACTAAATATTAAAAACTAAACTGAGCATTACTTTAAGTTACGGTATTTGGGCGATATTTTATACTATTATTACTGTTCTAAAACTTAGCTAATTTAAAACGTATTTCTCTGCAGCCCATTTAATTCTATATAAACCAACCAGCATGGTAGAAAATACAGAACAAAAGACAGCAGGAAAGAAACCACCATTCACCGACCAACAAAAAGCGTACTTTATATATACATATATACTGATATTGGTGATAATTTATTATGAGAAGATTTTTAATATCAGTGATTGATATCGATATATTTTTCTTTTCAAAATTGGTCAAGCTAGAAATTGAAATATAAAAATACTGTTTTGGTTTCTAACTTTTATGTGATATTAAAAGTATTTTACTTTATTTCTCGTATGATGAAGTAGGATAAACGAAAAATATAATTATAAATATTTTCACACTACTCCCGTTACTGTCTCTAGTAATAAAAAGGAATTTCATATTTATTTAATTTGAACATTGTACTAAAAATTATTTTTAAATACGGATAATAATATAATAATAATACTTGATGTTTTCTTGGCTTACTTTGTGATATTCTATTTTTATAAAAGGATAGATTAAGTGATATTAAAGGAAGTTAGCTTTACCCCATCCGTCATATTTCACTGATAAAGTTTTTAATGTATCTAAATAGTAGCTTAATTAAGTATTAATTAACCAGCAAGCGCTTACCAAGAGACTTAACCAACCAAACCCGCACCATTATCTACCAATTGTTAAGAAAACGGCAGAAAATTATGTACGAATAAAAATACTGGCAGGTGCTTATGTCCTTTTTTTAAATTCTCAAGTTATAATTTTCAGCTATTTTTCATTATTACGTAGTTTATTTATTGTTCTAGAAAATAATTACAAAGAATCAGTATGAATTTATTGTCACAAAATCTATAGGACTATAGAAATTTTATAGTATTTTATTTCTAATTATTAAATAACACGATTGGTAAAGTAAAGTAGTTCTAAAGAAACTTAATTTCAATTTCAAAAACGTGGCAAAGTTAATTTTAATTAACCATTAATTATAATTGTTACTATATAAACTTAAAATGATAGAAGCAAGAAGGAAAATTAAAATTGGAAACACAGAAGCAGGACAGAAAAAATATAAGGAACTAAGGAACTTAATTAATAGGAAATGCAAGCTAGCGAAAGAAGAGTGGATAAAAGGAAACTGTGAGGATATTGAGGAGGATATGAGAAGAGGTAAAGTAGATTTGGGCTACAGGAAAATTAAGTCACATTTTTCTAAAGTAAAACCAAAGGGTAACATTATATGTGATAAGCAGGGTAAGGAACTCACAGAAAACAAGGAAAAAGCTAGAAGATGGAAGGAGTATCTTGAAGATTTATATAAAGGTAGGCAGGACATGGAGGAGCTAGAAAATGTGGAACAGATAGATGAGGCTGACTTAGGTCCTAGCATACTTAGGTCAGAGTTTCATAGAGCATTAAATGATTTACGGAATAACAAAGCAGCGGGGATTGATATGATACCAGCCGAATTAATAAAACACGCAGGGGAAAAATGCAGGAGCGATTATACAGGTTAGTTTGTAAAATATATGAGAAGGGAGAAGTACCACAGGATTTTCAGCGTAGTAGAATAGTAACAATGCCGAAGAAAATAGGAGCTAATTTGTGTGAGAACTATAGGACCATTAGCCTACTATCACATGCATCGAAGATATTGTTAAAGATTATTTATAGGAGATTAGAAAATAAAGTATAGGAAAGGCTAGGAGAAGATCAGTTTGGTTTTAGGAAAAACAGAGGGACGAGAGAGGCGATTCTAGCACTAAGAACGGTAGTAGAAAAAAGAAAGAGGGTAGGAAAGGTAACTTGCATAGCTTTTGTAGACTTAGAAAAGGCATTTGACAATGTAGATTGGGACATAATGTTTAGAATTTTAAAAGAAACGGGTATAGATTATAAGGATAGGAGAATAATTTTTAATTTATATAAACACCAAACTGCCTTAGTTAGAATAGAGGGGGAAGAAGAGGTAGCAAAAATAGGGAAGGGAGTTCGGCAGGGATGTACACTTTCACCGTTATTATTTAATCTATATATAGAAGATGCAATAAACAAAGTAAAAGAAGAGTATAGTGTAGGTGTGAATGTACAGGGAGAGAAAATATATATGTTGAGATTCGCCGACGATATAGCTATATTGGAAGAAAGCGAAAAGAATTTAGAAAGGGTATTGAATGGTATGCAGGCAGTATTGACTAGGGATTTTAACATGAAAATAAATATAGGTAAAACTAAAGTGATGAGGTGTGACAAAAAGGAATGCAGTAGAAAAATGAGGATCACAATAGGAGATAATAGAATCGAAGAAGTGTCAGATTTTTGTTATTTAGGCAGTAGAATCACAAAAGATAATCGAAGCAAGGTAGATATGAAGTGTAGGATAGCACAGGGTAGGAAGGCATTCGTAGAAAAAGAACAGATTTTAAGATCAAATATTGACTTGGGTATTAGAAAAAGATTACTGAAGGTATATGTTTGGAGTGTAGCACTGTACGGGTGTGAGGCGTGGACTATAGGAAAGGAAGAGAAGCGTAGATTAGAAGCACTTGAAATGTGGTGTTATAGGAGGATGATGAGGATTGGTTGGGAAGATAAAGTAACAAATGAAGCTGTACTAGAGTTAGTAGGGGAGAAGAGAAGTATTTGGAGAGTGTTACAGCGTAGGAGAGACAGATTAGTAGGGCATATTCTTAGGCATGGGGGGATTATGCAATTGATCATAGAAGGTAGAGTGGAGGGAAAGAGAGGGGTAGGTAGGCCTAGATTGGAGTATGTGAGTCAGATAGTTGAAGACGTTGAGATGAATAGCTATAGGGAGATGAAGGGATTAGCTCAGGATAGATCGGCATGGCGTGCTATTTCCAACCAATCTTTAGGATTGCGGACTCTTTAACTAACTAAACTTAAATTGTATTTTGGTATCATGTATGAGAATTTCGCAAATTAAAGATCTTAAAAAAGATTTTTAAAGACAATTAAACTTAATTAAATATTAAAGATCTCAAATTTAAAAAATAGGTAATTTTAGGAAGATAATTTATAAAATTTCCTTACATTATCAACGTCTTTTCAACTTAAAGTACAATAAATGACGGTCAATATATCATGTTTATTTAATTCGTTTCTAGAATTATTGATTCAATCATCCCACTGATATTTCTTCCAGTATTTGACTTAACACCCTCATAAAATATTGAATACTTCTTTAAAGCGCCACGACAAGTATAATATATAAATCCCCAAAGAACTAAAGCCTTGCAGACTTGTAGTTTTAATTAAAAGTTTGCAGTTCCTTGCCGGAAGGTAGCCACATACTCCACACTGAAAAGTAAACCTTATGGTAAATACAAGGATGTATGTGTGTATGTATATGTTAGAGCTTGCGTCTGTAACAAGAAGACATGCAATGAGCCATGAGCCATGACAGAGACCCGAGTAGAAATGAAAGCGAGCGCTCCAGGAACAAGAACATCAAGTTTTCGTTCATCGTGGAACAAAGAAAATTTAATATTAAATTGCTGAATTAAAAATTCACCGTCATGAATATACAGGACAAGGATCCTCTCTACAGTATATAAACCATTCTTTATGAAAAATAATAACACGAATGCATTAATAAAATTTACAAAGTTGACATTAAACGGTTCATTATAATTGGATTAAGAAGAACATCCGTGAATTTCCCCACGAAACAGAAAATGATATTAAAGTTATAATTGAAATGGTCAAATAAAAAGATGTTTCTATTATTGCACTCGCTATTCAATTAGAAAAGCTGCAATTTACGTACAAAAAAATATGGAAACAAGCAATTATATAAATATGAAAAATTCCTGCATCGATGTAACTTTTAATCACTTCTTTTTTGTAATTAACTAAAATTTTTAAAAAATGCACTCAAAAACTATCGATATCGAACATACATAACCAAGGAGTTAAAAAATTGTCAAAGTCACAGAAATATCATATATTAAACTTAACGATTCAAAGTTACTAATAGGCGAAAAGTGCTACAAATGTTAAAACAAATAGAAATGTCAAAAATCACAAGAATTTTTTGTACTAACTTTTAATTAAATTGTGTGACGATAATCGACCAGAACCTATAATTTTATAAATTTGCAGTATTTCAACTTATTCTGTAATTACAGTAAAATTAAAGAAATGTTATTTTTTGATATCTTAAATGTTTGATTTTTATGCTATTTAAATATTACAGTATTTTACATTGTAATAAATGAGTAGCTATTAAGGACAAAATTTCAAAGTAATAAAAAAATCCATAATAAATGAAAGAGAAACAAAAAATATTATAGAATAACCGTCACATTTCTACAAATATTCATATATAGAATCCATATTTTAAGGGTTCAAATTATAAATTCGTAAGTTTGTCCATATTTAAGATATAAATTATATTAATTGCTGAATCACCCTGTATTTCGATTGAAAAATAAAAAATACAGTCGATAAATCATAAAAAAATCCAAATTCAAATTTAAAATAATATATAATTAATTCTTTTCACATCTTATACGGGAGTAAGTAATATTTTAGATGCCTTTCAACCCATTGTAACTACCATAGGGGTGCCTGATATAAATATCACCCCTCGATTGGTTCTATACGATACGCAAATGTTCGTTTTGCAAGCAATGTGCATAAACCAATATTTGGTCAAATAAAAAGTTAACAGTGTGAGACAGTTTGGATTTCAACTATATATTTTTCATTTAATAAACGTAAATCTTGTTAAACGTGAGTACTGTTTTTTTTTTAATTAGTTGTCAGGCGATTTCCGTTGTTCCCATTTTTTTTTCAAGGTATGCGTTTTTAATTTACGGGCGTCCAATATACAGGAGAAAATTTTCTTTTCCCAAAAGTATCTCGTTAGAGGGAATAGAACCAACGCCAGCTGGACTGTTAATTAGAGACTAATATCATTTAACCCGCAAAGGAACAATGTAAAAAATTATAATTATGATGGTAGATGGTAGAATATCACCAACAAATATGCAATAGTCCATAATATAAGATTATATAATATTATTTCTTGTTTTACCGAATTATGTAATATAAATACATTGAGAATCTATTTTAAAAATTATCACTACGGTGTTAAATTATAAAATAGAATATCACCCAAATACCGTAACAAGCATTTAGTATATCAATCACGATTCGTGACAGAGGTATTTTATTTAGTTTTATCTTGTGCTACTGAAGATGGGCGCATAGCGCTTGAAATGTACATCTAGTTACTTAATGCTTGTTACGGTATTTGGGTGATATTCTATACTATACTTATTTCCATAACATGTGTCACGAATCGTGATTGAAATGTACATCTAGCTACTTAATGCTTGTTACGGTATTTGGGTGATATTATATATTATTGAGAATCTAGGTTAATGCATTTTTTAGGTTATAATCACAACATATACAAATCACAATGCAGACTTGTCCATTTCGATTTAAATGCCAGTCTCTATATAGAGGGGTTATTATTGTGTTGTGGTTTTCAAATTATATATGCTCTAACGGCCCATTTGTATATATAATTACAAAATCGTGTTTGAATATGCATATAGGGCTATTTGTTGCTAAATTTAAATTTAAGTGGAATGAATTTGGTGTAGTAATAAATTATTTTTCAATATAATTAGTTACTAGCGGGCATTGTGATAATAAAATTTGTTTACAAATTTATTTATAAATATTCACGAAGAGTTTTTTTATTGAAATATATTAGAACGTTTTATGGACATATCTAACTTGAGGGTAAATTTTTTTTTGAAAAATTCCAAATTCTTGTAGTACATGATATTATATTACTGTTATTGCGTTATAATTTATGATTTATAATTTTCTAAAAAACAAATAAAAGGTTTATTAGTTTGATTTAAAATATGATAAATCATTTCGTCTGCGGGAAAAAAAATTTGGCTTTCTGCAAATTTATAAATCATTAAATATTTCATGGAAGACCATAAAAATGAATTCTTTACTCGATTGAATACAAGTCTCAATTTCTACAATTTCAGTGCATTTCTGAACTGAACGAAAATAATTACATTTTTAATGGACTTTCATTTCAAAGCATCAATTTTTCATAGATATATTATAATATTAAATTAAATGAATTTCAGGCTGTCTAAATTGTCGCGACTTGCAAATGCGCAATATTAAGTGCAACACTCATTAACATCTAAAAATATATACCTACTTAAATGTTTTAGTTCACAAAAAAATATTTTTTGTAAAATTTAAATCTCACATTGTGCTAATCTTTGTGCAAAATTGTGCAAAATCGCAAAACTGTTATAAATAAAATTTCTTTAGGATTTTTAACAAAATAATTCGTAGAAATAGCGTCTAGAATTTTTTCCTCTAGTTCAATTTATTACTGCAGTCTACACTAGTTTTTTAACTATTAACTAAAACCTAAAAAACCTATTAAACTATTAACCCTTGCTTAAGATTTGAAAAAAAAATGGCTGTATATCAATTTTTAGCAATACATTTCCAATCCATCAAAATTGTACCACTACCGCGAACGCAGACTTTGCTTCTTCAATTATTATTGAAGAGCGTATCTAATATAATCTAATAAGGCGAGATCTAAATGATGAGCATAGCTGTGGCTCAACCTGTATATATTTCAGTACAATAAAAATAAATTGCAAAGTAGCGACACAATATTCGATTCTATTCTGCGACATGGAGCGTAATGGCGTCTGTACATACAGGTGTCACAGAAAATGATAAAGTAAGCCGAACAATGACACTTCACGACCTACGCACACAATATGGTGTTGAATTTCAATTGCAGAGTGCAGAGCGGATTCTGGATGCTGGATGAGCTGGTGTCCGGGCGATAGAGCTTTTCATCATAATATTTTAGTGTTTGGATGGAGATGGGATATGTTGAGTATACCCAGAGAAGCACTTTTGTTAGATACTCTCTGTTCAATATACAATTTATATGTTGTATTGAAACAGAATAGGGTTCAGAATCGATTTTTAAAAACGAATCAACGCCGAGTTCAGCATATTTCTACAAGAGTAACTTATTTTTTTAAGTAGATAAATTTGTTGAATATATGGTTCGTTTTAAGTACTCACATCGACTACAAAAATAATGTACTGTATCGCGTTTAATTTGCCTGGCCATGAGATGCGCACTTGTCCAAAAATTGTGGGGGGTGCAATTGCTATTGCTTAAGACGCGCTTAAGACAATCATTCATTCCTTGGCACTACCCTTTAGTCTGTGTACTATCAGTGGCGTAACAACTTACTATCGAAATGAGTTCGCTTTTAAATGGTAAAGTAATCCAATCAAGCCAATCAAGGGAAATGATTTTCAATGTGTATAAATACTTTAAATCTGAAGACAAATTGTTATCGAAGGAAGTAAAGGGAAGAGTGTTTTCAGCAACTAAAGTGTCCATAAGAACGGTAGCTACAATTATAAAGGAAGGTGAAGCTCCAGGTAACGAAAGTGAACCGAAATTTTCTACACCAGGAAAGAAGCGTATTCGAAAGGCGACTATACGACATTTAGAACATTTTGAAAAGTGTGACTTTCGAAATATAATATATAATTTTCGCAAAACCGAAAATACAAGAGTTACATTACCTGAAAAACTATATAGTGACTTAGGATGGGAAGGACATAAAACTTCCTTAAATCATATTGTACATAATTTAGAATTTAAGTTTAGAAGCACAAAAAATAATCGTAAAGTTTTAATTGAAGGGCGCGATATTCGAGTTTTGCGAATTAATTATTTACAATTAATTAAATATTATCGACAGTTAGAAAAATCAATAATTTATATCGACGAGACATATATTCACGCAGGACATACTCAGTCGAAATCGTCAAGTGATAATTCCAATGAAGGACTGCATCTCAAAGGGTCAACGTTTAATAATAATTCATGCCGATGGTGAAAGTGGCTTTGTACCAAATTGTTTGACAGTATTTCAGTCGGGGATAAAAAGTGGAGACTATCATCATGAAATTATTGGTGAAAATTACGGAAAATGGATAACAGATAAATTGTTACCAAATTTACCGGAGGATTCCGTAATTATCATCGAATTATTCCGTAATTAATCGTGCGCCAAACAACAACTCTCCTAAGCAGGAAATGGTAAAATGGTTGTCCGAAAAAAAAATTCCATTCACGCATTTAATGTTAAAGCCCCAGCTGTACGATATTATAAAATCTCATGAAAAGAACCACATTACATATAAATTTGACACACTTTTCACAGACCATGGACACAGAGTTTTACGTTTATCACCTCATCATCCGGATTTGAATCCTATAGAACTAATATGGGCACAAGTGAAAAACAGTGTTGCTAAAAGACATGTGACATTTTCTTTAAGAGATGTGAAAGTGTTAGTAGAAGAGGAATACAACAATGTCACACAGGAGCTTTGGAAAAATTGTGAAAACGTTATTAAACAAGAAGACTTTTATTTGGAAAATGAAACTATATTGGATACACAAACTGAACAATTAATTATAAATCTAAACGAAGAATCCGACGAAGAGGACAGTAATTTATTTTTAAATAGTGACAGTGATGAAGAATTATAAATTATTCTGTTACTTTTTAAATATCCATTAATAAATGAACATTACCTATAATATCTCACTGAAGAAATGTTATTTATGTATGTAATAATAGCATATGACGACGGCATTTTATAGGCCATTCATTTATGTTAATTTACTATTTTGTATTTGACTTGTTGTATCTTTGTTACTTAGTTTGTTACATATTATAAAGTAGGTACTTTTGTCCAAACAATTTTCTTATATTACGAACATGGTAAGAACGACAAATGTATTGGCAACGCCACTGGTCGACAGAGTTGAAGAGAAGAACCGCCTTCTCTTCAGGGAGAAAGCCGAATATCCCTTCGCTATCTGCCGGACACGAGGCAAACTTATCGCGAACAAAATTTATCTTTATTGAAGATAAAGTCTTAATTGAATCGAATAATATTAATGCAGTCAGGCCTGCAAAACTTAAAAAATAATAAATAAATAATTATTCATTTAATATTTGACCTGCTTATACCAGCTTCTTTTAAAAAAAATCATATTGTGCAATACATATTTATTTCTACAAAATATGTTTATTCAAATATAAAATAATTTTTTAAAAGATCATGATTTTAAAGAAATTTTTTTAATATTGCATATATATTGTATCAAATAAAATGTAAAATAAAATTGATTTAATTTGATATGGTGTTCGAAGGAAAACCATTTGAAGTTGATTAAAAAAAAATATTTTTCATATAGTCTAAACAATAACGCAATAAAAAGAGCATCTTTGTTTTTCATATAAGATATATCTTTAATCTCGATTCATTTCGATGTTTAATCAATTTAGATGTCCAAAAATGTAAAAGGGAATATTATAATCAATTTTTAATATTAGTAGTCTTAAATCATAGTAACTAATTTCTAGATAATACATATTTTTAAAGTCCGGTACTGTATTGAGATATTGAACTAAGTATACAGAAAAACAAATACACCTTCAACGAAATGATCATATATTCTCTTATCCATTATCACATGAAGTGTATATAAAGAATTTAACTGTGTAACCTACAACATTCTTTGTTTACTTAATTCCGTTTTAAAGTTAAATGCAACATTCTAAATGTTAATTTAATTGTTTATATTAAGTGGGAAAAGGACAATAAATTTAGAGCAGCATAATTTATTTAATACGTGAAAACCAACATGCTTAAGACATGTTGTCAAACGAAGACATATTGATACTTGATTGAAGAATGTATATACTTTCATGAGCATTCAATTCAGAATAATTCAAAACACTTTTAAGCAATTTAAGTGAACTAATTTGAATAGAATGACCTGAGTTAGTCAAAAATATGCTCGGCTACAGCACTTCTATCGTGTCTATTTAATCTTAAATTAATTTAATGTTTCTTCATCCTTAAAATCCAATTCAATGTATTTTAATCCCAACTAGAACAAGATATTTCATAAATAGCTATTAAATGCTTTGAGTTACGGTATTTGGGTGATATTCTATATAATTATTTAATAACGTAGTGACGATTTTTAAAAAGCGCATTAATTATTTCACATAGTAATCTCACATTTGCCACAGACATGCTTTAGATGAACAATATTACAAGTTTAAGAATAATTACCAAATGTGCTATAGTTCGTGCCAAAATTTATTTAGATCATTTTTTGATAATTACAAGGACATTTTGGTTATAAATAGTGATATACATGTCAATTTTTTTTTTTTTTGTAAATTCTGTCAAACCGTTATCCAACGATGAAGTATTCAGAGTATGGATTATAAAAACAATAGTAATATAGAATAATTGATTGGAACAAGTAGGCAGGCTCTTCTTGAGATTGTCAAGGTATAGTGTCATAAGCAAAGAATAGTCACTATCAATGATCTTATTCTTATTTTAACTTAATCAATTTCAATTCCGGCATAAAATAGATATTTTTTATAGCTCTGGAATGGTCGGATTGATTGTGGAATTGGAATTGAGTTAATTCTTCATATTTTGATCCAAAGATTCTCCAGTTGCTCTAAGTCTCATTCTTAATGAATCATTTTGTACTTAAATCATATATAATTTTATAATATAATTTTATATAATTTTACTTAAATCATTCGCTGCACTATTCCTGGAATTGCAGTAAAATACACAATCACTTATATCCAAATTACACTGAAATTTTAGTCCACGGCGATAAAATATTCGAGTGAGCATAAAGAAGAGATGGACCGACCACTTGGGATAGAATATAAAAGTGCAGTGAGAATATTGTGCTCAGACACATATTATTTAATCCTTATTATGTAAACGTTCTTTGCGTATATTAATATTTATATCGGCAGCAGCCGCTTTATTATATTTCCTAATAAATAAAGAAATAAATATTCTTTGCATTACGAGGATATTAAATCGACGACCCGCGGGTTTCGAACGTTTTTTTTTTTACTAATTTACTAATATTTACTAGAATTTACTAATTTTCTACAAACCGAAGGACCTTAATTGCTTTGGATATTTTAGAAATATATCCTGCATTCCAAATTGTTTTTTCATCGAGCTATTTATAAAATGATGTCATTAGGCCCATAATACATTAATTTAAATATATTGATCACGTGGCGTAAGGTTGCAAAAAATATTTCTGAAGAATGGTAATAAATTATAATATACATTTTTTTTTGTAATTATTTGCTTCTAGATGTGATCTGATTTTTTTTTATTGTCGAAGCAAATTACTGTAACATTAAATAGATTTAAACTTTTCAAATTATAGTTGATTACAAATAATTTTTACTTCTACAATTACACTTTGATAAATAATTTGGCAATAATTAAAAGAATTGTAAACGTATCATATGAATTGTTCTTAAAAATGTACTTCAACGAATTGTGATGGAATATATTTTGTTCTATAAAATGTTGTGAAATTTTGAGTTTATCAAAAAGTCTATCATTTAGTATTTTATCTTTGCTTCACATTTCAATCGTTTTAATTATTTTTCTCCTTCAAAAACATAAACCTTTAATTACAGGTACTTATAATTTCTAATTTAATTATAAGTTAGTCAATTCAATCAATAATTTATTTGTGTATAACATGAAAGGATTTGCATTCTTTTACGGCGATATTAATTATAATAATAAAAATCATATGATATTAAATAAAACGTAATTTCATATTACAAACTGAACAAAGAATTAAAATTACGTAATTCTTAAAATAATTTATTGGTTGTTTTTACTTCGTCTCAAATTATTTCTAAAAGGGCTTCACGGATAAATGTTAAAATTTTATATGTTCTATTATTTTATATAATAGAATATTTTATATCTAGTGAGTTAACAAGAAAAGGGTGTTCTTCAAATAATGGCTGAACTAGAAAATTCGAAAGAATAAGGAAATTCTAAAAATACAACCTACAGTAAAAATGTACCTAAATAAAATTTTAGAAGAGTTTTTCTCTTGTTAAAAAGATTTTAGCGGGATTCGAAGTTCTGCTAATGCATAATTTAACAATAACAAGATATGTGCTCCAGTTGAGTTATACTAACATAAAGAATGACCCGCGACTCAATTGAGTTTGACACCCTTGATATAAGGGTTGTCCCAACAGTATGCATAGAGGAAGAGACTCACCTTGCGTTTTGGGGCCCCACAGACTTAATCTCGTACGAACTGCTCGCTGTGATGGCGTGATCGGGTATTCGACCTTCTTCCATGCCCAAAGCAGACCGGCACTCTCCTAGAAACCATATAGAAATCTTGTGAGTGGTATTCATGATATTAAATTGCATTCTGAAAGAATGGCGGTTTGGTTGCCACACAGCGCTCCACTTGTTATTTGTTCAAATATGTCTTAGGTCTATAAATAGTTTTATGTCTTGACGTATGTGACGTTATACACATCCTTCTAAAATTAGTTTATAAAAGTAAATTTTAAATTGTACCGATCCAATTCCAAATACATTAAGTTTTATTGCGTAAACTAATCGAAGTTATTTACATTCGATATACCTTTGAAATGTATGATTAATTTAATTTTAATTTTCAAAGTTCGAAAACAGGTGCAACTCTATCTTTCATAATAACGTTACTTTCAATAGTTATAGCCGTTCCCTCTTAATTTTCCACAAAAAATTCATTTGTTCATAATAAGTTGCAAGGGTAATATATTTTTAATACTTATTAGGCAAGACTCCGGCTAGCTAATGATTATGGAGGCACTATTTTTATTAGTTTAAAAAATTTAAATTCTTCCTGCCTTTTTCTCCTTTTCAAACTTCAGCACATCAGCAGAAAACCTCGATAGCTAATTTGGATTATATATATATATACAAAGCTGAGTAGCACATTTTATATTTCTCAAAAAATTTCTTGATTCAAAAATTCAGTTAAATGATCTCTATCATTAGTTACAATAAATGGCCATCGAGTGTGACATAATAATAGTTTACATTTTATTGAATTAATTAAATAATTTAAAAATCGATGATGCCAGAGTATAATTTGATGAAAGACAAAAAAACTTTTTATGAACTAGGTGTCCCCAACCGCCATCTCAATTTTAGTTTAACAATAAATAAGATTATCTATGTTGGAACCAGTGGCGGTTCATTATGCAGGCCGCTGGGCGGCGCGCGCCCCTCCTGAACATTGTGCGCATCACCGTAGATATATATTTGTATTGCCATATTTTATCTCGGCATTATTTTTCCTAAAAGATAAAGCTTGCGCCGCGATAACAATCAACACAACGTTCGTTGTGGCATTCGTTGCAAGTAACAGTATCGATGCTGTATCTGTCTGTATCTATCGTTCGCATGGTATAGATATAACGCTAATTTGGTGCCACTACGTGATCAGCGCCACGCAGTACAGGTTAAATGAATATACACTCATCTCACTCTATTGCAAGCAATCGGTGAGAGCGACCGTATGCCGAATATCTTCTATTTCTTCATTGTCTAATATATGTCAGAGTCTTCCAGCGGCTATCCATTGCCAGTACAATTAAATACATATATACAGTACATATGCAATGAGATGAGTGTATCATAGAGTGCAGGTGACCGATCTATTGGATGTCGCGCATCTTTAACGGCTTAGAGAAGTTCAGAGAGAAGAGAGAGTAGTATATATATATATATACAGAGAGTATATATATGTATATAAATTGATATAGAATAGCCAGATTAGACAGTAGCAATTGTTCTGTGTATGTACCATTTTGCCACGTGTTTCTCCAAGGATATATTTAATAGAAATAATTTAATAAAAATGAATCGTGTTAATTCTTTATTGAAAATAGAATTTTGTAGACTTTCTCTTGTGGACAAAGTAAAAATTAAAGAATTAGGTAGACCATTGCCTGATTTAAATTTATCGCAAACTTGTGCAAGGAGTGCTCAAAACAAAAACATTTACGCGGCGTTTTACAAGAGACATTTACAAAAAATAATAATAACACAGATGAAGGACAGATTCTCATATCGTGGCCATCTAGAAGCCGCTGAGTTATTTAACACGAAATCGATGCCAACATTTTCTAAACAATTTCCAGTGGACCTTTTGGAAACCGTGTGTCATGCATATCCATTTTTGAATAAAACCGGATTAAAAACAGAATTAGAAATCATTTACTCGCGTCCGGATTTTTATCAAATAATTAGAGCCACAAATTTTCTTCCGTTATTGCTACAAAATAATCTCAGTGAAACTTTCCCGGAAACTATAAAAATACTTAAAATTATTTTAACAACCCCGATGACCACTGCTGAATCAGATCGTTGTTTTTCAACACTTAAAAGAATCAAGACTTTTTTGCGAAATGCTATGGGTAATGATCGTTTAAACGCGTTGGCGATGATGTGTATTAATAAAAATGTGGTGCGAGATATTTACAATTTTAACGAAAAAGTTTTGGAAAAGTTTATATCAATGAAAGATAGAACAGCGGAATACCGTTTTCAAGAAATGATTCAATTTTGCATTCATTTCAGGTAACATTTCTCACTATTATGTTATTTTTTAAGAAATGCGCCCCCCCAGATTGAAGTGGTACGAGCCGCCACTGGTTGGAACTTAATCGAGGAATGCATTACGTAGCCAATGAAATACACTCTTCAGAAAACTTTACCTCGATTATGAAAGTGTTCGCTTCCATGACAGGGAGTTAACAAACTGAACAGTTTCTTTTCTTTCCGTAATTAAATTTCGAATGGGTAATTTTCAATAATTTGCATCCTCGACTCCAGCGCCAAAACCGGAGAGTGCATATTTCTATTTAGTCGAAATCTGTGCGAGTAAACTCGGCATCGCAAATGCCAGGGAATGCAAACTATTCCGGCTATTCTGCACTTATTTGCGGTTATTAAAACAAAAATGCTCGAGTATATCACAAAATGCCATGGTACGCTTGTAATTCTGTATAGATGATCTACAATGAGAATTGGAAATTTGTAAAATTTCGAAAGGAAAACTGACTTACATTTTTTCAATGGAAGTATTTTAATTATTATACAGAAATTTTAATATGAACATGAGGATATCTATATTAATATTGTAGTCCCTTTAAATTACTTAATTTTATATATAAACTTCTGCAGAACTACCAGATAGGGATCGCGAGAAAAAAAGTTAAGTTAAGACATACGAAATGATTCTTATCTCATTTGTTTTTTTTTTAATTAGGCATTGAACAGATTTTTTCTAATTTATTATTATTCAATATAATGTTTGTTATAATCGAAATTTGGAACGTCAATTTTGATTGTATAAGTTTGCTTCATTTTGTTCTACATTCTCTTTATTACAAAAAAAGTTTCTTCGTTTTTATCCTCCTCTATTACGAGAAATTTAACATGTGCACGACCCCAAACCTTTCGTGACTACCTACCCAGAAACGTACAAAGGGGGCTAGTTTTCCCAAATGTTACTATGGGTAACCTATTCGGGGAGCTAATAGTCCAGACATAAGTTTCCACGGGCCGGTCTAATAGTTTCCCGTCACTTAGAGGCTAAGTCGACGCAACAAAAAGTTTCAAAGAAAACCCAAACAACGATTCGTCTAAGTCAAAAGGGAAGCATGTGTGGGTTGTTTTATTATTGCTGTTAACAGAAATGTTTAAGACGAGCAACACTATTCATTGTTTTTAGAATAGTCCTGAATATTAATATTTTGAAAGCATTCGTTTTAATTTTAAAAATGATGACTACGGTGTTAAATAATAGTATAGAATATCACCCAAATACCGTAACTTAAGTAGCTAGATGTACATTTCAAGAATTATTAGCTCATTTCAGATTAAATAGAAAAGATAAAAGTGCTGTAGCCGAGCATATTTTTGACTAACTCAGGTCATCCTATTCAAATTAGTTCACTTAAATGACTTAAAACTGTTTCGAATTATTCCGAATTAAATGCTTATGAAAGTATATACATGCATAAATCTAAATCAAATTTAATGAAGTTAGATTCAGGCCCTAAGAACTATTTTTTCATTTATTTTTATTTTTATTTAATTTATTAGTTTTGGGTTATTTTAGATTTGACAAACCAATGTTTATTGCGGTTGCTTGTTGGTTTCGTTATTAGTTTATATTGTTTTAAATACCATAACTCAAAGCATTAAGTATCTAGATGCGCATTTCGAAGGCTATGCCTCCATCTTCAGTGGCACAAGATAAAAACTAAATAAAATACCTCTGTCACGAATCGTGATTGATATACTATTAGTTTTAATATACTAAAATTCTATAGAATTGTGAATTATTCAACAAATCGTTGTGTTTAACATCGACTCATATCCACATAGTTAGTTAAAGAGTCCGCAATCCTAAAGATTGGTTGGAAACAGCACGCCATGCCGATCTATCCTGAGCTATTCCCTTCATCTCCCTATAGCTATTCATCTCAACGTCTTCAACTATCTGACTCACATACTCCAATCTAGGCCTACCTACTCCTCTCTTTCCCTCCACTCTACCTTCTATGATCAATTGCATAATCCCCCCATGCCTAAGAATATGCCCTACTAATCTGTCTCTCCTACGCTGTAACACTCTCCAAATACTTCTCTTGTCCCCTACTAACTCTAGTACAGCTTCATTTGTTACTTTATCTTCCCAACCAATCCTCATCATCCTCCTATAACACCACATTTCGAATGCTTGTAATCTACGCTTCTCTTCCTTTCCTATAGTCCACGCCTCACACCCGTACAGTGCTACACTCCAAACATATACCTTCAGTAATCTTTTTCTAATACCCAAGTCAATATTTGATCTTAAAATCTGTTCCTTTTCTACGAATGCCTTCCTACCCTGTGCTATCCTACACTTTATATCTACCTTGCTTCGATTATCTTTTGTGATTCTACTGCCTAAATAACCAAAAATCTGACACTTCTTCGATTCTATTATCTCCTATTGTGATCCTCATTTTTCTACTGCATTCCTTTTTGTCACACCTCATCACTTTAGTTTTACCTATATTTATTTTCATGTTAAAATCTCTAGTCAATACTGCCTGCATACCATTCAATACCCTTTCTAAATTCTTTTCGCTTTCTTCCAATATAGCTATATCGTCGGCGAATCTCAACATATATATTTTCTCTCCCTGTACATTCACACCTACACTGTACTCTTCTTTTACTTTGTTTATTGCATCTTCTATATATAGATTAAATAATAACGGTGAAAGTGTACATCCCTGCCGAACTCCCTTCCCTATTTTTGCTACCTCTTCTTCCCTCTCAATTCTAACTAAGGCAGTTTGGTGTTTATATAAATTAAAAATTATTCTCCTATCCTTATAATCTATATCCGTTTCTTTTAAAATTCTAAACATTATGTCCCAATCTACATTATCAAATGCCTTTTCTAAATCTACAAAAGCTATGCAAGTTACCTTTCCTACCCTCATTCTTTTTTCTACTACCGTTCTTAGTGCTAAAATCGCCTCCCTCGTCCCTCTGTTTTTCCTAAAACCAAACTGATCTTCTCCTAGCCTTTCCTCCACTTTATTTTCTACTCTCCTATAAATAATTTTTAACAATATCTTCGATGCATGTGATAGTAGACTAATGGTCCTATAGTTCTCACACAAATTAGCTCCTATTTTCTTCGGCATTGTTACTATTCTACTACGCTGAAAATCCTGTGGTACTTCTCCCTTCTCATATATTTTACAAACTAACCTGTATAATCGCTCCTGCATTTTTTCCCCTGCGTGTTTTATTAATTCGGCTGGTATCATATCAATCCCCGCTGCTTTATTATTCCGTAAATCATTTAATGCTCTATGAAACTCTGACCTAAGTATGCTAGGGCCTAAGTCATCCTCATCTATCTGTTCCACATTTTCTAGCTCCTCCATGTCCTGCCTACCTTTATATAAATCTTCAAGATACTCCTTCCATCTTCTAGCTTTTTCCTTATTTTCTGTGAGTTCCTTACCCTGCTTATCACATATAATGTTACCCTTTGGTTTTACTTTAGAAAAATGTGACTTAATTTTCCTGTAGCCCAAATCTACTTTACCTCTTCTCATATCCTCCTCAATATCCTCACAATTTCCTTTTATCCACTCTTCTTTCGCTAACTTGCATTTCCTATTAATTAAGTTCCTTAGTTCCTTATATTTTTTCTGTCCTGCTTCTGTGTTTCCAATTTTAATTTTCCTTCTTGCTTCTATCATTTCAACTATTTCTTCCGTGATCCATTCCCTCCTACCAATAATAATCCACATAATACAATGTAAAATAAACCAATGTCGGATGTTACTTTTCAATGGATATAACGAAACGCTGCTGTCGTTCATAAATTAAATTTGCAAGAATTTCATAAAATTGGAAATTGATTCAAATGCATCGCTGTAAATATTTGATTCTGTAATAGTCCAAGAATGACAACATATATTTTTATTGGACACCAAAAATAAGCAATTACTTTGCGTGAGTATATAAAATTATGAAAAGTAGAGCGTATGTACTAAATGACAAATGAATATATGTATAAGAAACTAAAAAAAGTTTCATCATAGATAGCGTCGAAAAAGAATGGGGCAAGATTAGAATGAATATTCCAAATCCATTGCTTATTCCGCAATACAATGATGATTTTTATTTATTAATTTTATTAAGCTATTTATTAATTTGTAAAAATACGATTTCTATATGGGAATTAGTTAAAAATTGTATCAATTCCCCACAATTTATTTCATTGTCGCTTTGATATTAGTATTTCATTAATACCCTTTGGCCACGATTTCAGAACAAAAATTTATTTCAAATATAAGTTTATTTCTTAATGCACGTGTGCCCTTTAGGTTCTGGCCGCCTCATATATCTGTTTTGCTTTGGAAATTGATTATATATTGTTTAATCGATTTTTTAAGAGAACTGCAAGCATTTTTTATAAACTCAATTAAATTAGAATGAATCAAATTAGTATTTAATGCATAATGCTTTAAAAAATGAAAAATTATTTATTTAAACAGTAGAAAAAACGTGGAATGTGTAAAATGTAATGGATTCTAAAGTGCATGAAGAGGTACTTTTTTAAATAACATTTTAACTGAACGCCTCATACAGAGGAAAATTGGAATTACGATATAATGGTAACTTAAATGTTATGATTTAAGATACGGAAGCAATTAAGTAAAATGTGAAAACTCGTAAGTTTATATTAATATAATAACTAAGCACCAACGCAGCAAGGGTCCTTAATATTAAAACGTTAATTATTTCGTCCGGTTACACATCATGTTTGTGTTCTTTTCATCGAAGTCCAAAAGGACTTTCATATAAACAAGTATGTATAAGTAACTGGAATAATTATCTCTGCAAGAGACGGTTTAGGTATAGTATAATTTAGTTACCCCACCGAAGTTATAAACTTATAAACAGGGTGATGTAACGATAGGAGGTTTAAGATTCAAGTAAATGTGCAAATGTATGTGATGATCAATGCATTAACTAGTTCAAAGGAAAATTTATAGAATATGATTGTGTAGAATATCACCAAAATACCGTAACTCAAAGCATTAAGTAGCTAGATGTGCATTTCGAAGACTATGCCCCCATCTTCAGTAGCACAAGTTAGTAAACCAATCACGATTCGTGACAGCGGTATTTTATTTAGTTGTTTTATCTTGTGCTACTGAAGATGGGGGCATTTCGAATGCTATGCCCGCATCTTCAGTAACACAAGATAAAAACTAAATAAAACACCTCTGTCATGATTCGTGACAGAGTCGTACTGATGCTCTGTATATGACATTACACACCCCCCGATTCCCGTATATAATCCCATTCGCTCTAATTAATTTATTGCGTTTCATTTCAGCGACAGTGCCGCTACACTACCCCTAAGGTACATCGAGGGTGTTAACATCACTGTGTGCCAAATATCATGTGCCATATATACACTGGCATACAGAAATTCTTCTCACTCAGTCTCCCTTTCCACCATCCCGGGCCCTCATCTCTAAGGGTAGTTCCTGAAGTTAGTACTGGCACTATGAGGGTGTAGAGTCGTAGACTTCTCCCCTACATGATAATTATCACACACATATCGCTAAAGCGTCGGGACGCCCCAACAGCGTGTGTATGGGCGATCTTAGAGCTAGCGTATGTTCCGTCACACCAAATATGTCTTCTCGTATAAATAATGTGGTCGTGTTCAAATAAGAGTGGGCTCCCATCGTGGGGGGTCAAGGTTAAGCAGTAATAGTTTGGTGAGGAAGTAAGAAGGCAGTGGCAGCTCGTGCCGTTTCAATCTGGGGGGCGCATTTCTTAAAAAATAACATAATAGTGAGAAATCTTACCTAAAATGGATGCGAAATGTTAAATTCAATCATTTCTTGAAATTGAATTCTACTCTTCTATTTTACATTGATATAAACTTTTCCAAAACTTTTTCGTTAAAATTGTAAATATCTCGCACCACATTTTTATTAATACACATCATCGCCAACGCGTTTAAACGATCATTACCCATAGCATTTCGCAAAAAAGTTTTGATTCTTTTAAGTGTTGAAAAACAACACTGTGATTCAGCAGTGGTCATCGGGGTTGTTAAAATAATTTAAAGTATTTTTACAGTTTCCGGGAAAGTTTCACTGGGATTATTTTGTAGCAATAATGAAAGAAAATTTGTGGCTCCAATTATTTGATAAAAATCCGGACGCGAGTAAATGACTTCTAATTCTGTTTTTATTCAAAAATTGATACGCGGTTTCCAAAAGGTCCACTGGAAATTGTTTAGAAAATGTTGGCATCGATTTCGTGTTAAATAACTCAGCGGCTTGTAGATGGCCACGATATGAGAATGTGTCCTTCATCTGTGTTATAATTTTTTTTTGTAAATGTCTCTTGTAAAACGCCGCGTAAATGTCCGGTTTTGAGCACTCCTTGCACAAGTTTGCGATCAATTTAAATCAGGCAATGGCCTACCTAATTCTTTAATTTTTATTTTGTCCACAACAGAAAGTCTACAAAACTCCATTTTCAATAAAGAACTAACACTATTCATTTTTATTAAATTATTTCTATTACATATATTTTCATATATATGTAATAGATGTATAATGTAATAAATGTGAATATATTACATATATTCTTGGAGAAACACGTGGCAAAATCATACACACAACAAATGATACTGTCTAATCTGGCTATTATATATCAATTTATATACATATATATATACTCTTTGTATATATATACTACTCCTTCTTCTCTCTGAACTTCTCTAAGCCGTTAAAGAAGCGCGACATCCAATAGATCGGTCGCCTGCACTCTATGATACACTCATCTCATTGCATATGTACTGTATATATGTATTTAACTTGTACTGGCAATGGATAGCCGCTGGGAATCTGTGACATATATTAGATAATGAAGCAAGTATCGAACCGAAGAAATAGAAGATATACGGCATACGGTCGCTCTCACCGATTGCTTGCAATAGAGTGAGATGAGTGTATATCCATTTAACCTGTACTGGGTGGCGCTGAACACGCAGCGGCACCAAATTAGCGTTATATCTATACCATGCGAACGATAGATACAGCCAGATACAGCATCGATACTGTGACTTGCAACGGATACCACAACGAACGCCACAACGAACGTTGTGTTGATTGTTATCGCGGCGTAAGCTTTATCTTTTCGGAAAAATAATGCCGAGATAAAATATCGCAATACAATTATATATCTACGGTGATGCGCTCAATGTTCAGGAAGGGCGCGCGGCCCTGCATAAGGAACCGCCACTGTAAGAAGGGTGCTATTTCATTTATGAGGGTTGCCTCACGCATGGACAAGTTTAATAAGGATATGTAATATGGTGAATAATATGAGTCAACATTGTAGAAACGGCATTAGGCATATCCATCGTAATCTATTTCAGCTGATCGCAGAGAACATATAAAAAAAAATTTCTGCAGCGAAAGTATTTTTAGTACGTGCATTATGTAGTATAAATGTATATATTTATTAAGTAAATATTAAATATTATTAGACCGCAGACATGAACTATATCAGTTTCGTAAGAAAAAACAAACTCGTAAATTTATTACATCGCTCAACCCTATCTGAATTTGTCTAAATAATTAAGTAATAAATAAACAATTAAGTAACATAAATTAATAATAACAATTTAACAAATGCTACTGGCCATTGTGTCCGAGTTATTTACTAGCCATTTATCGAAAAAAAAAAACCCCATCTGCTTCCAATATTAACTGTTTCCAATAATATGGTACTTTCAGCTGAAACAAGCAAATCTTGTAGTTGTCGCTATCACATTGAAAAAAAAACATCTGCTTAATAGCAAAGAAATATTTATTCCCATGACATTTATTTCAGTATACACGTAGTATAATTTTTACAAGAATGGTGTATTCGTTAAAAACGTATTTCTTTATTTTAACACGCCTTCGGTTACTTGCAATAAAGAAACGTGTTACATTTCTTCGCGAGAGATAAATATTGTTTCTATGAACTATTTCAATATGATGCTGTGCAAGGAATAAGTTTATATCACGTGCCGCTAATAAAATCTTCATTATGGATTAACAAATATTAATTAAGTTAATAGATTGGGTTATGTTTTAATAATGTGCTTCTATATTGAGTGTGAAGAAAGTAGAAACGTACAGGATGGCCATTATATATGCAGTGCGCATGTCTTCCTTATTATAGGTTGATGAATCAATTGATATAGTATATAAAGCAAAAGAGTTTATAACTTTATAGTGCGCTATGTCAAGACTAGTTGAAGTGAATTTTGTTTCTATATTTTAACTGATAATACAATTTCTATTTAACATAGAAATTGTATTATTATGAGAACTATTAAATGTGAGAACTATAGGACCATTAGCCTACTATCACATGCATCGAAGATATTGTTAAAGATTATTTATAGGAGATTAGAAAATAAAGTAGAGGAAAGGCTAGGAGAAGATCAGTTTGGTTTTAGGAAAAACAGAGGGACGAGAGAGGCGATTCTAGCACTAAGAACGGTAGTAGAAAAAAGAAAGAGGGTAGGAAAGGTAACTTGCATAGCTTTTGTAGACTTAGAAAAGGCATTTGACAATGTAGATTGGGACATAATGTTTAGAATTTTAAAAGAAACGGGTATAGATTATAAGGATAGGAGAATAATTTTTAATTTATATAAACACCAAACTGCCTTAGTTAGAATTGAGGGGGAAGAAGAGGTAGCAAAAATAGGGAAGGGAGTTCGGCAGGGATGTACACTCTCACCGTTATTATTTAATCTATATATAGAAGATGCAATAAACAAAGTAAAAGAAGAGTATAGTGTAGGTGTGAATGTACAGGGAGAGAAAATATATATGCTGAGATTCGCCGACGATATAGCTATATTGGAAGAAAGCGAAAAGAATTTAGAAAGGGTATTGAATGGTATGCAGGCAGTATTGACTAGGGATTTTAACATGAAAATAAATATAGGTAAAACTAAAGTGATGAGGTGTGACAAAAAGGAATGCAGTAGAAAAATGAGGATCACAATAGGAGATAATAGAATCGAAGAAGTGTCAGATTTTTGTTATTTAGGCAGTAGAATCACAAAAGATAATCGAAGCAAGGTAGATATAAAGTGTAGGATAGCACAGGGTAGGAAGGCATTCGTAGAAAAAGAACAGATTTTAAGATCAAATATTGACTTGGGTATTAGAAAAAGATTACTGAAGGTATATGTTTGGAGTGTAGCACTGTACGGGTGTGAGGCGTGGACTATAGGAAAGGAAGAGAAGCGTAGATTAGAAGCACTTGAAATGTGGTGTTATAGGAGGATGATGAGGATTGGTTGGGAAGATAAAGTAACAAATGAAGCTGTACTAGAGTTAGTAGGGGAGAAGAGAAGTATTTGGAGAGTGTTACAGCGTAGGAGAGACAGATTAGTAGGGCATATTCTTAGGCATGGAGGGATTATGCAATTGATCATAGAAGGTAGAGTGGAGGGAAAGAGAGGGGTAGGTAGGCCTAGATTGGAGTATATGAGTCAGATAGTTGAAGACGTTGAGATGAATAGCTATAGGGAGATGAAGGGATTAGCTCAGGATAGATCGGCATGGCGTGCTGTTTCCAACCAATCTTTAGGATTGCGGACTCTTTAACTAAGGCAGTAGAATCACAAAAGATAATTGAAGCAAGGTAGATATAAAGTGTAGGATAGCACAGGGTAGGAAGGCATTCGTAGAAAAGGAACAGATTTTAAGATCAAATATTGACTTGGGTATTAGAAGAAGATTACTGAAGGTATATGTTTGGAGTGTAGCACTGTACGGGTGTGAGGCGTGGACTATAGGAAAGGAAGAGAAGCGTAGATTACAAGCATTCGAAATGTGGTGTTATAGGAGGATGATGAGGATTGGTTGGGAAGATAAAGTAACAAATGAAGCTGTACTAGAGTTAGTAGGGGAGAAGAGAAGTATTTGGAGAGTGTTACAGCGTAGGAGAGACAGATTAGTAGGGCATATTCTTAGGCATGGGGGGATTATGCAATTGATCATAGAAGGTAGAGTGGAGGGAAAGAGAGGGGTAGGTAGGCCTAGATTGGAGTATGTGAGTCAGATAGTTGAAGACGTTGAGATGAATAGCTATAGGGAGATGAAGGGATTAGCTCAGGATAGATCGGCATGGCCTGCTGTTTCCAACCAATCTTTAGGATTGCGGACTCTTTAATAATAAAAAAATCTAAACTCTTTATACTCGCATAGATATTAATTAATGCAAATTATGAAATTTTTTCTTTAAAATGCACCAATTGCATTGTCACCTTATCTTAATAACTGACATGTTTCCTTTTTCTGTAAGCTCAATTACAATGCTTGATATTAAATCAACTATGGATTAAATCAATTAAAAACATAGGATTAATAAAATTTCATAGGAATAATACGAATAAATACTTGATATTTACTCTCCATATCCTTTATTTCTTCTATTTTCTTAGGAAATTTAAAAGAATCGTATATGTTGAAATGGCAGGTTTCCCACAGAGATCACATTCAACGAATGTGATCCAGGACGAATCCAGGACACAATGAATATCAATTATCGTACGTTATGGCTGGAATTGAATCAAGTGTGACCTCTATCTCAATTATGCGAGCGGAAGACTTTGGCAAAGCAACGGTTGATGATAGTTGGTATGAGGATGGTTGTTTGGTTGAAGGAAGACAAGACGGAGGCGGCAACGGTGGCGCTACTGTTGCTACAACGTTACCAACACCATATATACCCATTTTCTTTGACGTCGGAAGATAAATGGTCGCCGCGATTTTGACAAACTAGCGGTTTTATACAGATATATACAGAATTGTATACATATGTGAGAACAAAGAATATACTAAATTTCAGATTGCGTTGGCAAAACAGTTTATATAACACAAAGTGGATCTTTGATGTAAGGACCTTTTCATAAACTAAACAAATTTGTGAATCAAATGAAATGATTGGAATGTTATTAAAAAAATTAATGTCAATTTTATTCCCATTAGTTGCATGAATATTTTAAATACGATATAGAGTAAATTGATTTTGTGTATTTTTAAAGCAATAATTTCAAAACAAGTAAAAATCTTTAATCTTTTAGGTTGTGTTTTAAAAATTAAGCGCCTTTCACGTCGTTATCTACACAAAGACTATGTTAAGTCCTATAAAACAACTTTTAACGCCATTTCTTTGCTGATGTAATATTTGCCTTTATTAATTTTTATTTTGCGTTAATGTGCTACTCTTCACTTATTCTCGGAAATGAAAAGAGATAAGAATGTTCTTGATAATCCATCTAGGGGGGTGTATGTACAATTGCTAAAACTTAACCATTTATTATAATTGAACGATATTTTCAATTTTATTTGGCCAACGAAAATATTGTGTTAATATTAATGTTAAAAAATAACTCTACAATGTTTTTACGGTCTTTACCGCCTGCTCATTTTCATCTTCGTCGTTCATTCGCTTTCAAATAATCAAGATTTTGTGATGAAAATTGGAAATATAAGAAACTATTTTTTATATTGAAAAAATCGTCAACTATAATAGCAATAATTGTATCGAATATAATAAATTAACAACAATCCGATGGATCCATAGCCCCATTTAAATTTATCACGAGGAATCAACAATTGGAGTCAACAAATAATAAAACTTTATTTCAAAACCAATCTCATAACATTCGTACGTGTTTTATTTGTTAAATTAACTGGTGCTAAAATGGTGGTAAAAAAATTTTTTTTTTGAATTATCGAAGAAAGAAATAATTAAAATATTTTTAGGATTGTATAAAAAAATTGCCAACCTAATATGATCTTCTGTTTAGAAGTTTAACATAGGCACTCGCTCCAGGCAAACTATCGCATCTGTAGGAACAGAAGAACGTACCGCATTGTGCCAGCAGGATAAGTGATTATCTTGATAAACTAAGTTTTTAGTTAAGTGATAAGCTGAACTACATATTAGTCACACCACTCGCGCAGTTGTGAAATTAACACTGCGAAGAATTATGGCTCTGTCTTAGTTTTGCACCATCTTGGCGCTATTTACCATTCAAACAAAATATCTGCTGAATATATTGTTAAATTTCGCTAAAACGCGGTATTTCAGACATTTTTCTGATACAACTATTTATATTATTTTCGTTTCATTATATCACAATAAAAGTCAGTGCTGTTTGTTAATAAATATTGTTCAATATTAATTTATTGACTATCGTATTTATTTATAAAGTAAATTTGTAATTTTAATTTTCTATGAACGAAATCAGTCAAATGGACTGAATTTAGTGAATGCAAGGATATGAAGAAGACTTACAACGGTAAGTTGAGGAAAATATACCAACCAAATGAGATTTATAGAAGAATATTTATAACGAAACGAATAAATGAAAAATTAGTTCATTTAAAAATGCCTGTCCCAATTCAATTTAATTTTATATTTTATTGCAGAAAATAATTCACCAATAAATATCTTTCTGCAATCAAACTATATCAAGCATAAGATTTGTTAATAAAATTTTATTCATATTTATTACATTTTTTTATATATTTAACATGCTCACAAAATTAAAAAAATTTGAGAAGATATAAGCAAAGAAATAAAAGTATGAAAAAAGAATTAATTAAAAAGTAATATTGTTATCATTTTTACAAATACTTTTGCTACAATAAAAATTTGTCTTTTGCAATAAACGTATTTTTTAATTAATTAAATAATTAAATTAATGAACTAGTTCGGTAAATAAATGAATTGTTGTTCTTCCTATAATATAAGTCCAAATACGCAAAGATTTTGATAAAATGGGAAATTAATAATTGTCCTTTTACAAATAATTACATATTCACCACTTTAATATAAATATAAATTCACCACTTTAATATAAATATAAATTCGTATGCTACAGTAGAATCACAAAAGATAATCGAAGCAAAGTAGATATAAAGTGTAGGATAGCACAGGGTAGGAAGGCATTCGTAGAAAAAGAACAGATTTTAAGATCAAATATTGACTTGAGTATTAGAAAAAGATTACTGAAGGTATATGTTTGGAGTGTAGCACTGTACGGGTGTGAGGCGTGGACTATAGGAAAGAAAGAGAAGCGTAGATTACAAGCATTAGAAATGTGGTGTTATAGGAGGATGATGAGGATTGGTTGGGAAGATAAAGTAACAAATGAAGCTGTACTAGAGTTAGTAGGGGAGAAGAGAAGTATCTGGAGAGTGTTACAGCGTAGGAGAGACAGATTAGTAGGGCATATTCTTAGGCATGGGGGGATTATGCAATTGATCATAGAAGGTAGAGTGGAGGGAAAGAGAGGGGTAGGTAGGCCTAGATTGGAGTATGTGAGTCAGATAGCTGAAGACGTTGAGATGAATAGCTATAGAGAGATGAAGGGATTAGCTCAGGATAGATCGGCATGGCGTGCTGTTTCCAACCAATCTTTAGGATTGCGGACTGTTTAACTATGCTACTTATTCTGAATTGAATTTTCAAAATTATAAGTTTTAAAAATTACTTCAAATTCATCGCGCTAAAGATTACATAAGAAGAATATTTATAACGAATCGAATAAATGAAAAATTAGTTAATTAAAAAAAAATTCCTGTCCTAATTCAATTTAATTTTGTATTTTATTGCAGAAAATAAATCGCCAATAAACATCTTTCTACAATAAAAATATATCACGCATAAGATTTGTTAATAAAATCTTATTCATATTTTATTACATTTTTTAAAATATTTAACATGCTCACAAATTTTAAAAAAGTTGAGAAGATATACAAGCAATGAATTAAAAGTATGAAAAAAGAATTAAATAAAAATTATATTGTTATCATTTTTACAAATACTTTTGCTACAATAAAAATTACATTCTCTTCACTAACTAAAATGAAATGAAACATTGTTTTACATTCATTTATAAAAAAAGAGATCGCTGAAAAAGGAAAATATAAATTATAGCAAGAAATATGCAACCGCATAATCAATAAAAATTTAAACATGCAAAATTAAGTATTTAAGCCTAATCGTTTTCAAATTTTATCACGTTTTCAATCTAACCACCAAAAGATTGCTGGTGAAAAGATATAAAAAAAGTTGTTACTAAATTTCTCCTATGTAACATACAATCCACTTAATATTTTCAATAAGAAATATAGAATTTATTATTCTTCTAAAATTGTAAGATTTGATTTAACAAAATTTCTTATTGAAATCGGAATTTTTTTTTACATAAATCATGTTACTTAGGAGGTGTTGCATAAGAGTAATGTTACGGTGAGAGCCGATCACCAAATCCCTGAGGATGGTATGCAAATGCGTATCCGACCGACCACTAATTACAATTTGGTTAAAAACTGGCAGAATATAGTTACCTATAGAAGCCGCTGTGTTATATGTAGATGGACCATACACAGAATGATGACGCGTTTCAGCAAAATTAGGAAACAGATTGTCAATTAAAAGCACCCCATTTGATGGGTATATGTGTAAAAATTTCCAATTGGCAAATCCACACTGAAAAAGGGAAATCAAAAAGAGATTAGTGCAAAAAAATGTCGAATTTGCACCGCACGACCAAATGTTCGAAATTAATAACATTTACTTATTTCATTTATCATACAGTTTGGAATTTATCGTATTCTTCGAACGGATTGTACGCAATTATGATTTGATCACGTATATTGAAACTTCAAAAAACAATTTATAAAATTAATTAAATATCAAGGTTTGACGAATATATAGTTTGAACAAACTTATTTATGCCACTAATTTTCTAAAGTTGAACTGTAAAACTATATCTTACAATACAGACATGTTAAAAACAAAATTATACATGCGATTTATTCCTTCACGCAAAGATTTTACATAAATTAACACAGCCATAATTTATTTTTATTTTTATTAGTTTATACTTGTAGGTAATTCATACCATGTTTGTTACAGTCATGTGGAATTATACTAATGTTCTATTCAAGTTATACTTTCAATGTATTGAAGTTCGTTTTATACAATAGTAAGTAATGGTAAATTTATACAATAGTAAGTAATGGTAAATTTAGATTATATGCATTATACATTCATAGTTGTATTATGTATTATTAATAAAGTATTTTACACCAACTATATTTCTTTCAACTTTGTCACGCAGTTAATTTTAATTTTTGCATATTGTTGTAAAGTGAAATATAATTTTTATGACACAAAACCCATTCATATTAAATTATTCCGCTAAATTATTAGTTACACTATATTTAATTATCGTCGTAAAATATATTTATTATTAAATTATCTTCTTTTTCGAAGGATTTAAATTATTCGTTTCTTATATGAAGGATATGAGAGGTTCGGTGCCAATAATCTTCATTTTTCAGTAAATTTGAGTTATATATTTTTATTGTTATAATTAAATTTTTTTCAGCATCAAAGTTGGGATACCTAGTTTCGTTTATATCTAAAAACCAATACGAAAATTAAAAAATAGTTACTTATAGACGGTGATATTATAAAAATGTTTTTATGGTCTCCTGTAAACTTTCACATTTTGGACGATTTTTTGCAGTATTTCCGTTTTTGCACCTCGATTACAAAGAACAATCAGTATAAGCTAGATTTAAAATACATAATAGCGCCAGATGAAATGCGGCGCAATGAGAAAATGATATACGAAGATGCGATTTGTAGATTAAATGATTAATTCAATTATACAAGAAGTGTGTGGAAAAGTGGATCCCATTTATGGACAAAGGTAGTCATTTATATAAGACAATGTACCGAGAAAAGCATTTATAGGTATATTTGGACAAATGTAGGTTAATATATTCCATTTCCAGGCAATGATTGATGTTGGACATGAAAACGAAGAAATCGTTTTTAAAAGTACCTTCGCAATTTTTTATGTTAGGCTTCTTTCTTACTTCTGCATCTCATCGAAATGGGACGCTCGCTGATTCAAATGTGAGTGAAAGATTTATAAACATGTTGCGTATATATTCGGAAAAATGCTCGCTAAAAATAGTAGAATAAATACAATAAAATTGTACTTCGCATACACCTGCGGTAACTAATTAGTATTGGCATTAATTTTCTTGTAATACTATCTGGTTTCCAAGTATTGTTAGTTATGTTGGCATAATTACATGCAGCTAATGAATTTTCAATATTCAAAATTAGTAGCGCGTTGACGACCATATGGCATGAAGACCATTGTATGATACAATATATTCTTGCCGCATTGGTAATAAACGTTTTGAGGCGAGGAGCTGTCAAACTTTTATTGAACATTGTTTGGGACAGTTCATTGAATTGTGTGCCGTGGTTGGTGTAATAAACATATACTTCGTGATATATTAATATAAAATAAAATTTGTATAAAGTGTTGTAAAATCGTCCCTACAGCCTTCGAAATGCGCATCTAGTTACATAATGCTTTATGATATTCTATATTATAATTTAACACCGTAGTGATAATTTTTAAAATTGTATAGAACATCACCCAAATGTCGTAACACAACGATAGATGCACATTTCGAAGGCTATGCCGGCGAAATAAAATTATTTAGAGGCTGTGATTGAGAATACATAACATGGTCCAATAATATGCAAAGAAGTAATCTCAAATGCACCGAAAAAAGTTGATCGGTGAGTTGGTACGCGAGAAACCTCACCAAGTTTTAAGAATTCCTTATTGTACAACTATTTTATAATTAATTAATTAATTTTTCTATAAGATGACATTCACTATGTTTTATTAGTGACATTTATACTATAGGTACTCTCACATGTGATAAAAATTTTAACATAGCGTGCTGCAAAATAAAAATATCTATGCAATAAATAAAGAGCTTATAAAGAAGCGAGTCTCATAAGTTGAGCACTTAAAGGTACTTGTGCAATCCTTGAAATGTAAAAAACCTTAACTTATAGAACCACATCAATAACGCCCTTGTTTAGATACACAAATACCACCGCAATACTTATTTCATCAAAAATATGTGAAATATTCACATCAAATCATTTATATATATTTTCGACTCACTAAATTATATCACATATACAGAAAATGTGAAACAACAATTTATTACCCTTATATAATCATTAGTTTTAATATATTTACTTCATTATGCGCTTTTTTGGTAACTAAAAATGTAGCAGCTAATTTTGGCACCTATAGAAACAAGACATAATAGTAATATTAGAAAAACAAATAAAAATTTCATTGTCACATTGAATAAGTGTAATAAATTATTTATTTAATATGTGTAATATGTAATAAATTCTAATTAAGAGTACATACAACATTAATATTAATTATATTTAATAGAAAAATGGCTGTGATTTTCAACTCCAAAAGGAATTCAATTTATATTAAACAATATATTAACATAAAATGATTAAACCTTTAATTGTAAAACAAATTAAACTTTTAGGACAGCATCATTACAATAAAAAGCTATTTTAAGTATTTTTTTTTAAATTGATTCTAAGTGGTTCCTATAAACTACTCGAAACAAAGTTATATGCTGCTACGAAGAAATTAAATACAAAACGTAAATGCAGGCATAATTATTGTACACTGTGCTCGTACCTTGAATGATGTAATTGCAGTTTGGGAAATCAATTACATTAAACATAAAGCAGGGAATTACGATTGCAATTGCACTCCATACACATGTACATCTGAATTCTGAACCATCTGCATTTCTGGTTGATATATTCCCTGATTTCCCAGTTGCATTTAGCGCATAGTAGTGTAAGGCTCTTTCAACAAATGTTCAAACCAATATCACTTAACAAGCTGATTGGACACGTGTCCGGTGAACGTAATTTTACTGGAATCATTTATTATAACATCGGGGTTGACCAAATAATAAGCCCCTGTGACCTTTGATGATATTTAAATAGTTAAGTCAAAAATACAAAAAAAATTACTTAAATGACTCTTCATAAAAATGAAATCAAATACATAATTTTTAATATTAAACGACAGCTGCTTCAACAGTATGTATTTATATAAATTTTATGGTAATAGTGAAATATAGTTACTTATAAATTTTCGGGTCCGTCTTGAGTAATCTGTAATTATAACAGTAATCTTAGGTATTTATTTTACAATCTTTCAAGGATATAAATAACAAGAAGCCTCTTTTAACTCCTATCATAATAACATCCTATAATATATGTTAACTATTATCCTATAATATATAATATATTCGAACCATTAATACTTGCCTTTGCCTCTTGTATAATACCTCTAATTCTAAAAATAAGACACATCTGTTTTATATTGTAATAATTTCTCTAACACGTCTATTGATAGTCAATGACGGGTCGATGGAATTTTATAAAGGATCGTTAGATAATTTGATTACCGATTGACAATTTTTAATATATTTATCACGCTATGTTTAAAATTTTCCAATAATAAGAACAATATCAATCACTTGGGAATTTTGTAAAGTGATTTAATATTTTTTTTAACAAGCGCTGCTTAAGCGAAAAAAATCTTTGGTTATTTATGTTTGTCATTTCATATTTACTTATCTTATTAATACGATTCATTCGGCGTATTATGCAAAATATTATGCAAAATCCTAAAAAAAATAATCTATAAGAACATCCTTTACAAGAGGGTAGCGTAAAAAACAACAACAAAGACATGGTATTAATATTTATTCACAATTCGAAATTAATATTGGATATTTTCTAACAATTTTATTATTTAACTTATGTTAAATTAACAAGTTAGTGTTCATTGTTTCTTTACTTTCAAGAATATAAAACTGGCACAATTTTTACTTCGTGGTACTAGTATAAATAATGCAGAGTGGATCGCCAAAGACACGGCGAAATCACGTGTACAAAATAATAAACATAGAAATCTATAAATTAGAATTCATTTATAATGCTTGAAGCTCCGTATTCTAAAAATATTTTCAACATTTGTACATTTGTACAAGTGCTGCAGTTCCGTAATGTACAAATCAGTTTTTTAAATTTTCTATGAAATATAACACTTTTCCTAACTACTACATAATAGTGTCTTTACAACCCCTTCACTTTTGATTTCTGGTTCTCTAGTAATCAATTATTTTTGGATAAAATGTACAACTACAAGGCTTTATAAAAAGCATTGTTACTACTAAATTTAAAATTACAATGAATTGAAACTGTCATTTTGCGTCTAAAAGATATACATCTTACTGAGTGTTATGCTAAAAGTGATATAATTATATATTGGCTGTAAGCGATAGCGCTGTAAACTTTTCAAAATATAATTTTTGCAAAAATTATTACCTTTCTATCCATAAATGGTTTTCTATATAAAATAAATCAGTTAAGTTTATTTCTGAAAATTATATAGATACTTTGATGTAGTATGTTATGAGTTAGAATATATTAAATTTAAATTTAAATGTTTATTGCGAAACTAGTTCAAAATATTTTTGGGAAAAAGAATTCAAAGCTTTATATATGTTTTAAATTAAATAAAAATAAATAAAAACTGTAAGTTAACGTCGAAACGAATAATTCACGATAATAGTAAATCCTTCAAAGTTTCAAGATAATATTACGTTTTCATTTAATTAATTTGTTTAAAGTAGTTGACTTCAAGTTTCTCAGGGACCTGTGCAGTTCTTATCAAATATAGATGTAATTAATTTGGCTGTAGGGACTCTGAATGATGCTTTGAGCGACCCGATATAATATGTACCAACCAACTACAATATCTCTTCTGCAGGAAATGCATACTATATGTACTGTGTATATACTGCAATATGTAGCTACATTGAATAAGGACATTCTAGGGATCGTAATTTACGTGTCCATAACCTATCTGTATGTTAATACGCGTCTATTTGTAATATTGTATTTATGAAAATTAGAGTCAGCATTGAATGTAGTGAATATTGGACATTATTATAATATTGGTTACGTGATTGAAATCGAAAAAGAAAAAGAAAAAGTTTTGTGAACTTTTATACACTGTACATATTTTGAAATTGTATATTTTCTGAATATATATTGAAAAATATAAATGGAAAAATGCTTATAAAATTGAAAGAGGATGAGTAAACGAAGTGCTTAAATTAATGGAGTAAAAACAAACAGTGGAGGTGTTACGGAACAGAATAAAAAGTGAGATTCTTGGGCACGGAGATATTATAAAATTTATTATAGAACGCAAATGGCATAGAAATAACCAATCAAATCGAACTAGATTTAAATAAAATCGAAAAAATGATATAGAATCTCATTAACATCAAAAGGTCCTTCGCCTTTTATTGTGGAAATATACCATATTCGATTTAAAAAAAAAATTGTAAAATAACGTCTGATAAAATATCTGACGTACTTCCCAAACTGCACGAAATAGTTTATGATTATCACAGATTTATATTACTCGTTTCGTTGGTAGATAGTCCTCTATCCTAGAAATAGATTCTGGATATCTATCTTGAGCTAACTCCTTCATCTCCCTATGGCTATTTATCCCACACGTCCTCCGCTATCTGACTCCAAACTAGGCCTACCTACTATCCCTTGCTTTCCCTCTACTTTACCTTCTATAACTAAATGCACAATACCCCCCCCCCCATATTTAAGAATATGACCTACTTGTCTTTCCTGTGCTGTAATATTCTTCAAATACTTCTCTTCTTCCACACTACCTCTAGCACGGATTGATTAGTTGCTTTATCTGCCCAGCCAATCCTAATTATCCTCCTGTAGCACCATATTTCATATGCTAACAAGCAAATACTTGAACTCGTCATATTATTTACTAGAATATTTTCATAAATATGGTTGTAAGGATTCTAAATCTGCAACTAGTTTTGCTGTAGGACTAACGGTTTAGAAAATATCGCCAAAAACTGAAAATTGAAAAAGAAGAAGGGCCCCCCCTTTCAATTTTGTCTGCAAAATTTTCACATTTTCCAAAGTGAGTTTATGAAAAATTCTAACAGGATTTGATCTCAGAATTTAGAATCTACAAGTGGTTTGGCTGTGGGATATTTCAAAGGATATAGAATTTCGAAATGGATAATAAAAGTAATGTTGTATGGAATGGACGTCCTATGTTAAAATTAATAATTTTTATTCTATATTCTATATTCCATTTTTATTCTCAAATTATATTATAATCGAATTTTCAATTACAAGTTGACTGGAGGTAAATTGAAATTTGTTTTACAATAAAAATAAATATATATATTATTCACCTATCGGTAATGCATCTTCATACACTTCCATTTAATTAACTAAACCCGATTAAATGTCAAGGTCCATGTTGTTCCATTACTTATTCCTTTGACGCAATCGAACGAATACTCAAATTGAGATCTCCCCTTAATTACACCTTGCTTTATAGAACCTGCATTGAGATTATTTACCTTTTACCAAGGAATATATTCATTTCCTCTATAGTATAGTGAGAGACTTTGACCTAATGCAACTGAATGGTGATGAATCGATGCAAATATATTTTCGCAATTGAAAGCAGCTCCGAATCTGAACCCTTTTAGTCTAATGGCCTACGTCAAGTGTATTATAAACAGAGTGTCTCAAACAACAGTTGTGTTCTTATATATTCAATTATAAAAAAAAAAACGTATATTTGTTATACTCAATTTGAACAATTCAATATTTATGAATGATTAGTTGAATGAAAAATTATAAAGCTACTTTTATCAAGAAAATAAAGACTTATCGGAACACTATAAAAAATGAACTGATTTATAATAAACTAAATAGTTCCAACAACTCTTCAAATTAAAAAATAAAAAGGAATATACTCAAAGAACATATTGCATATCATTTAATAATTAATTATTCTACTATGAATTCGTTGTAATTAAATAATTTCAATTCCATAATAAATTAGGATTTTTTGGTGACGTTTATGTGTTCAACGTAAGAGTATTTATTACATGAGTTCAATACATGTTTTTAAAAAATCATATCTTTGCGTCCAATCCAATTTTGTTGCAATTTACTATTCTGAAGCGTAATAACACAAGTAGCATAATCGGCGTCCTCAAAAAGAATTTATGACTTTGAATTATTTAAATATAAAGATGCGTGTTTAAAAATATACACTCGATAGTTTATTTGGCTGCCTAAATAGACATAATACTACTTGCTTCAGTAAATTTTTATCAAAAAATATATATGTAAGAGTATGTAAATTAACATATCACCTTATAGAATGGAAATTACACTTTAAATGTACTTCGTCTACAATTTTTCTTATTTGATTTTTTTTAATAATGCGTAAAGTATGCATAAATCATTTCGGAGATTGATAAAGCACTCTGTACATATATTAGTTCACCTCTATGTCACATAATTCCTCCGAACATCCGTTATATTGTGTAAGGTTTAGTAAAGCAGCTGCCACGTTTTGAAACGCCCTCGGGATATTTACGTGATCCCGGTTCCTGGCGTATCCACAAATACAACATATTATGCCAGCGTATGTGCGTATTCAACACAGATCTGTCTATGTAATTGATTTGGCCTCCTGTGATGGTAAATAGGTTACTATGTCCAGCCTGTATTAAATAGCAATAAAAAATTAGATGGGTAATGAAATGGGACTATTGAAATGATCAAAAACATTTCGGGTATATCATATCAATAAATATTATTGAACTTTTCTCAATATATTTTTGTGATTTTTTAAATATCAATCATGAGGCATAACGACAACGTGTTGTTTTTGTCAGAGTTTGTCACAGTTAAATGTAGAGTTGAAGATGCACCAAGAATAACGAAAATTTTTCATAAATTTTATGAGAAGAGTTTATATTTCTTGTGGAAATTTAAGTTACTTGCATCTGGTAGAAATCGCAACAATATTGTTTGTTTTTCTTCTATATAGCATATGATATTCTTATATAATTTATCGCATAATTTCTAATATCATTTTCACACAATCTTGCGCGTATAATCTCAACAAATTGTTATCGTCCCTATCTTCACTTTGAATTGTGGGTATATGAACTACAATAGTCCAATTTTTTAATAAAAAATTTTCCGTGTATATACATTTGTGATTGTTTTTTTAAATGCTACATAATGGCAGAGGTATGCACTAAAACACAGGGAGAGAAAATATATATGCTGAGATTCGCCGACGATATAGCTATATTGGAAGAAAGCGAAAAGAATTTAGAAAGGGTATTGAATGGTATGCAGGCAGTATTGACTAGGGATTTTAACATGAAAATAAATATAGGTAAAACTAAAGTGATGAGGTGTGACAAAAAGGAATGCAGTAGAAAAATGAGGATCACAATAGGAGATAATAGAATCGAAGAAGTGTCAAATTTTTGTTATTTAGGCAGTAGAATCACAAAAGATAATCGAAGCAAGGTAGATATAAAGTGTAGGATAGCACAGGGTAGGAAGGCATTCGTAGAAAAAGAACAGATTTTAAGATCAAATATTGACTTGGGTATTAGAAAAAGATTACTGAAGGTATATGTTTGGAGTGTAGCACTGTACGGGTGTGAGGCGTGGACCATAGGAAAGGAAGAGAAGCGTAGATTAGAAGCACTTGAAATGTGGTGTTATAGGAGGATGATGAGGATTGGTTGGGAAGATAAAGTAACAAATGAAGCTGTACTAGAGTTAGTAGGGGAGAAGAGAAGTATCTGGAGAGTGTTACAGCGTAGGAGAGACAGATTAGTAGGGCATATTCTTAGGCATGGGGGGATTATGCAATTGATCATAGAAGGTAGAGTGGAGGGAAAGAGAGGGGTAGGTAGGCCTAGATTGGAATATGTGAGTCAGATAGTTGAAGACGTTGAGATGAATAGCTATAGGGAGATGAAGGGATTAGCTCAGGATAGATCGGCATGGCGTGCTGTTTCCAACCAATCTTTAGGATTGCGGACTCTTTAACTAAATGCACTAAATTTTTTTTGATAACACGACTTTGATAAGTTCAAAAATATAGTTTAGCATCAATATATATATATATATATATATATATATATATATATATATATTAATAAGAACAATAAGGCCCCAGGTCCTGATGGTATTACAAAAGACTGAATTTATAATATGGAAGGAATAGCATATATATTGTCCACATTAATAAACGAGGTCTTAAGCGATCCCAGAAACATTAAAACAATCCAAAGTCATACCAGTTCACAAAAAAGGGACCATGACTGATTGTAACAACTACCGACCAATATCACTGCTGAACGTGTTTTCAAAAATAACAGAAACTGTGATAAAATTAAGACTATACAATTATATAGAACAAAATATAGGATTTGACCCACAACAACACGGCTTTCAAAGTAATAGCAATACCCAAATGGCTACGATAGAGGTGCTTGATTTTATAAACAAAGGTCTGGATCCAGGCGATTACGTTGTATCAGTATTTATTGATTTTAAAAAAGCATTCGATACGGTAGACCACGGGATACTAGTAAAGAAACTTAATAAGCATGGAATTCAAGGAACTGAAGCCAACATCTTTAAAACATATCTACGAAACAGAAAGTTACAAGTGTATGTAAATGAAGCCATTATCCAATGAACAGGTTATATTAGATGTTGACAGATTGAAATTAGAGAATATAAGGGAAAGGTATAAAGAGAACGTAAAAATCGTAGAGGGTGCGATATATAAACAAAACATAGGTAGCGAATGCGTGAAATTAAGGGATGTGTTTACCACAGTAGCAAAAGAAGTATTGGGCACCAAGAAAGGAGCAGGTAGAAAGCAATGCGTAATCCAAGAAAATAGTTAACATGATAGATGATAGAAGGAAAAATGAAAATATTAAAAATATAAAATATAGGCACGGAAGTCGGATGGAGAAGATATAGAGAACCAAGGAACTTAATTTGTGGAAAATGTAAATGTGAGGAGGACAAGGTGGAGGAATAAAATAAAATAAGGGATAGGACAAGATGAGTTAGCTCCTAGCATTCTTATAAAATAAATCGTGCATCAATATAATTCGTATTGCGCGATATTCCAAGATTAAAAGATTTTTTATTTAAAGTAAGGAGTTAAGTAGGATAGTAATTACTTAAGAATTTGATAGAGATTATTACAGATATAATTCAAGGAATAACAATTTAACGCAAGAAAATAACAATAATAAAGGAGGAGTAGTTATGATAACATTAAAATTAATAAAATACGCAAACGAAAAATACAGGATCGACTTAAGGCAATTTTGCAGAATACATGACGGGGGAGAAGTATCAGAGAATTTCAGCGCAGTAGAATAGTGACAATGCCGAAGAAGCTAGGAGCTAATATTTATGTAAAAATAAATATGAGCTTATTGTTATGGAATATTCAGATTAAATGCGAAAATAAATTGGAATAAAGGCAAGGGGAAATCTTTTCGGTTACAAGATGAACAGAGGGACGAGAGAATCTATTTAGCGCTCTGAAGTATACTACGAAAAAGGAAGAGAGTACGAGAAGCAACTTACATAGCTTTTGTATAATTAGAAAAGGTATTTCATAACGTTTGAAATCTCAAAAGAATCAGGATTAGATTACGCTTTTGCAGTATTATTCAATCTATGTATAGAAGATGGGATAAACAAGGTTAAATAAGAGCCTAGAATAGGCGTAAATTTTTTTAATTCAGGCAGGAAAAATAAATATGTAGAGGTTCGCCGACGGTCTTAGAAGAATAGGAGCAGAATTTAGGGCAGATATTAGAAAGTCACAAGTGTATGTAAATGAAGTCATTAGTGAACCAATATTAATAACAAAAGGAGTGCCGCAAGGGTCGGTCCTTGGCCCGATATTGTACCTACTTTATATACAAGATATGCAGAGAATAGGATTGAACGGGACCTACAAGATCTTCGCGGACGACACTGTGCTATTATATAGTGGAAAAGAATCTATTGAAATAGAAAACGTGATAAATAGTGACCATAAAAAATATCGTGACTGGCTACAAACCAACAAAGTTACTATAAACACTACAAATACTTACTTTACAAGCAAAAGAACAAAAGTGATTTACAACTCTACCTTAACATAGACAATGAAATATTAAGTCGGAAATTTAGTGCAAAATATTTGGGTGTAGTAATTGACTCTAATCTAAATTATGAACTAAATATTAATAATATCAAAAAGAAAAGAATACCGTTAGTGAGTGCAATAAATAAACTGCTAACTTTACCTGAAAAACTTATTAAACTTTTATACCACGCGTGCGTATATCCGAACTTAATATGTGGGATATCAGTCACTTCACAATGTGCAAAAACTGTTTTTAAACAATTAAATGTTGTTCAAAATAAGGCACTTAAAGTAATGTTAAAGATCCCTCATATGGCACCCTCAGTGATATTATACAAAAATCTAGAACTATCGAATATTAACCAAATAAGTTTCAAAGAAAACTGCAAACTAATATACAAAATAATAAATAAGAAAATAAAAACGAACCTACAGTTGCGGTTCAATGCAGACATACATAGTTTAGGAACCAGAAATAGAGGAACAATTTACTTAGAAAGTGTTAGAAGTGATAAAGAACACAACAACTTTATATTTAGGGCAGTTAACAACAATTTAATCAATTGCCTGAAAATACAAGAAACGCAGCAAAACTAGTACAATTTAAGAAGCTTTTTAATCAATATATATTGCAACATGATTTTTAATATTTTATAGTGAAATAGATATATAGTTTACAAAAACAATTGTTACTTAAGACTGACTGCTTAATACCTTACTTTGCTTGTTTAGCAGCGGTCAAAATTACAAATGTTACATTTAGATATTTTATATTGTACTACTAATTATTTTTAATTTAAAAAAAATATATATATATATATATATATATATATATATATATATACAATATTTAACTAATTATTGCAAATAAAAATAGATATAATCTCATATACTAAACATTTCATTTCTTTCATTACGATTATTATTGGTCGCATCAAGATTAACTTTCACAAAATTAGATACACCAATAATTCTACAATTTTCTGCTTTTGATTGATCACTTAACATTTGCTGCGCATTTGTTGTCTGTTAATCTGCTCAATTTATGTATTATAAACATTCCTTTAACTTCGCATAGTGGTTGTTTAATAAGCGATGAAGATTTGTGAAATGATGGGATGTTCTCTCATGCAGAGGAGATTATTTTGTGGCCCTATCTTATATACAAATGTAGTCATTATTTTTATAAATCAATGTGACAAAAATGAAATTAAATTATATATAGAGATTAAAATATCATTAATTTCGCTATAATCAAAACTCGAAAATACGCTAAATGCGTCATTCACCTTTTTTAGATGCATTTTCCAAAGTAGATTTTTAATTTATAGTATTGGTCATTATTATAATTGACATTGGTTATGTTGCAATTTTTTTATTTACACTTAAAAGCCCCAGATTAAAAATGAATGAATAAAATTTTTTGCACATATTATTTCGACCTAATAAATATCCTGTAGTTAATAATCAAATGTCTAATAATATTAGGAATTGCTCATAGTTTATATTTTATTGCCCTGGCTTTGTATTATGTATTTGCTTCCATATATGTATATATCCCTCCATGCTCCATTGGATGCTCCATTTCTTTGTTAAACATGGAAGAGAATGCTCCATTCTTTTTTAAGGTGCATTTGTACCTGCAAGATTTGTAACCCTAAAATTACAGTAAAATGCATCAAAAAATTTGCCATCATATAAAATAATGCGATAATAAAAATTACTTAACCGTGTAAATATTCGTTAATTAATTAGTGGATCATCAAATTAATTTTTTTTAAACAGCACGCCATGCCGATTTTCCCTGAACTAACTCCTTCATCTCCTTTCATCCAACACGTCCTTCACTATCTGACCCACATACTCCAATCTACCTAGCCCTTCCTTTCCTTCTACTTTACCTTCTATCACAAATATTTTTATGACCCATATCTTAAGATTACGACTTAGTAGTCGTAGATTAAGCAAAATATTATTTTTAAATGCTGCTTCTTTATTATGCTGTAAACAACTTAGAACAAGAAGAAATTAATGTGTCACGCATGATTATGGAACACTGCAAGTAATTTTAAATGATAAAAATAAAAATTTAAAAAAATTAAAAAAGTAAAATTAACGCACATCGAAAATCTATTTTCAGAACTGCAACTTGAAGAAGACGATTCACACATTTGACATCCTAAACATGTTCTAAACAGAATGTTCTATACTATTTTTGACATTTAATTATTCCTGTGAAAACAGAAACGATTCAGGTAGTTCCAATTTATATTCATTGCAAATTCATCAAAAGTAATATGAAAAAAATTAACTAATATGAAAAATATGTTTGATCACTATATTAGGAATAACCTAATTCAGATTTGTTATTTAGGCAGTAGAATCACAAACGATAATCGAAGCAAGGTAGATATAAAGTGTAGGATAGCACAGGGTAGGAAGGCATTCGTAGAAAAGGAACAGATTTTAAGATCAAATATTGACTTGGGTATTAGAAAAAGATTACTGAAGGTATATGTTTGGAGTGTAGCACTGTACGGGTGTGAGGCGTGGACTATAGGAAAGGAAGAGAAGCGTAGATTACAAGCATTCGAAATGTGGTGTTATAGGAGGATGATGAGGATTGGTTGGGAAGATAAAGTAACAAATGAAGCTGTACTAGAGTTAGTAGGGGAGAAGAGGAGTATCTGGAGAGTGTTACAGCGTAGGAGAGACAGATTAGTAGGGCATATTCTTAGGCATGGGGGGATTATGCAATTGATCATAGAAGGTAGAGTGGAGGGAAAGAGAGGGGTAGGTAGGCCTAGATTGGAGTATGTGAGTCAGATAGTTGAAGACGTTGAGATGAATAGCTATAGGGAGATGAAGGGATTAGCTCAGGATAGATCGGCATGGCGTGCTGTTTCCAACCAATCTTTAGGATTGCGGACTCTCTAACTAATTAAGATATTTGATAAACTATCTATTAAATGCTCCAAATTGATGTTATCATCATAAATTTTTCATCGTGATTAACACTATAAAAACCATTTTCATTACGAACGTAATTAATTATTTTGGCAGAAGCATCAATATATGATTCAACAGAATCCAATTCATTACGACGCCTGAAAACATAACAATCGATACAATACATTCGTTGTTTGCAGATTGCAATTATGGGACGTTGGGAAAAAAAGTAAAAACCACGAGGGCAATTGTATCAAAAGACAAGCTAAATTAATGGCAGTAGGAGCAGCAACAAAAGAAACGCGCGAGCACCGGGACGGCGTGATCAATATTTACCGATAGCCTCCGGTCGCCAAAATTAAGTCCCGTCAAGTATTTTCATCAATTATGACCCAGGAGTGTTTGCGCACGGGCTGGCACTAAGGGTGATTCATCTCCTTATTATGTCATACTAAACCAGACTATATGCAATATATAAACATGTTTCTAACAGTAAGCTCAATTTTGTGTAATCTTTCACTAGACATAAAATAGTACAATACACAACATTGTACATAACTTACGAAGTATAACTTTATAGGATCTAAGTGCCAAAACATAAGAATCTAAATATTGTTTATAGCTGGTAGTTTGTATTTATTTAAATTGCGATGGAGTTTCTTTCGACAGTCGTTTTGCAGAAATGGTTGGACACCGATTTCAATGATTCTTGTGTTAAATTAAATTTATGCTATACTCGCCCATTTTGTTCAAAATTTAAATATATATGGTAAGAAATTAAAAAATTAAATGACCAATTCCTCTATATTGATAGCAGTGGCGGCTCGTGACATTTCAATCAGGGGGGGGGGCGCATTTCTTAAAATATAACATAATAGTGAGAAATCTTACTTAAGATGGATGCAAATTGATTAAATTCAATCATTTCTTGAAAGTGAATTCCACACTTCTATCTTTCATTGATATAAACTTTTCCAAAACTTTTTCGTTAAAATTGTAAATATCTCGCACCACATTTTTATTCATTTTATTTTTAAACGCCAATGCGTTTATACGATCATTACCCATAGTATTTCGCAAAAAAAATCTTGATTCTTTTAAGTGTTGAAAAACAACGCTCTGATTCAGCAGTGGTCATCGGGGTTGTTAAAATAATTTTAAGTATTTTTATAGTTTCCGGGAAAGTTGCACTGAAGTTATTTTGTAGCAATAATGAAAGAAAATTAGTGGCTCCAATTATTCGATAAAAATCTGGACGCGAGTAAATGACTTCTAATTCTGTTTAATCTGGTTTTATTCAAAAATGGATATGCATGACACACGGTTTCCAAAAGGTCCACTGGAAATTGTTTAGAAAATGTTGGCAAAATCGATTTCGTGTTAAATAACTCAGCGGCTTGTAAATGGCCACGATATGAGAATCTGTCCTCCATCTGTGTTATAATTTTTTTTTGTAAATGTCTCTTGTAAAACGCCGCGTAAATGTTCGGTTTGGAGCACTCCTTGCACAAGTTTTCGATCAATTTAAATAACGCAATGGCCTATCTAATTCTTCAATTGTTATTCTGTCCACAAGAGAAAGTCTACAAAACTCTACTTTCAATAAAGAACTAACACTATTAATTTTTATTCAATTATTTCTATTAAATATATTCTTGGAGAAACACATGGCAAAATTGTACACACGTAACTATACAGAACAATGCAACTATATCTATATCCATTTTACTGCATACTAGGCTTCTCTGTTGAGACGCCGCTAAAGAATTGTAGCCCAGCAGCGTGACGTCACGTTGTCATAGCAACCCGGCCGGCTAGTTTGTATGCGAACGAAAGAAACAGATGATATACTGCATACGGTCGCTCTCACTAGATAGGATATATATATAGCGCTTGCAATAGATAGGATGAGTGCACCATAGCGATATATCTATACCAAGCGAACGATAGATACAGACAGATACAGCATCGGTCGCTGCTGTGACTTGCAACGGATACCACGACGAACGCCACACCGTGTTGTGTTGATTGTTATCACGGCGTAAGCGTTATCTTTTAGGAAAAATAATGCCGCGATAAAATATCGCAATACAATTATATATCTACGGTGATGCGCTCAATAGCTCAGGAGGGGCGCGCGGCTCTGCGGCCTGCATAAGAAACCGCCACTGATTGATAGACCTTTATCTGTATGTGTATGATGAAGAGGTGGCTTAAAGCGTCTAACTTACAATTAAAGTAGTCAATGTGAACTAGGTGAACTAATTCTTTTAATTTATACATATAATTTATATTTACATATCTATAAATTACTAAATAAATATGCAATAGCGACATCTATCTAGCGTATCTTAATCAAAAACTTTTGTCATACACAATCAACTCAAACAGTTAGTTAAAGAGTCCGCAATCCTAAAGATTGGTTGGAAACAGCACGCCATGCCGATCTATCCTGAGCTAATCCCTTCATCTCCCTATAGCTATTCATCTCAACGTCTTCAACTATCTGACTCACATACTCCAATCTAGGCCTACCTACCCCTCTCTTTCCCTCCACTCTACCTTCTATGATCAATTGCATAATCCCCCCATGCCTAAGAATATGCCCTACTAATCTGTCTCTCCTACGCTGTAACACTCTCCAGATACTTCTCTTCTCCCCTACTAACTCTAGTACAGCTTCATTTGTTACTTTATCTTCCCAACCAATCCTCATCATCCTCCTATAACACCACATTTCAAGTGCTTCTAATCTACGCTTCTCTTCCTTTCCTATAGTCCACGCCTCACACCCGTACAGTGCTACACTCCAAACATATACCTTCAGTAATCTTTTTCTAATACCCAAGTCAATATTTGATCTTAAAATCTGTTCTTTTTCTACGAATGCCTTCCTACCCTGTGCTATCCTACACTTTATATCTACCTTGCTTCGATTATCTTTTGTGATTCCACTGCCTAAATAACAAAAATCTGACACTTCTTCGATTCTATTATCTCCTATTGTGATCCTCATTTTTCTACTGCATTCCTTTTTGTCACACCTCATCACTTTAGTTTTACCTATATTTATTTTCATGTTAAAATCCCTAGTCAATACTGCCTGCATACCATTCAATACCCTTTCTAAATTCTTTTCGCTTTCTTCCAATATAGCTATATCGTCGGCGAATCTCAGCATATATATTTTCTCTCCCTGTACATTCACACCTACACTATACTCTTCTTTTACTTTGTTTATTGCATCTTCTATATATAGATTAAATAATAACGGTGAGAGTGTACATCCTTGCCGGACTCCCTTCCCTATTTTTGCTACCTCTTCTTCCCCCTCAATTCTAACTAAGGCAGTTTGGTGTTTATATAAATTAAAAATTATTCTCCTATCCTTATAATCTATACCCGTTTCTTTTAAAATTCTAAACATTATGTCCCAATCTACATTATCAAATGCCTTTTCTAAATCTACAAAAGCTATGCAAGTTACCTTTCCTACCCTTTTTCTTTTTTCTACTACCGTTCTTAGTGCTAGAATCGCCTCTCTCGTCCCTCTGTTTTTCCTAAAACCAAACTGATCTTCTCCTAGCCTTTCCTCTACTTTATTTTCTAATCTCCTATAAATAATCTTTAACAATATCTTCGATGCATGTGATAGTAGGCTAATGGTCCTATAGTTCTCACACAAATTAGCTCCTATTTTCTTCGGCATTGTTACTATTCTACTACGCTGAAAATCCTGTGGTACTTCTCCCTTCTCATATATTTTACAAACTAACCTGTATAATCGCTCCTGCATTTTTTCCCCTGCGTGTTTTATTAATTCGGCTGGTATCATATCAATCCCCGCTGCTTTGTTATTCCGTAAATCATTTAATGCTCTATGAAACTCTGACCTAAGTATGCTAGGACCTAAGTCATCCTCATCTATCTGTTCCACACTTTCTAGCTCCTCCATGTCCTGCCTACCTTTATATAAATCTTCAAGATACTCCTTCCATCTTCTAGCTTTTTCCTTATTTTCCGTGAGTTCCTTACCCTGCTTATCACATATTATGTTACCCTTTGGTTTTACTTTAGAAAAATGTGACTTAATTTTCCTGTAGCCCAAATCTACTTTACCTCTTCTCATATCCTCCTCAATATCCTCACAGTTTCCTTTTATCCACTCTTCTTTCGCTAGCTTGCATTTCCTATTAATTAAGTTCCTTAGCTCCTTATATTTTTTCTGTCCTGCTTCTGTGTTTCCTATTTTAATTTTCCTTCTTGCTTCTATCATTTCAACTATTTCTTCCGTGATCCATTCCCTCCTACCTGCCCTTTTCTTTGTGCCTAATACTTCATTTGCTGCTGTAGTTAACCCATTTCTGATTTCCCTCCATTCGCAATCTATGTCGCTCCTAGATGTTCCATTAGCCATGATTTCTACTTTCTGCTTGTACTTTTCACATACATCAGCTAATTTTAACCTATCGACATCTACTCTGACCTGTTTAGACTTCTGTAATTTCTTGAAATTGACCTCTGAGTCCAGGACTACTAAATTATGGTCACTATCAATATCTGCTCCAGGGTAACTCTTACAATTCTTAATCTGGTTCCTAAACCTCTCTTTAACCAGTATGTAATCTATCTGATACCTCCCTATATCTCCTGGCATTTTCCACGTATATATCCTGCGCTTGTGATTCTGAAAAAGCGTGTTTGCTACCACTAGCTTATTCCTAATACAAAACTCTACCAATCTATCCCCTCTATCATTACGTGTTCCTATTCCATATTCTCCTACTATTGGAACTTCCTTTCCCTTACCTACTACGGCATTCCAATCTCCGATTACAATTAGATTATCCTGTCCTTTAACGTTTGCTAACCTAGATTCAATCTCCTCATAAATGGATTCTACCTCCTCATCATCGTGACTTGAAGTTGGCATATATACTTGCACTATAACTGTGTCCGTTGGCTTCGTGTCTAATCTAATAGTTATAATTCTATCACTAACTTGGCAATAACTCTTTATTCTAGATCCCAACTTTCTATTCATTATAAAACCTACACCGGTATGCCCATTATCTGATGCTGTGGTTATTAATCTATATTCTCCTGACCACGTATCTACTTGATCTTTCCTCCTAACTTCACTAATCCCTACAATATCCAGTTTAAGTCTCTCCATTTCTAATTTCAAATTCTCTAACTTTCCTATCCTATTCATACTACGTATATTCCACGCTCCGACTCGTAGAATTCGCGATGAAATCGATCTCTTGCCCGCCCCAGAATCCGAGGGCTTGCCCGCCCCAGAATCCGAGGGCTTGCCTGCTACCGAAGTAGCAGGATGAGATTCTGAGCCATTGGTTCTACTCATCTGGGATATTATATTTGAGATAATCGACATTTTCATACTGTAATCTGGAGAAGGGTACAGTGCTGGTTTCTCCTTGCCTTGCACCGACCAATGAGTGCATATTTTAGCCGTCGCCCCACCGATTCAGCCTAATCCCCCTAATACCGTGGGTTAGCCTGAATCTTTCCTATAGACCGGGATCCCTGTATAGGGACCGCTCTATAGGCCAGAGCGTCGTTGCCCATGTCTTGCCCCTAGGAGGCATATGCAGTGCATTGGCAAATGGTAAATAATTATATTTCCCTTAATTGTTTATGCTGTACATTTATATCTGATTTGCCATATTTTGGCAAATGGTTTACTAGTTTCAATATTATATTTCGCATTGTAGTGGTTGTGGTTAAGTTTAAAATGTTGCCATTTGATTGCCAGACATCATATAAATAATTGCAACTCAATTTCACAAACTAATGACTCAACCATAAAATCGATCAAAATGGCAATGCGACCATTTATAGCCAATAGTATAATTTTGTGTTAATTTCTTGTATTGTTCTTGTCCATATTTGCATATATGAAAAAGTAGATTTCTTTTCGGTATCAATCTTAACATCCGCAAAATTGTACAGGTTTTACATCAATTTAATTAGAGGCAGTGTTAAGCAAAGAACACTATATTCAATCGATATACTATTTTTAACTGATATAAGATTTTTAAAAAATAATTAGAATTAAGTCTGGACTAGTACATTCACAAAAATCATATGGAGTTCTCAGATAGAGCAGTTGTTCAGTGAGTTTTCTTTCTGTGTTATGTTGATTGCTGAGCTTGCGTATGGGGAATTCTCCCGAAAGAAGAATTGCCTCAGGACAATCTCAGAGGAAGAGAAACAGCAGTATAATATGCTCTATATATATGTAGTATATCTTGAACAAATACAAAATAATTAGGTTTTTAATTAGTACAATGATTTCAATCAATTTTATTTTTCCTCACCTATACACGTCTTCATTTCTTTAGCTGCCCATGTTTTCTTCATAAGCTTCTATGACTTTTACCATGTTCCTATCCTACCTTTAACTATCTAGCCTATTATCTAAACCTTACCCAATTATAATGTCTAACCTTAAAATATACATTCTTTGAACGAATAATTTTCTACCTCCGTTATCCTACTATTTGTTCTAGTTGTGTGGTTATTTCAATTTTCATTTGTAATTTTATTATATAAATAGCAAAAATTATTAACTTAATGTATCCTGTTTTTGTTTTCATCATCGGATTTCCACAAAATAATATTATGTTAAAATTTGATGGTAAAATGTTTCATTATAGCCAAGGGCTCAAATAAATATCTAACATCCAAAACTCCGAGTAACTGTGAGGATCAACAATATTTTTTGGTAAATACACTTAGTATATATGTATTGAAATATTATAGTAATATTTTCTTAATAGCTTGAAAGTTATTAATTATTAATTGAGTGCGATTAAGAATTTTTAATTAATTTTTATGTAAGAATCTTTTAAAGAAGTCATATATAGAAGTTGTACGAAATTTCTATCGTACTTTCCTCCATTTACTTTAATCTTTTCGTGCTCTGATCAATTTAAAAGCTAGTTTTTGTGTACTTTTCAATGTGGTCCAGTAATGGTATAATTTAACGGTACCCTCTTTAGTGACGTAGTATAACTCTTATTTGTAGTTCTCTTATGTATTAATTCCTGGGGTGAACTTAGTCACTATTATATCATTACGAAAACTTCTTATAATTTTTATTTTCATCGTAATCCGAGCTAAAGAACGGTAATGAACTTTAGGCACCATTATTAGACCGTATTTGCTTCTTCAGCATACTACAAAATTCTACTTCTACAAATTCACCGCATATAATTCTTGAATTACGTTCTTTTTCTAGTGAATTTATTCATATTACAATTATGCTTCGCCTAATCATAATAATACGTCGACAGTTTCTCAAAAATATGACAAATCATTTGCATTTATGCAGCATAAATACTTACAGAAGTATTTTGATTTAATTTCCACTGTGTCTATAAAATATTAAAATTGATGCAGAACAGATGTACCTTTAACACAAATGCGAAGGAAGCGATTTTTGAACAGATTTTGCGTCAAAAATTACTTCTCAAATGAATTCTCGACTACGTAATGGAACGTAAAAACGACTCTACACAAATAAAAATCTTTGCGAAATTGAGCTAAAAATATTTACATAATCTCCAAATCTATAGTCGATTCGCTAAAAATTTATGTAATTATTTTTCTTGAACAATAAATCAATACAAACAAAAAATGTCTAAAAATATCCCTTTTAAGGATGCATCATATTTTAATTCGGAATATCCTCATTTTGAAAAAAATATATTTTTTTATTAATTTTAGGTCGTACTCGGTACTATAAGTAAAGCTAATAAAATATAATAACGCATATTTTTGTATTGTATTACGATCTGAAACTATTCATGAGATACATGCTCTGTATTACGACCATAAAAATAAACAGCAATCTTACAATCTGATGAATACTTTAACCAATGAATGATTCGACTAGCATAAATAATGTTCTGAGAGAAAATGTTTGAAAACACACAAAAAAAAACTATAATATAGAATATCACCCAAATACCGTAACAAGCATTAAGTAGCTAGATATACATTTCAAGCGCTATGCGCCCATCTTCAGTAGCACGCTTTGCGCTTGAAATGTACATCTAGCTACTTAATGCTTGTTACGGTAGTTGGGTGATATTCTATATTATAATTTAACACCGTAGTGATAATTTTTAAAACAAAAAAAACTGGTTAAATTGTGAATAACGAATTAAAAAATATTTATACATACTTCCTTCCGTAGTTTAAAATGCCAATTTTAACATTATCCAATATTAATTAACATTCATTGCAGGAAATACGTGCAAAACGATTTATTCTTTGGAGAATTTTATTTCAGTATGTTCCAAAGTTTTTCGAAAAGTTACAGATCGGAAATTTAATGCATCGCGGAATCATATCTATTTTTCAATTATGTCCACTAAAATGATACTTTAATCGTAAGTATCTTACTAATACGAACAAATCTCGTGGAAACTGCCAAATGACTTTATTAAATTAACTAATATACCACATTACGATTACACTAATGAATAAAATAAGCCATATTTGGACGATTCAATTCTACACTCACACCGTCACAACCCCTAATATTCGAGATATTTGCCAGTTTTATTAATTTTTAACTTTTAATATTAGTTATAGATAACTAAAAACAAAATCAGGGGTTATAAAATACAAATTTAATTATGTTTTTGTGTTTTTTTATCACAAAAGAAGATATTTTTCAAAAAGTCATTTCAAGTAAACAACGCACTAAGCTCTATCGTCATTGATATCGTCTCTGATGACTTCCTAGAGGCGATTAACCACACTTGTTTCGAGAGGTTACTTGATTTATTTTATTTGAAAACTATAAGCTCAAGTAAGTAACAATTAAAATACAAGTAGTGCTAATTATCAAGTAACTCAAAATTGGCGTTTATTCACTTTACTTAGAAGTTAAACGTAGTATATTACAAGTAAATTTACAGGCAGCTTGATGCCCCAAGAAACCGACAATTAAAATAGAGACATTTTAGGTAACGCTCATATTTGCAGTTGCAAAAATGGATTTTTTAGAATATTTTCAATTGATTATGGAAAATGAGGAGATAGGTGAGATTAATTATCACATACGTGAGCGCAGTGTTTACAATAATAACAATCGATTCCAACACAAGGACATTTTCGAAAGATACGATGAACAACGATATAATACGAATAGCAGCCGAAGTGTTTTATGATGACGCTCACATTTCTACGGCTTGCGGGGAATTTATCTAAATCGAATGAAGTCGTATCTGAACAACAGACGGCCAAAAGATCTATTGGAATGGAAAGCTTTCTAACACTGACACTATTACAACTGGGGTACCTCAAGGATCTATCATTGGGCCAACATTATTTGTAATCTACATCAATGACCTTCTGTACAACGTAAATCCCATAGCGGCCAGTATATACGCAGATGATTCCTCTTTTATAACGGGAAGTGACGATGCCAAAACAGAGGTGATAGAACCATATAAAATTTGGTTTAGCTGCAAAAAGTTATTACTGAATGTTGACAAAACTCAAAATATGACCTTCACAACAAAAATACGAAGAGAGGAGTCAGTAAAATTCCTAGGATTGCATGTGGACCCAAAAATAACATGGTATGAACATATTGATAAGCTATGTAAATCACTTTGCTCCGCTATATATTGCATTAGAAGAATGAAACAAATTAGTACTCCCAAATGTGCTAAAAATGTACATTTTAGCAATTTTCACAGTTGCATGTCGTATGGAATTGCAGTTTGGGGAAATTCGACGGACTCGGAACGAGTCTTCAAACTCCAAAAACAAGCGCTTCGCATACTTTGTGATATCGAATCGAGAGACTCATGCAGAAGTAAATTTAAAGAAGAGGGTATACTTGCGATGCACAGCATGCATATACTAGCTTGTTTATGCCATGTATATAACAACAAAGATGCTTTCGCAAGAAACGAAGAACTACAGTCTTACAATACCAGAAATGCTAAAGATATTGTGGTACCTCTTCATAGACTTTCACAATGTCAAGAACGGTCAAGATACTGGAGTATCAAAATGTATAACTTTCTTCCAAACCAACTCAAAATGATAAATAAGGTCAATTTCAGAAGAAATTTTTAAATTTTTTTACTATATGAAGAACTATACGAGAAGGACCAATTTTTTAATATTAATTATAATATGTATATGAAAGTTTCTAAGTAATTGTGTATGTATAAAATGTATCGTAAATCTTATTATGTGACTATTATTGGCAATTTCTAGAAATTTTAACAATAAATGTATTCTATTCATATTCGCACAAGAAACGTTGTTGAAAGAACATTTGGAAATTGGAAGAAACGATTCCCTGTCATATCAATAAGTACAAAATTTAATTGCCTCTAATGCAGAACATTATTGTTGCAAATGCACAACATTGCTAGATATAGGAATGATCCTATGCCAATTGATGCTAATAAAGTTGAGTTTAATTGGGGGTTCATTGAAGAAAATATTTACAATGACAATGATGTTCGTCCAGATATTTGTTACCTTGCAATAGGACACAATAATATATACTTTTTTTTATTTTGAAATACAATAATTTAATTATTATTTTATATACATTTAATTAGTAACATTATAACAATTAATTTGTACGTTAAGTAAATACAACCTTTGCTCATGTTGCTTTTGATCTCTTTTATTTTTGTCGATTGCAAAGTGGATTTATTTTTCCTTCAATTCCAATCCCTTTCATGCAATTTCTATTTGTATAAAAATATGTATAATGATTATAAATTTCGAGAATAATAATAATGTACAACACAATTTCTCACCATGTAAAATAAATACTAAACTTGACAAGTAACGTCAAATTTGTATCCTTCTTTGCACGACTCACGTGATATTTCCCTCTTCGTTAGAAAAGACAACGCAGGACACTCAGTACCAAGTGTACTATCTTATACAAAAAACCTCCGATTAGCTACTTAGCATAAAAAATATTATGAAGAAACCCGACAGTCAATTAATCTCCAAGTAAATTTGCTTATACTTGATATTAACTGGTACTTTACTTCAAAATGAAAAAAACAACTGGGCCTTAGTTAACCAACCTACAGCGATGAATATATGAGCCAACACATTTTTTCTGATTTTGCCGCTGAGTGTATAAATGTAAAAATTTAATATTCAATGCTCTATATAAATGCAATTATATGAACGTAAATAATTAGATTTTAGAATTGAATGTTAAATAGAATTCACGTTGTATTAAAATTTCACAGATCCAGGGAGTGGAACTGTAGCTCCTTCGCATTGCCTGAAATGTGTAGTATCCCCTTAATCATAAGACATAAATGAGCTTAACTACTCTTTACCAACATTACTTATGTCCCGCGGACAAATTAATGACTCTAAAATGGACTGCGTACATCAGCACATTAACTTTTACAAAAGTATAAATTATATTTAGTGCACTACACTGTGCGCTGCGACATACGTTACCGTCCCGAATACAATTAACTATTTAGATAGAATAACGCTCACACTGGGGGTTTTAATTACAAAATTGCATAGCGGCAAAGCTGTTTCCTGCCGCCATTCCTCCACTCACCGTCTCAGTACCGGAACTTTCCTGCAACACTGCCGAACAAAATATTCGCCATTGTAGCTTCATATTAAAGAGTTACGAAACGGATACTAAAGTGCGCTAAGTTAGAAATGGGAACTAGATGTTTATCACCCTAAATAATGGCATATCTTATACTTGAATAATTCACACACAAGTATTAACTATTTGATCATAAAGTCGGCGAATTTTGTACCTATATCAAATATAGGTAGGAAAGGTAACTTGCATAGCTTTTGTAGATTTAGAAAAGGCATTTGATAATGTAGAGTGGGACATAATGTTTAGAATTTTAAAAGAAACGGGTATAGATTATAAGGATAGGAGAATAATTTTTAATTTATATAAACACCAAACTGCCTTAGTTAGAATTGAGGGGGAAGAAGAGGTAGCAAAAATAGGGAAGGGAGTTCGGCAGGGATGTACACTTTCACCGTTATTATTTAATCTATATATAGAAGATGCAATAAACAAAGTAAAAGAAGAGTATAGTGTAAGTGTGAATGTACAGGGAGAGAAAACATATATGTTGAGATTCGCCGACGATATAGCTATATTGGAAGAAAGCGAAAAGAATTTAGAAAGGGTATTGAATGGTATGCAGGCAGTATTGACTAGGGATTTTAACATGAAAATAAATATAGGTAAAACTAAAGTGATGAGGTGTGACAAAAAGGAATGCAGTAGAAAAATGAGGATCACAATAGGAGATAATAGAATCGAAGAAGTGTCAGATTTTTGTTATTTAGGCAGTAGAATTACAAAAGATAATCGAAGCAAGGTAGATATAAAGTGTAGGATAGCACAGGGTAGGAAGGCATTCGTAGAAAAGGAACAGATTTTAAGATCAAATATTGACTTGGGTATTAGAAAAAGATTACTGAAGGTATATGTTTGGAGTGTAGCACTGTACGGGTGTGAGGCGTGGACTATAGGAAAGGAAGAGAAGCGTAGATTACAAGCATTCGAAATGTGGTGTTATAGGAGGATGATGAGGATTGGTTGGGAAGATAAAGTAACAAATGAAGCTGTACTAGAGTTAGTAGGGGAGAAGAGAAGTATTTGGAGAGTGTTACAGCGTAGGAGAGACAGATTAGTAGGGCATATTCTTAGGCATGGGGGGATTATGCAATTGATCATAGAAGGTAGAGTAGAGGGAAAGAGAGGGGTAGGTAGGCCTAGATTGGAGTATGTGAGTCAGATAGTTGAAGACGTTGAGATGAATAGCTATAGGGAGATGAAGGGATTAGCTCAGGATAGATCGGCATGGCGTGCTGTTTCCAACCAATCTTTAGGATTGCGGACTCTTTAACTAATCAAATATACTATTAAATCTCAGTTTAGATTCACATATCTACAAAATATGTAAATTTGAGAGGGATAAATACATCTAGGCCGGTCTGATTCAAATAGTGCCTATTATTTTTAGGGACTTGTAATTTTTTGGAGTAAATGCAGTAGCAGGTATATACAATATACGTGTCGTTTTAAGTAATAGAAAAGCACCGACGGAGCTTGCAATCGAACGAAAATATTAAACGGTCCAAACTTTGTCACTGGTTTAACGTCAGCTTATAATCGGATTTGGCTGACTGTCTAGACTCCGGTGGATGTTACATGATACGTATTTACGTATAACAATAGAATATAGCCAAATGTATAATATAACATCGGATTGTGTATGAACTGAGAAGACCGCCATCTAATTCATAATCTCTGATGCTCGAAATTATGATTTACGTTCACATGTTTTTGTAAACGGTTATTCGGTATAAAACAAAATTGTTACAATATATTTTAAAAAATCGGTAAAAAAGTATGACACATTTTCTCTATTTAACTTTTAGTTTCGAAAAGTCTTATACAACGCTTTAATTTCCTTTCGATTTGGGACTAGCGATGTGTAGTTCACTCGCGACCCGTTTAATCTGAATCAATAATTTATATCAACGAGACATATATTCATACTCAGTCGAAATCGTGGAGTGATAATTCCAACGAAGGACTGCATACGAATATCTCAAAGGGTCAACGTTTAATAATAATTCATGCCGGTGGTGAAAGTGGCTTTGTAACAAATTGCTTGACAATATTTCAGTCGGGTTTAAAAAGTGGAGACTATCACCGTGAAATGAATGGTGAAAATTACGGGAAATGGATAACATATAAATTGTTACCAAATTTACCGGAGGATTCTGTAATTATCATCGACAATGCGCCTTACCATAACATGCAAATTAATCGTGCGCCAAACAGCAATTCTCCTAAGCGAGAAATGGTAAAATGGTTGTCGGACAAAAAAAATTCCATTCACGCATCTAATGTTAAAGCCCCAGCTGTACGATATTATAAAATCTCATAAAAAGGACCACGTTACATGTAAATTTGACACACTTTTCACAGACCATGGATACAGAGTTTTACGTTTACCTTCTTATCATCCAGATTTGAATCCTATAGAACTAATATGGGCACAAGTGAAAAGTAGTGTTGCTAAAAGAAATGTGACATTTTCTTTAAGAGACGTGAAAGTGTTAGTAGAAGAGAAATTCAGCAATGTCACACAGGAGCTTTGGAAAAGGTGTTGTGGAAACGTTATTAAACAAGAAGATTTTTATTTAGAAAATGAAACTATAGTGGATACACAAACTGAACAATGAATTAGAAATCTGAACGAAGAAGAGGACAGTAATTTTTTTAAATAGTGACAGTGAAGAAGAATTATAAATTACTCTATTTCTTTTTAAATATCCATTAAAAATGAACATTACCTACAATATCTCACTGAAGAAATGTTTTTTAATGTATGTAATAATAGCATATGACGACGGCATTTTATAGGCCATTAATTTATAGTTAATTTACTATTTTGTATTTGACTTGTTGTATCTTTGTTATTTAGTTTGTTGCGTGTAATAAAGTAGGTACTTTTGCCCAAAAAAATTCTTATATTACGAAAATGGTAAGAACGACAAATGTATTGGGAACGCCACTGGTCGACAGAGTTGAATAAAAGAACCGCCTTCTCTTCACGGAGAATGCCGAATATCTCTACGCTATCTGTGCGACCCGAGGCAAACTTATCGCGAACAAAATGTACATTTTTTTGTCGATAGCTGCAGACAAATGAGTCGCTCAGGAGCCGAATGTATTTTAAGTAAATCGGTAAAATGAAAATAGTTTTTTTTTCAAAAAGTATATTCATTATTTTGATTTTCAAAATTTGCATAAGGACAAATAAAAATGACTTGTTTCTATACGTTGCGCATTGTAACTAAAATTAGCAGTTTTTTCTCTTTGGCCAATTTGCTCCTGAGCGACTCCAATATCCGTCCCATTTCATATTTTCGTAGTATACCTCTTGTAACACATATTACACACAATATAACATCACCCTTCCACCTTATCAGGACACGTTCATTGTCACTTGACAATCATCTTCCACATAGTGCAGTATTAAACATCTCCCTGGTGATCCGCGTGGACCGATACATTATTCCAACCTTACACTAGCTCTTGCATCTAATTAATGGAGCGATCTCATGTGGCTAGTGCTGCTGCAGCGACACACAAACGCATTGATGTGTTCAATAACTAAACACTAGATGGCGCGTGTGTATGGGCGTTTGCGGTTCGATTAGAAAACGGAGGACATCGAAAACCAACACCAAAACCAGTCATTAAATTTAACGAGAAATAGTCCTGCGCTACCCGTATGCATTTGCGCAATTACACTGAAAAATATCAAGTAATAATTTCTAAAGCTTCAATTTTTTTTTTAATTGCAAAGAACTTTGACGGCTCTTAAAATTAGTGCTTCGTTGGTGCTAAGATGGTAATACAAACAAAGCAGAAGCACCACATAAATGTCGATTCAGACGTTGTACACGTGTAATTAATTTTTTTATTTATAAATTTATTGCATATTTTCTAATTTTAAGTTGTATTCCATAAAGTAAAGAATGCTATATTATATTTTGTGTCGTTTGTTAAACTTTTTTCAAAACTTGTTTAACAAACTTTTTAGCACAAATATTATATTATTACACGTATAATAATAGTCACTCTATTAATAAATAAGCGAAGAATCTAAGAGTCTATATATATATCGGTACTAAGATATTTATATTATATATTCAGAAATATAACTTTTAGTATGTAATGTTTGAAAGGTTAACATAATTTAGAAAATCGATTAACAAATTTTCTTTGAATAAGAAGAAGAGAAGAAAAGGTAGCAAGAATGGCAGCAAGGGTGTCGGGCAGGGATGTACACTTCCACCGTTATTATTTAATCTATATATATATATATATAGCATATGCAATAAGCAAGGTAAAAGAAAAATATAGTATAGGTGTAAAAATCCAGGGAAAGGAAATATATATTTAAGGTTAAGTGGAAGAGCAGGTCCTCCAGTTACACTGGAGTCCTGAACTCTGCCTTGTTAGGCAAATATATTATAGTTTCAATTTTTTAAATTTTTTTAAATTACAGTATTATTATATTTAGTTGTATTATGTACTGGAATTTAATTTGCCAAAATAAAAACTTTATTACTATTATTTAGAGGTTCGCCGAAGATATAGCAATCTAGGAAGAAAGGGAGTAGAATTTAGCACAAATATCAATTGGTATGCGGGCAGTAATGACTAGGGATTATATAACATGAATAGAAATATAGGCAAGACCAAAGTTATGAGGTTTGACAAAATATAAAGCAGGTGAAAAATATTAATGCAATCAATTACATAATAGATTATGTGTTTTGTATTCTGCCGACATTTTTTTTGCATAAATACGATTACTGTTTGCTGTTTTTCCATGAAAGAATATCCCATTTGTAATTTTAATTGAACTGTAATCGGATAAACTGCAATTGACATATTGTAAATTGATTTTAAATTTTGTTAAGAGCGAGATGATTCAAGAGGATTCGATTCTATGTAGGATAAAATCAACATGTAGGGTTAAATGCAGATATAGGCAGTAATAATTTGAAATATTAAAATTTGAATAAATTGTTTCTAACTTAGATTAAATTCTATTATTAATCCAATAATATTTTTGATGGCTTTTTGGTTATTTTGAAAATTATACAGCCTGAATTCGTTGTCATGAAATTATAATAAGCACCTTAGTACCAAAACATCTAGAATATCTAGATTAATTAACAGGAAGCCTATTTTTATATTAGAATACTAGCTAAAAAATGAGTATAGTAAAAGCTTGAAAATGTAGGGAGAAAAAAGATATGTTGAGGTTCGCTGACGATATAACTATGTTAAAAGAAAGAGAGCAGAGTTTATAAAATGTATTAAGTGGTCTGCAGGAAGTAATGACTAGGGATTGTAACATGAAAATAAATATCGGCAAGATCAAAGTGACGCGGTGTGACAAAGAGAAGTGCAGGCGAAAAATGAGGATTCGAATAAAAGATGATAGAATAGAAGAAGTATCAGATTTCTGTTATGTAGGTAGTAGAATTACAAAGGATAACCGAAGGACGACACTTATAGAAAAGGAGCAGATCTTAAAACCAAATAATAACTTAGGTATTACAAGAAGATTACTAGAAGCATCTTTGTAGAGTAAACGTAAACAGTATGAAAAGAAGAAAATAAACGTAGAATAGAAACATTTGAAATGTGGTGCTGCTGAAAGGAGGACCAAGTTTGACTGGGTAGATCGAGTGACAAATGCAGTCGTGTTAAAATTAGTAAGGGAGAAGACAAGTATTTCGAAAATATTACAGCGCAGGAGAGATAGACTAGTGGGTTGTATTCTTAGACATGGGGGTATTATTTTTTTAGTTATAGAAGGTAAAATATGGGGTACAAAAGATGTAGGTAGGCCTAGATTAGGCTATCTACTCCGGGTAATAGAGGACGTAAGGATGAGCAGCTATAAGGAAATGAATTAAATAGTGTCGAGTACTGTTTCTTTCCAATCTTGATGAATTGATGATCAAACTAACTAAATAGTATTTTTAATTGAAATTCGTTAATAATTACTAAAAATACTTATGCATATATAGTTTGGAATCCAGTTAAACAGATACTGGTATAATTATTGTGTTGTTACTCAACAAAGGCAATGAAGAATTATGAAACTAAAGAACAAACTCATATAAATTCAAATTAAAATGATACAAGAACGAACTCTAATGGTATGAATCATGTGGAAATTGTATTATCATAAATATTGTTATCATAGTGCTAATATTTAAAAGTTAACATAAATCTGAACTATAATGTTTGCATGCACTTCTACGATTATGGAAGACTAAGTTTTCCAGTGTCATATCTCTGTTGTAGGAAATGAAAAATAATTTTCCATTGTGTTCATTTTAGTTTCACTATATTTGTTTTGCATTTTTTTGTGTTGCTTCAGCATTTTTTTTTTCTCCCAACATTTCGACAATAATCTTAAAAGAAATATTTATTAAATTCATGATATATATTACGCATACATGTATTATATATTAGTATATAATATTTTTTTCAATTAATGATTTTGTCATGAAAATACAAAACGAATATACTTGTGACGCTCAGCTTCGAAATCTTTCGATACAAATAGAATGTCATATCATATTTCTAACATCCTGCCCCTAATAACATAGAAATCCAAGAAATTGTACATTACATGACACTTACATAAATACTGTAATATTTTTCATACCCCTCCAGAATATAATATCATTCGGAAGATGTTCTTCCCCCTGATATATAGTCGGAAGGAAGTTCTCCCTTATGCTCTTACTATCCCCAAATGGCAAGCAATGTTCTGAGCATTACATGTTCCGTTACTACAAAGGGCCCTACGGTTGTAAACTAACTACTGTGCAATGGAAAATATAGATTTTCCTGATTGCGATTGAAATGTTGCGGTATGATGGAACCACAAAGGCGATCAAGATGCGTTTTCAGACTGGTTTTACCGCATGATGCATTCCAACATTTCAAGAGATATGATAACGTTGTACTCTATATTTTAAATTTGATATTTTTAGAAGGGTCGAAGAATCCAACTCTTTGCATTTTTCCACGATTTTTTCAACTTTTACCGATTGAAGCGAAAATCACTAAAATTTGTTTCTAGGGCGATTTATAGTCATTTACGTTCTTTTGGACACTTTTTAAATTTTGACAAAAATCAAAATTAGCATCAAAATTATCGAAAAATTACAAAGGTATATGCCTGTCGATTTTCATCAAAATTATCATTTCCCATTAGAAAATGTCCCATTCAATCATTTTTTCACGTTTAATAAAAATGTATAATGTTTCACGCACAATCCATATAAAAATGTTTCTAAATGCTGACTTTGAAATTGAACACGCAATTAACATCCCGTATTAATTTACAGTTGCTGATCGTGTTGGTATCGCCATCTACATATTTTAATATTAGATGTGTGTGCGACAACGACGATAAACACACACACAGATTACACACTATTTATTCTCGACGAACGCGGCGAGGAATTCAAGTCTAACTACATGGTTACGTGAATGCAATCCCATCTTTGCACATGCTATTTTATATGGGCAGTTTCAATGGCACCTTGAACGGTAAGTTGAAGTGAATAATATAAACTCGAACAAGTTGATTGCGTTGGTTGAAGCGAGACTTTCGCCGTTTTCTGAGAAAGTTCTCGCTCTAGTCGAGTGTTCGTTATCTACAAACGCGTGTTTATTATCAGAATTTTATCTATACAGTAGTACACCTACTGCCAAGAATATGGCAAATCAGACATAAATGCATAGTTTAAAAACTAAAAAATGAAAATGCAATTATTGACCGATTGTTTGAGGACGCTATTGCGTATTTATTTTGTAATTCATAAATCCAACATAATTTGCTATAAAATATTTGACAAAAATCAAAATAAAATATTTAAGAAAATTAAAATATAAGAAATGTATGTAAAAATAAATGATATAGATATATATAGGATCGCCAGGTCTCGCCTAGAATAATTTTAAGTCAGACACTTTAAGCCACAATTATTAACTATTTCTTTGACTCGATTGTACATGGTCGCTATGCCTTTGATTATGATATACAAGTGTATATGAATGTAGACGAAAATAGTAATTCTTAATTTTCAATTTCCGACCAATTTAGCAATTACACTTAAATTTTGAACAAAATGGGCAAAAATAGACATAATCGCTTTAACATAACACCAAAATCATTGAAATCTGTCGAGCCGTTCCGCAGAATTTTTTTTATACGAGTAAATGGTAAACTTTTGTAGTAAGCATGGAAATAATGATTTTAATCTTTAAGCGGGAGCAATTACCGAAAATCGGGATTGTCCCGCTAAAAGCGGGACGTATGGTCACTTTACTTATTTGTGTTATTAATTTTATCCCAATAAAATTTTATATAAAATAAAATAAGCAAAAATCTGTTAGGTAAGCTGTTCATTACAATTATCGAAAAATTATCGAAAAAGAACCTGTCGATTTTCATCAAAATGATCGAAAAAATATCGAAAAAAAACAGAGGTCGATTTTCATCAAAATTATCGAAAAATTATCGAAAAAGAACAGAGGTATATACCTGTCGATTTTCATTGCGGCGCGTTTTAGGTGGACAATACAATTTTTGCTAACCACTCTTAAATAGTTGATACGCCACTGATTCCTATAGATAATGAATTGTTATATCAAGATGCAGCTTAATGCACAAAGCACAGTGCAATATATTCATTGCTCGACGTATCAATATTGTATAATTGTGGAATCATATCTTATCTACGTGTTTATTTTGTTACTGCGATTTCGTCTGCAAGGGATAAATAAATTGCATTTTTAATCAAATTCTACATGCTTAGAGAATAAGTGAATGTAAACTTATGTAAAATTACTCTCTACAACTCTATATGCATTATTATTTTGCTGTGGTCAACTGTTTTTTAATATATTTTTTCTTCTGATACCAACACCAGTATAATGAGCTTTAAATTATATATTTTTCAATTTAATAATAGCATATTTTGTTTCGTTTTTCACTTTAGATCAGAATCTTTGCTTTGGAAATCTACCTCAGGATTAAATCTTTGCATAAGATTATTTTAGGATTTTAAGATTAAGTTTTGTAAGATTATTTTAAGTTCAAATGCTTTAAAATACTTAATACTATGATATTATTTAATATGTAATATCTACTAGAGTAGTAACTATGATAGAGCTTTGTCTCTGCTGCTCTAATAGAAATCAACTTGCATAAACTTCATTATTCTGAAAATCGGTGAACCGAGATTGTCTTCGTTGCCCGTTTTCGACAAAAAATAAACCGGTGCACCGGTGCTTACCGGAACCATTCCCAGCACTAATTATATGCCATTTTTTAAATACTTCTGTCTTCTGTTGACTTATTTATTTAATAGTATATCAATCACGATTCGTGCCACAGGTATTTTATTTAGTTTTTATCTTGTGCTACTGAAGATGGGGGCATAGCCTTCGACATGTACATCTATCTACTTAATGCTTTAAGTTACGGTATTTGGGTGATATTCTATACTATTATGTAACTATTTTGATATACAGCCGATTGTATATTTATAAATTTAAATTACTCCTATTCTTGGTATAATTATAAAAAAAATTGCTAGGCACGCGAAAATTTATTTGTACTATATTTTCTATTATTCCTAAAAGCCTACAGTAATAATAACTTATAAGGTCAGCTTCATACTCATAGTTTAGTTTTATAATTTCGCTCGGTATATATATACATATATATAATCGTTACACCGTTCACATTTTAATGATCAACCATCAAGTGAGGGTAATTTTTCAAACTCCCCTTCAATGGAATGCCATATTACGTGGAAATCAATAAGAAAATTCTCATTTCGATTTATTTGCGGGCACGTATAGACCTACTGCCGCTTCTGTTCCCGATTCCTTCTTGACGATGCTCCTCTGCTCTGGCTGATGTTACATTCGCTAATCGCCTAGTTTATTCGGCGCCACATTCTTAAGATGACGCCCCTCGTTACTGAGAACTGAAACAGCCGCAGCGGAAGTATACTATAAAAACTAGATTTGGAATGACAGGTCCTTTTTACTTAAAACTGCAAAATAATATGTTCGAATTACTAATTATTTTGTAAAGTTATTATTTTGTAAATAAAAACTAGGTTTGGAATGACAGGTCCTTTTTACTTAAAACTGCAAAATAATATGTTTGAATTACTAATTATTTTGTAAAGTTATTATTTTGTAAATAAAAACTAGTTTTGGAATGACAGGTCTTTTTTCTTAAAATTGCAAAATATGTTTGAATTACTAATTATTTTGTAAAGTTAGTAATTACATGGGTAGATATGTAATATTTTCAAAGATGTAACGTAATTTCATACAAATCTTTTTATCATTCATTCAATACGGAAATTTCCAGAGATTCTCCAATATTTTTTTATAAAAGTGAATTTTGAAAAGATTCTAATTTTTAATACATGTCTTGTATGAAGCACAAGATTAGTACTGGTGTTTTTATTATCAACATATGACGCATTCTTTTAATCTCGTATTCGAATACTAAATCAACATTTCAAATATAATTTCGTATTAATAATTAAACCGCTTTCATTCGGCTTTTGTTTAAAACAGTGTAATAATACGTTATGAATTAATTTGTAAATAAAATATTGTATCGAAACACTGCATTATGAAATGCGCATTTTTGTAAATATACGCCGTTTTATTGAAAGTGGCAGGAAAGTGACAGAAGTTCACGCATCATAAATCAAGACCTGTATAATGGCTTGACCAATACAGTACAGAGCAGTGCTATTCAAAACAGAATAGCGTTAGTCGTACGGCACATTGAATAGTGCTGTGGGTACGCTTGTGTATTGTCAATAGAAAAACTAGGTGTGGCTGAGTACCTCGTGTATATAAGTATATAGTAATGTATATAATTGCAGCCCTTATGCGCAGTAGTGGACGATACTGGTCCGCCTCTTTAAAAAAAACGATGTATATATGTTACAATATTGTTACATGTTCAAATAACAATTATATGTTAAAAATTAAATTTTCGCAATATCTAAATATCAATCATCTTTACTTAGCTATACCACTGGTATTTATATAATTGTTATATATGAACAAAAGTCTGAATATGCTCTTCAAGTAATCCAATTTTCATAATAAAGAGTCATGGGTGTAGTTCACATTTTATTTTACTAAAATATACTATATATTAATGATCCTATATTATGGTAATGTTCACGAGGGCACAGTTTTACTTCCAAACAACATACAACATGCACTAAAACCGTGAGAGAAAGAAAATTGTTACAACACGAAGCCATTTTATTCCGCTTACAACATCGCAGCGATTTTTTCAATTTTTCGCATAATGCAATGCAGAATCAGTTCACTAACTAGAAATTTAAATTTTTTTCTATGTAGTCCTATATATAAACGTTCAAATCTACCAAAACCTTCCACATATAGGTTTATATTATCTCTTAATTAACCTATTGTTTACAACTTAAATTATACGATTTTTCTACACTAAAGTAATATTCTTAAGCAGAAATGATTAAAATTATATAAAGTTGAAACCTTACCAGTTAATCTATAGTGAAAATGACAATAAAATTAGTGTTTTTCAATATTCCAATAGATCCGTAGATTCGTGTCGTTCTGTTCGAAAAAATCACACTGTACGAGACGACTAAGATAGCTATTGGAAATGAAGAAATTCACATCGCGTGCCATGAATATCACAGCTTCTGGATGCTTTTGCGAATCCACACATTGCTCGCTGTGCTGATCTCGAAGCTATTGAGAGTGTGTCCTACGATTTGAAGGATAATACTGAACCAGACCTGACGCAATCTGACCCATATTTTAATTGTTGTACTAAGTTGAACACAAACGAAAATATGACAAAGAAAATCTTTTTATAAATGTATTTAGAGGAGGCCTGCTTATAAATTGTTTATAGATCTTTAGGTTGTTAGGCCATCAATGAAATTAATACATAAATACTGGCATGATAATTTGTTTAACGAACATAAATCAGAATTGTATATATGCTATTAAAATTACATTTGCTGAACAATTTAGAAAAATACAAATAAAATTTACATCGACGTAGTAGAGATAGTATATGTTTGTGCAAGTGTATATGTGCATTTATGATTTTTCCATATTCTTACAAGATTTTAGGTAAAAAGTAGTCAGGCATGTATGCATGTACATTTTGGCACTATTATATGAAATTAGTTATAAATTATAATATGGAACTAAATATAAATGGCACAAAAAACGAAAACAGCTGAAACATGAAGATTAAATTAGAAGAGATGAATATTCCTTTATATATATATTTATATATATATACCCTATATATATAAATCCTTTAAATATATGAACAATTAAATCTATTTGAATATTATAAAAATGTAGATTTAGTATCAAGTTTTGTTATTTAGGAAATCAAATTAAAAAGAACAATCGAAGTAAAGCAAAATAGAAACTTTTGGATAGTAGAAGATATGAAGATATGTGCAGAAAAAAAATTAATAAATTTATACATTGTTTTAAGAATTTGGCATATAATTCGGCATACAATATATATGTATGGATCGTAGCATTATAAGATTGTAAAAAGTGAAAGTTAAAAGTAAGAAGTAAAAAGTGAAAACGAAACTAAACGTAGGATATGATTTTGCTATAGAAATATGATCATGAGGGTCGAGTGGACATAGATAAAAAAATGAAAAATATAATAAAATTAGTAAAATCGATGTTAATTTTATGTTAGAAAAGAATGGTTCGGACTAATATAGGCTATTTTTTTAAGTGGCGGGTCCGCCCCTTCTACTGCGCATTACAAATTAAGACTCGTTTATGCATAAGACCAATGATATTACTAAACAATTCAAAAAAATTGAAAAAAATACTGGCCGCTTCAACACCCCGAAACCTTACGCTCGCCACTGCATTTTTGTCATTTGAAGGTGTGGTCAATAATTGATAATAATTCGATTGAAAGCAATAAGGATCCTTCACAACAAAAGACGAAAGAATGACTTGAGAGCAACTTTGTAGAAGTTAAGATTTAACCTTATATATAGAGAAAGAAATTTATTTATTAAATTATTTATGTAAAATTAATTAACGACGGTAGTATTTTTTTACTACGAATAAGAATTTTATTTGTTCTATTAGACAGAGAATATATGTGGCTTGCGTTGACATGGTAATAATTATTATATAATTAATAATAATTATTATGAACAGACTAAATCTTAAAAATAAATCCATTTCTCTTCTGGTAAATGGCCCAATAGTAAATACAAATATAGAAGTATGAAAACAACTCTCCAAAAATTATTAACTAATATTGTAAATAAGTGAATTAGATAATTAGAGATATATAACAAGTAAAATAGTGATCAGAATATAATAGATTTCAAGAATAATTACGTAAAATATTAGGTGGTATAAATATTAATACGAAATCTCAACTAAAAAAATTAATACAATTAATTGCCGATGTAAGAGAAAAAAAAAAATATCACATTGTTTTTGTTTCATTCACATACCTAAAAATTACAACAATTATCACATTATTTTAAAAGTATTCAATGTCTCTTCTATATTATCTTCCGTGATTTTTCCAATCATCTATGGCCACTTTATTAAACCACTCTTCCGCAAGTTTTGTCAATTTTGACTGACCCTAGATATTTTGGTTCCAAAAATATTCAAACACGTTGTACCCAATTTCACGGGTTTCGCTTCGTAATTATTTCCTTGGTTTGACCATTCTAGCAGAAACAAAGCACAACAAGTACTATACAAAAAAAAATGAAAATATACTGGCCGCTTCAACACCCCGAAACCTTATGCTCGTGAAGAGATGTTCGCCACTGCATTTTTGTCATTTGAGGGTGTGGTCAAAATGACTGCAATGTTGTCATATCGACAGCCAACAAATACAGATAGTATTATATTAGCATAATTGATCAAAACAAATAATAAATAACTGGAAACTTTTTACTAAATAGTGGACTTTAATCGAAGCCGTATATATTCATACATTACATAATCTCAATGTGAATTTTGCTATGCAGTTTACAATTTGAGCACTTTGCACTGAAGTTTTTTATTCATATATGGCAACAATGGTATTGGAAGCTCAACCCATATGCGCAGTAGCGGATGAATAAGGTCCGCCAAGATATAAAAAATGACTTATACGAAATGCTTCAAAAATTAAATATTCCAAACAGTTAACTATTATTATTTTTGCAATTGCAATTATTGATTTAGATTGATTTAAAAACATTTGAATACGTTTTTATAGCAGCCTTTCATAGGCACATCTATTCATTCATAAAAAAAATGTTTTAGGCTGGATGAAGTATTTGCGATAAAAAGCGAAACGTTGGCAATAATTTAGTAACCTATAATCATGCGCATTGTTCTAGCTACCGCAATATTGCAACTAATTATCACCAAACGAACGATAGAATGATGAAAATAATCTATATTTTCTTTTCATATTATATTACAATATTTGATAATTCAAAAATAGTTAAGGCTGGAGTGTTTCGCGTAGTTATAGGTTTAGAAACAGCCCCTATGCAGAAGCATAATATTGACGATATATATGATATACTGACATATCTGTGCGGATTTATTCGATATTTGGATGTGCAATATAACATCATCAGTTGCGTGATTCGTGACGCATTTCCAAGAATCGCACTGAAGCTACAGAAACATGCAGCCAAGTGATGCGGAATGCAAGAGATATAATACAGTCAGAAATGTTAAAATGCACGTAATCTGCATACAAAATGATATATTCAAACATCTTGATAAAAAAAAAAATTGTATTGTCATATTGCGTACAAAAGTTTTAATAGTTTTATTTTGACCTTATGTTTTTTGATAAAAAAGGACTTGGTCATAACTTTTATATCTTATTAATGGAATTAAATTACAACTAAAAAATAAATGTTCGTTTTTATATCATTATTTTTACTTTATTAACCCCAACGTTCTGGCATTTACAAGAAATATAAGGATATTTACAAAGATTTAAAGGATTAATAACAATTAAACACAAGACAAGGTGGCCATTAAATGATATAAATGCGTCAGAGAAAATAAATTACGAGGAAAGATGGGTGCAGACAAACTTTTTAGATTACATAAGTCATAGGGGCGAATAGAACGAATAACTAAAGAAACGAAAATCCCATGTTTAAATTTTTAAGTCCCTTTCTAAAAATCGATAATCATGCGTGTTTTAGATTAGTTTGCAATCAAAAAGAAATGATTTTTTTAAGTTAAAGTCAATAGACTTCAAACTAAATTTATTAAAACAAATTACGTAGAATCGTTTTCTTCCCATCAAAAATAAAATGTATGATAAATAGGTTTTGATTTATATATTAGCTGTTTAATATGTGGTGTTTGTTAACGTTCAAGAGACAGTCAAGATCAACTATAAATTTTATAAATTAAATGTTTATTTCTGATAAAGGTAATATATTAGATGTTTCTTAAAAAAAAATTTTTAATTAATATATAATAAAATAAATACAGTCAAATAACTTTGTCAATTGTAAATAAACTACTTAACATATAGTAGTAAGATTAAAAGCCTGTTTCAGCCTATTTTATAGCCTGAAGAAGAAATTGCAATATATTTCGAAACGTCGCTTTAAAAGAAGGTTGAATTGTCCGAAAATACCCGATAACTATAACATATAATAGCTTCTTTATATATTGAAAGAATATAATGAAAGAAATAATTAGAAAAATAAAAAAACAAATAAATAGATTAAACATTCAGATATTAGGAAGTATTTGTATATATATTCTATTTAAAAAATTATATAACATAGATTTGGCAATAGTTTCGTTTACCACGTAAATTTATGCAGTAGAAACTATTTACTAAATTTTCATTATGTAACGACAGCGATAAAATTTCCTTCTCGCAATGAAGAGAATAGAAATATGGAAACTACAGAGCTATTAAACAAAATATATAGTTTCACTGGCTTCGATTTTCGCCAATGAATTTGACGGATAACGTAAAAGAATTTTGCAGTAATGACAAAAATGTATAACATTTTCATAGTTAACATTAAAATGTATAATAATTTAGCGTTCGATCAAAATTATTTAATTATTAACTATTAACAATAACCATGTAAATAATATTATATATTAAATATAATATGATAAAAATATTAAAAAATCTTTCAGTTGTCATGTATGAACTTTTTTCGTAGCAATATAAAACTTAAATTTTGCCACTTAGAGATTGAAACTTTGTCACCTTGCCTTAAAAAAAAATTAATATTAAGTATTCAGAAATAATTACAAATTCGAAATTGAAATATCGTTAAAATTTTAAACCTGGCGAGCGAAAGATTGCATATTTTTGCAACGCGTGTAAATTTGTAATAGCGTATTCAATCAACAAATCTTCAATAAGAAAAATTATACATCAGTTTACAAAAAGGGAAATAATTTAGATTTTGGTGTAGATCTTCCAATATTTTATCACGTTTTTTCAATTTCCATTACATTAAAAAGATCTGAATTAAGCATCTACAAAGCACTTTGCTTAGAACAGGAAGACATTAAATGTAACAATAATTGCATCCTCCAACGCTGGCTTGTATAATAATTAATTCGTTATATAATGAACTTAAATATATATACTGAAAGCAATCGGAACATAAAGAAATTTGCAAAACGACCTTATCGGCATAAGGATGGATATTTGGCTGGTCGAATATTGTCTTGCATCAGATTATCTATTAGAAGGGTATAATAAAAATATTGGAAAAATTATGCTTTCAATGTTCTTAGGGAGTTAATTCGAGAAGAATGATATAAATGAATAACACTAGAATTTCCCCAATTTTTTTAGCTTTTAAAATTTTAATCTTATTGAAATTAAAGTAAAATTTACTGTACATTAAAATATGCCATATATTTTGTATTCAGATTAGTTAAAGAGTCCGCAATCCTAAAGATTGGTTGGAAACAGCACGCCATGCCGATCTATCCTGAACCAATCCCTTCATCTCCCTATAGCTATTCATCTCAACGTCTTCAACTATCTGACTCACATACTCCAATCTAGGCCTACCTACCCCTCTCTTTCCCTCCACTCTACCTTCTATGATCAATTGCATAATCCCCCCATGCCTAAGAATATGCCCTACTAATCTGTCTCTCCTACGCTGTAACACTCTCCAGATACTTCTCTTCTCCCCTACTAACTCTAGTACAGCTTCATTTGTTACTTTATCTTCCCAACCAATCCTCATCATCCTCCTATAACACCACATTTCAAGTGCTTCTAATCTACGCTTCTCTTCCTTTCCTATAGTCCACGCCTCACACCCGTACAGTGCTACACTCCAAACATATACCTTCAGTAATCTTTTTCTAATACCCAAGTCAATATTTGATCTTAAAATCTGTTCTTTTTCTACGAATGCCTTCCTACCCTGTGCTATCCTACACTTTATATCTACCTTGCTTCGATTATCTTTTGTGATTCTACTGCCTAAATAACAAAAATCTGACACTTCTTCGATTCTATTATCTCCTATTGTGATCCTCATTTTTCTACTGCATTCCTTTTTGTCACACCTCATCACTTTAGTTTTACCTATATTTATTTTCATGTTAAAATCCCTAGTCAATACTGCCTGCATACCATTCAATACCCTTTCTAAATTCTTTTCGCTTTCTTCCAATATAGCTATATCGTCGGCGAATCTCAGCATATATATTTTCTCTCCCTGTACATTCACACCTACACTATACTCTTCTTTTACTTTGTTTATTGCATCTTCTATATATAGATTAAATAATAACGGTGAGAGTGTACATCCCTGCCGAACTCCCTTCCCTATTTTTGCTACCTCTTCTTCCCCCTCAATTCTAACTAAGGCAGTTTGGTGTTTATATAAATTAAAAATTATTCTCCTATCCTTATAATCTATACCCGTTTCTTTTAAAATTCTAAACATTATGTCCCAATCTACATTATCAAATGCCTTTTCTAAGTCTACAAAAGCTATGCAAGTTGCCTTTCCTACCCTCTTTCTTTTTTCTACTACCGTTCTTAGTGCTAGAATTGCCTCTCTCGTCCCTCTGTTTTTCCTAAAACCAAACTGATCTTCTCCTAGCCTTTCCTCTACTTTATTTTCTAATCTCCTATAAATAATCTTTAACAATATCTTCGATGCATGTGATAGTAGGCTAATGGTCCTATAGTTCTCAGACAAATTAGCTCCTATTTTCTTCGGCATTGTTACTATTCTACTACGCTGAAAATCCTGTGGTACTTCTCCCTTCTCATATATTTTACAAACTAACCTGTATAATCGCTCCTGCATTTTTTCCCCTGCGTGTTTTATTAATTCGGCTGGTATCATATCAATCCCCGCTGCTTTGTTATTCCGTAAATCATTTAATGCTCTATGAAACTCTGACCTAAGTATGCTAGGACCTAAGTCATCCTCATCTATCTGTTCCACACTTTCTAGCTCCTCCATGTCCTGCCTACCTTTATATAAATCTTCAAGATACTCCTTCCATCTTCTAGCTTTTTCCTTATTTTCTGTGAGTTCCTTACCCTGCTTATCACATATAATATTACCCTTTCGTTTTACTTTAGAAAAATGTGACTTAATTTTCCTGTAGCCCAAATCTACTTTACCTCTTCTCATATCCTCCTCAATATCCTCACAGTTGGAATATGTATCTGAATATGTATCTGAATACATCCTGTATTCAGATACATAGAATTAATCGAAAAATCTTAATCAATAATTCTTGTTAAGGAAAAATGTAAGAACAATTGAAAAAAGTGAGTATTTGTCATCGTAACTACTAATTACGTTACTGATTTTTTTCAGCAACATTTAATTCATTATAAATTTGCATTTCTGAACAACATTAATAAAAATATTATTTCAAAATATAATATTAATTGTGAATTCTCGTGCATAATAAAATATTTATTTATAAAAAAAATGTATGTTAGCTCCACTTTTGACATTACTAAATATAGTACTAAAGTTCACATTTAAATTGATGTTAATTTATAGTAAAGTATAATCCAAATATGCGTTTTGCACATCAACATAATTAATAATTCTAATTATTTTGTTAACTACAATCAGTAAGTTATATATGGTTAAATTTATTAATTACATTTAGCTAATAAATGTATATATAAAATTAGATAGAAAATGTGTTATCCACAAAAACAATTAAACAGAATTAAATCGCTGATGCAATTCAAGGAAAGCTAGATACATAAATAATTTGTAAATTGATTTAATTAAATATTAAATACATTAAATTATTTGTTTTAATACATTTCAGTCACAGATATTCAAAATGTATAATAAAATTTTACTTTGCCGTTTTTCGCATAATTATAAAAAGTAATTAAAATCATCTAGGATAATACGAATTATTTACTCATAAATGAACGAATATGCATTTTATGTGCAAAATAGTTACTGACGACAATATCGAATCAAAAAAAAAGTATCACCATAGCCAAGTTACTTTATAACAAATAAAATAAATAAAAACAGCTGTTAAATACAGTAGTTCGATATTTCTCGTTATCTAATATATTTGAATCAGTTTCAATATATTAATTATTTGTTTTATTTGTGCAGTGATAAATGTTTGCAATTGTTAGTCAGTAGCCGCAATGTTTTATCAATAACGAATGATTAATGCAATGTGTTTAACTATTAAACTATATAAGAAAACTATTTAATAATTTCATTTGATTCCTGATTTATAACATTATATTCAGACTGCAACGAAGAGCAATAAAGAATTGCCATATAATGGATATAAAAGTACTATTGAAAGTTTCTTAAAAATTTTGCTTTCTATGAATTCGGAGAATTCTTTGAAAATTGTGATAATATAAAAAATTCTATAAAATAACTATATTTGTTACCTACCATAATGTGACTTGTGTAAACATATTGTATATATAAACACGAAATGGATTATTTGCCTGGCCATGAGATGCGCGCTTGTCCAAAAATTGTTGGGGTGCAATTGCTATTGCTTAAGACGCGCTTAAGACAATCATTCATTCCTTGGCACTACCCTTTAGTCAGTGTACTATCAGTGGCGTAACAACTTACTACCAAAATGAGTTCGCTTGTAAATGGTAAAGTAATCTATAGCCAATCAAGGGAATTGATTTTAAATGTGCATAAATCTGATGGCAATTTGTCATCGAAGGAAGTAGAGGAAAGAGTGTCTGCAGCAACCAAAGTGGCCATAAGAACGGTAGCTACAATTATAAAGGAAGGTGAAGCTCCAGGTAACGAAAGTGAATCGATATTTTCTACACCAGGAGAGAAGCGTATTCGAAAGGCGACTATACAACATTTAGAAGATTTTGAATAGTGTGACTTTCGAAGTGTAATATTTAATTTTCGCAAAACCGAAAATACAAGAGTTACATTACGTGAAAAACTATATAGTGACTTAGGATGGGAAGGACATAAAAAACTTCCTTAAATCATATTGTACATGATTTAGGATTTCAGTTTAGAAGCACAAAAACGAATCGTAAAGTTTTAATTGAAAGGCACGATATTCGAGTTTTACGAATTAATTATTTACAATTAATTAAATATTATCGACAATCAGGAAAATCAATAATTTATATCGACGAGACATATATTCATACTCAGTCGAAATCGTGGAGTGGTAATTCCAATGAAGAACTGCATACGAATATCTCAAAGGGTCAACGTTTAATAATAATTCATGCCGGTGGTGAAAGTCTTTGTAACAAATTGCTTGACAATATTTCAGTCGGGTTTAAAAAGTGGAGACTATCACCATGAAATGAATGGTGAAAATTACGGAAAATGGATAACAGATAAATCGTAACCAAATTTACCGGAGGATTTCGAAATTATCATTGACAACGCGCCTTACCACAACATGCAAATTAATCGTGTGCCAAACAGCAATTCTCCTAAGCAGGAAATGGTAAAATGATTGTCCGAAAAAATAATTCCATTCACGCATCTAATGTTAAAGCCCCAGCTGTACGATATTATAAAATCTCATAAAAAGAACCACGTTACATATAAATTTGACACACTTTTCGCAGACCATGGACACAGAGTTTTACGTTTACCCCCTCATCATCTGGATTTGAATCCTATAGAACTAATATGGACACAAGTGAAAAACAGTGTTGCTAAATGAAATGTGACATTTTCTTTATAAGATGTGAAAGTGTTAGTAGAAGAGGAATTCAAACAATGTCACACAGGAGCTTTGGAAAAAGTGTTGTGGAAACGTTATTAAACAAGAAGATTTTTATTTAGAAAATGAAACTATAGTGGATACACAAACTGAACAATTAATTATAAATCTGAACGAAGAAGAGGACAGTAATTTATTTAAATAGTGATAGTGAAGAAGAAATGTAAATTACTCTATTTTTTTTTAAATATCCATTAAAAATGAACATTACCTATAATATCTCACTGAAGAAATGTTATTTATGTATGTAATAATAGCATATGACGACGGCATTTTATAGGCCATTAATTTATAGTTAATTTACTATTTTGTATTTGACTTGTTGTATCTTTGCTACATGTAATAAAGTAGGTTCTTTTGCCCCAAAAAATTTCTTATGTTACGAACATGGTAAGAGCGACAAATTTATTGGGAACGGCACTGGTCGACAGAGTTGAAGGGAAGAACCACCTTCTCTTCACGGAGAATGCCGAATATCCCTTCGCCATCTGCGCGACCCGAGGCAAACTTATAGCGAACAACCTGTATCTATGTATACTTAATTTCTCTAATATGTTCGTATATCCCCAAGTTATTTTAAAGGGCAATTTGGCCCAGCCTTATCGTACGAAAGCACATCATCAGTGCAAACTTTTCTGGGTGTGTCCATTATACCATTAACCCAATTTAGATTGTCGCAGTAATATCGCGATAATAAAAATTCCGAGAGTAAGGTTCGGAAATTAATCTACTTCACCAATGAGCGGGAAAGATAATGATGGACAATAGTTTTCCCGATCCACCCGGTTGTCAATACAGGGACTTGAACATACAATTTTAAAAAATATACGTGCGTATGTACAGTGCGATTATTTTTCAAAACAAAAGATCGTGAACGGGTTTTCGAGATTTTTTATACAATTGTAGTGTTATAGAATCATATGTATTTGTAATTCATTTGCGAGTTGAATGCGTATTTCGAAAGGTAAGCCTCCATAATGAGACGAATACGAATACAATTCTAATAATTCAAATATATATTTGTCTTTTTTGTAAGGAAAATTTACCTGAAATATAGTTTCCTGTAGAAGAGCGTATACACGCATAGGTAAATTGAAATTAAAAAAATAAAAGGTTCATTAAATACGCTACAAGTTAGAAAAATCATAAATCTTTCTATAACAGAAATACGATTATTAATTATTAATTATTACGATTACTAGAGGAGGTCCAACTAAAACATATGGCTTCATTGCCTTGTTGACTGACTGTATTTATTTTTATCAAATGCAATAATATTTATGTTTTAGAGCAATTCAATTCTTAAAAATGCAAAAAAATTAAATCGACTTCTGACAAGCAAATCGAATTGTTACATTTTGCAATGTTGCGGAAAATCGTTAAATTTCTTTATCACTAATAAAAGTTTCCTCTTAAAAGGATGTAAACAAACAAGCATCTAAATATTTTTTGTGAGGCATCCTGCAAGGATTAAATACACCTCTGATCGCTTAATTAAGTATACCTTGGAAAACATTTATATGAACCAAACTAATTTTTACTTTTTATATAGGACCTTATTATGTCGCATATATAATATTAAAAACAATCGAATTTTTGGTCATAACCACATACCTCTTTTAAAATTTACCGAGTATCAGTTTATAATATATCTTAGGAATATGTTTTTAAGTTGATTCTTCTGTTACATAACTATAAAAGGCAATATCGCAAAATACAATATTAAAAATTATAGCTCAAACGACATTAAGCTAAATGAAAATAAAAGAATTATTACGGCAGAGAATTAAAGAGAAAAATATTAGTAAAGAGAAAAAATAGTGAACTATTAACAATGAAACAGTGATTTTAATTTTAAATGTTAATTTACTATTATTTAATTTAATGTACTTTATTTTAAATTCTACAGAATGTTGACCCAATTGTAAAATACTTATTTTATATCTTAAATTGGATATGAAATGATGTTTTAGAGTAATATTTAATTAAAAAATTATTTATTTAGCAAAACTTTATAAGACACCAATTTACTTTAAAAGAAAGCTTATATAAACATATCAAAAAATATAAAAAAACATAAAACATATAAAAAATATATAAAAAAGGGAAATAACATATAGTGCCTAAATATATAATATTTACAGTTGGAGCTTAAGTCTTTCTTTTGTTAATGCTTTAGGCAGCCTAAATAATATTGAATCTTTTAATATTATCATACTAGTGGGCATATTTTGAGGACCATCCAAAATTCTAGTAATAAATATATAAATAAATCTTGTAATAAATAAACAATTAAGATGTCGTTAAAATAGCGTATTAAAAAACGTCCTTTGGTTATTCATCTAGTTTCATCATTAAATTTGACTATTCGCTTCGTAAATCCTTCCGCAAAGTCTATTAGGATGGAGTCGAGGCTTTCCTCAATTTCTGTCAACGCAGACATATATAGGACATGCATTATCCTGGCGGCTGGGTAAGCATAGAAGACAAAACAACAATGCAGCAAGGCAACGCTTGGCGCTTGCTATGTCCTCGAAGGGTCGTAACGTTAATGGTACAAAATAAGACATAAATAATGATTGATATATACTCGTAACTAATAGTTTTCTTCAAATTGTAATAATTCCGAGTGGAATCGATATAGACTCCATCGGATTCGATAGAATGGGTTGATGGACCTCGAGAGATCGATTGACCGACGACGATGAATAAGTTGGATACTTGTACATTGTTTTTTAAATATCAGATAATATTCGAAAACTAATAAAGAATTTCTGTAATTTTTACAACTTGCAAAAATGAAGCTGTGCGCATTATACTAAATTTAAGATGTAGAGAATCATGCAGAACTAAATTCGAGGAATTAAACATCCTAACGTTTCCTAGTTTGGTACTTTTTGAGATGTGCATGTACATTTATAAAAATAAAACTTCATACGGATATTCCCGACCATAATACGAGAAATAATCTCTTCCTACGTTCAGTCCATTCAAATAATCGCTATTTCGGACTCTCCTATCATTTCAAGATCTTAAAATATTATAATCATTTTCAAAATTCTCTGAAAACAATTACAAATTTCAATTCCATTAAACAACAACTAAGAGAATACTTTATAAAAAATCTTATTATTATGTCAGGGATTATCTTCAAAATAATGATTAATTTGAATAATGAAGTTCCCTTTTATGGTTTTACTTATATTCGTATTAATATGTTACCATTTTTCACTTGCAATTTTATTTAAATAACTATTTAACTAACAGATTTGTGAATAGATTTACATGTGATATTTTTATATAAAACTTGTAGAAAAAAAATTATTTATATCAGATTCTATGTTATTTATAACCAATTAAGAGTTATGTGATAAAAAACTACCAAGAAAATTAGTTATAGCAATAAAAAAAATTCGAATCGCTAAAAGTAGCTAAGTTGATAGTTGCTTATCGTGTCACAAAATCTTTTATATATATATGAGCCGTTTATTTTGATAGTAGTGTAAGTTCATTTAAAAAAAAATCGAGATTATGCATGAATAAAACATGTTAAATCTCACCATGGAATATCATAGCGGGCCAAAATAAAATTCATTATCATCGGTGCATTTGAAGTTTTTCTACTTACCGGAAGAAGTAAATATTTCACCACGAAAATCAAATTTTATGTATGTCCCAGAAGATTATTACAAAATAATTGAACAGTGCCGCAAAACAAAAGAAATGTAAACTTAACCGGATGAAGCGCGAAGATTTCATTTCAACGAAGAAATTAGAACATGTTGTTTTAAAAATATCAAAAAACACTCAGGGAGAAAAAAATAATTGGTTGAAAATATGCTGGATGCGTTTTTTTTTAAGAAATGAGCCATACAAGCTATTTTATAAAACCTCTATGGAAGCAACTGCAAAACTTTCAAACTTTGGAACTAAATCCGAGATGAGGAAGACCAAAACATTTTAAAAACATAAATTTATCATTATAAATTAAAATTATAAATATATGAGAAGGGAGAAGTACCACAGGATTTTCAGCGTAGTAGAATAGTAACAATGCCGAAGAAAATAGGAGCTAATTTGTGTGAGAACTATAGGACCATTAGCCTACTATCACATGCATCGAAGATATTGTTAAAGATTATTTATAGGAAATTAGAAAATAAAGTAGAGGAAAGGCTAGGAGAAGATCAGTTTGGTTATAGGAAAAACAGAGGGACGAGAGAGGCGATTCTAGCACTAAGAACGGTAGTAGAAAAAAGAAAGAGGGTAGGAAAGGTAACTTGCATAGCTTTTGTAGACTTAGAAAAGGCATTTGATAATGTAGATTGGGACATAATGTTTAGAATTTTAAAAGAAACGGGTATATATTATAAGGATAGGAGAATAATTTTTAATTTATATAAACACCAAACTGCCTTAGTTAGAATTGAGGGGGAAGAAGAGGTAGCAAAAATAGGGAAGGGAGTTCGGCAGGGATGTACACTCTCACCGTTATTATTTAATCTATATATAGAAGATGCAATAAACAAAGTAAAAGAAGAGTATAGTGTAGGTGTGAATGTACAGGGAGAGAAAATATATATGTTGAGATTCGCCGACGATATAGCTATATTGGAAGAAAGCGAAAAGAATTTAGAAAGGGTATTGAATGGTATGCAGGCAGTATTGACTAGGGATTTTAACATGAAAATAAATATAGGTAAAACTAAAGTGATGAGGTGTGACAAAAAGGAATGCAGTAGAAAAATGAGGATCACAATAGGAGATAATAGAATCGAAGAAGTGTCAGATTTTTGTTATTTAGGCAGTAGAATCACAAAAGATAATCGAAGCAAGGTAGATATAAAGTGTAGGATAGCACAGGGTAGGAAGGCATTCGTAGAAAAGGAACAGATTTTAAGATCAAATATTGACTTGGGTATTAGAAAAAGATTACTGAAGGTATATGTTTGGAGTGTAGCACTGTACGGGTGTGAGGCGTGGACTATAGGAAAGGAAGAGAAGCGTAGATTACAAGCATTCGAAATGTGGTGTTATAAGAGGATGATGAGGATTGGTTGGGAAGATAAAGTAACAAATGAAGCTGTACTAGAGTTAGTAGGGGAGAAGAGAAGTATTTGGAGAGTGTTACAGCGTAGGAGAGACAGATTAGTAGGGCATATTCTTAGGCATGGGGGGATTATGCAATTGATCATAGAAGGTAGAGTGGAGGGAAAGAGAGGGGTAGGTAGGCCTAGATTGGAGTATGTGAGTCAGATAGTTGAAGACGTTGAGATGAATAGCTATAGGGAGATGAAGGGATTAGCTCAGGATAGATCGGCATGGCGTGCTGTTTCCAACCAATCTTTAGGATTGCGGACTCTTTAACTAACTAAATTTATCACCTCTATACAAAATTTCTATAGCCATAACGTCAGCTAAATATATAGATATGAGTGATTTATTGCGTTATATTCCTCCACAATTATTTGAAAAACCTTTCTCATGGTGTCAATGAAGTTGTTTTAAATTAATAAATTAAAAACCATCAATATTTTTGTTATTTTTAATGTATAATGTTGTTTAAAGTTATATGCAATTTTGTTTAGCAAAAGATTAAAATTTTTGGCGAATATAATATAGTTTTTTGGAATAACATTGAATTCTCAGCAATTAAGTATGATTTAAGTCACATTATTATAAATTTGATAGTGGTGTAAGTCCATTTGTGGTCACAAAGTCCCAATTTTTCTTCAAGCAATTCCGATATATTTTATACACCTCAAAAGTTTAAATATTTGTCACCACAAAAAAAAACATAAAGTGAGACTAGTAGAATATTTTTGAGTCGATTAAAACGCGAACCCTTAAATATATCAATATTTAAGAAAATGTACTTACATCACTATCAAAGTAAAAGGCTCATATATTTCTTTATATTTATACAAAGTATTGTGTATTATTACAATTCATCGGCAATGATCTAAATTGTGGTAGTATATATTTTTGTAGTCCACAACTGTATCAGCATCAAAGTATAGTGTGGCGTTAAATGTCAGTGCGGACGTTTCGTGTCAGTAAAATAGAATAATATAAGCCGGATAGGATTCGCTTATGAAATCAACGGGATTTGTGTTGCCGTTCCTGGGGACCGCTCAAGTCTAAAATCCCGGGATTTTGGTGGGATATTTACTATATATATAAGTCGGTACGCACACGTGGGTTCATAAAGATGTGTTTCTTTTTGGTATATTAGTGACATTGTCTGGATTATGATGCGGGAGCAGGAATTGCTATAAGAAGTATAATTTCATATATTACGAAAGCCATGCGTTTTACCATTAGATTTCGACGTATAACAAAATGAAATTTACAATATTATTATTATATACACTATTGTTTAAAAAATATGCTCTCTAATTGATAATATGCTGACAAATTGGCCTAATAAGAAATTTTCTTCATTAATACAGTAATACTCAAAAATGGCTCAAGAAATGGCGCTTCAAAGCAATTGGTGCATGTTACATTTACAACCAGAACCGAAAATTAAATGGTGTTCCAATTCCGTAGTCAAATGAAGCAAAATATGTTGGACTTCGCCGATTAAACTAGAGAAAACATATCTTGAAAACAAAATCACAACTTTCTTGTGGAAATAAGCTGCTTTTGCATAAATCAATTCTAAAACCGGTGTGGACATGTGCAGTCCAACTATGTGGTACGGCTTCCGACTCAAATATTGCAATTCTACAAAGGTCCATCCAGTCCAAGGTACTTGAGGATGATTGCGGATGCGCCTTGGTATGTCACAAAGGAACTGATCCATCGAGACTTAAAAATCAAAACGGTGAAACAAGACATAAGTGTCAAATACAGACACATAATCTTAGTTCATCTTGCAACAAACCCAATGAACAATGCTCGTGACGTGCGCAGATTTAAACGCAAGAAGTTAACGCAGACTTAAGCAGACTTAAGTTCCGCAAGATTTTGTGTTATAATTTAAGTAATATATTGTGTATATGTATATATTTAGTGCCCCTTGACTCAAATAACCACGCGTAAATTTTAAAAACGTTTTTTTTTTAAAACGGCGAGCTTATGGGCAATTTAACATCTATAAACTGTTACCATGAGAAATTTGAAAATAATCGATCCAAAAATGACGGAGTAATTTGTAGAATAAATTACACTGTTTTTTTTTTGGCATATAAAGGTGCTCCTTCCCCTTAACAAGTCATTTACTTTAATATTTAACATTTTATTTGGTTCAATATTTAATATTTAGCTTAATATGTTGTTAATAATCAATATGTGCCGATGAATGTCCAATAGGACAGATAGTAGCAGTTCGAGAAAGACAAACAAAAAAATATTTTTTTAAATATTAATAAAACGAGGTGTTCCGAAGATATTGATATTGAACATATGTAGATCGATTTCCTTCAATATTATGACAAAAGTCGTTGGTACATTAGAGTTGATGGAAGCTTGGAAAAACTGAAACTTCCAAAGTGGCAAAAAAGTAAAAAATAACAGTAACCTGAAATGTGCTAAAAACTTCAAAAACAGCAAACCTCTTCTTATATTTCTTTTTTCAAAGGACATGTAATATTCACACTATTTATATCTATAATTGTTAATTTTTCATACATAGCTAAATCTGTGTATTTAAATTGCAATGCAATTTTGTCAATGGTTGTTAATAAAGGATTTTCAACGAATTTGGTTTGAATTGAAGCTATTATAGTATATATTTCTAAGAACTGTTTAAAAAAATTCGGGCTTTTCTAATTTAAATTGCCCACTCTTAAACTATGTTCTTACAAATCTGAATTTTAAACATCAATTTATTCCAACGGGTTCAAAGTTGTATATTTATTAAATTAGCCAATGGCAATATCTATATAAAGATTTATATTCGATATCGACAGCAAAATTAAGACAAATCATAATAAATAATTAAATATTTACTAGCTAAAACTAAATTTCAGATTTTTTTTTAAGTCTCGTCTCGGCTAGTTCATGATTAAATCAAAAAGTGTCATCGTAAAAAATATTTTAATTCTACTAAAAGAATTAAACTTGTGTTGCGCGATTGTGTAATTTTTTGTTATTTTTTGTCCAATTCACGGTCGATGAATCGAAAATAAATATTAGATAAATCTTTGTGTCCTTTTCATTATGAACACGAAAATACTATCATACAGTGGCGGTTCCTTATGCAGGCCGCAGGGCCGCGCGTCCCTCCTGAACATTGAGCGCATCACCGTAGATATATAATTGTATTGCGATATCTTATCTCGGCTTTATTTTTCCTAAAAGATAAAACTTGCGCCGCGATAACAATCAACACAACGTTCGTTGTGGAGTTCGTTGTGGTATCCGTTGCAAGTCTGAGTAGCGACCGATGCTGTATCTATCGTTCGCGTGGTATAGATATATCGCTAATTTGGTGCCGCTGCGTGTTCAGCGCCACCCAGCCACACAGTACAGGTTAAATGCATGGGCACTCATCTCACTTTATTGCAAGCAATCGGTGAGAACGACCGTATGCAGTATATCTTCTGTTTCTTCGGTTCGTTCCTTGCTTCATCGTCTAATATATGTCACAGATTCCCAGCGGCTATCCAATGCCAGTACAAGTTAAATACATATATACAGTACATATGCAATGAGATGAGTGTATCATAGAGTGCAGGCGACCGATCTATTGGATGTCGCGCTTCTTTAACGGCTTAGACAAGTTCGGAGAGAAGAGAGAATATACATATATGTATATAAATTGATATATAATAGCCAGATTAGACAGTATCATTTGTTATGTATATGTACGATTTTGCCACTTGTTTCTCCAAGAATATATTTAATAGAAATAATTTAATAAAAATGAATAGTGTTAGTTCTTTATTGAAAATAGAGTTTTGTATACTTTCTCTTGTGGACAAAGTGAAAATTAAAGAATTAGGTAGGTCATACCCTGATTTAAATTGATCGCAAACTTGTGCAAGGAGTGCTCAAAACCGGACATTTACGCGGCGTTTTGCAAGAGGCATTTACAAAAAAAATTATAGCACAGATGAAGGACAGATTCTCATATCGTGGCCATCTACAAGCCGCTGAATTTTTTAACACGAAATCGATGCCAACATTTTCTATACAATTTCCAGTGGACCTTTTGGAAACCGTGTGTCATGCATATAAATTTTTGAATAAAACCAGATTAAAAACAGAATTAGAAGTCATTTACTCGCGTCCGGATTTTTATCAAATAATTGGAGCCGCAAATTTTCTTTCGTTATTGCTACAAAATAACTTCAGTGCAACTTTCCCGGAAACTATAAAAATACTTAAAATTATTTTAACAACCCCGATGACCACTGCTGAATCAGAGCATTGTTTTTCAACACTTAAAAGAATCAAGACTTTTTTGCGAAATACTATGGGTAATGATCGTTTAAACGCGTTGGCGATGATGTGCATTAATAAAAATGTGGTGCGAGATATTTACAAGATATTAACGAAAAAGTTTTGGAAAAGTTTATATCAATGATAGATAGAAGAGTGGAATTCACTTTCAAGAAATGATTGAATTTAATCACTTTGCATCCATTTTAGGTAAGATTTCGCACTATTCTTTAATTTTTTAAGAAATGCCCCCCCCCCCCATTGAAATGTCACGAGTCGCCACTGCTATCATATGAAAATGCAATTAATGTGATGGATACATCTTGATGTAATCCATATCAGGATGTCTAAACTTGTAATGAATGAACATGTTCATGTGTGTAGAGAAGAGCATATGCTTGTATAAATTTTGAATATATTTTGTATAATGCAATTGTTACAAACCGAGTATTCCCCACTAAATACACAGAATATCAATAAACAGCGATAAATAAGTATGATTTACGTCCGTCATTTCGACTCGAGTATACAATATGAAAGGATGTATGAAGGTATATATTCGGGATTCTGGGTGATTTATGTGAATTTCATGCCCATAATAATGCACATTTTCGATTAAATGAAAACCGTTTATTATACCACCGATAATATTTCCTCCATTTCATAATAGTAATGTAAAGTATTTACATATACTAGGTATATAGCTTTTGTTTTCTATTATTTGTCTCAAAAATATAAACAACTAAAGTACAATTTTCGCATTTTCGTATTTTAAAAGAATTGTTCTGAAAATAATTCGTTTCTTAAGATAAATATGGTGCAACGGTAATAGTAACAAAATGGTACTATGCAAAAAGCGTTACTCAAAACATTTAATAGTATTTCAAAGGCTATGCACTTTTGTATCTTCAGTAGCACAAGATAAATTACATAAAACATCTGTGTCTAATCATGATTGCTATACAATTGAACAAAAAGTCAATAGCACATCAATTTTCTTCATGGCATGTACGACCTCTTACATATATATTAACTAAGGTTATATATATATGCTTATATATGGTATAGAAGGATTAATATTATATATCCCGAATATAGAAGTGCAGAATACTGCTCTGACAAGAGTAAAAAGGTACTTCTCTTAAATAGTAAAAAACACATTGAGAAAATGTAATCGAAATTAAATTTAAAAAAATTGGTATTTACGAAATATCTTGTGCTAGTTTTCCTAAAGTATATATAAGACAAACGTTTATATCTATTGGAACTAGATTTAAGGAGCATTTAAATCATTTCAGATTAAATAGAAAAATTATTGGAATTAATTCATTAAAATGGCTAAAATGTATTAAGAATTAACTCGAGTTGTTTGTTTATTCATCGTATTTATAGATCGCAATTAAATTGAATGAATTCAGATTCTAATTTCCTCTTGTCCATCCAATTTATTTAGTAAAACTGAAGTAGATTAATTCCAGTTATCTAGTATATATCACAAGGATAATATGTGTACAAGGATATTGGATGAACACACAATTTTGAGATATCGTACACGAGAATAATATTTATACAATTAAACACTTTCCATATGAACATACAAAAAAATACATATTAAAATCATAGGTTTCAACATTTCATAGATTATCAGAGGTGGTGGTGTAGTAAGCTTTTTGAGTTAGAATTTTTTAAATTACAATTTTGAATTTATTTTACGGGTATATGTTAATATTATTTGGGCAGTTGTTGTAAAACTTAATTCCACGGTAATAAGACGATTTTTCGTACATCGTTTGATAATGCCTAAGAAATTCTTGAGCCAAAAGACCTCTAGTTTAATAAAGAGTAAATTTTTGTTTTTTTTTGTTTTAGTTTGGCTACTTTTCAACGACGTAATGTGAATTTACGATATCTATACCAAATTTACAAAATAATTAAAATTACAATTTATTGCGTTTTGGGATATGTCAACAATTTTTATTTATAATAAATATACCTATGGCAATGGGAGACAAATGTATCATTCGAGTTGCGTTTTTAGAAATTAGTTTCAAAAAATTTTGCGTTTTATTTGCGACTTATTAAAAAAAAATATTTCACGAATCCATTTCAGTGTAAAATCGCCACTACGGCGTTCAATAATTTTATAAAACATCACCCAAAAAATCGTAACATAAAGCATTTATAAAGGTACCCATCGTTATTTGTTATTAGGTATCTTTATTTGTTCTATTATTGTGCTACTGAAGATGGGGGTATAGCCACGGAAGTGCGCATCAAGCTAATAAATGCTTTGTGTTACGGTGATGTTTTATACAATCAATTTCATACTTAAAAATTTATTGGTCATTTCTAAACGATATGTCCATGTGGATGCTTGCATATAATAAATTTAATTTTTTTTTAAATCTTATCATATAAACTATTGGCTTTAGTATACACGATTCCCTGAATATGAGTATTTAGATGTAAAGTAACCTTGCGCTTTTACTAAAAGCTTGCGATCAAAAAGAAGTTGTCCTATCGCATATCTGTATGAACAGAAAAATGAATATTATAGAATATCATTAATATATTATAATATATTAGATGTTTTAGTCATTAGAAATAATAATATATTAGAATTTGATATATATTAGAAAAGCTACAAATACGGACTGCTATATACAGAACGATTCAAATCATTGTCGTCAACATAAATATCCTGCTTTTAATTTTTTAATTAAGCGCTTATTAAATTTTCTTTTATCTAATAATAAATATAACATTGAATTAAATAATATCCGAAATATAGCAGTACAAATGGCTATTCTTATAAAATTATAAATAACATATTAAGAAAATCTAAAAAAAACAAGAGATATCAGAAATATTAGTAGTTTAGAACAAAGTAATAATTCAACTCCAAATTTTGTTAAATTACCATTTGATCCTATAATTGCACGTGGTTTAGATAGTATTTTAAATAAATATAATTTTAAAGTAAAATATAATAGTCTTGCTAATTTTCTAGGAAATCCCAAAGATTTGATTCATTTCGTTAAAAAATCTGGTATTTATGAAATATCTTGTTCTAACACGTAGACCAATTGAAATTAGATTTAAAAGGAGCATTTAACTCATTGCAGATTTAATAGAATACATAAAAGTGCTGTAGCCGAGCATATTTTTGACTAACTCAGGTCATCCTATTCAAATTAGTTCAATTAAATCACTTAAAAGTGTTTTGAATTATTCCAAGTTAAATGCTTATGAGTATATATATGCATAAATCAAAATCAAATTTAATAAATTTAGATTCAGGTCAAATTTAATTTATTTAATAAGAACTATTTTTAAAAACTATATTGTTTTAAAAGATTTATAGGTAATATTATATGCCATTTTGACTTATTTATTTAATAGTATATCAATCACGATTCGTGACAGAAGTATTTTATTTAGTTTTTATCTTGTACTACTAAAGATGGGGGCATAGCCTTCGAAATGCACATCTAGCTACTTACTTACGGTATTTGGGTGGTTATTCTATACTATTATGTATCTATTTTGTTATACAGCCGAATGTATATTTATAAATTCAAATTACTACTATTCTTGGTATATAAAAATAATAATAATAAATTAATATTAAAATTTCAAAGTATGTAAAATCATAAGCTCAGTGGAAACAATTGATGATAATCTAGATTCAACGTGACAGGTATGACATTAATAAATTCATTGTGTTGGTGTATAGGAGCAGTGTCCAGTGTTGACACATCGCGATGCATGTGCACCAATCTAGTGGAAAAACACATCGATTTGGCAAACACATATGCGTTGTTGCGTTCAATTACACGTGGCTCGCGTGGGCGGCTAACGTTATTAGGCAATGGAAACGGGCGCCAGCTTAGCGCTACTCTTGCTGAGCCCTTTATCGCATTACCGGCGACCGGCAAGGGTTAAAATCTAATATTACCGGCTAGCAAATAGAAAAGGTAATTTAATAAAGATAATTTGTTACAAGCCGGACTTTTGTCTGCTGTATCTGTTGTATCCAATTATCATATTCCGAATGTTAGCACAGTTTCTCTCATTCTTTCTGATAGGAACTATAAGCATATCTCTCTCTATAGGAGTGTGAAACAATTATCTCGAATAACTTCGAAAAATAAATAAAATTCCATTTTATTCTTTAAAAATATTTAGTTACGCACTAAAACAATAATAAAATTGGTTATGAATAGAGACCGGATTTTAGGCAAAATGCCTTAAATTGCCTTTTTTGCCTATTTCGACGATTTTGATACAATTTTGCCTATTTTTCAGTTTAGCGCCTATTTTGCCTACATAATTTATTTTGTCGATGATAAAAACGATCTAAATTGTTTGTGCCATTGCTACATTACCAATGGAAAAATCCCTAATCGTTCGTAATGTACTGTTAAGTACCAATAGTGGTTATTTTGTAACAACTGTTATTTCAAATAAATAATCCACGCTTCATTTCTTCAGTCTGTGTTTAGTTAGCGCACGAATACATTCGAAAATAAATTCAAAATGCCTAAAATTAGCAGTTCAGATGAATCCAAGATCCAAAAAAGGAAAAATGTTGGTTCACTGTGTTTTTCATGCCTTTTTTGTGTTTTTCTGAAAATAATAAATGCCTTTTTTAGCGCCTTTTTTAAAGTTTTTTAGTGCCTATTTGCCGCCTATTTTCGCATTTTTTTAGTACCTATAATCCGGTCTCTAGTTATGAATCTATAGGTTTAATTGTCACTTTTTACAATTGATTTGGTTTTCAACATAACGCTGAATTGTAATAATAAATTTCTTTTGGTAGCTTACTTAACATACACAAAAATAATTTGAAAAAGCAGAAATTTTTGGATTACTCGGGCCTGGATTATATTTGCCTGCAAATTAAATAAATGCATAAATTGTCATATTGGAACTAAGAACAAAAATATATTTAGAACAATATATTAAACAAATTTTCCCCTTATATCTTGCTGAAAATTTTCTGCGGTTTTTGAAAGTGAAATAACAGCTAAATATATAAAAAAAAGCTCTAATTACAAAGCAAATATTGATAATTTTGATTGTCTACGTTAAGAATTAATTTGTGGACTAATTAAATTTGCGCCATTTTTATTAGTATACTGTTAGATATCTAGTTAATAGCAATAGAATATAATATTATATAATATAATAATATAATATAATATAATAGCAATAGTCTTAGTTGCCAGATCAATGTATTATACAACTTTATATATTTCGATTCAAATTTTAGTCCATGCGTAAAAAATAAACCTGACTAAGGTGTGTATTTAAATTAGTTAGTTAAAGAGTCCGCAATCCTAAAGATTGGTTGGAAACAGCACGCCATGCCGATCTATCCTGAGCTAATCCCTTCATCTCCCTATAGCTATTCATCTCAACGTCTTCAACTATCTGACTCACATACTCCAATCTAGGCCTACCTACCCCTCTCTTTCCCTCCACTCTACCTTCTATGATCAATTGCATAATCCCCCCATGCCTAAGAATATGCCCTACTAATCTGTCTCTCCTACGCTGTAACACTCTCCAAATACTTCTCTTCTCCCCTACTAACTCTAGTACAGCTTCATTTGTTACTTTATCTTCCCAACCAATCCTCATCATCCTCTTATAACACCACATTTTGAATGCTTGTAATCTACGCTTCTCTTCCTTTCCTATAGTCCACGCCTCACACCCGTACAGTGCTACACTCCAAACATATACCTTCAGTAATCTTTTTCTAATACCCAAGTCAATATTTGATCTTAAAATCTGTTCCTTTTCTACGAATGCCTTCCTACCCTGTGCTATCCTACACTTTATATCTACCTTGCTTCGATTATCTTTTGTGATTCTACTGCCTAAATAACAAAAATCTGACACTTCTTCGATTCTATTATCTCCTATTGTGATCCTCATTTTTCTACTGCATTCCTTTTTGTCACACCTCATCACTTTAGTTTTACCTATATTTATTTTCATGTTAAAATCCCTAGTCAATACTGCCTGCATACCATTCAATACCCTTTCTAAATTCTTTTCGCTTTCTTCCAATATAGCTATATCGTCGGCGAATCTCAACATATATATTTTCTCTCCCTGTACATTCACACCTACACTATACTCTTCTTTTACTTTGTTTATTGCATCTTCTATATATAGATTAAATAATAACGGTGAAAGTGTACATCCCTGCCGAACTCCCTTCCCTATTTTTGCTACCTCTTCTTCCCCCTCTATTCTAACTAAGCCAGTTTGGTGTTTATATAAATTAAAAATTATTCTCCTATCCTTATAATCTATACCCGTTTCTTTTAAAATTCTAAACATTATGTCCCAATCTACATTATCAAATGCCTTTTCTAAATCTACAAAAGCTATGCAAGTTACCTTTCCTACCCTCATTCTTTTTTCTACTACTGTTCTTAGTGCTAAAATCGCCTCCCTCGTCCCTCTGTTTTTCCTAAAACCAAACTGATCTTCTCCTAGCCTTTCCTCTACTTTATTTTCTAATCTCATATAAATAATCTTTAGCAATATCTTCGATGCATGTGATAGTAGACTAATGGTCCTATAGTTCTCACACAAATTAGCTCCTATTTTCTTCGGCATTGTTACTATTCTACTACGCTGAAAATCCTGTGATACTTCTCCCTTCTCATATATTTTACAAACTAACCTGTATAATCGCTCCTGCATTTTTTCCCCTACGTGTTTTATTAATTCGGCTGGTATCATATCAATCCCCGCTGCTTTGTTATTCCGTAAATCATTTAATGCTCTATGAAACTCTGACCTAAGTATGCTAGGACCTAAGTCATCCTCATCTATCTGTTCCACACTTTCTAGCTCCTCCATGTCCTGCCTACCTTTATATAAATCTTCAAGATACTCCTTCCATCTTCTAGCTTTTTCCTTATTTTCTGTGAGTTCCTTACCCTGCTTATCACATATAATGTTACCCTTTGGTTTTACTTTAGAAAAATGTGACTTAATTTTCCTGTAGCCCAAATCTACTTTACCTCTTCTCATATCCTCCTCAATATCCTCACAATTTCCTTTTATCCACTCTTCTTTCGCTAGCTTGCATTTCCTATTAATTAAGTTCCTTAGTTCCTTATATTTTTTCTGTCCTGCTTCTGTGTTTCCAATTTTAATTTTCCTTCTTGCTTCTATCATTTCAACTATTTCTTCCGTGATCCATTCCCTCCTACCTGCCCTTTTCTTTGTGCCTAATACTTCATTTGCTGCTGTAGTTAAATATATTTAAATATCATCCGATAATATAATTATCTAAATACATGTTTTAACAATTATTTTATGGTCGGACAAATCAAACTTATAATCGATTATATAAATTTATTCATTACTGTATACTATTAAGTGCGAATAAATTAAAATAAATCCCTCAAAATTAGATTATTCTGTATAAGTTACCCTATAAATACTTAAAGTATAGCGCAATTTTAGCAAATTGTTTTAGAAATTCTTTTTTTTGATTTGGTTCCGTTGCATATATACATAAATACACTTGAGTTATATACCTTGTATTTATCAAGAATATAAAAATTTAGTAAAAAGAGAAACTATAAGATACTAAAAAAACGCCCCTGGTTAATAAGTACCAAATATACTTTAAATTGGCTATAATTAATAAAAACAGTTGACAATTACTTGGCATTGATACATAGGTGGGCATTTTCAAAATGGAGTCGGATTATATAATATTGTGGTATTTTTCGCAACCAAAATTATTTTAAATCAGTTTCGCTACATTTTGATAAGTATTTGATAGTTTTAATTATTTCTTAAGGAACCCACTGATACGTAATATTTCCAATCTATATTTGTTAGTCGATATTTGATATTCATATACCACAAGAACACACTTTTCTCTTTTATAGTTTACTTCATTTTTCCAAATACATTATCTGTTAAAACAGATATTGTTTTGACTGTTAAATTGCCACATAAACGCGATACAAGCTCCATGATTTTCATAGATATCTTTATGGACTTTGGTTCGCAATAAGAACAATAATTGCTATCTGCTACAGACATTCAGACGGTAATGTCGCTGCTATTGCACCGGAGAGTATTTATTACAACTTGCCGACTTACAATATTGTCACTACCGCTGCTTTAATGCCAGATTGCCCCTTTGTGGTTTAGCCGTGAAACATGGCGGGGCTGTGCAGAAGTCTGCGTGAATATATACGTACGCCTGTCATGGCTTGCTGAAATCCTGAACGGAATACTAACGATACAGCTGTAGAAAATATCGTCCTCGTCGGACAGATAATTGCCTCGTGAAAATGAGGAATAAACATATATAGATGTAATTACATTTTTGAAATATGCTTAATATCATGGAGCAAGGACCCATTTTATCTCGGACCTTCTGCATAGAAACGAAATAGCTATGAGAAATATGAGAAAATTTGTAAGTCAGAAGTAATAATATAAAACGCCTTAGAGGAAGGATTATGCCTTATGTATAGAATAAGGCATAAGCATATGGCCATCCATATAATGAAATTTAAAGAAATCACATAAACAACGAATTTTCGCGGCGAGAATATTTTTTGGCTACTTTCAATATTTGCACCAAGTTTTTGATATTTTTATTACACTCAAAATCCGATTTGGTATAAACTAGAAACAAATTTTAGAGATTTCCAGTTCAATCAAAAACGTTGAAAAAATTATCGAAAAAGGGCAAAGGTATATATATATATAACCGTCGAAAAAATAAGTTCTTTCGTCGATTTTGATCAAAATTTTTTTAATTTCCAGAAAACGTAAAATGATTATAAAGCGTCCTAGAAATAAATTTTAGAGATTTGCTGTAGTTCAATCAGAAAAAGTTGAAAAAATTGTCGAAAAAGTGCAAAGAAGGTATATATATATACCCGTCGAAAAATTAAATTCTTTCGTCGATGTTGATCAATATTTTTTAAATTTCCAGAACAACGTAAAATGATTATAAATCGTCCTAGAAATAAATTTTAGAGATTTGCAGTAGTTCAATCAGAAAAAGTTGAAAAAATTGTCGAAAAAGTGCAAAGAAGGTATATATATATACCAGTCGAAAAATTAAATTCTTTCGTCGATGTTGATCAATATTTTTTAAATTTCCAGAACAAGGTAAAATGATTATAAATCGTCCTAGAAATAAATTTTAGAGATTTGCTGTAGTTCAATCAGAAAAAGTTGAAAAAATTATCGAAAAAGTGCAAAGAAGGTATATATATATATATAACCGTCGAAAAATAAATTCTTTCGTCGATTTTGATTAATATTTTTTAAATTTCCAGAGCAACGTAAAATGATTCTAAATCGTCTTAGAAATAAATTTTCGAGATTCGCTGTAGTTCAATCAGAAAAAGTTGAAAAAATTGTCGAAAAAGTGCAAAGAAGGTATATATATATACCCGTCGAAAAATTAAATTCTTTCGTCGATGTTGATCAATATTTTTTAAATTTCCAGAACAATGTAAAATGTAAAATAAATCGTCCTAGAAACAAATTTTAGAGATTCGTTGTAGTTCAATCAGAAAAAGTTGAAAAAATTATCGAAAAAGTGCAAAGAAGGTATATATATATATATATATAACCGTCGAAAAAATAAATTCTTTCGTCGATTTTGATTAATATTTTTTAAATTTCCAGAGCAACGTAAAATGATTATAAATCGTCTTAGAAATAAATTTTCGAGATTCGCGCTGTAGTTCAATCAGAAAAAGTTGAAAAAATTGTCGAAAAAGTGCAAAGACGATATATATATATATAACCGTCGAAAAAATAAATTCTTTCGTCGATTTTGATCAATATTTTTTAAATTTCCAGAACAATGTAAAATGATTATAAATCGTCCTAGAAACAAATTTTAGAGATTCGTTGTAGTTCAATCAGAAAAAGTTGAAAAAATTGTCGAAAAAGTGCAAAGAAGGTATATATATATACCCGTCGAAAAATTAAATTCTTTCGTCGATGTTGATCAATATTTTTTAAATTTCCAGAACAATGTAAAATGATTATAAATCGTCCTAGAAACAAATTTTAGAGATTCGTTGTAGTTCAATCAGAAAAAGTTGAAAAAATTATCGAAAAAGTGCAAAGAAGGTATATATATATATATAACCGTCGAAAAAATAAATTCTTTCGTCGATTTTGATTAAAACTTTTTAATTTCCAGAGCAACGTAAAATGATTATAAATCGTCTTAGAAATAAATTTTAGAGATTCGCTGTAGTTCAATCAGAAAAAGTTGAAAAAATTATCGAAAAAGTGCAAAGAAGGTATATATATATACCCGTCGAAAAATTAAATTCTTTCGTCGATTTTGATCAATATTTTTTAAATTTCCAGAACAATGTAAAATGATTATAAATCGTCCTAGAATCAAATTTTAGAGATTCGTTGTAGTTCAATCAGAAAAAGTTGAAAAAATTATCGAAAAAGTGCAAAGAAGGTATATATATATACCCGTCGAAAAATTAAATTCTTTCGTCGATGTTGATCAATATTTTTTAAATTTCCAGAACAATGTAAAATGATTATAAATCGTCCTAAAAACAAATTTTAGAGATTTCCAGTGCAAACAGAAAAAGTTGAATCATTAATTGAATTCCTACTAAATATATTGAATTAAAATGATGAATTAATGATTGAATTCCTACTAAATATATTGTACAAAAAAAATACTAATAATTTAAAGCATTCTTTGAATAAGTACATGTTGAAATATCATTAATTAGCATTTATAAAGACGATAATAAATAATGCGTGCTCAAATCGGTTGCGTGGAATATATGAGGTGCGGACTGTGGCCTCTGCTTTATGTCGCTCTTAAATAGAATTTTGCGATCGGTGGTCCAGACGAATACCAATCAGACGGAGACTGTCGTAATCAATAAGGCGGCTGTGCCGGGTCGGTGATGGTTTATTCATGGCCTATCCGTGCAAAAAAACCTTTGGATGGTAAGTGGACACGTGCTGGAGCAGCCAGATCTATATCTCAACATGCGAATCTAATGTCGGTTGGTCCTAGAAGCGAAATGCCAGCAGCCCCTGATTTACGATTACTGTCGGTTATTATCAAGAATTGTTGGAGGAATAAAAAGATTAGTACAATGCAAAAGAGCGAAGTAGTAACGTTGAATTTAACGATTGGTTTATATTGAACGAAATTTTATCTACTATCACAATTAAGAATCGTATTTCACCTTATTTTGTGCCGTTTTATAAACTGTGTTATTGCTTAAAATGCATTCGATTTTGTAACTGAATATATTTTATAATTGAATCGTTTATTTTGAAAAAGTAAAAAAATCAATCAAATTTTAGTTTTATATATATTATTAATTGTACATCCATAAATACACCTTTTTTCTATTACAAGTCTTCACCTAACCTATCATTTTATTAATGCATTTACACAAGTTGTTTAAATATATTTTCCTTAATGGTTAGTCCTAGATCCGTTCTCCAAGTTCCTGAAAACATTTAATTTTTTGACTTATCCCCTTTTCAAAATAAACGATTCAATTTTATAACAATCCCTGCGAATGACACATGTAATTGTTATAATGTTGTGCTACTAAAGTTGGATTTTTCCAAATCCGCATGGATCCTAAATGCCAATCCAAATCCTAATGGATTTCGTTGATATTCCCTACAATTACTACATAAAATTAATTTAATTGCACGCACTGACTAATTTACAACTTTTGATGTGCGTCAATATTTACAATTTAGTATATTGACAAGTTAATATGCATTGTTCTGCAGCAATATATAAGTATTTAAAAAAAGAATTATGCCATTTGTTTATAATAATGAAATTTGCATTACGAATCATAGAAAATAAGCAGAAGCTATGAAAATATCGTAGAAGCACTTTTTCGGCTTTAATATTACAAATTCAATTTCATTAATTATCTATATTAGGGGTGGCCAACTTGTTTGTTGTTGAAATCGACTTTCCTACTTAAAAAGTGATCTACCTGTAAAATTATTATTATTTCACACAATTACATAATCAAGTTCCTTAAAAATCGATATCTAGTGAAAAGTAGAAATGAAGATTAAACGAAACGATATCACGATAATAATATTTATTGAACAAATAAAAAAACAAATATATGTATAATATAAGATTTATTAATGCGACGTTTGTGGTTTCATATCTTCTATCAAGCATTCATAGTGAGGTTTGTATGTCGATAAAGAATCGTTAAGTAAAGAACGATGCTGTGTCTTTGTTAACATTAAATATAAAAAAGCCAATTCACACAAATACGTTGATCCAAAATAAGAATAGATATATTAACTGCATTTTTAAATATTTGGCTACTTCTAACAACTAACATATTTCCAAAAGTCTTCTTCAAGCTCCCTAGCTTTTATTTATCAGATTGTAGAGTTATTTTCTAATTTTGTTTTTTCCAAGTCAAAAATATCAGAAAAATTTGCAGCGATATATTTCACATTTAAATCTTTCTTGAAAGGAAAGATAAATATTGAACAATATCCTCAATTTTTTTTAAATCACCAAATCTTGCATCAAAAACTTTTTAATTTCTACTACGTACTTTTCAACGTAATAATAAAAATTGGGATGTTTTTGTAAATGGTCATTCATATTTGGAAAAGGATCAAATTTTTTTGTTGGAGATCATCAATCAATATTACGATCTGACTTTTATAAGCATTAATGTAACTAATCATGCGACTTATTGCCTTCTTTTTTCCTTAACTCGGATGTAAAATCTGCCAGAAGCGCTAAATCACTGAGCCAACGTATCTTCGCCTTATTTCGTGTTTTTTTTGTGTCATTTTACTATCGCCACATTCGAAATAATCCGTTTTTGTGTCCAACTCTTCGCGATGGACCAAAAATCGCTTCGCTATCGTCCGACCGACTTGTTGGCCACCCCTGCTATAGAGGATTCAGAACTATAAAGGATCTGCAGGTTCTAAGACACTGGACAATCGGCAACCAAATTATTGTCACATCAAAATATTAATTATAAAATTATTAAATCGCGTCTTTTTATTTTAATGTATAAAATTGTAAATTGTTTTGATAAATAATTTTTATCAACTTATTTTCTTTACCGTCACTCGGAGCATCTAACAGTTAGATGCGCATTTCGAAAGCTACGCCCCCCATCATCAGTAACACAAGATAAAACTAAATGTCACTAACCGCGATTGCTATACAGTTTTATCTAGTTTTTTTTAACGGTTTGGGTTACGGCATTTAGGTGATATTCTATACAATTATTTTCTATACAAATTTTCTAGAAATTCTTTATAAATTCTATACTATACAAAAGTTTCCAATTTCAGAAAACCAAAGCCACACGTTATAAAAATTCTGCAAACCACAATATTTTCTTTTTCGGTTTTATATAAATATTTATAATTATTTAAACAAATAACATTTATTTTTCTGAAGAACCGAAATATGTATCATTGTCAATTAATACTAACATCTCAACGAATATTGATTAAATTTCGAGGTTCCGTTTTATTATTTAATAATTAAACTAAAATGAAATAACTAATATTTTATAGAAAATTGAATAAAATTTAGTATCACTAAATCTTGAATCGAAATTTACATCAATTTGTAATCAATCAATTTATATCAATCTTTTATTGTGATTTAACTTACATTTTTTTGTAGATCCATTCAAATAATAAGATACCGCAGGCCGAAGGACTTCAGGTCGATGGCCAATTGAAGATGAATATTTGGGTATACGAAGGGACATTTTCTGTTACTATATATTATATTTTAATCTCTGTAACTATCTTCAATAATCTACATATGGTAGATATATTAAAATAAACTATCTGGTCATAAAATATCTATCGTAAATTCACAGATCGCACTGTATATTACATTTTATATTAGACTAGGTGAACAAGTATATATACAAAATTAATATTTCATCCTAGGATATAAATCTTGATTTTAATAAAGATGGAATCCCATTTGAAATTGACTTTACACTAGTGTAGAAATATATTATTTGCTGAAAAAATCCCTGTGGAATTCTTTCATTTATATAGCAGGAAACTCTTTCGAAAGGGTATGTTTTATTTCGGATATATTGAATCCGATATAAGACTAAAATTAAATTTTCAATCACTATTCAATTACATCGTGGATTAATTGCGGAAGCGTTCATTTCGGAGGAGTACGTATCTTTTTGCAAAGGGGTTGTTTGTGACAATAAAGTGCTGTTTTTTTCTTGCTTTAAGAAAAATTGAGGTGTGTAATAGAACTAGTTTAACAGTAAACTGTTTGCTTGATGAAAGTAAAGCTGGCATCTAACTAAAGGAATGGCATTCGTAAAAACAACTTGTCAAATATCACCGAATTTAATTTAGTTAATATTATCGTTTCGCTTATTTATAAAAGCGATTGTATCTAAAAATATGTGTACAATTCCAGCGCAAAGTCTTATTGTTGGTCTCTAATTTTTTAAATAAGGGAACATAAATTTGGTTTGTAAAATATATAAAATTATGTAGTGATAGCCATGATATTGTTACTTATAAATATTTTTATGAATACGTACAAAAATTATATAAGAAACGTAATAACGGAAACGAAAATATTTTTTAATTGAACGATCGTTTGAAGCAGTCAAATTTAAAATTTAATATTTCCTACAATAATTATTCAGCATGTCCCACTTAATTAATTTTAATATTAATGTCATTATTACCTATTGCAGGTAGCTACTGCTATAAGATTCTTTTGTATAATCCGCTCCAGGAAGCGTTTCTGGAAGCTATGAAAGCCGTGAACCTCCGCCAACAGATGCTCTATATTAAAAATTAATTCACTGGAGAAGGAACTAATTACTTTGCTTGTAAATATTCCAAGAGCCCATCTAATAAAAACGCTGATTCTAAAGCACCAAGTGATTTCACATTACATTGCCTTTTATTAAGTCACTGGTAATTGTGATGGAAATAAGAGAAATAATCACCGAAATCTTTCGGTACTATTTTTATGAAGATGCCGAGAAAATATCACAATTAAATAGGATAAAAAATAATTCAAATTCCATATGTTTAAATTCAATAGCACAAAAATGAAAGCAATTAAAAATGTTCGATTTGTAATCGTTTTTATTTTTCAAATTTGCGACATATGTAGCGTATTTTCAATTTGGTTATTATTTCTTCATTTCCAATAAAGATGTAATAACACATTCATTCAAAGTTATCTGATAATTCGATTGGTATAATACATCAAAATAATTATTTCAATAAATGCTTTAATTTATATTCAATGCTAGTTAAAGAGTCCGCAATCCTAAAGATTGGTTGGAAACAGCACGCCATGCCGATCTATCCTGAGCTAATCCCTTCATCTCCCTATAACTATTCATCTCAACGTCTTCAACTATCTGACTCACATACTCCAATCTAGGCCTACCTACCCCTCTCTTTCCCTCCACTCTACCTTCTATGATCAATTGCATAATCCCCCCCATGCCTAAGGATATGCCCTACTAATCTGTCTCTCCTACGCTGTAACACTCTCCAAATACTTCTCTTCTCCCCTACTAACTCTAGTACAGCTTCATTTGTTACTTTATCTTCCCAACCAATCCTCATCATCCTCCTATAACACCACATTTCGAATGCTTGTAATCTACGCTTCTCTTCCTTTCCTATAGTCCACGCCTCACACCCGTACAGTGCTACACTCCAAACATATACCTTCAGTAATCTTTTTCTAATACCCAAGTCAATATTTGATCTTAAAATCTGTTCCTTTTCTATGAATGCCTTCCTACCCTGTGCTATCCTACACTTTATATCTACCTTGCTTCGATTATCTTTTGTGATTCTACTGCCTAAATAACAAAAATCTGACACTTCTTCGATTCTATTATCTCCTATTGTGATCCTCATTTTTCTACTGCATTCCTTTTTGTCACACCTCATCACTTTAGTTTTACCTATATTTATTTTCATTTTAAAATCCCTAGTCAATACTGCCTGCATACCATTCAATACCCTTTCTAAATTCTTTTCGCTTTCTTCCAATATAGCTATATCGTCGGCGAATCTCAACATATATATTTTCTCTCCCTGTACATTCACACCTACACTATACTCTTCTTTTACTTTGTTTATTGCATCTTCTATATATAGATTAAATAATAACGGTGAAAGTGTACATCTTCTTCCCCCTCAATTCTAACTAAGGCAGTTTGGTGTTTATATAAATTAAAAATTATTCTCCTATCCTTATAATCTATACCCGTTTCTTTTAAAATTCTAAACATTATGTCCCAATCTACATTATTAAATGCCTTTTCTAAATCTACAAAAGCTATGCAAGTTACCTTTCCTACCCTCATTATTTTTTCTACTACTGTTCTTAGTGCTAAAATCGCCTCCCTCGTCCCTCTGTTTTTCCTAAAACCAAACTGATCTTCTCCTAGCCTTTCCTCTACTTTATTTTCTAATCTCCTATAAATAATCTTTAGCAATATCTTCGATGCATGTGATAGTAGACTAATGGTCCTATAGTTCTCACACAAATTAGCTCATATTTTCTTCGGCATTGTTACTATTCTACTACGCTGAAAATCCTGTGGTACTTCTCCCTTCTCATATATTTTACAAACTAACCTGTATAATCGCTCCTGCATTTTTTCCCCTGCGTGTTTTATTAATTCGGCTGGTATCATATCAATCCTCGCTGCTTTGTTATTCCGTAAATCAGTTAATGCTCTAAGAAACTCTGACCTAAGTATGCTAGGACCTAAGTCATCCTCATCTATCTGTTCCACATTTTCTAGCTCCTCCATGTCCTGCCTACCTTTATATAAATCTTCAAGATACTCCTTCCATCTTCTAGCTTTTTCCTTATTTTCTGTGAGTTCCTTACCCTGCTTATCACATATAATGTTACCCTTTGGTTTTACTTTAGAAAAATGTGACTTAATTTTCCTGTAGCCCAAATCTACTTTACCTCTTCTCATATCCTCCTCAATATCCTCACAATTTCCTTTTATCCACTCTTCTTTCGCTAGCTTGCATTTCCTATTAATTAAGTTCCTTAGTTCCTTATATTTTCAATGCAAAATATCTAAATTCATTTTTCAATCGCAGAAGGTTATATTTAAAATTTTTAATTTCACTCATTCCAATCTTTGCAGAAAAGAACTTATGCGGTAATGAAAAACTATATACGAAACAAGAGAGTATATAGATAATAATATTTTGGTCGCTTTAAAAATTAGTAGGCAATTGTATTAAATAATTAAATCACTTTTATTAATATTTAAATAACATCACTTTATTGCAATAAGAATTTCATTGTAAATTGTAATCTATTTAAATTCTTACAGTTCAAACTGATAATCTAGTTATATAATAGGTTTAAATTTTATATAATCTATATACAAAAATGTTGCGCATCAATTCAAATTGTAAAATACGTATTGAGATTGAATATAGATTTTCCAAACAAATCAATTACAAAGATCGCTGACGGGACAATACAAGACTTAGTCCATTCAATTCATATTTGCAGCTTTTACTATGCGATATATCCGCCTTTAAATTCTCTAAACAGCCGTAGAATTTTGATTCACAACCTCCCTGTGACATTTATTGTCATGTATATGCCGGTAAACTTCTTTATACACGTCGTATTTGCATCCGATCATAATAGAAGCGTATAGAAATGCTCGATTCGAAAAATATTGGCGTCGATAAACTGACCGTAGCACGGGAAAGTGGGCCGAATATATAAAGCAAAATAAAATCGCCGGCAGTAACTTTGAAACGGATATTGCGGCAGTCCGATTCTATGGGCTCATACAGAACAGAAGACTGAATGCAGGACTTGCCGCTGGTAGCGGTTGTGTAATATGTGTGTTAGATCGAAATACCGATGTTGCACAATATTCAAAAAATGCTAAAAACGAGCGATATGTAAATAAAGCTGGGTTTTTATTGGAGATAGTATGATGCACGAAATTGTATTTTCAAATTAATACCTTGCATTTTGCTTATTTAGCAGCTGTAGATTTAAATATTGTAATTATTGTATTTATTATTTTGTAATATAATATAATATACAAAAAAATAAATTGCAATTGTATATTTGAACAGGCTATCAATAAATTGATATTTTATTTTGAGTAATTTCAGTAATTGAGTATCACAAATTATTAGGTTGATGCAAATTAAATGTGCTTTGTTTGTCATTAATATTTGCTACGAATAAAAAATGTTCAGTGTTGTTTCTTTTGATCAGACGTATAGTAAATTTTCTGCTCTATTAAACTATGTGTCACTTTAAACTACTAGTTTAAAATAGCTTGTTTTTTTTTGTCAATTACTGTAACATGTTGCGTGAAGAATTACGGACCATTTTTTTTATGAGTTCAAATTAGGCCAAAGTGCTGCTGAAACGGCTCGCAAAATTAATTAGGTGTGTGGTGCCAATAGTGTCAACAAATGCACCATACAACGTTGGTTTAACAAATTTCGGTCTGGAGATTTTTGCTTCGAAGATCAGCCCCGTACTGGTCGACCCACAGTAATCTCAGACGATGAATTGAAGACTATAGTCGAAGCTGATCCATGTCAAACAACTAGAGAAATCGCCGAAAAGCTTGACATTGACCAATCTACTGTCACCAGACGTCTAGAAAGCATTGGAAAGGTGCAAAAGCTGGATGAGTGGGTCCCTCATGATTTGAGCGACCGGCAAAAATTTTCGCGTTTTGAAACCTGCGCTTCACTGCTGTTGCGCAACAAAAATGATCCGTTTTTTGGAACGAATTGTGACATGTGATGGAAAATGGATCTTGTGCGATAATCGTAAACGGTCTGGACAGTGGCTGGATAAATACGAGCACGCCAAGACGAACATCCATCAAAAGAAGATCATGGTCAACATATGGTGGTCTGCAGTCGGTGTCATCCACTATAATTTTTTTTAAACTGGTGAAACAATCACAGATGAAAAGTACTGTGCAGAAATCGATGAAATGTACGGAAAATTACGCCTACAGCAACCAGCATTAGTCAACAAAAGAGGCCCGATCCTGTTGCACGACAATGCCCGACCACAGGTTACTGTGCAAAAATTGAACAAATTAGCCATTGAAGTTCTGCCTCAGCCACCATACTCCCCAGATCTCTCGCCAACTGATTATCACTTTTTCAAGCACTTCGATCACTTCCTTAGAAATAAAACGTTCAATGATCAGGACCAGGCGAAATCAGCATTCATTGATTTCATCGAGTCCCGAGCACCAAGTTTTTTACACTCATGGTATAAATCGATTAGTTTTGCATTGGCAAAAGTGTGCAGATTCGAATGGTGCTTATATTGATTAATAAAAGTGATTATTTCTAGAGATATGACATTTCAAACAAAGCACATTCAAAAAGTGCAAAATACATTTTCAAGTGAATAATTTGAACAACAAGACAACAACGTAAAAATACATCTGGGTCTAAAAATTTAACATATAATTTTCATATCATATTTCAATAGTTTCTCGTATCATATTTCAATCATATTTTAGAAAATATTTTAGAATATTTTAGAAAATAGATTTATGGTAAAGTTTGCAGATATGCTAAGCTATTATCTAAAAATCATTTATTCAATTTTCATTTTTTTTTTTTTATTAAGTTGTATATTATATTACAGGATACAATGTGATAAAAAATAATTCGAAGCTAGCAATGCTGAAGATTTATAATCCTGGAAAAAGAATGTAAATTAGAACTTTAATAATAATAAAAAACAATATGAAAATGTTAAAGTTTGTAAAGAATGTTAGTTTAGAATAAATTAAAGTTAAATATCATCAAATGTATATGATGGACAATAAATTTGAACCATGATGATATTAAAAAATAAAAAATTGTTATAGGATATTCTAAAATAACATCAATTAATTTCTAACGTACTAACTTTAGTTTCCTTTATATTTATTTTCATGTTATAATCCCTAGTCACTGCTTCCTGCGTACCATTAAAAGCGGTTCTAAATTCTGCTCCCTTGCTTCTTAGATAGCTATAGCGCGAACCTCAACATATCTATATCTTCTCCTTGAATTTTCACGCCGATACAACACTGTTCGTTCTTTAACCTGATTTATTGGATACCAAAAATTATATTACTTGTACCTATGAAGTATTTAATGTAATTCCTGAATGACTTTATCTAAGAGCGTAAAATAACAAAAGGATCGTTGCGTTCATTAAACTATTCTGCTCACTGGAGAACGTGCAATACTATTTCTATTTGTTTTAGAATACCCATTACTTTCTAAAAAGTTAAATTTTTGATATGAGACACTTTCCGTGCTCTAAAACTTCTTTGCATCGTCCAAATTTCGATTTTAGATCCATGGAGGGCAGTGGCCCACTAGTGTGTTGTATGAACATATGCGATTGGATGTAAAATGCAAAAAAGAAATAATACCGCAAAGAAACTATACCAATATAAATAACTAACCAACACACCAATATAATAGAAAATAATATTAAGAAAATCTTTGTGTTCTAAAGTGAATTTATTCATTCAGCATTGGCTTACTCAAAACTTAAATTAAATGGTGTCGAGAAGATACGATAACATCAAAAAACCTAAAAAATATATCGAATAAGTTACAAAACTGCCTGGTTATCATATTCTCTTCATTATTTAAGGCTAATCTTATTCGATTGGAGTCTTCTCCCGTTTCTCCAACGCTTAGAAAAGTAATTGCTTTTATAGTTTTTAAAGATATAAAACCGGCTATTGTAACTTTATCTGTAATTTAAATAAATATATAAAATTAATTTATTGTGATTCATACATTCATACATTAATTTGCAATGAATAACTTATTAGTTAGTTAAAGAGTCCGCAATCCTAAAGATTGGTTGGAAACAGCACGCCATGCCGATCTATCCTGAGCTAATCCCTTCATCTCCCTATAGCTATTCATCTCAACGTCTTCAACTATCTGACTCACATACTCCAATCTAGGCCTACCTACCCCTCTCTTTCCCTCCACTCTATCTTCTATGATCAATTGCATAATCCCCCCATGCCTAAGAATATGCCCTACTAATCTGTCTCTCCTACGCTGTAACACTCTCCAGATACTTCTCTTCTCCCCTACTAACTCTAGTACAGCTTCATTTGTTACTTTATCTTCCCAACCAATCCTCATCATCCTCCTATAACACCACATTTCGAATGCTTGTAATCTACGCTTCTCTTCCTTTCCTATAGTCCACGCCTCACACCCGTACAGTGCTACACTCCAAACATATACCTTCAGTAATCTTTTTCTAATACCCAAGTCAATATTTGATCTTAAAATCTGTTCTTTTTCTACGAATGCCTTCCTACCCTGTGCTATCCTACACTTTATATCTACCTTGCTTCGATTATCTTTTGTGATTCTACTGCCTAAATAACAAAAATCTGACACTTCTTCGATTCTATTATCTCCTATTGTGATCCTCATTTTTCTACTGCATTCCTTTTTGTCACACCTCATCACTTTAGTTTTACCTATATTTATTTTCATGTTAAAATCCCTAGTCAATACTGCCTGCATACCATTCAATACCCTTTCTAAATTCTTTTCGCTTTCTTCCAATATAGCTATATCGTCGGCGAATCTCAACATATATATTTTCTCTCCCTGTACATTCACACCTACACTATACTCTTCTTTTACTTTGTTTATTGCATCTTCTATATATAGATTAAATAATAACGGTGAGAGTGTACATCCTTGCCGGACTCCCTTCCCTATTTTTGCTACCTCTTCTTCCCCCTCAATTCTAACTAAGGCAGTTTGGTGTTTATATAAATTAAAAATTATTCTCCTATCCTTATAATCTATACCCGTTTCTTTTAAAATTCTAAACATTATGTCCCAATCTACATTATCAAATGCCTTTTCTAAATCTACAAAAGCTATGCAAGTTACCTTTCCTACCCTCTTTCTTTTTTCTACTACCGTTCTTAGTGCTAGAATCGCCTCTCTCGTCCCTCTGTTTTTCCTAAAACCAAACTGATCTTCTCCTAGCCTTTCCTCTACTTTATTTTCTAATCTCCTATAAATAATCTTTAACAATATCTTCGATGCATGTGATAGTAATAATAGTAATAACTTATATATATATTTTTTTAAATTATCATTACGGTGTTAAATTATAATATAGAATATCACCCAAATACAGTAACTCAAGGCATTAAGTGCTAGATGTACATTTCAAGTATATCAATCACGATTCGTGACAGAGGTATTTTATTTAGTTTTATCTTGTGCTACTGAAGATGGACGCATAGCGCTTGAAATGTATATCTAGCTACTTAATGCTTGTTACGGTATTTGGGTGATATTCTATGTTATTATATTTTTTTGTTTTACGTATATATTATTTAATTTAATTATGTTTTTTCCACTTTTAATGGATTTTTACACTAAAGAATATATAACCATATTTATAACGTATAGGCAACCGTGTTATAATGAAAAATCATCATTCAATTCAAAAATATTTTTTTATATAACTCACTTCCTCACCACCAATTGAAGCAATATATTCATTTGGAATTTGGAATTTTACAAAAACCAGTATAATTTTTAGTTACGAAATTAAGAAATAATTACCATTTGTAAATAACTGATTGATTCAGCCGTTATTGTGATATTTCATAATATAGGAAATACAATAATAGTATATAATTTTTGTATTCGTAGTTATAGTAAAAAAAATCTGTTTCTCAATCTGTTATTTTAGATTAGAAATATGATTCAGTGATATAAAAGCAACATTTTTATTTTTCAGCCTTCTTGTATATACAACCACTACATATTTCAAATACGAGCATTTATGCTGGGGTAGTTCCAAGAAATCCAGAAACTTTTCAGGGATCCAATGAATATTTATCGATGACTTACAAGCAGCGGTTCGGTGTGAATTGGATTAGAATCAAACGAGTCAACGCGTCCGAAGATGTTCCGTCTCCCACACCAAATGAGCCTATTTAAACAAGCTTTCACTGCAAATAATTGGAAATAGGTTTCGCTAAATATATGCCATATTGCTGAAGAATATATGCCAAGAAGTGTTGCTTTTTAATTTGCCGAGTGTGGAGATTTTTGGGCGTCAATTAAATGAAAATTGTTTTTGATTGAATGTGGTAAATTCATCGTCGATTCATCACAAATGACAAGGTTTGTATAGTTAAAAATGAACAGAAGACTAGTAAAAAAACAATCAATATGTAATAAAGTGCAGATGGAATATCGCAGTATATGAGCATGCAATTTGTAATCTTAACATACCAGGTGTGGAAGAAGACTAGGTATCAAAAATTTTGTTGACCTCTGAACGATTTATAGATGATATAATTTTTTTTAATAATTTAATTGTTGTCGGCCGTACGACAGCCTTACGAACAGATATGTATTTTATTTAAACAAATTTGTACAATGCACAATATCAACAAGGATTTTTCCTCAAGAAAACATCCCTAACCGAAGTGGGATTCGAACAACCTCCGTGGTAATTATAATTATAAACGACTTCATATTATTAATATAAAAAATATAAAAAATATATAAAAAATTAGAATGTATATGTTTTGCACTAAAGAAACTAATCGCGTCTGATATTGTCGATACTCTACGACTTTTTTGAGGGATTTAAAAAGATCAGATAATTTGCAGAAATAAATAAATAAATAAACTCGGTTTGATTATTTTGGAATGGCTAACTTTTAAGTATAGAAAAATACAGTTAATCTTTTTTCAATATACAGGGTTGGGCAGTTCTAACGAATCGGAATCCCCTGCACAAACTAATTCAAATAGAAATGCGAAAAATTGCAATATTATATATAATAACGAGTTGCACACTCTAAAATTAATTTCAAGTATACAGGATGAACCATGAAAGCACAATTAAAACTTATTCAATATTCTTCCAACAGTACGTCGGGAAATATTTTCCTATTTCTCTATTTCAGTAGAAGAGACTTGGGGATTTTCAATCACAGACGGAAGTACTTTTATTTTATTTTCTTCCGTTCTTACAGTTTTACGTTTTTCGTGTGTTGCATTTTTAACAGTTCCAGTCGTTGTGAAAGTATTTAATAAATGTTGAAATCTAGTTGCATTTAGATGTCTTCTATTTGTGAAATTTGCTTTGTATATTTTACTGGTCAATAGAGTGTCCTTGTGGCACTCTCCTAAACACCCAATCATGTCGATCTTCTCTTGCAAAGGGTATGTCATATAATTATGGTTTTAATTTAAGTAGGTATAAGTAAACTTTAATTGTCAAATCACAAATATTACAGTTGACATCATCTTCCATGGCAATCTTAAACATTTATATTAATTTTAATTGAATTGTTTGTTTGGATGCTGCATTTTTCAAAAATATGTCAATATCTCAGAAACTAGTAGTTTTGCGATAGGACATATGTAATAAAAATTGTTCTATTATAATCGTTTTATTTTTCAGAATAATAATATATGGGGTGTTCCATTTAAAAAATCGGACTTACCTTTCAAGGAAAATGTCCCAATTGAACATGACTCTTACATATGCCTGTATGTTTCAGGAGAAAAACCGATTTACAAAAAATAATGCCATATTAGTGGTTACTCAGATTTAAAACTGTGCTACTTAAATTCGCTACCTAAGTATGTTATGATTTTTTGAAATTGGGCTTGCAATGAACCAATATTTTACAAAATTGCTAATATCTTGGCAACGCCGCATTCTAACAAATTACAATTTACGTGTTCATAAGTACTTGAATGTCTGCCATGAAATGGGATCAAAATATACATAGTGTTCCATTTAAAAAAATAAGACCAGTTTTAATTGTGCTCTCATGGTTCATCCTGTATACTTGAAATTAATTTTAGAGTTTGAAATTCGTAATTCTATATAAGATCGCAATTTTTCGCATTTCTATTTGAATTAGTTTTGGCAGGGGATTCAGATTCGTTAGAACTGCCCAACCCTGTATATATATATATATATATATATACTTATGGTTCAATATATTAAAACTAAAGTTTGGCGATTTAAGCAATCATTTGGAATGAATTGCAAATGGTCTTGAAAATGATCGAAGCACTTTAAAAGAATGCACAAGGGAGAAGAAATAATATCAAGCTGTTATGAGATTTCCCGAAATCTTTTTATTTTAAAAACTAGAAACGATTATTTTATAAAAAAATTCCTATGTATGCTTAAATTTTATAAAAGACACAATTAGAAATTATAAAATTGATCATGATATAAAGCATTTCACATCCAATATACAATGACAAAAAAAAATTGATAATACGAAAAAATTCATAACATGTTATGAGTTGTTCTTTATGAAATTCTATCGTAATATTTATACTTGAATTTATCTAATTCTACAAAAAAAATCTTTTAAAAATCACTCGACACGTCAGCAGCTCGATACTTATTATTTATACATTTTTGGCATTTTCATCACAATGTTGAACATTCTTTTTAAAATCAGAATATTGCTTACCATTAATCAATCACATTGCAAAGGTAGCGTCGAAAATAATGATGTTATATAATAATATGAATAAATATTATATTCTACATATTTAAAACGGTGACTTTTAAAGCTTTTTGATTAAAAAATCTTATTTCCAAAGTAAATTATGCTCTTAATGCATTAATTAATGAATTCGCGAATCACGATGGTGGAGAAGAAGCGTGTCGTAATAGGAAAAAAAGTTGTACAAATGTAGCAAAAAGACTTTTAGCACCAATGATATTCATTATTCCGAGTTTTTATATACGAAATGGTCGCTCCTGCATTCACTCATTGTGCTTTATAAATATATACCAAAAACTATAGCGAAATTCATATCAGGATGGCAAATTTCGGGGCAAGTGTAAGTTACGCAGATTGCTTTATAAGTCACGTTAAAAAATTAAACTAATATTTAGTTCTAATAGCCTTACTAATTTTCTAGAAAATCCCAAAGATTTGATTGATTTGAATAAACAATCTGGTATTTATGAAATATCTTGTTCTAGTTGTCCTAAAGTCTATACAGAAGACAAACACGTAGACCAATTGAAACTAGATTTAAGGAGCATTTAGCTCATTTCAGATTAAATAGAAAAGATAAAAGTGCTGTAGCCGAGCATATTTTTGAATTAGCTCATCAGAAAATAGACACAAAACTACTATCAAGGGTCGTTAAAAATTGAAAATTTCTTATAGTTCATAGATGTTTTCAATGAAAATTTTCTAAAATTATACTGGCAGGTTATATATATATATATAATTGAGAATGTACCTAATTAAACAGATTATGTGATATTTATGACCATTTCATTAATTTAATTGGTCACGTTGACATATATTAAAGCAACGTCGAAATATTAATTGTACTGTGGTAAAAATTGAAAAGAACTTAGGCAATATTATATTTGCACTATTGAAGATTGAATTAATAATACTTAATCTATTATTTCATAGATTATTTATACAATTACTATAGACCATATACCAAATTCAACGAAACTTAAATAATTTAAATAATTTAACCGAGGGAGAAGGCACGTTAACATATCAAAGATTCTAAAAATAAAAATACAATTTGAGAATTCACATCATCAGTTTTCCAATAATATTTTAAATCCTTTTAAACCCTCTACTCAACATTTTAAATTAAAATCTCCCTATCTATGATCTCTTCTACTTTGTAATATCTTCCAATTATTACTTATTTCTTTAATTAACTGTAGCATGTCTTTCTTGTTGCTTTATCTATGTATATGAATATCTAAAAGAGTTTTATTTATTTATATCACAATTTACGGTTACGTGAATACTTAAATACTTAAATCATACTTAGAACGTATGAAATTACTATATTAGAATTTATTTTTTTGGAATTTTTGAACCGGACCTACATACTGAGGAACATATCAAAAACAATTAACTAACTATTGCTATTCTTAAAATTCCAAAAATTCTATAAATGGTTGTAACGATATTTTTGCCTAACAAATTCGACTCAATGTATAATTGCCTCCAATGTCGACGAACAGAAATTAATAAAGTATTTTGTAAGCGTTTATCGCTGCGCACAGATCTAATGAAAATCCCCCCACAAAGGGTTCATTATAATCACGGAAGGTTCCCTGCCAACTCCACCACATCCACCGCCACTGCTCCTTCATGTCTTTGTGCCACTGGATAAATTGATTACCCCCCCAGAAACAGCAACAGCAGCAGGTGTGCGAGGCAAAAAGCTGGAAAATGCTGAACGGATATCTACTCTTCATTAGGTTCCGCTTGTTCTCGCGATATTATTTCTGCTTATTTCTCACGAAATTTCGCGTTTCGCCTGCGGAATCATTAATTGATTATACATATTTAGAATAATGTCTTCGTTTGGGCAATACGCGGTTGGAGAAAATGCTATTAAGAAAACGTCTGGAAAATTAGAGAATTGTTATTTCATTTAATATAAAAAATATATTTGGTTACTTTAACAAGTTGTGATAAAAGCGATTAGAATGGACATGTGCGGAATTATAATTAAATGGTAGAAATTAGATTTGTTCTCAAACTTATCTATCCTGCAGGAAATCATCATGAAGTTTATCATAAAAAACTTGTGTTTATATATTTTATTATAGATTTTATTCTATAATTTTTATCATGTACTAATTATAACGAGATATTTCCCGAGAAATAACTTTCCAAGGTTTTGTATTTAAACATTTATTTAATTCTTGAAACAAGCTTTTCTATTCTACAAGCTATTTGCATTTTATTACTATATAATCTATCTACCATTGTTGTGACACCAAAGTAAATAAAACCTACAAAATTGGGTCTAGTCCAATTAATTTCCATTAATTGAATATTAATTTTTTTGTTCTCTTTCTTTCTTACTGCGCCTATATTTAAAATAATTAATTTTATAATACACTACCTCAAAAAATGTAGATATAAATTTTTCTTTTCTTTTTTTTTTTTGGTCCGCCTATATTTAGATTAATTAATTTTATAATAGACTACCTTAAAAAATGTAGATATAAATTTTTCTTTTCTTTTTTTTATTTACTCCGCCTATATTTAGATTAATTAATTTTATAATACACTACCGCAAAAAATGTAGATATACATTTTTCTTTTCTTTTTTTTATTTACTATGCCTATATTTAGATTAATTAATTTTATAATAGACTACCTCAAAAAATGTAGATATACATTTTTCTTTTCTCTTTTTTCTTTACTCCGCCTATATTTAAAATAGAATAATTAATTTTATAATGGACTACCTTAAAAAATGTGGATATAAATTTTTCTTTTTTTTTGTTTCTTTACTCCGCCTATATTTACAATAGAATAATTAATTTTATAATAGACTACCTTAAAAAATGTAGATATACATTTTTCTTTTCTTTTTTTTTCCTTACTCCGCCTATATTTAGATTAATTAATTTTATAATAGACTACCGCAAAAAATGTAGATATACATTTTTCTTTTCTTTTTTTTATTTACTATGCCTATATTTAGATTAATTAATTTTATAATAGACTACCTCAAAAAATGTAGATATACATTTTTCTTTTCTTTTTTTTCTTTACTTCGCCTATATTTAGATTAATTAATTTTATAATAGACTACATCAAAAAATGTAGATATACATTTTGCTTTTCTCTTTTTTTTCCATACTCCGCCTATATTTAGATTAATTAATTTTATAATAGACTACCGCAAAAAATGTAGATATACATTTTTCTTTTCTCTTTTTTTTCCTTACTCCGCCTATATTTAGATTAATTAATTTTATAATAGACTACCTCAAAAAATGTAGATATAAATTTTTCTTTTCTTTTTTTTATTTGGTCCGCCTATATTTAGATTAATTAATTTTATAACAGTCTACCTTAAAAAATGTAGATATAAATTTTTCTTTTCTTTTTTTTTTTTGGTCCGCCTATATTTAGATTAATTAATTTTATAATAGACTACCTTAAAAAATGTAGATATAAATTTTTCTTTTCTTTTTTTTATTTACTCCGCCTATATTTAGATTAATTAATTTTATAATACACTACCGCAAAAAATGTAGATATACATTTTTCTTTTCTTTTTTTTATTTACTATGCCTGTATTTAGATTAATTAATTTTATAATAGACTACCTCAAAAAATGTAGATATACATTTTTCTTTTCTCTTTTTTCTTTACTCCGCCTATATTTAAAATAGAATAATTAATTTTATAATGGACTACCTTAAAAAATGTGGATATAAATTTTTCTTTTTTTTTGTTTCTTTACTCCGCCTATATTTACAATAGAATAATTAATTTTATAATAGACTACCTTAAAAAATGTAGATATACATTTTTCTTTTCTTTTTTTTTCCTTACTCCGCCTATATTTAGATTAATTAATTTTATAATAGACTACCGCAAAAAATGTAGATATACATTTTTCTTTTCTTTTTTTTATTTACTATGCCTATATTTAGATTAATTAATTTTATAATAGACTACCTCAAAAAATGTAGATATACATTTTTCTTTTCTTTTTTTTCTTTACTTCGCCTATATTTAGATTAATTAATTTTATAATAGACTACATCAAAAAATGTAGATATACATTTTGCTTTTCTCTTTTTTTTCCATACTCCGCCTATATTTAGATTAATTAATTTTATAATAGACTACCGCAAAAAATGTAGATATACATTTTTCTTTTCTCTTTTTTTTCCTTACTCCGCCTATATTTAGATTAATTAATTTTATAATAGACTACCTCAAAAAATGTAGATATACATGTTTCTTTTCTCTTTTTTTTCCTTACTCCGCCTATATTTAGATTAATTAATTTTATAATAGACTACCTCAAAAAATGTAGATATACATTTTTCTTTTCTTTTTTTTTCCTTACTCCGCCTATATTTAGATTAATTAATTTTATAATAGACTACCGCAAAGAATGTAGATATACATTTTTCTTTTCTTTTTTTTATTTACTATGCCTATATTTAGATTAATTAATTTTATAATAGACTACCTCAAAAAATGTAGATATACATTTTTCTTTTCTTTTTTTTCTTTACTTCGCCTATATTTAGATTAATTAATTTTATAATAGACTACCTCAAAAAATGTAGATATACATTTTTCTTTTCTTTTTTTTCTTTACTTCGCCTATATTTAGATTAATTAATTTTATAATAGACTACCTCAAAAAATGTAGATATACATTTTTCTTTTCTTTTTTTTCTTTACTTCGCCTATATTTAGATTAATTAATTTTATAATAGACTACCTCAAAAAATGTAGATATACATTTTTCTTTTCTTTTTTTTCTTTACTTCGCCTATATTTAGATTAATTAATTTTATAATAGACTACCTCAAAAAATGTAGATATACATTTTTCTTTTCTTTTTTTTCTTTACTTCGCCTATATTTAGATTAATTAATTTTATAATAGACTACCTCAAAAAATGTAGATATACATTTTTCTTTTCTTTTTTTTCTTTACTTCGCCTATATTTAGATTAATTAATTTTATAATAGACTACCTCAAAAAATGTAGATATACATTTTTCTTTTCTTTTTTTTCTTTACTTCGCCTATATTTAGATTAATTAATTTTATAATAGACTACCTCAAAAAATGTAGATATACATTTTTCTTTTCTTTTTTTTCTTTACTTCGCCTATATTTAGATTAATTAATTTTATAATAGACTACCTCAAAAAATGTAGATATACATTTTTCTTTTCTTTTTTTTCTTTACTTCGCCTATATTTAGATTAATTAATTTTATAATAGACTACCTCAAAAAATGTAGATATACATTTTTCTTTTCTTTTTTTTTCCTTACTCCGCCTATATTTAGATTAATTAATTTTATAATAGACTACCGCAAAGAATGTAGATATACATTTTTCTTTTCTTTTTTTTATTTACTATGCCTATATTTAGATTAATTAATTTTATAATAGACTACCTCAAAAAATGTAGATATACATTTTTCTTTTCTTTTTTTTCTTTACTTCGCCTATATTTAGATTAATTAATTTTATAATAGACTACCTCAAAAAATGTAGATATACATTTTTCTTTTCTCTTTTTTCTTTACTTCGCCTATATTTAGATTAATTAATTTTATAATAGACTACCTCAAAAAATGTAGATATACATTTTTCTTTTTTTTTTTTCTTTACCCCATCTATATTTAGATTAATTAATTTTATAATAGTCTACCTCACAAAATGTAGATATAAAGTTTTCTTTTTTTTTGTTTCTTTACTCCGCCTATATTTAGATTAATTAATTTTATAATAGACTACCTCAAAAAATGTCAATAAACATTTTTCTTTTCTTATTTTCCTTTACTCCGCCTATATTTAGATTAATTAATTTTATAATAGACTACCTTAAAAAATGTAGATATACATTTTTCTTTTCTTTATTTTCTTTACCCCATCTATATTTAGATTACTTAATTTTATAACAGTCTACCTCGAAATATGTATTTGAATTGATCCAAAAAAAAAGAACAAATAATGAAACTTGAATAATTAAACCATATCACCGATTATCTAACGAGGATTATCTAACCGATATAATCTAACCGATATAAATTTGTCCACCCGTTTCCAAAACAATAGTCTCAGATATTTATACTAATATCCATAAGTAAAGAAATATGTTTTCTGTTAAGAAGACGTTAACTTGTAAACAATATATTTGTCAGTTCTTAAAATTACGATATCAATGTCGATTATATAGTAGTTACAAAGTTCATAAACTTTATTGGAAGTACTAAAATATAATTAGGAAAATTTTGGGTCCACAATGATTATTTGCGATAATCTCAGAGAAACGTTTGAAACTCACGTCATTAAATAAGCAAACTATCAAAGCTAAATCAAGAAACACAAAGCACAATAGCTTCGTACGCTATTAAGTCTCAAGCTCCGTCATCTATCTATCCATCCTGTGAAACTGTAATTACACTTTACGGCAAAAAATCGTTTTGTATTTGCAAACTGCCCTCGCGTTGTGGCGGAAGTTAATCCATAGTGAATCGGCACATTCCAGGAACAAGCCAAAACAGATTGATTCCCATCTTACGTGAATGGAAAGGGAACCGAAAAGCTCAGCGATCTCCAGCAGCTTCTCTCACGTCATTTACTCATTCAATGCTTACGCATATCCTTGTACAGGATAGTTAATACAATGAGCTCATGTAAAAATGAGGACGCGACTCATGTAAAAAATCCTTATATAAGTATTGCGCGGTTTAGGTTCGAATCCTATTTCGACAATACATTTTTCAGAAAAGGTTCTTCGCAAATGATAAGCACATTTTCTTACCCTTAACTTTTTTCATTTAAATGTTTATTACCAGCAAAATTGATTAAATATTGTGCAACTTTAATCATTCCTATATTTTGCCATTTCGTAAATTTTAAAATTTGGTTCAATATAAGGAAAGCAATTACTAAAAAAGAATTGTTGGTATTGGAAGTATAAACCAAGATAAGACAATTAATTGAATAAAAGATCTCGTATGAAATATCATGCTATAACAAATTAATTTTATTACCATGTTCTACTTTATTATTATATCGTTATTTGTTAATATATTCTCCATGGATTATGATACTAGTGGTACTTCAGAATAATCTAAATTTTAAAAAGCTTGGTTCTTCTGATAAATATATTTCTATAGCAGCAGTACTAAACATTATGCGAAGCATTGATTGCAAATATTTTAACAGTGATAATATTGTCGATAAGAATATTTCTTATGAAATCTTCTATTATAAACAGGTCAACATTTTATTTTGTTTATTTATTTAATTTTTATTTTTAAGATTTCAAAACATATTCTACAAAAATTAAATGACGGATAAGCAAAAGGAATATTTAACACTTACATGCAAATATACATAGAAAAAGATTAGATATGAAAATGGAAAAGACTTGCTGAATTTTTAATATATAGATAATAAAAATATAAAACATATATTTTGAAACTCTATCAGTAGACCAAATTTGGTGTAACGTGTTAACAATTAAAAGTTTAACATATAAACTGCAATTACCTTATTTTAAGAATTGAAGTTATTCTAATTATAATACACGCATGGTGCGCACAAAATTTCCCAAGTTAAGTGGAGCTAAACAACTAAACTATTAGGATAAGGAAAGTAAAATAAATTATTTAGCCTAAACTAGTACAAATAGAAATCTATTAATTATAAATATCTAAGAATTGGATCATGCTGTTAAGTTTAGTTAAAGAGTCCGCAATCCTAAAGATTGGTTGGAAACAGCACGCCATGCCGATCTATCCTGAGCTAATCCCTTCATCTCCCTATAGCTATTCATCTCAACGTCTTCAACTATCTGACTCACATACTCCAATCTAGGCCTACCTACCCCTCTCTTTCCCTCCACTCTACCTTCTATGATCAATTGCATAATACCCCCCATGCCTAAGAATATGCCCTACTAATCTGTCTCTCCTACGCTGTAACACTCTCCAAATACTTCTCTTCTCCCCTACTAACTCTAGTACAGCTTCATTTGTTACTTTATCTTCCCAACCAATCCTCATCATCCTCCTATAACACCACATTTCGAATGCTTGTAATCTACGCTTCTCTTCCTTTCCTATAGTCCACGCCTCACACTGTAAATGATGATGCTGTAACAAAGGTTTTTCGTACATTCAGAACGAGACGCAATTTATTATCAATCGAATTAACTCTCCCGATTCAATTAAACATTAACTCGAAGACGATCTGTCCATCCATCGCCTTACAGGCAGGAGATCCGCATCCGTCGAGCCATCCAACAACTTTAGAGTTTCACTGCACAATGAGTTTCGCAATCTATTGCTAGCGACCGGGAAAGGGAAAAGAACGATTTTAAAATAACTCTTTGCCCGGGCTTGTTAAGTAAGTTTCTTACACATACATGTATAGATACATTTTCACACAGCTCGATCTACGCACATTGAAATTGAATGTAGAAGTTTGGAGACTTTTATGTTGGTACATAACATTCAATGAATTTTATATAAAATTATTATTATTTAATTAGAACTATGTAGTGATTTTGATGCACTTGCAAATAATAATTGCGGTTAATTAAAAAATTAAAAGCAGCATATTTATGTTGACGACAATGATTTGAATCGTTCTGTATATAGCAGTCCGTATTTGTAGCTTTTCTAATATATATCAAATTCTAATATATTATTATTTCTAATGACTAAAACATCTAAGAAAGGTAACTGATTATTATTTTCGATTTCATAAGTAAATTTAATTAAAGGAAATTTAATATTTGAATAAAATCATGAATATTAGATTTTTCAGTATCAAAAATCACAAAGATGACATCTACGTATCAAATCCAAACTCTAGGAAAATAAATTTCAGTTTCCTTTAATTTAGTTTCAAAATAACTCATAAATAAATGGACTTAAACAATTTCCCATAGCTGCACCTTCTTTTTTATTTATTTATATATAAAAAAATATTTTTTAACGAAATTAATAGATAGGACTGAGCAAACTGGAAATAACTACAGAACAAGACTTCAAACTAAATGTCAAATAATAAAAAATACCAAAAGTGAATCTGACTTTGTAGCGGAATATAGCATTTATGATGGACCTAAAATATATAATTTATTACCGGAATATTTAAAATTATTTAGAAATAACCAAAGATTTATCACGCAGCTTAAACTATGGTTAAAATAAATTGATCTAAAATTTGATCTAAAGTGCAGTATTTTTGAATTACTGAAAGATTGATTATTTTATTTTATTATCCAAAATATTAAAATATATTCTATTTCATTTATTGGATTTATTGACATATTTTTTCAATCGTTTATTGACAAATTTTATCAATTTAAACAATACGAGTACATATAATCGTACAAACCATTTTATATATTTCTATATTTTTTTGTGCCACACACAACATTAAATCTTACGTGACAAATATTTATATTATAGTTATATTTTATAATATGATGTGATATATTTAATAATACACATAAAAAATTATCTATTTAAGTAGATATTGGATGAGTCAGATTATAATTTAATTAATTAAAACCCGAATATTTTCGATGATTTGAATACGAATGAAAATCGAATAAATTAGTTCAATATAAACAAAGACATAAAGTTTGATAAAATTTTGCTTACTATAGCATTAAAGTAAAGATGTTCATTCTATTACAATATTTCTTTAGAGAATTAAAAAACAATTATGTAATTAAATTATTAATTTGACATTTCATCACACAACGTGATCCTTTCGATTGTAACCACAGAAATATAACAAGATAATAATATCATGTTGAATTTAATATGAGATTAATAGCAAAATTATAATTCATCATTCATTTACAATTATTTATTTACATATTTATTTTATTATATTATGCATATGGTGGAATTTTTAACCACTCAATCCATGACGATTTAACAAAACTAATAGAAAGCAACCAATAATTATAAATTAAACGAAATGTTGATTATCATGAAATGAAAAGAAATAATTATATTCACTTAATTCTGTTTTTTATTTTTTTACGAATGCCTTTAAATTATTTTTAAATACATCAACATTGCATATTTCATGATATCTATAATCAGTCTATTTATATTTTAATATAAATACTTTTGTGATTAATTATTGCTATATTAAATTACGTCGGGGGATGTATAAGTGCTATAAAGATATGACGACAAAGTGACAAGTGCAATATTTTCATAAAATATAATTCTTAATTCCTAAGTAGTAATAATAAACAATTAGATAGTGACTAAGTGTGTAAAGTGAAACATAACATCAACATAAAAAACTTCCAATCTAAACGATAAACTATGTATACAAATTAATTTCAAATTTTCAATAATTAATTAATAATTAATTAATAAATTACTAAATGTGTTATAAATAGATATGTATGTGAGTCAATCAAAATAAATATTACTGATTTTACAAAAGTATTAATATTTGCGTAGTGATTTTGTTTTCGAATCATTCTTCAGAGTAAGTATTGATTAAGTACTCCAAAATACGAAAATTCCATCCCAAAACTCACACTGAAATTTTTTCTAATTAGTAGTCACAACTATGAGAGAATAAGAAAGAGATTTATTATGGGATTTATGTTTTTGAAATGATTAAAAAATTTTTTTTAAATTTATATAAATTCTAGACTCCCAAAATAATATACTTTGCCTATATTTAACAATATCTGTACAAAAATTGATTATATATATAAGAAGAGATCTATGACCAACGCAAATCATAATAATGATTACAACGATGACGATGATTATCATAATTTTGATTGAATGCAATCTTCAGCATCGGTGCATTCTAAATTACATTACCGTAGTGATATTCTAAACCATCTAATTACTTCTTCTGAAATAAGATTATGTATGATATTTAAGTTCTACGTGCACTGCAAGAAACCAATTAAAAGCAACATTAAATTCAAAAAAATCTTTGTAGAAAAACTATAAATGAAACGTTATGAACACTGTGTATTCGCATCCTTTTTAAATTTTAAATTTTATTTCTTATTTATAATTATTGTAAACCGATCTTATATATATATATATAAAGAGAGACATGGACAGATTTATTCTCCTTTCAATCCAAAACTTAGTAAGGGGCAAAGTTTGTAAGCCCATTATGCTATGAGTGCAGTGTAATTACAGGGCAACTTCCAGCGAAGTCCCTTGACACGACATGCAGCGTACTTGCTTTGCTGTATCATATTTCCTAATGAAAAATACTTGAAATTAATCAGCGACACCTTATGCAGATCCGATATCCTGCAATTCTTGTACGATGGAGATTTTACTATACCGGGGGACTTTCTGCCAACCTTACCCCCGATTATTATAGCAATGAAAACAGTAATAATATTTATATGAGTTTAACTAAATTTTTATGACACAAAACCAATAAATTGAATAATTACATATTTCATTAAAGTAGTTTTATCCATTGAATTTGTTCTGCGAACATTCTTTTTAGAATGGAATAAAAAACGTTATTTTTTTTAGTTAGTTAAAGAGTCCGCAATCCTAAAGATTGGTTGGAAACAGCACGCCATGCCGATCTATCCTGAGCTAATCCCTTCATCTCCCTATAGCTATTCATCTCAACGTCTTCAACTATCTGACTCACATACTCCAATCTAGGCCTACCTACCCCTCTCTTTCCCTCCACTCTACCTTCTATGATCAATTGCATAATCCCCCCATGCCTAAGAATATGCCCTACTAATCTGTCTCTCCTACGCTGTAACACTCTCCAGATACTTCTCTTCTCCCCTACTAACTCTAGTACAGCTTCATTTGTTACTTTATCTTCCCAACCAATCCTCATCATCCTCCTATAACACCACATTTCAAGTGCTTCTAATCTACGCTTCTCTTCCTTTCCTATAGTCCACGCCTCACACCCGTACAGTGCTACACTCCAAACATATACCTTCAGTAATCTTTTTCTAATACCCAAGTCAATATTTGATCTTAAAATCTGTTCTTTTTCTACGAATGCCTTCCTACCCTGTGCTATCCTACACTTTATATCTACCTTGCTTCGATTATCTTTTGTGATTCTACTGCCTAAATAACAAAAATCTGACACTTCTTCGATTCTATTATCTCCTATTGAGATCCTCATTTTTCTACTGCATTCCTTTTTGTCACACCTCATCACTTTAGTTTTACCTATATTTATTTTCATGTTAAAATCCCTAGTCAATACTGCCTGCATACCATTCAATACCCTTTCTAAATTCTTTTCGCTTTCTTCCAATATAGCTATATCGTCGGCGAATCTCAGCATATATATTTTCTCTCCCTGTACATTCACACCTACACTATACTCTTCTTTTACTTTGTTTATTGCATCTTCTATATATAGATTAAATAATAACGGTGAGAGTGTACATCCCTGCCGAACTCCCTTCCCTATTTTTTCTACCTCTTCTTCCCCCTCAATTCTAACTAAGGCAGTTTGGTGTTTATATAAATTAAAAATTATTCTCCTATCCTTATAATCTATACCCGTTTCTTTTAAAATTCTAAACATTATTTATATCAAGAAATTTTAATTTAATGAAGATGTTCGTACGAGCGAAACTAGTTGTTTTTCAAATTATAATTTCTTTTTATATAAAAAAAAAAACTAAATAATAATTTTTATTCCCTTCTAGTTTTATCTACAGCGTGGAAACTTGGAATGGGGCCATAGGTACTTCCCATGTTAAATTAGATTATTGCAATTATTGGCTCCCCTATTATCTTTATACAAAAACCGTAAATACTAAAGTTTTTCAAAATTAAATTGCGCATCGAACACTTTTTATTACATCTCCATATTTTTATTCCTTTTCAAGAAAATGAAACAAAACTGTTCCTTAAATGATTGCCGTTATTATTAACAAATAAGAAAAAACAAAACGAAATAGGACGCAGTAATTGTAAAATCTATCTAACAGTTAGTCGCCATATTATAATAATAATATTTTCAGAATATTTCGAGCCGTTGTTTACGAAATCTGTAATTCTCTACCAATTTATCTCAGGCTAATATTTTTATTTTCGATAAATCGCGCCACAACATCAAAATCATATGGATTTTCTCTTTCCAGCAAAGTTTTTCAAGCGCATAATTTATTTACAGTGCCGTTGCGCTTGAAGTGTCTTCTTATGATGTTTATTATCCCATTTGTTGGGGGTATTTGACGGAGCGGAAATAGTCCAGAAAATAAATCTCTGATATTCCGAAATGACGAACAAGAGTAGTACCATTCGATAAACATATTTTCCTCAGTGGTATAATAATTCATCTTTTTAATCAGAAAAATACACCAAACTTGAATATCGACTTAAAATGTGGCGTTTAACTGTCAGATAGTTACTGAGCCATTCTGTTTATGTTTTGTTTTCCAAATGAATATTTGGAAATTTTTGTTGTTGGAGATCTTCAATCAACATTACCAACTGACTTTTATAAGCGTTAATGCAACTAATCATGTGACTTCTTTTTTCCTTGTAACTTTAAATTCAAATCGCTTAACTTGGATGTAAAATCTGCCAGAAACGATAAATCACTGAGCCAACTTACCTTCGCCTTATTTCGTGCTTTTTTGTCTCATTTTACTAGCGCCATATTCGAAATAAAATTTAATATGAAAAAAATATATTGATCATATTTGATTTATTCTGTTTATAGGGATTCATCTATCTCTGTCTATCAGATTTCATTGTAAATTGTTGCTCCTTTTCTAAAATATTTAAAAATATTAAAAACGTTGAATAGGATGGTCTAAGTAAAATATAAACTATTGTAAAAAAAGTAAAAAAAATTAAATCAAAATTATTTGAATATGTCGGTCTTTTAGATTGTGTTAATATTACATTCCTGCCTTCAGTTGTTCTGCACTGAGAAAAATGGCTAGTTATAGTAAAAGAACCTACATGCTAACGTGTACTTTAAATTACACTAAAATATAACAAATTATAATACAATTAAACAAAATAACATCTTATAGTTACACTGCAATTTACTAATTGAGTACACATTAACTATTACTATCATTGATTCATTGAAAGTCTAAAAAATACGAAGTTATTTGCATTTAATTATTAAATGATATTCATTTATCATACGAAAAGTAAATTTTATTGTTTAGCAAAGGTGATTTATACAAGAAAGTGCAAAATTTCATTATAAAGAAGCTGATATCTTTGTAATAAAAGCAATGCACTAACACTTAACGTAATCTGACTATAAATAAAGGACAATATGTAGCATTTAATATGCAATATTTATATCCAGCTAATTTAATTTATAATCAAATTGCTGACACAAATATTTGCCGAAACGTGGCAAATATTTGTATCAGCAATTTATAACTTCTCATTCTTCTTTCCACCTTCGAAGCGTTGAGTGTTTTTTGCGTATACAATAAAAATAAGTGAAATATCTTTTATAATCTATAAAATTATGGTTGAAGAAATCATTCAATTTTTCGAAAATTCCAATTGAATTTGTTTGCTTCCAAAATTCCAAGGTAAGGTTATTTGTTTTGAGAAAATATAATTAATTTAATGTGCATTGCAAGACACGATGAATGCAATATGGATATATAGAAATAAATATATAAAATCCAAGACTCATCGTGGTGAAAATATGAAGAACTAAAAAGTATGCTTCAATATTGTGTTCCTTTTCAAATTTATATTATTAAATTTAACAATTTATACATTCGTATTCTGTTGGAATTTTTTTTATATATATTTCTACTACTATAATGAAAGTAACATTTAGAAATATTCAAAATGGTTATTTGTTTACAATTTTTTTCAAATTTGTAGTTGATTTTATTATACTTAAAAAACTTGTACATCAAACCAAAAAAATATTATGTTAAAAAATAGATGTTCAGAGAATATTTTTTCACATATTTATATTTATTACATCTTATTTCTAGTGTAAAATTTATAAACATCAAAAATGGTTCTTGAATAATTTTTTTTTCTTATTCGTATATTTGATTTTTGAGATTTTTTAATATTATATTTCATTTATATATATATCTAGATATATATACTATTTAAACAAGGTAAGTTAACAGTAAATTAGTTGTATATTACACAATATCCTCTTAAATTAACTAATTTTATATTCACAAAAATTATCGTAACTAAATATTAACATATGTTAGTTTACTAATACTGAATAATATATTTAATATTATCACTCTTTGCTTAGTTAAAGAGTCCGCAATCCTATAGATTGGTTGGAAACAGCACGCCATGCCGATCTATCCTGAGCTAATCCCTTCATCTCCCTATAGCTATTCATCTCAACGTCTTCAACTATCTGACTCACATACTCCAATCTAGGCCTACATACCCCTCTCTTTCCCTCCACTCTACCTTCTATGATCAATTGCATAATCCCCCCATGCCTAAGGATATGCCCTACTAATCTGTCTCTCCTACGCTGTAACACTCTCCAAATACTTCTCTTCTCCCCTACTAACTCTAGTACAGCTTCATTTGTTACTTTATCTTCCCAACCAATCCTCATCATCCTCCTATAACACCACATTTCGAATGCTTGTAATCTACGCTTCTCTTCCTTTCCTATAGTCCACGCCTCACACCCGTACAGTGCTACACTCCAAACATATACCTTCAGTAATATATAATATAATCTTTTTCTAATACCCAAGTCAATATTTGATCTTAAAATCTGTTCCTTTTCTACGAATGCCTTCCTACCCTGTGCTATCCTACACTTTATATCTACCTTGCTTCGATTATCTTTTGTGATTCTACTGCCTAAATAACAAAAATCTGACACTTCTTCGATTCTATTATCTCCTATTGTGATCCTCATTTTTCTACTGCATTCCTTTTTGTCACACCTCATCACTTTAGTTTTACCTATATTTATTTTCATGTTAAAATCCCTAGTCAATACTGCCTGCATACCATTCAATACCCTTTCTAAATTCTTTTCGCTTTCTTCCAATATAGCTATATCGTCGGCGAATCTCAACATATATATTTTCTCTCCCTGTACATTCACACCTACACTATACTCTTCTTTTACTTTGTTTATTGCATCTTCTATATATAGATTAAATAATAACGGTGAGAGTGTACATCCCTGCCGAACTCCCTTCCCTATTTTTGCTACCTCTTCTTCCCCCTCAATTCTAACTAAGGCAGTTTGGTGTTTATATAAATTATAAATTATTCTCCTATCCTTATAATCTATACCCGTTTCTTTTAAAATTCTAAACATTATGTCCCAATCTACATTATCAAATGCCTTTTCTAAATCTACAAAAGCTATGCAAGTTACCTTTCCTACCCTCTTTCTTTTTTCTACTACCGTTCTTAGTGCTAGAATCGCCTCCCTCGTCCCTCTGTTTTTCCTAAAACCAAACTGATCTTCTCCTAGCCTTTCCTCTACTTTATTTTCTAATCTCCTATAAATAATCCTTAACAATATCTTCGATGCATGTGATAGTAGACTAATGGTCCTACAGTTCTCACACAAATTAGCTCCTATTTTCTTCGGCATTGTTACTATTCTACTACGCTGAAAATCCTGTGGTACTTCTCCCTTCTCATATATTTTACAAACTAACCTGTATAATCGCTCCTGCATTTTTTCCCCTGCGTGTTTTATTAATTCGGCTGGTATCATATCAATCCCCGCTGCTTTGTTATTCCGTAAATCATTTAATGCTCTATGAAACTCTGACCTAAGTATGCTAGGACCTAAGTCATCCTCATCTATCTGTTCCACACTTTCTAGTTCCTCCATGTCCTGCCTACCTTTATATAAATCTTCAAGATACTCCTTCCATCTTCTAGCTTTTTCCTTATTTTCTTATTAACTCTTTGCTAACCATAAATTATTTTTTTTAACTCTTATTGAATACATTTCTTTTTTTAATAATGTGTAGATAGTTAATAGCTAACTAATATATTTATTTCGATCCCTATAAATAAATAATTAGTTAGTAGATAGCCTACGTTTATTTGTTTATATTTGAATGAAGCGTTTCTTAGTAATATACGAATTTCATTAATAGTTAACAAACACATCTCTCAGTGTGGAAGTCCTGGTTCAGAATTGAAATTGCTAATAATTAAATTCCTTTTTTTCAGCAGAATGTAGGCGCATTTAGTCGAAATTTGCATGAACACGCTCTGCACAGAGGCGCCGCGATGGACATAACGGCCGTTGAACACACCAACATTATACTCAAATTGTATACTCTAGTATACTCTAGTATACTCAAACCTCTCTACATGTTTCGCACTTTCCATTTTGTATCAACAGGTTTGCTAAGGATATGTAACAGAAAACTGTTCGTAGGTAATTTGCGCGAAAACTAACAACCCCAATACTATTGTAATTGAAAACACAAAAAAGGATATTTATTACATCCTGATGATAAAAAAGATACATTATAAAATGCATACTTTAAATAATACATTATTGCTTTCTGCGAAAAATGGTATTCTGAGGCAGGTGTTATAATAAATTTCAATAAATTAATAGAAATAAAACCTAGAATATAAAAGAATATATAAAATTGATAGAGATAATATCTAGCTGTTTGTATATCCAACAAAACTGCCATCTAAAGATTTCGAAACCACTAATATTTGAACACTTTTGAAGAGATTTCGAACCCCATCAGAAGATTTTCGTTGACACATTTTCCTTGAATGAAAACAGTCGCTAACAATCGCCTGTATCTAATTTACATATTAATTAATTGATTCATTTGTTGTAATTTTATAATTTTGAATGATTTCAAGCAAGCGAAAACGAAAACTTTGTCAAAAGTTATCCTGAAACAATCGAAAACGAAATAATCAGTTGATGAAAAAAAAAATTACAATGCACCTTGGTTTTTCAATTATGTACCCTGCTAAGTGACAAATACGAAGTAATATAAATAAACAAACAACATTTGAAATTAATAACAGTTCACTGTATCATATCTAAATTTTATCTTGTCTATTTAATTTTTTTTTAAATGCGTATTTGAATTATTATATATTTTTTATTTATTTTAGTTTACTCACTTGTTAGTTTCGTTAATTGTTAATTTGTATTGTTTAAAAGATTTATAGGTCATATGCTATGCCATATTTTGAAATGTTGACTTCTTTATTTAATTGTATAGCAATCACGATTAGGTATTTTATTTAGTTTGTATCTTTTTCTGCTAAAGATGGGGACGTAGCCGTCGAAATGCGCATCTAGTTATTAGATGCGTTGAGTTACGGTATTTGGGTGATATTTTATACTATTTGATAATCACTTCGATTCGTGACAGAGGTATTTTATTTAGTTTTTATCTTGTGCTACTGAAGATGGGGGCATATCCTTCGAAATGCGCATCTAGCTACTTAATGCTTTATGTTACGGTATTTAGGTGATAATCTATACTATTATTTAATACCGTAGTGATAACTTTTACAATTAAAAGCTTTGGATAGGGGATTTCTAATAGGGTACATATAGAAACTCTGAGCGGTCGATGAAATTTTGAAAGAGGTCAATTGAGAACAAACTTTTGAAAATCTCCGATCCCAGAATTTTCAAATAATAGCATGATAAATTAGGAGATTCCATCCTGCTGATAATTATATACGAAGAAAGTCAAATAACTGCAGCGAAACGCTAAGAGAAAAAAAACAATGTTTAATTAAAATTATTGAATAAATTGGACCATTCTTCGAAAAAAATTACGTATAAATAAAATTATTCATATGAAATTTGCTTAACTGTAATATAGTTAGAGTACTAAAGGAAATCTTTACATCGCTGAATGTTAAATCCTTTAAAAAAAATTTTTTTATCTTCATATGCAACATCGTAAAAAGCTCAAATTCTGGGACAGTTGATTAAAAATAATATTTTTATAAGAACCCATGAACATATTTACAATCTAATAATTTACTAGTTACATTACTGAGTAACTTTACATTAATATTGTTGTTTTGTTCTATTTAGTTGCCATTAGTTGTCTTAGAAGCTGAAATTTATAAAGGATTGGATACGTAATGTTGATACACAAAGGACATATTGCGAATTTGATGTTTTTCCTTCGAAATGCGCATTTAGCTAGTTAATGCTTTATGTTACGGTATTTAGGTGGTATTCTATACTATAATGTTCGATTGGTTATTTACAGTGACTTTTATTGGACTTGTAATGAATTGACGTGATTTTGAGTTAACCCAATGATAATTCTCATTGGAAATTGTTTACGGTACCGTACAATTTTCATATTGCTATATTAAAATGTCATCAATATTTAATAAAAATACCCATAAAGTAACTAATATAATTAATCGGAATAAAAAAATTTCTTCAGTCTAAAACTTTCCCTACCATCATACTACTAATACAGTTTAACGAAGCGAGGATATTTAAGCGAGAAATTCGTTAATTTGAACAGAGGTCACAAAAATGGCGGTATATGTTCATATTGGCATATGAACATATATATGGTAGTATATACGTTTGCTAGAAACACCCATATATGTTGGTTCATGACGGTATTTGTACATACAACACATAATGTTGTATTTACACGAATGATTAAACCTAAAACGTATACGGGTAAACATTGTGTTAATTGCGACAACAGAAGGGGTAAGCTATCGAAATTGCGATGAAATTTCTGTGAGGGTTGCTAAAGAATTATTTCGGTATACATATAGCACATTGAAAAATGATAATTATACGATATTTGATACAAAGACACCCTAACATATTGTTACTTGCTATATATTCTAGCACTAAGAACGGTAGTAGAAAAAAGAAAGAGGGTAGGAAAGGTAACTTGCATAGCTTTTGTAGATTTAGAAAAGGCATTTGATAATGTAGATTGGGACATAATGTTTAGAATTTTAAAAGAAACGGGTATAGATTATAAGGATAGGAGAATAATTTTTAATTTATATAAACACCAAACTGCCTTAGTTAGAATTGAGGGGGAAGAAGAGGTAGCAAAAATAGGGAAGGGAGTCCGGCAAGGATGTACACTCTCACCGTTATTATTTAATCTATATATAGAAGATGCAATAAACAAAGTAAAAGAAGAGTATAGTGTAGGTGTGAATGTACAGGGAGAGAAAATATATATGCTGAGATTCGCCGACGATATAGCTATATTGGAAGAAAGCGAAAAGAATTTAGAAAGGGTATTGAATGGTATGCAGGCAGTATTGACTAGGGATTTTAACATAAAAATAAATATAGGTAAAACTAAAGTGATGAGGTGTGACAAAAAGGAATGCAGTAGAAAAATGAGGATCACAATAGGAGATAATAGAATCGAAGAAGTGTCAGATTTTTGTTATTTAGGCAGTAGAATCACAAAAGATAATCGAAGCAAGGTAGATATAAAGTGTAGGATAGCACAGGGTAGGAAGGCATTCGTAGAAAAAGAACAGATTTTAAGATCAAATATTGACTTGGGTATTAGAAAAAGATTACTGAAGGTATATGTTTGGAGTGTAGCACTGTACGGGTGTGAGGCGTGGACTATAGGAAAGGAAGAGAAGCGTAGATTAGAAGCACTTGAAATGTGGTGTTATAGGAGGATGATGAGGATTGGTTGGGAAGATAAAGTAACAAATGAAGCTATACTAGAGTTAGTAGGGGAGAAGAGAAGTATCTGGAGAGTGTTACAGCGTAGGAGAGACAGATTAGTAGGGCATATTCTTAGGCATGGGGGGATTATGCAATTGATCATAGAAGGTAGAGTGGAGGGAAAGAGAGGGGTAGGTAGGCCTAGATTGGAGTATGTGAGTCAGATAGTTGAAGACGTTGAGATGAATAGCTATAGGGAGATGAAGGGATTAGCTCAGGATAGATCGGCATGGCGTGCTGTTTCCAACCAACCTTTAGGATTGCGGACTCTTTAACTAACTATGTATTGGTATCCTAAGTCAATAGGTTCATAAATAAAAATAAAAATCGTTTTTGAAAACGCTTCACAAAAGAAGTAAAAATGCTCTAGAATTTTCAATAAAAGGCATACAACCAACCATGCACATTTAACTTTGGCTTCTTCTCTATTAATAAGTGTTTATAAGTATTAATAAGGGATTCTTTGTTAATTCGCCCTAGTTACCCCAAATATAATTTGGATACATCTCAATTTTTTATATTAAACAGATAGCTTCACTTAGGACTACTATGTATTGAAATATTCGAATTTTTGCTTCGGAGGGCCATATATGAACAGTTTAAGCACAGAAATAAAATTACAAAATAAAGCGAACACAAATTAAAGCGAACGCAAAATTGATCAAATTCAATAAAGTTTGGAAAGTAGATCTATTAAAATATCCATCACTGTTTTGTATAAATCTAGGTAGCTGGGCGAGTCCCAAAATATTCAGATATTGCTCACTTTCTCACATTGAAAAACCATATTCTATATGGCTTAGATCAGGCATGGGCAGCCCACGGCCCGCGGGCCACATCTGGCCCTCGAGTAAGATTTATCCGGCCCGCCATTGAATTTCTACGTTGCATATTAAAACTTTGTGAAGGTAGAATCCTAACATGTCGAATATTTCCTGTACGATGGCGATCGACGAGATGGCGCTAGTAAATTCAGGAATATTCGAGATGCTTAGGCCACCCGCTATATAAGGAAGTCTGCCTTAAGATCTATTTGGAAGTGCGACAGTTGGGTTAATAGTGTTATGATTGGTTTGGAGCTCTGAAAAAAATTATTCCTAAAATATGTTGGGACCTTCAAGTAGTAAATACAGAAAGGCTGATCAAGAACGTCGTACCCTCCAGGAGAAGTGGACCCAAGAATATTTGTTTGTTATTTATAAGGACAAGCCAATTTGTCTGATATGTAATGAAGTCGTCGCGGTTTTAAAAGAGTACAATTTAAGAAGGCATTATAGCACCAAACATTTGCAAAAATACGAAAGTTTAACAGGGCAACTAAGAAGTGACAGAATCGAGAAGTTAAGAAAGAACTTAGCCGCTCATCAAAATATCTTTGTAGAAGAAGCTGAAGATATCGTTCGTGCAAGTTATGTTGTTAGTAAGAAAGTGGCGGAATATTCGAAGCCGCTCTCACAAGGAGAATTTGTCAAATAGTGCTTAATAGAATTGGCAAATATCTTGTGTCCAGAAAAAAGAAAAAACTTCGCAGAAGTTACTTTATCCAGAAGAACAGTCACAAGACGAATAGATGCAATGGCCGAAAACACAAAAGTCACTCGTGTGTTGCATTTTCTATAGCATTGAACGAAAGCACCGATATTAGTGATACAGCGCCACTAGCAATTTTTATTCGCGCAGTCGACCAAAATTTGAAAATAACAGAAGATTTGCTCGCGCTTCGAGCCATGAAAGACACTACAAGAAGAGAAGATATTTTTGAAGAAATTGTTAATGTTTTTAGTGCATTTAAAGAGAACTGGGCAGATGGAGCTCCCGCGATGATAGGGAAAAGTTTGGGAGTGGTGGCTAAAATAAAATCAGAATGATCACAGAGAAATATTGACATTAATAATCTGTTTACATTTCACTGTATAATTCATCAAGAAAACCTGTGTGCTAAATCATTAAAATTTAAGCACGTAATGGAGACAGTTGTTTCGTGTGTCAATTTTATCAAATTAAGAGGTTTGAATGACCGCCAGTTCCAGCAATTCCTGCAGGACTTGGAAACAGAATATGGAGACATTATTTTTCATTGTGAAGTTCGCTGGCTCAGTAAGGGCAAAATGTTGAAGCGATTTTATGAATTAAGAGAAGAAGTGCAAACTTTCATGGAAATGAAGGGCAGACCCGAGCTGGTCCAACCTTTGGGAGATCATGCATGGTTATCTGATTTTGCATTTTTGGTTGATGTCACCAGTTACTTGACAAATATGCAGAAACAAGGACAATTTGTCCATCAGCTATTCACCCATATAAAGTCTTTTCTAAGCAAACTTCGGTTGTGCGAAAATCAGATTCTCATGAGAAATACTTATCATATTCCCACCCTGGCTGCTCATAAAAATTTCAATAAGAATGCCCTAGCACAGGAACTATCTTTATTAAATACAGAATTTACATTCAGATTTAAGGATTTCCGTTCACGTGAACTTCAATTCCAAATATTCATGACTCCTTTCGACGTGGACGTGGAGCAAGTGGAAATGTCGCTTCAAATGGAATTAATTGAAATTCAGGCAGATGATGTTCTGAAAAGTCAGTTTCGTGAGGTACCCCTGCAAGACTTTTACGTGAGATATGTTTCCAAAGATAAATATCCAAATTTAATTCATTTTGTTTATAAAATAATGTCTCTCTTCGGCAGTACTTATTGCTGTGAGCATTTTTTTTCAAAAATGAATAACACTAAATCAAAAAACAGATCAAGGATTATCGATACTAATTTAGAAAACACCTTACGCGTAGCAACAACATCACTTTCACCAGATATTGAACTTCTTGTAAAAGAAAGGCAATCCCAAGTTTCTCATTAGTTAGAGTTGTAGCACTATGTGACTATGAGAAATTATTAAGTTATTTCTTTGTTGAAGTTTATCAGTTTAAGTTTTATTTTTTCATTATGTTATTGTAATAAAAACGCTAGGTATTTTTACATATCTGTACCTTCTCTTTTTTAATAAATATTATTACTATTATTATCAACTGTTTATATCCAGTTTAACAAACCTGATATTGTAGTACACGACAAGGTATTAAACGAGATAACTATTGTGGAAGTGGGAATTACATCCCAAGATAATTTGCATACAGTAGAAGTGGAGAAGAAGAGGAAGTATGATCTGCTGGCAAATGTTTAGCCCGTGGTCCACATTAATTTTTCTATTCGGCCCTCTACAAAAAAAGTTGCCCATGCCTGGCTTAGATACTTATAATCTAAATACATTTCCTTCCGATTTTCCTTGTAAAAATTGAATGTCTCCATGTATATGAAGATGACCTATTAGTCTACCTATCCTACACTCTAAACGATTTACAATTCTTTCATTAATTCCATTTGTCACTTTATATATTTATCCAATCTTCAATGTCTTCCCATAATATAATATTGTCAATGCTTCTACTTACATTCATTTTAATTGCGATAGAATGTTACACTCCATGCAAATACATTTAATTGACTTTTCCTAATACCTTAACCAAAATTAGAACTGAAATCATATTCTAATTCTACCAATACCTTTCTACCATATGCTATTATCTACCTTACTTCGCTTTTCTTGAGGAGTCTCCGTTGTAATTTTACTTAGTAAATAACAAAGATGATATACTTTCGCAATGTGGTCGCCGTTTGTTCTAAGCTTTATATTTATTTTCTGTACTTAAAATGTGATTTACAATCAACATTATTAATATTATTCTTACATTCTTCTCATATTTTCCAAAAATTACTTAAGAGCGAAAATTAACATACCACATTTTGTCTCACTGAATTTTTACTCACATAATTCTACTATTTTAGTTTTTAGTATAGTAAACATTTATTTCAGCTCTTAGAAAATATCGTGCAAATATATTATAGAATGCCATTTTGTGGACACTAGCACATTAAAAATACATTCGAAACTGTAAGGTCAACATTTCAAATTTGCACTCACCATTATCAATGCTGAAGGTCCCAAATGCAGAAAATGCTCCACTATGGCTAACAATCCCACTTAGAATGAACACCACGAGATGCAACATCGCTGTTAAAGTTAATGATATTGTTCACTACAAATACACTAAAGGTCTTTAATCCAACAGCTGGCGACAACAGGTCATTAAACACTAAGCAGCAGTTCACAGCAAATAATTTATTTATAACACATCAGTTTAGGTGTGATTAGATACTTCAGCTAACAACAAAAATATCAAAAAGAATTTGTAATATAACGATTCACTTTTTGATTCGGGTTGAATCAAAAGAAAAGAATGCTCAGTACGATAATGAATCGTTGTAAATACAAAGCGTAATCTGAACACAAATTCATCATTTGTTAGTCAAATAAATTTGTCTTGTAGTCAGCGTATAAATATTCAAGCAATTTGATTAATATTTTACTGTCCAACGAATGTATACGTTAATATGTAGTTTTTTTTATAATCCATGAACATTACATTGAACAATAGATCGCTTATTCGTCTCTGCTGGAGTTTTCTTCATTCATAATATTCAAGAAGGTTATTGCTAACGATCTTGGTTGCACAACCTGAAAAAAATAGAAGATGTAATGAAATACAAGATTGACAAAATTAACATCAAGATTTACGAAATATGTTTATTATGGCAAGCAAAATTGTTTATTATTTCTTGATGGCAAGCTCTTGATATTGAAAAATGAAGAATGTTTGTCTATAATTTAATTTTTGAGTTATTAGAATATTTTGTGGATTATGCTTTTGTTATATAACTGAACTAATTTGGAACGCAAGGCATAATATTAATATAATAAAAAAATATCAAATAAATACGGAAAATTTTCGTTTTCTATATAATCTCTTATTTTTAGTAAGTCTCTTTCTTAAGTCTCTTTATTTTGTAATAACTTCTAAGTTGTTCTAACTTCAGGTTGTTGGCGTTTGTTAGGAAATTACAATAAAGGCAATATTGTAAATTATAAATTTACAATTTAATAAACTATATAATCGCTTTACTATATTTTTATAACATTTCATTTGGATTTCTGGGTGAACCACCACTTCCGCTATTCTAATCATTTCCAAAATTAAATTAAATTTAGTCTCATATCATTCTTTACATTTCAAGTCATGATAATTCAATGTAATATATAATATAATGAACAATATTTAAGATATAATATAGAATATCACCCAAATACCGTAACAAGCATTAAGTAGCTAGATGTACATTTCAAGCGCTTTGCCACCATCTTCAGTAGCACAAGCTACAAACTAAATAAAATACCTCTGCCACGAAGCGTGACTGATATAATATTAAATAAATAAGTCAACATGACAGAAGTACTTCAAAATTGGCATATAATATGACCTATAAATCTTTTAAAAACAATACAAATAAAAAATTACAAATTACAATTTATAAATTAACGAAAATAACAAGTTAGTTAAAGAGTCCGCAATCCTAAAGATTGGTTGGAAACAGCACGCCATGCCGATCTATCCTGAGCTAATCCCTTCATCTCCCTATAGCTATTCATCTCAACGTCTTCAACTATCTGACTCACATACTCCAATCTAGGCCTACCTACCCCTCTCTTTCCCTCCACTCTACCTTCTATGATCAATTGCATAATCCCCCCCATGCCTAAGAATATGCCCTACTAATCTGTCTCTCCTACGCTGTAACACTCTCCAGATACTTCTCTTCTCCCCTACTAACTCTAGTACAGCTTCATTTGTTACTTTATCTTCCCAACCAATCCTCATCATCCTCCTATAACACCACATTTCAAGTGCTTCTAATCTACGCTTCTCTTCCTTTCCTATAGTCCACGCCTCACACCCGTACAGTGCTACACTCCAAACATATACCTTCAGTAATCTTTTTCTAATACCCAAGTCAATATTTGATCTTAAAATCTGTTCCTTTTCTATGAATGCCTTCCTACCCTGTGCTATCCTACACTTTATATCTACCTTGCTTCGATTATCTTTTGTGATTCTACTGCCTAAATAACAAAAATCTGACACTTCTTCGATTCTATTATCTCCTATTGTGATCCTCATTTTTCTACTGCATTCCTTTTTGTCACACCTCATCACTTTAGTTTTACCTATATTTATTTTCATGTTAAAATCCCTAGTCAATACTGCCTGCATACCATTCAATACCCTTTCTAAATTGTTTTCGCTTTCTTCCAATATAGCTATATCGTCGGCGAATCTCAACATATATATTTTCTCTCCCTGTACATTCACACCTACACTATACTCTTCTTTTACTTTGTTTATTGCATCTTCTATATATAGATTAAATAATAACGGTGAAAGTGTACATCCCTGCCGAACTCCCTTCCCTATTTTTGCTACCTCTTCTTCCCCCTCAATTCTAACTAAGGCAGTTTGGTGTTTATATAAATTAAAAATTATTCTCCTATCCTTATAATCTATACCCGTTTCTTTTAAAATTCTAAACATTATGTCCCAATCTACATTATCAAATGCCTTTTCTAAATCTACAAAAGCTATGCAAGTTACCTTTCCTACCCTCTTTGTTTTTTCTACTACCGTTCTTAGTGCTAAAATCGCCTCCCTCGTCCCTCTGTTTTTCCTAAAACCAAACTGATCTTCTCCTAGCCTTTCCTCTACTTTATTTTCTAATCTCCTATAAATAATCCTTAACAATATCTTCGATGCATGTGATAGTAGACTAATGGTCCTATAGTTCTCACACAAATTAGCTCCTATTTTCTTCGGCATTGTTACTATTCTACTACGCTGAAAATCCTGTGGTACTTCTCCCTTCTCATATATTTTACAAACTAACCTGTATAATCGCTCCTGCATTTTTTCCCCTGTAACAAGTAACAGCAAAAAATATTGGTTTGTGAAATATATTATATATAAATATATATACAAAAAATATTGCTTGTTACGGTATTTGGGTGATATTCTATATTATAATTTAACACCGCAGTGATAATTTAAAAAATATATATTTATATTTAAGATGGTCAAGGAAAATTCCGGGATCCATAAATATAAAAATTAATTAAAATATTAGCGCTACTGGTATTGTAAAAATCGCAATATAAAAAATTATTTACGAATTTTAAAAAGCATCAAAAATCTTAAGACTTAATCATTTTTGTTGCTTATGCAGGTTTTCAAGTTTGCTATGTATTAACCCAATAATACTAAGAACAATGGCATCAATGTATTTATTACCCAAACGTGACCCGCAGCTATCACAACCAATATTATAATAACATAAGCATGTGCAAAAGCAAAAGATATATAGATATCGTAATAGGCCTTTTAAAAATATTTTTTTTATAATTTAACATTATTTACTTTAAACAATAGAGTATTAGATCATATTACATAATATTAACTATATTGTTTCTGATAATAATTATTTCGGTATTTTCTTAATTTGCAAAACAGTTAATATACAAATAAATACGTATAAGGTAAAAATAAAATTACTCAAGTTAATGAAAGCAATTGCCAAATCAAATACCTATATAATAATAATAATAAATCCATTTATTGGCATATGCTAGATTAAGAAAATACAGCCAAAAGGAATGCCGTCAAATAATAACCCTTAAAATATATAAGGCACCCCCATATATGTTTAAACTATTATTTTTTAAATTCAGAACAAAGTGTTCGTTTAGGTACTGCGAGGTGAGGTGGTGAAATAAATGACAAAATCCGATTTTTGTTAAATAATAATTAAAATCGCAAACGACAATCAGACTACGTCAAATGTAGAATAGCGCAGAGGCTTTCGTAGTAGAAGGAGAAGTTCTAACAATAATTTAGGAAAAAATTAATCTGTGCCAAATAGAGGCGTTTGAAATGTGGTATTATAGGAAGGCAATGAGGATTGAATCCTCCTTAAAATTATTTATTGAAAACAAAGGCATTTGGAAAGTGTTAGAGCGGAAGGAATATGAAGAGGTCATCCATCTAGATATGTAGTTAGTTATACTAGGTAATGCTGAAGGAAACCAGGTTTAATAGATCCAGGTTACAAGGAAATGAAGGAGTTGGCTTAGGATAGATTGACATGGCCTGCTGTTTCGAGCAAAACCTTATGATTAACGTTTAATTATCAATGTTATAAATATACACTAGCGAAGTGTTAAGTTTTCATTACATTTTATTCTTAGATGATTTAACAATGCAATCCTCAGTACAAATTTAATGATATTTTTCGGCCAACCCGTGGATCCTTTGAAACACTAGATCTCGTATAATGTTCATAAATTTATAAATAATTCAATTATAGCCAGTTTTTCGATATTAGGTGAATCATATTAAAAATTATAAACAGCAACCAAAAACCGTCGAAAAAAGTATATATACATACCTTTAATTAATCCTCCAGATATCTTAACAATTTTATAATCTGCATAATGCCCAACTAGTTCCCAATACTTATTATATTCACTTATATAATTCACCAAATTACCATGTTTACCTTTACACAACTGAAATATTTTAGTGCACATGAACCATGAACGATATTTTCGTAACACTTTAAAAGAATCGTCACCAATTTCGCAAAAAGCCGAAAGTTTCGCGCACATAGAACTAAATCAACCGTTTATCAACATCACATCACGCAGACAATTACATCAAAAAACAAATGACCATTTCGCAATCACTTTTGTTCACTCCCAAGATGGTAGTACACTTGTTATCCACAGCAACATCGACGGGGGCATCCGCAACAACAAGCAACATCTCAAACGGGAGAGTAACGTTCTGTTGTGCACATACAGGTGGGACCTGTACTCTCTATCACGCACTCACCCACGGACACCGGCACTACGTGCAACAAAGACGGCCGCTGTTGTAGGATGCAACAGTGTGTACGTCCTGTGCGATAGCGTAGCAAGGACGACCGCCACGTAGCCAGCAGTGATGGTTGCTCCGTGCCTAGCCACCAACCGTTCGCGAATGATGCTGCCCGATTCAACTGCCGCCACCGAATGTGGCACTCGTGCTGCTGTTGCGGCTGCCGTGTTCTGTCTTCGGTTCACTGTTCGTTCACTGCTACAGCTGCAGCTACAGCACGGACAGGATCATCAGCATCAGCAGTGGTGGTAGTGTGTGCTGTAGTACTACGTTGTTGAAGTGAGCAATGCACCGAGAGCAGCGGTTATATCAAATACAGGTTCGGGCAAGTCATATGACGAAGAATATTTGCAGATAGAATTGATATTAGACTATTCCTGAAACTATTCTTTTTCTTGAAGATATGCGAAAAAATTATTGTGTGGATGATGTTATTATTAATGAATACTTAAAGCGTATGTCTCAGAATCCTTAAATGGTAAATTCTTTGGGCAAAAAAAAAGGTACAGGTATGTTTAAGTCCATTGGAGCGAATTACGTTCACGGTAAATTTGCATATTTTGAGGAATGAGGGTTTTTAGGCCTTTTTATGGTGGAAACTTTAACATTGAATTGGAAAAACCAGGCGGAAACATAGTAATTGCTGAGAAATATGCAAATTTATGCAAATTTTTTTTTTGAGGAAAATTTGCAATTTTCACAGCAATTACTATGTTTCTATGGTTGGTAACATTTCGGACACAGATACGACCCATCATCTGGCGGTATCAACCCCCATTTTTGCAACTCGCCCAAAACAACATCTTTCGGCTGCCTACACAAGTCGTTGATGGTCAACAGGCTTAGCGGCCATTTTTTTATCCCATCGGATTCCACACTAAAAAAAAATAATCACGAATTTTTTGTATAGTCCACCAAAAAATGGAAAAAAATCGTGACCTGACCTGACCTGACCTGACCTGACCTGACCTGACCTTCCTGGACACAGAAAAATTAACGCCGGATTTTTAGGAATTGTTACCGTAAACCACATTTTACCCAGTTCATTTATTGCGAGTTATTTTGAAATTAAATTAAAGGAAACTGAAATTTATTTTCCTATAATTTGGATTTATTTCTTTTCATTTCGTGATAATCAACGAATTTATACTTTATAGTTTATACTCACATTTCGATTAATTTTTAATTATTATTAGTTGTGTTATATCGTCATGGTTAAAAATTCCACTATATGCATAATATAATAAAATAAATATGTAAATAAATAATTGTAAATGAATGATGAATTATAATTTTGCTATTAATCTCATATTAAATTCAACATGATATTATTATCTTGTTATATTTCTGTGGTTACAATCGAAAGGATCACGTTGTGTGATGAAACGTCAAATTAATAATTTAATTACATAATTGTTTTTTTAATTCTCTGAAGAAATATTGTAATAGAATGAACATTTTTACCTTAATGCTATAAGTAAGCAAAATTCTATGCAAACTGTATGTCTTTGTTTATATTGAACTAATTTATTCGATTTTCATTCATATTCAAATCATCGAAAATATTCGGGTTTTAATTAATTAAATTATAATCTGACTCATCCAATTTCTACTTAAATAAATAATTTTTTATGTGTATTATTAAATATATCACATCATATTATAAAATATAACTATAATATAAATATGTCACGTAAGATTTAGTGTTATGTGTGGTACAAAAAAGTATAGAAATATATAAAATGGTTTGTATTTTATTTATTTATATTATAAATTATATTATGGTATTCGTATTATTTAAATTGATCAAATTTGTCAATAAACGATTGAAACAATATGTCAATAAATCCAATAAATGAAATAGAACGCTATATAATATAATATAATAATTAATAAAAGTTTATTTAAAAAAAATTGTTTTATTACTCAAAATATATACTTATTATAGATTTACAATAAATCTAGACTTAATTATTTTTTGTTTAAAAAAAAAACAACGTTTCGATAAAGAGGTAGAACAAGAAGTATCGCAATTACGACTTATTTATAACTCTTCAATCACAATTAAATAATAATATTAGTAAAATGCTTAGTTAACATATTATAGTTTCTGCACTAGTGGTAATTAAAGTACTTCATAATAAAAGGTTCGTATAACATTTTTATATAACACATGAATTTATCTAATAATGTGAAATCGCGTTTGTTGATTTCTACTATTTAACGACTAATTCCAACCAGTTACGAATAAATAGCATAGTATTGATGTGAACTGTAAAAATTTAATTTTTAAAATCTTGTCATTTGTTTAAGAAAAATGTCAAAATATTCTCTGAAGTATTGATAAAATATAAAAAACAAGAAATCAACTAATACTGTTCAATTAATTATTTGATAGTAATTGAAGTTTTTTTTATTCTGATTTATAGAAATATATTGTTCATTCGAGGTTATTATTAAATACAGTCATGCAATACACTTATTTTTAATATTATTTAAAATAATAAGTGCAGTTTTAATTCTTTTAATATTTAATTTTTTTTTTACATTCATGACATCTTAAGAATACAACCATTTGAATTGCGATTAAAAATAATCTGACAGGTTGATGCAATTAATATGTTGTCAGTTCATTGTAAATATTAATTCTTGACATTTTGGATATACCAAAAAGATATTTATTAACAAAACGTTTACTATTACAAATAACGATGTTATAACAACATTTTTGAGAATTAATATTATTTGGTTCTAGCTGTGCATAGCAATAATAACTAAATTAGTGTAAAAAATATTTCATCATTCAGTTGTTCATTTTGTTACTTCATTTTGGTTAATGACGTTTCGTCAAACTTTTATTTATACGCTTACTATAAATTGTGTAAATTCTTCGATCTTTTAGAATAATTTCGATCTTACAATTTAATTGTTAAAAGGAATAAGAATTACTCCTGATTTATTTCGAAAAAAATTATTTGGATTTCAATTTCATGGAACTAAATATATTAATAAAATTTATATAATAATACGAACAAAAAGAAATAATGAAATTTAGTAATTTACACTAAAAGACAGTAGTAATGTTTCAGTATAGAAGTTTCGTGTATTGTGTATATATAATACACAAAAATACATATAAATAAAAAATATAAATAAAAAAATACATATATATGTAATACACAATAACTGCGTGAATTGATGTGGCACTTTCTTACTTTCTTATATCGAGGCATTATAATTGTCTTCGCGTGTACAACATCAGAGATTTAATTTCAATTTTATCTTCAATTCGTCATTGTAGTTAAGATTGATTTATTTACTCTTTTTACATTTCTTTAGCACGCAAAATATTACGTTTATTCATTTTTTTAACAGCATATGATGTTATCAATTTGTTCGAACCTGAAATTGGCGGCCACAGCCGACTGTAACCGGAACCTATTCGTCCTTTATATCCTCATGCGTGTACTGAATATAGGTATGAAGATTTTGTACAAGAATTTCTGTGTGTTATTCTCTACCATCCACGTAACGTCGAACTGGTACATTATCTAATCACAAGATATTAAGTAAATGGCAATTGTCGTTCTAATTGCGAATTAATATTTTGTATATGAGGTTATTGAAGAAATAAATAAATGAAATGATTCATTTTTGGGTAAGGGTAATGTATGAAAACAATGCATTTTTTAAAGGGGTTAATGGTCATCGAGATATCGATTGGTGGTCAGATTTGTTGACGCTATTTTACCTATTTCAATAATTTGGTAGAAATAGAAGTCACTTAAAAACCTTTTTTTATTAATCATTTGATATATTATTTGATATAAAATTATCACTACTGAAGATTGGGGCATAGCCTTCGATATGCGCATCTAGCTACTTAATGCTTTAAGTTACGGTATTTGGGTGATATTCTATACTATTTGATATAGTATTTTAAAAAATATTTTATATATTTTTATACAATATAATATTATTACGATATTTAAAAATATAGATCAATGTTTAAAATCACACACTTATTACATTATTTGATAAAAAATATTACTTTTTCAATTATCTGCTACATTTAATTTATAACATTATTTATTTTTTAAGAATTGCGTAAACCAATTCGAAAAGTTCAAAGAAAATTCAAGAGGAATTTTTAAATGCTCAATTTTAAAAGCGCCGATATAAAATGTTACATCACTCTGTGAGATTTAAAGAGAAATTTGTAAATCTGCATGGCCGTAAATTTGTAGAAAAATTAAATACAATTTAAAATACTTCTAAATTAGGGAATAATATAAAAATATTGCTAATTAATAACGGTTCTTTAAATTTCAGTAAGCCGCAATATAATAATTATTATTTTTAATATTATAATTATTTTAAAATGATGTTAACTATATAAATAAATTAGAATATAAAAATACAGTAAATGTACGTATGATATTCAATTAAATTATAAATTCTATATACATAAAATTTTAAGCTTAAATCTCATACAATATCTTAATAAGACACATTACAAAATAAAAAATATTCTTGTTTTGTGATTATTTTCTCCTTCTGCACTAAAGGTATGTTTTTACATTATTTAATGATTGAATAAACTCATAATTTCGGATATATTTTCTTTAAATACATATTTAATAATGTACAAGATTAATCATTCATTAAAAATTATACTCAAATTATTGATTTACTGAATCGATTTATAAGAAATATCACTTTTCATGAATAATTAAATTTGTTGTTTCAACACATTTTTTGGAATAAATTCGCTCAATAACAAAGTTGTCTATTCATAAAAGAATTTTAAAGGAATTCATTAATTCAGCAATTCGAATGTCTCTAATAAAGCTACAGTAGCGACACTTGCGACTGGTCTGCGCACTACAAAACAGGGAACCAATTTGTGTTATCTCTATAGTGTAAAATAAAGACACTCTTTCATCTCTGAAGAAGTTTGGGATTTTTACGAACACTGATACTAGAATTAGAAAAATCCGATTGAATACAATATGTGATTGTTGAAATCTCCGATTGTGAGAAAAATAATTCGAATAATTCGAAATAAATAAATATAGCGTTGTTGTTTTCAAAATATAACACCACAGAAGGCAATTGGCGAGCAGAGGAGAGGTGGGTAGACCCAGATTAGAGTACGTACGTCAGAAATGAAGAGGTTAACGCCAAGTCGCGGCCTGTTACCATCACTTACTAATATTTCGCGTGTAAATCAACTCAGGTTGAACAGTATTTAGTTTTATTTCTTCTCATCGCAAGAGAATTGGCGTTGATGTCAAATAGACCGGCAGAAGTTGGCTTCCAGCAGATGCAGTGACAAGGCACCCTCCGGAAACAACTGCGGTAATTTCCCGGCGGTTGTATTTGTTATGTGGCTCCGACGGCAGGTCTTCGCCGTTGATAATACGTCTGCTAATTCCGCTATACCTCTATCCTACCATATCCTGAACTCGTCTTCAGTCATAAGTCACAAACATCCGTAAATAAAGAGCAATCTATTCTAGTTTCATTTCCGTTATCTAAGTGTTAGCATAAAGAAAGATCCAATACTAGATTAAGACTGATGAAAATTTATATGTATTATTAGTTTTTTGAAAATTAATATTTGTTATATTTTAGGAATATTTTTAGGATATTTGAACCTTTTCGCTAATACGAAATTTGGGCATATTTTTGAAAAATACAATAATTGTATAATAATACTCAATTATTGAGTGCCAAAAAAACAGCAATGGTCACATGCAACAATTTCTATATTATTTTAAATTCTAGAAACTTAAAAATGAAACGTATAATTATTTCTTTCCTAAGTGATGCATTGAAAATAGCTACATTTAAAAGATTACATAAAAATAAACCAAAATGAACCATAATTAAATTTAAAAATCATAGACATTTGTTAAATATGTATATAAAAAACTAATGATTATATTAAAATGAAGATTTATATGATATTATATAAGGGTTAATATAATTTAAATGAAAAGTTATAAAGTACATAAGTTATATAAGTTGTATTTATCATTTAAGAATCTGTTTTGTTATAACAATTCGTATTTTTAATTACAATTGTAATATTCATATTAAAAAGAGTATCCAAAAATTACAATTTATCTAACATCATTTCGTACCCATTGACCTTTTTAAGTCAAATAAAATAATTTTCGCATTTATTTCTTAATGATATGTCATGATTAAAGCTCGGATTTATATGCAAGAAATTTGATTAAAATATGCACATATATATGCAGCTATTTTGGCGAAATATGCAGAAAAATGCTCAAAATATGCAATGATATGTGCAAAATATGCACAATATAAAACAAAATATGTCGTGAAATAAAATATGATGCCCAAAAATGTAATATGCATAAGATATGCAAAAACAGTAAAATTTGCAAGATATGCAAAAATATGCATTTTACATATAATCCGAGCTTTGATGATGATTGATGATTGATGATGCCTTTAATGTATTTTTAATGAATTCTAAATTCCCTAAACCTATTCCTAAAGAAATTAAATGTCATTGTATTTCAAAGAAAGTTAAATAATAAAATCCTAAAATAATATTTTTCCATCCAAATATGTCGTGAAACAAGATAAATATGCACAAAAATGCATTTTGCATAAGATATGCAAGAAAAAGCTAAAATATGCAAGAATATATGCAAAGTAGGCACAATAATAAATAAAATAAGTCGTGAAATAAGATAAATATGCACAAAAATGCATTATACATAAGATATGCAGGAAATAGCTAAAATATGCAATAATATGTGCAAAATATGCACAATAAAAACAAAATATGTTGTGAAAGAAGATAAATATGCACAAAAATGCATTTTGTATAAGATATGCAAGAAAAAGCTAAAATATGCAATAAAATGTGCAAAATATGCACAATAAAAAACAAAATATGTTGTGAAATAAGATAAATATGCACAAAAATGCATTTTGCATAAGATATGCAAGAAAATGCAAAAATATGCAATAACATGTGCAAAATATGCATAATAAAAAACTAAATATGTTGTGAAATAAGATAAATATGCACAAAAATACATTTTGCATAATATATGCAAGAAAATGCTAAAATAGGCAATAATATGTGCAAAATATGCACAATAAAAAAACAAAATATGTTGTGAAATTAGATAAATATGCACAAAAATGCATTTTGCATAAGATATGTAAGAAAATGCTAAAATATGCATTTTGCATATAACCCGAGCTATAGTCATGATCTATCAATAGTAATGTCCTTCCCATTACATCTCCATCTTTCCTAATCCCCTTCTTAAGCAACCAACGCGAAGGTCGCAATGCAAGTTCATCTACTACACAGAACACCTACTTATACATACTATAATGATTCATTACGTGTTGAATAGTATTGTGATCAAGTTACCGTCTTTGTCGCGGCATTCGGTAGGGCCATCTCCTCCCTCGCTAAGAGGTATATAATGAGCCGTAACTCGATATCGTATTAAAGGGAGTAAGTTCGCAACAAGGCAACACACGACATACTCTCACTCGGAAGGAACCACCGCCGGGACTCGGGACCGGGAGAAACCAATTCAGGAACCAAGTTAGTATATTGTAATGTATAGGATAGGAACAGCACTGATCTTAACGCGCGAGTCACTGTGTGGTCTTGTTGAGAAAATTAATTATTATGACGATAACTACTGTTGTGTTCCTCTTCAGCTAGAACTATAATACGACCTTACGCATGGGCCTTCAAGATGTTGCCTCGATTTCGCAGAAATCCTCTGTATTAAAAGAGAAACATTTAGAACATTTACTTTGATTGAAAACTAACATCTGATTCAGTAACATAAAATAATTGTATTTATGTGAACAAAATTGATGGTATTTGGGTGATATTTACGGAATTATTTAACACCGCAATGACAAATTTACTACAGATTTATTTCATGTATGATTTTCACAAATCTTACAATTATTGTAAATAGTCAAATCTTCCGCAGAAAATTTATTAATTTCTCTTGCCATACAAGACCTAACTAATAAAATAAAATAAATATTATTGCACGTTAAAAATATTAGCTATTAATTTATTTCTACCCGAACTGCAATCTGTCAAATGTTTCTGTTTTCCTAGCAAACTATTCTAAGGGTCTTATTACGCTGCACTGCAGTATAGATTGCAGGATAAAACAATGTAGACTTTTAAAGCTGTTATTACACTGCACTGAAATTTAACCCAGTGTGTTGAAATTGATGAAGGACTTGTCTGCATGTAGAATAGTAATTAGCGTATACCAAAGGAACTGGGGCCTGTTGCTATGTACTGTTGTTAAAAGGCTTTAATTCTGCAGCCCGGACTGCGTAATGAGGCCCTTATTACATCTTCAGTTGTCAATCATTTCATATTTCAAAAGCTTTTATTCTTAGTTTAGTTGTTCACAGTTCACAAACGTAAAATATGATACACTCAAAAATATACCATTAAAATACCAACAAAAATTTTATTTTTTTTTAATTGTTTAGCCGTATCAGAAAATTTACTCTGAAATTATGAATTGCATATCTTCATGGCATATATACAACAGCATTATTTTATGATTTGCGGCAATATAGAATACTGCTAAAAGTTGCAACAATGGATGGATAGGGGGAATTGTGAATAATCCGAAAGGGTTGCTCAATATATAATACTACATATAGCAATGCATGAGGCTAACTATCTTGTACCACTGAAGCGACTTCCGGTAATAGATATGGCGCAGGTAAACGGATACGCTTAATTTATGATATTATGCAACAAGGTGAAATTAGGTGGGATAACTTGTGTACTATAGCCATACATAATATCGCATAGACAAACAGTTTTGTTTGTAGAAAAGCTAGACTAAAGAGAATATGTTGTAATATTAGTGTAATAATCAAAATTAAACGTTCAATAAATATTTAATTATACAATGCGCTTCTACAATTTCTACAGTTTCGTCAAAATTGCATTTTGAAATAACAAAAGTGTATAACAATATCGAATAAATACTATATTTATTTTGTTAAATTTTCATAAATACGAAATATATTCTGATTATATATTTGGTCGATGATTAAGTACAAATTACATATTAAATATTCTATTATATTCCACTTATAAATTACACTTTAACAAATTACGTTTAATTACACCAAACTCTGAGCTTTAAATTTTTTAGCAATTATGGTATTGAAATTATCAAGAAATTACAGAAGTCTAAACAGGTCAGAGTAGATGTCGATAGGTTAAAATTAGCTGATGTATGTGAAAAGTACAAGCAGAAAGTAGAAATCATGGCTAATGGAACATCTAGGAACGACATAGATTGCGAATGGAGGGAAATCAGAAATGGGTTAACTACAGCAGCAAATGAAGTATTAGGCACAAAGAAAAGGGCAGGTAGGAGGGAATGGATCACGGAAGAAATAGTTAAAATGATAGAAGCAAGAAGGAAAATTAAAATTGGAAACACAGAAGCAGGACAGAAAAAATATAAGGAACTAAGGAACTTAATTAATAGGAAATGCAAGCTAGCGAAAGAAGAGTGGATAAAAGGAAATTGTGAGGATATTGAGGAGGATATGAGAAGAGGTAAAGTAGATTTGGGCTACAGGAAAATTAAGTCACATTTTTCTAAAGTAAAACCAAAGGGTAACATTATATGTGATAAGCAGGGTAAGGAACTCACAGAAAATAAGGAAAAAGCTAGAAGATGGAAGGAGTATCTTGAAGATTTATATAAAGGTAGGCAGGACATGGAGGAGCTAGAAAATGTGGAACAGATAGATGAGGATGACTTAGGTCCTAGCATACTTAGGTCAGAGTTTCATAGAGCATTAAATGATTTACGGAATAACAAAGCAGCGGGGATTGATATGATACCAGCCGAATTAATAAAACACGCAGGGGAAAAAATGCAGGAGCGATTATACAGGTTAGTTTGTAAAATATATGAGAAGGGAGAAGTATCACAGGATTTTCAGCGTAGTAGAATAGTAACAATGCCGAAGAAAATAGGAGCTAATTTGTGTGAGAATTATAGGACCATTAGCCTACTATCACATGCATCGAAGATATTGTTAAAGATTATTTATAGGAGATTAGAAAATAAAGTAGAGGAAAGGCTAGGAGAAGATCAGTTTGGTTTTAGGAAAAACAGAGGGACGAGAGAGGCGATTCTAGCACTAAGAACGGTAGTAGAAAAAAGAAAGAGGGTAGGAAAGGTAACTTGCATAGCTTTTGTAGACTTAGAAAAGGCATTTGATAATGTAGATTGGGACATAATGTTTAGAATTTTAAAAGAAACGGGTATAGATTATAAGGATAGGAGAATAATTTTTAATTTATATAAACACCAAACTGCCTTAGTTAGAATTGAGGGGGAAGAAGAGGTAGCAAAAATAAGGAAGGGAGTTCGGCAGGGATGTACACTCTCACCGTTATTATTTAATCTATATATAGAAGATGCAATAAACAAAGTAAAAGAAGAGTATAGCGTAGGTGTGAATGTACAGGGAGAGAAAATATATATGCTGAGATTCGCCGACGATATAGCTATATTGGAAGAAAGCGAAAAGAATTTAGAAAGGGTATTGAATGGTATGCAGGCAGTATTGACTAGGGATTTTAACATGAAAATAAATATAGGTAAAACTAAAGTGATGAGGTGTGACAAAAAGGAATGCAGTAGAAAAATGAGGATCACAATAGGAGATAATAGAATCGAAGAAGTGTCAGATTTTTGTTATTTAGGCAGTAGAATCACAAAAGATAATCGAAGCAAGGTAGATATAAAGTGTAGGATAGCACAGGGTAGGAAGGCATTCGTAGAAAAAGAACAGATTTTAAGATCAAATATTGACTTGGGTATTAGAAAAAGATTACTGAAGGTATATGTTTGGAGTGTAGCACTGTACGGGTGTGAGGCGTGGACTATAGGAAAGGAAGAGAAGCGTAGATTAGAAGCACTTGAAATGTGGTGTTATAGGAGGATGATGAGGATTGGTTGGGAAGATAAAGTAACAAATGAAGCTGTACTAGAGTTAGTAGGGGAGAAGAGAAGTATTTGGAGAGTGTTACAGCGTAGGAGAGACAGATTAGTAGGGCATATTCTTAGGCATGGGGGGATTATGCAATTGATCATAGAAGGTAGAGAGGAGGGAAAGAGAGGGGTAGGTAGGCCTAGATTGGAGTATGTGAGTCAGATAGTTGAAGACGTTGAGATGAATAGCTATAGGGAGATGAAGGGATTAGCTCAGGATAGATCGGCATGGCGTGCTGTTTCCAACCAATCTTTAGGATTGCGGACTCTTTAACTAATGGTATTGAAACCAATGTATTCTACATCATATATTCAAGAATAATATTAATTTTGTACTTAAAAATTTAAGTTTTCGAAATATGTGTTAATATCTTTATTGCTTTATCGGTAATGTACATACAGCAAGGTAGAAAATATACATTCTAAATTTAAAAAGTAAAAAATTCATAGTGTAAGTAATAGTTCAAATTCCATTTTATCGGGCTATCAGGACCCAATTCAAATACCCATCCGATTTTGGCGGGCATTTGATGGTTATTTGCATTGGGTCCTGATGTCCCGATAAGGTGCAATTTAAACAATAATTCTAATATTTATATAATTAATAGTATAAATAAATTTGTCATATAAAATATAACATATTACGTTGTCAACAATGGTTACTACGTGATAATTCATTCTATAAGAAGTAGGAAGATTACTTTGTTTTATTTATCACTATAATATATTTATTGACGACTATAGTTTCGTTCTTCTAGAAAACCTTATCAAGTCTGAAAATACAATAACAGTTTGTCTATTTATATACACAACTTATACAATATTTTGGGCTTAAGACAATAAATAGCGATGAAGAAACGCGAAATCTACTTGGTCGTTAATTAAGTTACAATGCGGTTTTTTTTTGGTGTTTACAGATTTCCAGGGATTCTAATATATATAATTTTAAGCTATATTTCACTAGAATCAAAACATACCTTCCTGTCAACTTCAAATTTTTAACTTAGCTATTTAAATCTACTCGATTCCACACGGTGCATAGCACTCAAGGTAATAATTTTAATATCCGTAACATCGAATCACTTTTAATCAAGTTCCGTTTTCTTCCGTTCGTTTACCGGTTAGGAGTTAATCCGATTGAAAGCAATAAGGATCCTTCACAACAGAAGACGAAACAGTGACTTGAGAGCAACTTTCTACAAGTTAAGATTTAACCTTATATATAGTGAAAGAAATTTATTTATTAAATTATTTATGTAAAATTAATTAATGACGGTAGTATTTTTTTTACTACGAATAAGAATTTTATTTGTTCTATTATACAGAGAATATATGTGGCTTGCGCTGACATGGTAATAATTATTATATAATTAATAATAATAATTATGAACACAGACTAAATGTTAAAAATAAATCCATTTCTCTTCTGGTAAATGACCCAATAGTAAATACAAATATAGAAGTATGAAAACAACTCTCCAAAAATTATTAACTAATATTGTAAATAAGTGAATAAGATAATTAGAGATATATAACAAGTAAAATAGTGATCAGAATATAATAGATTTCAAGAATAATTACGTAAAATATTAGGTGGTATAAATATTAATAGGAAATCTCAACTAAAAAAATTAATACAATTAATTGCCGATAAAACAGATAAAAAAAAAATGTCACATTGCTTTTGTTTCATTCACATACCTAAAAATTACAACAATTATCACATTAATTAAAAGTATTCAATATCTCTTCCATATTACCTTCCATGATTTTTCCAATCATCGATGGTCACTTTATTAAACCATTCTTCCGCAAGTTTTGTCAATTTTGTCTGACCCTAGATATTTTGGTTCCAAAAATATTCAAACACGTTGTACCCAATTTCACGGGCTTCGCTTCGTAATTGTTTCCTTGGTTTGACCATTCTAGCAGAAACAAAGCACAAGTACTGAACAAAAAAAAATTGAAAATATACTGGCCGCTTCAACACCCCGAAACCTTATGCTCGTGAAGAGATGTTCGCCACTGCATTTTTGTCATTTGAGGGTGTGGTCAAAATTACTGCAATGTTGTCATATCGACAGCCAACAAATACAGATAGTATTATATTAGCATAATTGATCAAAACAAATAATAAATAACTGGAAACTTTTTACTAAATAGTGGACTTTAATCGAAGCCGTATATATTCATACATTACATAATCTCAATGTGAATTTTGCTATGCAGTTTACAATTTGAGCACTTTGTACTGAAGTTTTTTATTCATATATGGCAACAATGGTACTGGAAGCTCAACCCTTATGCGCAGTAGAGGATGAATTAGGTCCGCCAAGTTATAAAAAATGACCTATTTATTAACTTACATTTAGATTTTGTTATTACAATAAAATATCTTATAATATTAATTTTATAATGGATTATTTGATTATTAATGGCGCGAGGATTAAGAATTTCTTATAAATTTGTTAAATACAATTCAAACTCACCGATGCTATAAAATGAATTGTCAATTAACAAAGTCATATAATTCTCTATTAAATTTTCGGCATTTGTTTCATTCTTATTGGTAATCTGTTATATAATTATAGTGGCTAAACTATTAAAATATTTTGCATTATTTGGTATTGCATTAGACCTTATTTATCTCTGGTTTGTAATTATGAATCTCCGAATTTTTTTTTGCAAGTATTTTTTCCTTTTGTTTTGTTTACATCTACAAGTCTTGTTTTAAAGACTTGTAGATACTAGGTACCGTTAACACCGACAATTGCTTAAAATTTGGTGTACGTCTATGCAGATGCATAATGATACGAATTGCTCGTTTTTGAATAATTAAAACTGATTTTGCTGCGGGTTCATTGTTACTTGTTCATTGTTCATACTATATCATTTTCTTTGTCTTTTCTACTTGAAATAATATCCTTTTGGGTATCCATTATAATAAACTGTCGTAATTCCATTAAAACAGTAACATATTAACCGTTAGTTGGCGCTGTAGAAATAGAACAAGTGAATGAGTGCCTCTGCCGGATATTTATATGATAAAAATCCATTATGGCGGCGGTATGAATGTGACATGGCGGCAAGTGCGACAGTGACAGATGCGCGTCACTAAGTGGTGCGAGCCAACAGGTCGTCAGTCATTTGTTTCCGAACTGGTCGCGACTAGTACTACCTAGAATAGTTTTTGTTTCTTTTACAATATAATATCTCCGTACACTCGTGTAAATAAAAGCACGCTTAATACGTACCTGTTAGAAAAGGATATGCATTTCATTTTCTAGTTCTGCCTGAAAAGGACCAGATAATGAAACTTGAAACTTGCATTGAGAAAATTGAAAAAGAATCGATTGTATGATAATCGTTCGATTTGAGAAATGGTCACATATTGTTTATTTCGATATATATTATATTATCTTTTTCTAAAAATATGTTTAAATGTAGGATAGTATAAAGGAAATAGTATAACAGAAAGGCTTTCATAGAGGAAACAAATTTTTATTGATTATCATCGACTTAATAAGGAACAGGTCCAAATTATTTGTGTGGCTAAGTAGAATGGACAATAAAAAGGAAGAAATCTAACTATAAATCTCTTAAAGTTTCAATTTATAAAAATTTCATTTATTGAACTTTAAGAATTTGGTATATATTCTAAAAATTATAAAACTTCCTTAGAATCGAAATAAATAATTTTAATTACATAATTTTAATTATATGTTAGTATTATTATTAAATATGCTCCAAAACTGTGGTGTGAGATCCAATTTCACGTCCTCAGTGTAAGAACGAGAAACCATCAAGTATTTAAAATATAACAGTGTGTAACTAATGCAGAATTTGTTCGGACTTTAAATCGTATAAGTAGACTCTGTAACAGTTTGTACAAAGGACTCGTGGATAACATAAACCTCTTTTGTAACAGCAAACCAGCGATATGTAGTTCACCTGCGAACCGTTCACTCTGAACGGTTCAATCCAATGACTGTGACGATGTTTTGCAACGACCTATAGGTCACTATGACCTAGTTCGTGAACTCTCAACTAGATGGTGCACGGTGTACGTATTGATGTACTTGTATTATATATATACTTGCAGTATAGTATACATTACATATACAGTACTAACATTTATTTAGTGATAAAGTGTGTTGGTGAACGGAACGAAATTATATTTCCTTATATATATGTTTTGTATAAATTATAAACATTGTGTTTTTTCTTCGTCGTTCTTAGTTCAAAATAATTATTTTAATATATATATTTAGTAAGTCCTGGTAAAACGGGTTGATAAATAAAGTTGGGTTGTAGGTACTTCCTTTTATTGTTAGAATTTTTTTAGATGCATAACAAGATCTCGTTATTACATTGAATTTTTTAAACTCTAACACATAAGTTTCCTATGTATATTATATAACGCTAGTAATTAGATGTGTTTATTACATTGTACTTATTATTTATTCTTTGTCTTGTTGTAGTACGTTCTGAGGATAGATTAGCAGCTAATCCGAAACCGGTAAAGATTAAGCATCTAAAAAAATTCTAACAATAAAAGGAAGTACCTACAACCCAACTTTAACTATTGTAATATTTCAATTTATTTATTTTTTACCATTTAATATTTTTATATTGAGGAAAAACGGGATTATTTTCAGTATGTGCGTATTTCATATAGGTCGTGAACTAGTTCATTTTAGAAAGATGTTAGTAGTTCACGACCTATAATTCGTGAACGGTACATTGAAATGAACTACGAACTACGAACTAGGTCCTCAAAGTGACCTACAGTTTGCCATCGCTACAGCAAACTAACCTTCAAAAATATTTAGAATATATTTACACACAGGCTTTTATCAGTAAATTAAAGAGGAAGAATGTTGCGTGCAAACTTTTCTTTGTAATATGTACAGTGATAATGTACGATTATTTCCCTAGTTTTTTTTTGTTTTTTTATTTAGTACTCTTTTGTTATATGCATTTTAAAACTGAAATGAATTCTGAAATAAATAGCGGCATCTAAAATGGTCAACGTTGGCCGCTGACTGCCCATGTGGGAATTATATAAATAAAAAATAAATATAAATGATTTGAGTGAGAATGATCAATCATCAGATTTATGTGTGTATAAATTCGTATCTACAATAAAACTACAAAAATTCTCAAACAATAAAAATTTGTTGATAGGACGATGGCGAGCGATTTCTTGATTCTTCCATTCTATTTTCTGCTGCTGGTATTGAATTCAATTTGAGGGTATCTAACGCAGTAACAAATCATATTATCGTCTACAAGGTTACAGGCATTGATCAAATCGGCCCGGATTGCAGGAACACCGCTGAAAAGTGAAATGCAGCGGTGCTTGATCTAATTTCAGTATACCTCAGCATTCTACTGAACTCTATACTTTAATAACAGTGGCATCATAGCGACAATTCGTTTCTTCTTCAGAAAAATAATACCGCGATGATTACATGCGCAATAAAACGATTGAAAATTGTTTTCATAGAAATGATAAAAAAACGGGAACATTTTATGATATATTGACACCTACGTACTAATTGATCGATATTAAATAGATTCTATACTGCGATTAGAATCGTGGATTTTAAAGCTAGAATTTATTTATTTTGTAATCGGTCAAATATTTGAAAATTTTCCAAATTTATGCCAATATGTATAATAGTATATCAATCACAATTCGTGACAGAGGTATTTCATTTTGTTTTATCTTGTGTTATTGAACATGGGGACATAGCCTTCGAAATGCGCATCTAGCTACTTAATGCTTTAAGTTACGGTATTTGGGTGATATTCTATACAAATACTAAGACAGATTAAATAAACGTCTAATAAAAAGGCAGCAAGATTACGACTAAACTTGTAATGTTCACTTTCTCAAGAAGAAAACGATTCTTTGTTTCTTAATCACCGCTATTTTAGTATTACTCTACAAAATTCTCTATTATATAAACACAATTATATATAATCGTTTGGCCATTTCAATATACGAGTAGTAGCACTTGAAAAATTGTATCCAATATCATTGGGCACTTTTTGTGCTTTACCTGCTTTTAAGTGCCCAAAATTATGAGAATGGGATATATGGGGATAGGAGTGTTTGTACCTTATGTTATTATATAATTCATTTATCACATATTATCGATGATTTTACAATATATAACATGATACTTTCTTTAATAATGAAGCCATTATTCATGTCAGCTCTCACTGCTGGAGTCAGTGTCGTACTTAGGGCCAGGCGATTGTCCGAGGTCCCAACGAACAGACAATAATATAAAAATGGTTCCACCTTTAACAATTAAATAATTTATTCAATTATGCTGATTATGTGGTAAAATTTAGAAAATTTCACATATTAATAATTTCAGAAATGATAATATCAATCATACGGAAATTTCTTAAACCAATTATTTTTATTTAACTTTGTAACAAGTGAAGCGAACTAAATTTTCACCTCATTAAATGTAAATTATTTAAAAAACTTATTTTATAATTATTCAGTGTACATATGAAAAAATCTAGGGATATAAATCAAGATTTTTCTAATTGTCCATGGGAATTTTTGGAAAAGAATCTTTTTATAGCGCGTGAAAACATCAGAAAAAAAAATAGGAACACCATTAATAGTCGAAAGAAATTAATATCAAGACAACTAATATAAGAACTGAAATTTAAAATATGTTTTTGATTTTTTGCGCATATCATATGATTTAGATACGGTCCTGAAAAGAGGGATCGAACACCATACGAACAGATTTCGGATTAAAATGTTAGGGAAGAGTTATTCGATAGAATCCAGCGTATCGCGTTGTTGTTCTCACATGCAATTCGGCCATTTCTTTTAATGAGAACATTAAAGAATACATTTTTTATACCTACCATATTCCAAAGCAGAATATACTGAAGTTCACGTAGGATTTCGGAGGATGAAGAAATGAAAATAATATTTACGTGGGAAGTCCATATGTAATATAAAAGAATATCTTGTTCGTAGAGAAAAAAGAAAATATTTTATCCATATTTACTCTATATAATATAAGTTATATAAATATATATATTAAACCATTATTGAAGAAGTTATTGTCTTTGATATGAATTCTGGAAAGAAGTTGGTATATAATCGATTTTTTCAATTATAAGATATATCTGAATATTAATAAATTTGACGAAAAAATACACAACTGTTTATATTTTGATCTAAATGAATAAAGAGGTATTAAAAATTATCGATACGGTGTTAAATAATAGTATATAATATGTTTTAGATTCAAATCATTGTCGTCAAGATAAATAAAATATCGTCAACATATACAAAATGGCTATTCTTCTAAAATTATAAATAACATATTAAGAAAATTTAAAAGAACAAGGGATATCAGAAATATTAGTAGTTTAGAACAAAGTAATAATTCAACTCCAAAATTTGTTAAATTACCATTTGATCCTATAATTGCACGTGGTTTAGATAGTATTTTAAATAAATATATTTTTAAAGTAAAATATAATAGTCTTGCTAATTTTCTAGGAAATCCCAAAGATTTGATTGATTTCAATAAAAAATTTGGTATTTATAAAATATCTCGTTCTAGTTGTCCTAAAGTATATATAGAATACAAACACGTAGACCAATTGAAACTAGATTTAAGGAGCATTTATCTCATTTCAAATAAAAGTGCTGTAGCCGAGCATATTTTTGACTAACTCAGGTCATCCTACTCAAATTAGTTCATATAAATTACTTAAGAGTATTTTGAATTATTCCGAGTTAAATGCTTATGAAAGTATATACGAGGTGTGTTTAAAAAGTAATGAGACTGTTTCAATGAAACTCGTTTATTTATTTTATATTTACAATTCAACCTTATCACCATCAAAATAATTCCCTTCTGAGGCCATACAACGTCGAAGACGTTGCACCCACTGCTCATAGCAGTGTTGGAAGTCGTTCAGTGGGATCGAACGAAGTTGGTCCGTCACGGTTTCGTGAATGACGTTTCTAGTGCCAAAATGATGTCCCTTGAGTTGAATTTTCAACTTGGAAAAAAGGAAGAAGTCACAAGGTGATAGATCAGGTGAGTAGGGATGCTGAGGAACCACTGAAATTACTTTTTGTGTCAAAAATTGCCTAATAGAGAGTGCTGTGTGACAAGGCGCGTTGTCTTGATGCAATATCCAACTTTCAGAAATGCTTGGCCTGACTCGAAGAACTCTTTTCCTTAGTCTCTCGAGAACTTCGCGCTGAAACTGCTGATTGACAGTTTTCTCTGGGGGCACAAACTCCTTATGAACAATCGCCTGACTGTCAAAAGAGCAAATGAGCATTGTTTTAATCTTGGATTTGCTCATCCGTGCTTTCTTCGGACGTGGTGAGTCGGGGGTGTGCCACTCCTGACTTTCGCGTTTCGTTTCAGAGTCGTATTCAAGTACCCAGGATTCGTCACCTGTGATCACGTTTTTTAGAAAATCTTTGTTAGTTTCAATGTTCTGCAGAAGATCTGAACACACAGCTATCCGATGTTGTTTTTGCTCAAGTGTCGGGATTTTGGGAACCATCTTCAAACACACCTTTCGCATGCCCAAATCCTGGGTTAACATGTCGTAGACAGTGGCAATGTTCAAATTCAATTCACTGCTGATCATTCTGACAGTCATTCGTCGATCAGACATCACAAAAACTCGCACTTTTTCCAAATTTTCGTCGGTTGTTGAACTGCGCGGTCGTCCTTTCCGATTTTCATCATTAACGCTTTCACGTCCCTCTAAAAAGGCCTTGTGCCACCTAAAAACTTGAGCTTTCGATAAGACCTGCGCCCCATACGCTAGCGTCAATTTTTGAAAAGTTTCCGTTGTGGTTTCGGCAAGTTTGGCACAAAACTTGATCGCATAACGTTGCTCCAATTTTGTTACGTCCATTTCCGTGACACACTTAAAAAACTAGCTTCACAAGAATACGTAGTAAAAAAAGTGCAGTAGCAGTGGGTAGTTGAGACTTGTACTGGAGGTAGATGAAATGTTTATCTAAATGGTTAACTGGCGGAAAAACTTGCAATGTTGCCAAATCACGCACTGTAAATGCGTTCTCACTACTTTTTAAACTTACCTAGTACATGCATAAATCTAAATCAAATTTAATGAATTAAATTTACGAATAATTTCATCTTGTATATTTAATTTATTTAATAAGAACTATTTTATAAATTTATAGGTCATATTATATGCCATTTTTGAAATGCTTCAGTCATGTTGACTTATCTATTGACCGTAACTTAAATCATATCAATCACGATTCGTGACGGAGGTATTTTATTTCGTTTTTATCTTGTGCTACTGAAGATGGGAACATAACCTTCGAAATGCGCATCTAGCTACTTAATGCTTAGTTACGGTATTTGCGTGATATTCTATACTAGAATAAAGAGGTCTTCAATTTTTTTTTAAATGTACTCTGAAACCACATAATATACGCTCAAATGTTTTTAATAGTCTTTACTATTCCCAAAAACCTTACCACACATTTTAACACCATATATTCTGGTAATGTTAACGGCGTACAGTTCTGTACGAAAACATCACACACTAGACATATAAAAATTGGACCAATACGAAGTAATTCTATAAAGTACACAACAACGCACAGCTTCTTTCAAATTATTCCATAAATTAATACACAATCAGCTTACATATGGACGTAGACATGTAAGCTTGCATTTACTTTAATTATTTAGGAACTTTACCCCTTGTAGTGTGATATTTGCTATGTTTACAAAATTTTATTTTCCAAATATGGACTTATTTTAGCTTAGTTTAGCTGTAGTTTGGTAACGACATAGCGATATAAAATTTTTTTTTACACTGGTGAGATGTTGACTCTTCACATATTAAATTATTGGATACAATAAATTTCTGAAACTAACTCACTGCAAATTTCTATAAATGAATATTTTCTTCAATTGGCAACCTCCATCTTTTACCCAATTTATTTGTATTCACGTTTCATTATTTTTATTAATTAATAGTTAGTTTCTTATTATAATATTTAATCATTCCTTTCAGCATACTCAATATAATAAGATAATTAATCATTGATTTCAACACTTTTATTAAAAACTTTTAATACTGCATACGAATCAATCGAATTATACCAATTAAAATGTATGTTTATAGATTATGGATTTTATTATCAAATCATATAATTTGAAGAACGAATTATTCGTTGAAATGTGATTTCAGTAGTTGATGGATTATAGATCTAAATTCATTCTTCTGTATGTTTGTTGTCGTACGTTTCCTGGGTCATACGCGGAGCCATCAGGTTCTGCAATTTGCGTAATTAAACGATAATTAAACGCTAACTCTAATTAAAAGTAAGTACTGAATAGAGGAGATAAACAGACTTGTAAAGTTTATAATTAAAGCGGCGATGCTCTCCTCTTTGTTCAGACCATGCGCAAACCAGTCACCTGCATTTGTATTTAGTGTGGTGACCTAAGAACGGAAGACAAAGGCAAGTAGTTTGAGTTTCATATTGATATTGCCAGTCGTGCAATGCACTGATGTGAATAGTGTCGGAAGTAGAGAATGCAAATTATTCATAAATATTGCAGTTTATAATTCGTAATTAAAAAAAAATAAAAATTGAAGAATTTTCATTATAATAGCAATGACAAAATCGTACTCATTTTAGCTTGATCGTGTAATTTATTAGAAAACTATATTTGGAGTAGCCTTATTATGAAAATAATATTTCTGAACCGTGCCCCAGTTTAATCCAATTTAGTCTTTAGTCAAGTATATCAAGTGTGACATCTTCTAATATAAAATTTACAATATTTGCGAAATAAAAACGAAATTCATTATTGTTGTTCACTGAAGATGTAGTATGCAAATTAAAATTTTACAAATATGCTCCAACTCAATTTTGTAAGTATCCTTTTTAATATTATATAAAAAAATGTATATTCTATCATTCATTTCCACCATTTTGTTGAAATGTTTCGTCACGAGATTTATATTAACTTTACCCAGTTCATCAACTTATGCATATATAAAGATTTATAAAATATATTTCCTATAATTTAACAAATTCAATATTATAAAACATTTCAAGCAACTATTTTGATTCAGAAAATATTTGGATATATGAAAATTGTGGCATCTATCGAATTCGAAATTATTTTCACATTTGTCGTGGATGGAATTAATTGCTAGAAATGTATTATAGTACTTAATTTATATATATTTCATTATGTAGTTTGGTTTATAAATCTATGCATATAATTGGCATATAAAAATTATATGCCAATTTTGAAATACTTGTGTCATGTTGACTTATTTATTTAATAGTATATCAATCGCGATTCGAGTTAAAGGTATTTTATTTAGTTTGTATCTTGTGCTACTAAAGATGGGGGCATAGCCGTCGAAATGCGCATCTAGCTACTTAATGCTTTAAGTTACGGTATTTGGGTGATATTCTATACTATGATGTAATCTATTATTTATTTAGTATAACTTAAGTTTTTTTTATATACCCATATTTCTAGCAACTTTTATAGCTTGTGGTAAATGGTTATAATATCGGGTGTATACATATTCCTATAATTTTCAGGTAGTCGAGTTAATGATGGTAAAATTCCTACAAATGCACATGTAAATTCCTATAAAGAAATATTTCCAATTGACATCAAACATTGAAGAAGAAGACATAGATATAGGTCCCCATATATTTAACGATCGTGACAATTACTCAATTAACAATGACCCAGATGACCCAGTTGGTGAAAGTACAGAAATTCAGAATGCAGAAGAAGCCAGAATGATCACCCCATGAGGAAACAAAGTTACATGTGCAAGAAATAAGTGCTTCGTGCAAGAGGAAGGCGATGGAGAACAGGCGTTTGTAGGAATTTGACCATACACATTTTCGGTTTCTTCTACGTGACCCCATATTTATAGTAATTTACCATCCTCGATAATATCTTATGGCCGTAATAGTTATATCCTTCCATCCTTTATTTGTTCTTATAGTAGATAGATGTACATTATTTACATTTCTAGTTTTGTGTTCATGTATTTCATCATTTTTTATAAGGATAATGTTAGATTTTATAGCCCCTGACATAATTTTATGTACTAATATCCCATTTTCCAAGTCAATAATTTCTGGGATGGCACGATGCTTTGTTGTATTGTATAGGTACTTTGGAAGTACTGTTGTTCCCCCTGTAGTTTGAAAATGGATTTTATAATAATATTTAGTTTTCTTTGTGGCTTTTTGCAATGATTTTTGCAATATACTTTTTAATATCTAAGAAAAAAATAAAAATAAAATATATATATGTTAAGAGATGATCCAGGCTATATCCCACCCTTTCAAGATGTTCCTAATATCCTCAAGATCTCATATGCTTCACTGGCTCGAGCTGTTTGCAATCTGATCCCATAACAACATAAATAAATACATAAATAAATAAATATAGTTTTTGTTCGTTTTGACTTATAAATGTCAATATTGCCGCCTGTCCTATAATATCTCTAAGTAATTACATTATACACACTACCTGATAGTTCAACAAAGTTCATTTCGCATTTACAGATTTCAAACATCTTGGGATCGTAGTAAACATCACCGGGCACCGAATATCGAACACCGAACATATCACAGCGAATGCTTTACGTCACCTGCCAAAACCTCATCATATTGGCATTATGCAGATTGCTGAGATCGCAGTATGCCGTGCGTGTGGGTGGCACAATTAGCATGCGAACTTAATTACCACCTAATCCAACTATCACAGCTTCAGAGTGAAAATTGATATTTACAAATACTGCATTGACAGACTCCACATAACCAATCCCATATCAATTTTGATGCGGTTAAATAATAATCCCCCTAATTAGTTTACAACAAATCAATTATAGATTTCAAATATGATTTAATGTTGTTTCTTCCCTTTTTTAACTTTAGTAATTTTCTAGAATATGGAAAAATTCTTTGGGCAATTCTGAATATTATTATTATATTGTACGACAAAAACTGAAGTAGTTGTTATTACATGTCACTTTTAAAACCGGTTTTTTCTATTGTATTCATTTTTGTGTGAAAAATTCGCAATTATTTTTCAATTTCACTAGAAGATGTGAGATATAAAATCATAAAATCAGATATCAAATTTGTAAACCTTTATATTTCATTTTTTGGTGTAAGCTAATGGGGGAAAGCAACATATTTTTCAGATTATAAAATTAATATTCGAATTGCTATGTGACATCTGCCGCTGCTCCACCCGGTATATGTATCTATATTTGGGTTGTATTAACCGAATGCTAATTATGCTACCACTATTCAAAAAATATAAAGAATTATTTATTTAAAAAATATATAGCTTGATATAACAGATGCTATGATTTATTTACAGAAAATATGTTCTTGTTTACGCTTTCTTTGCGTTTAAATATATAAATATAAAATTTTTATATTTATATAATTTAGAAACTACAGAAATTGTGTATTTTGTACTTTGAAGTATATATTTTGTTTTTAAAAAGGCACAGTAAGGGGGGTTGATTGTAACTATTGATAAAATGATTTTATGTTTATTTTGTCATAATTGTAATCTTTCATTAACTATTTGATATAATATTAGTTAAAGAGTCCGCAATCCTAAAGATTGGTTGGAAACAGCACGCCATACCGATCTATCCTGAGCTAATCTCTTCATCTCCCTATAGCTATTCATCTCAACGTCTTCAACTATCTGACTCACATACTCCAATCTAGGCCTACCTACCCCTCTCTTTCCCTCCACTCTACCTTCTATGATCAATTGCATAATCCCCCCATGCCTAAGAATATGCCCTACTAATCTGTCTCTCCTACGCTGTAACACTCTCCAAATACTTCTCTTCTCCCCTACTAACTCTAGTACAGCTTCATTTGTTACTTTATCTTCCCAACCAATCCTCATCATCCTCCTATAACACCACATTTCAAGTGCTTCTAATCTACGCTTCTCTTCCTTTCCTATAGTCCACGCCTCACACCCGTACAGTGCTACACTCCAAACATATACCTTCAGTAATCTTTTTCTAATACCCAAGTCAATATTTGATCTTAAAATCTGTTCTTTTTCTACGAATGCCTTCCTACCCTGTGCTATCCTACACTTTATATCTACCTTGCTTCGATTATCTTTTGTGATTCTACTGCCTAAATAACAAAAATCTGACACTTCTTCGATTTTATTATCTCCTATTGTGATCCTCATTTTTCTGCTGCATTCCTTTTTGTCACACCTCATCACTTTAGTTTTACCTATATTTATTTTCATGTTAAAATCCCTAGTCAATACTGCCTGCATACCATTCAATACCCTTTCTAAATTCTTTTCGCTTTCTTCCAATATAGCTATATCGTCGGCGAATCTCAGCATATATATTTTCTCTCCCTGTACATTCACACCTACACTATACTCTTCTTTTACTTTGTTTATTGCATCTTCTATATATAGATTAAATAATAACGGTGAGAGTGTACATCCCTGCCGAACTCCCTTCCCTATTTTTGCTACCTCTTCTTCCCCCTCAATTCTAACTAAGGCAGTTTGGTGTTTATATAAATTAAAAATTATTCTCCTATCCTTATAATCTATACCCGTTTCTTTTAAAATTCTAAACATTATGTCCCAATCTACATTATCAAATGCCTTTTCTAAATCTACAAAAGCTATGCAAGTTACCTTTCCTACCCTCTTTCTTTTTTCTACTACCGTTCTTAGTGCTAGAATCGCCTCTCTCGTCCCTCTGTTTTTCCTAAAACCAAACTGATCTTCTCCTAGCCTTTCCTCTACTTTATTTTCTAATCTACTATAAATAATCTTTAACAATATCTTCGATGCATGTGATAGTAGGCTAATGGTCCTATAGTTCTCACACAAATTAGCTCCTATTTTCTTCGGCATTGTTACTATTCTACTACGCTGAAAATCCTGTGGTACTTCTCCCTTCTCATATATTTTACAAACTAACCTGTATAATCGCTCCTGCATTTTTCCCCCTGCGTGTTTTATTAATTCGGCTGGTATCATATCAATCCCCGCTGCTTCGTTATTCCGTAAATCATTTAATGCTCTATGAAACTCTGACCTAAGTATGCTAGGACCTAAGTCATCCTCATCTATCTGTTCCACACTTTCTAGCTCCTCCATGTCCTGCCTACCTTTATATAAATCTTCAAGATACTCCTTCCATTTTCTAGCTTTTTCCTTATTTTCTGTGAGTTCCTTACCCTGCTTATCACATATAATGTTACCCTTTGGTTTTACTTTAGAAAAATGTGACTTAATTTTCCTGTAGCCCAAATCTACTTTACCTCTTCTCATATCCTCCTCAATATCCTCACAATTTCCTTTTATCCACTCTTCTTTCGCTAGCTTGCATTTCCTATTAATTAAGTTCCTTAGTTCTTAATGGAAAGATATAATATTAAAAAATATAAATTATTTCTGTGTGTACTTTGTAAACTCGCATATAATTTAAACATATAATTATGATTCTATCCTCTTGTGTTTGGCAAAAAAAATATATACATATATCAAAAAAAAATTTTTTAACTCAAGAGTGTTTTGTAATTTATGATTCAGGAATTTTTTTAATAAGCACAATACAGTGAAGTAAATTTATCATTCTGAATATATCACGTAGGTATTAAGAGTATTAAGAGAACAAATTTTATTTGAGAAGTAACTAACATGCGTAATTATACCACAATTTGTTAATATCTGATTTAAACCCAAAAAAAAATGTAAGAAAAATATTGCGTGTGTCTAAAAGAAATTTCTTGAGTTCAAATATGCAATGCTTCTTATGGAAAATTAACATGACTGCCATGAATCATGACCAATAGAGTACACTAGTGGTTTATGACTAGTTTATCTGGTCGATTGTATCATAATAAGCGCAGTTGCAATTTACGGCAATTTTCATAATCAATTTTCCTACAATATATGACTTTGGTGGAAAGAAAAATAAATATGTTTAAAAATCATTGGTATGGTAAAATGGAAATGTATTATGCGAATGTATAAATTATTATGCAAATTATTAAATGTACAAATAATGCTATTTCATTCGGTAAGAGGGATCATGTAACGATTATATTTTTACTAAATTTATTTAAAAAATGGAAAAATTTATAAACTTATACCCGACGTTATATTTTGCACCACTTTTCGTTATTGAATGTATATATTTCGCACATGTCACTAATTTATCCAAGCCGGCAACATTGCATTGAAAAAGGAAATTATGAAGAACTTTTTAACACACTTTGGAAAGTTTTCAAACAAATAACGAGCGCAGAAGTATTAAATTAGTGAGTACCGATTTTCTTACAAACAATCATTGCAACATTCAAAAATCTGCTGGACTTTTGTGATAGCATTTGATATATTTGATAAATTTTGTCATTAGATATTGATGGTATTTCAAGTAGAAAAAATATATATGATTGTTATATTTACAAATACGATTATAACATTAACAACTATATTCTATACTAAATAAGAAAAATGAAAAAGTATCTGAAAGCAGTTTATTGTTGCTTAAAACATACATAATAACTACAATAATAACAAAAAAATACAATACAAATACAAAAAAATAAAAATGTCTGGAGATTTAGCACCGCACTTATACATACTATAACAATAACACAATAACAAAAATACACCTACAATTTTACGAAGACAAAACTACTTAAGTAACGATGGCAAACTATAGGTCACTTTGGGGACCTAGTTCGTAGTTCGTAGTTCATTTCAATGTACCGTTCACGAACTATAGGTCGTGAACTACTAACATCTTTTTTAAATGAACTAGTTCACGAACTATATGACCAAATACACGCACATACTGAAAATAATCTCATTTTTTCTCAATATACAAATATTAAGTGGTAAAAAATAAATAAATTGAAATATTACAATACTTATTTTGAATTAAGAATGAGGATGAATAGACAACAATGTTTATAATTTATACAAAACTATATATAAGGAAATATAATCTTCTCTAGGTACTCACGATTATTTATATGAAGTTCTAAAATACTTATTGGTAGTTACTGAAGAAAATATTTACTACTTTACTAACACTTGAAAATTAAATGTACAAACTATAATAAAATGAACTAGTTAGAATCGGTTTGTTTGGCGTTATTATTTATATTTTCTATTCCGAATCTTCTATGTTCAAATTTCAAAGCTTTGATTTGATATTAAGCGATTGCATTGCACTCAGTATGAAATTGAAGAACTGTAAGATTTAGATGTTTATTTTTGCATTATTGCACAAATTTGCTATGGCATGACATATTTAAAAACATATTTAATCTTGCGAATACATTAATTATATTATTCCAAACGAAATCTGATACCAACATATAAATATTGCATCGAGTATCTTATTTCGTTCCGTTTACCAAACACACTTTATCACTAAATAAATGTTAGTACTGTATATGTAATGTATACTATACTGCAAGTATATATATAGTACAAGTATATCAAAACGTACACCGTGCACCATGTAGTTGATAGTTCACGAACTAGGTCATAGTGACCTATAGGTCGTTGCAAAACATCGTCACAGTCATTTGATTGAACCGTTCAGAGTGAACGGTTCGCGAGTGAACTACACATCGCTATACTTAAGGCAACTAACATCTAATTTGTAAATTATTTGTTGATATTGTATTTTGCAAATTTTGCTTTGTTGTATATCAAATTATTATATTTGATATAAGATAATCATATATAAATGGACTTTTTAATTGAATACACATATCTGTATAATATATATTTTTTTTTTACTTGGACACCAAGTACAAAAGACAAGACGTCTTTTTACTTGAATATCTGTCGCAAGTTGTATTACAATACGTTACACAATTAGTGGACCAAATCAAATAAAATTGTGTAATTTCATACTCATTTTTATATAAATGATAAGCAAACTGTAAATATCTAAAAACGAGGAAGGTAAATTAAATTATTATTTTAACAAATTTGAAGAAATATGTCTGGCTATCGAATGCAGTAGGCCCTGCCTCAATATATTCTTTTGTTTCAATTATACAAATGTCTCTGTAAATAGTCATTTTATGTGAAATTTAAAAATATTTTTGATAAATTATTAAACATAATAAAACAAATGAAACTGATGATATAACATTCGTAAGCCACAATATTTCTGAAGCTCACTGAAGAAAATTATATTGTTTGTAAAAATATTTATTTGGAATGTGAATATTTTCTCGGGTGATTTGGGACAATCGAATAAAACAACCTGTTTTTGAGCAATGTTTCGAAATATTTTTCAATATCTAAAATATCTAGAATATCTAAAAAATTGTCAAATGATCAGTTACAAATATTAAAATATAAAAGTATAATAATAGAATGTACACTTGTACAGTAGAATTGTTATAAAAGTTATAAAACGTTATAAAAAAAGGGAAATTTCTATCAAAAATTGTGATATGATTGTAGTAGTCCTTGTGTATAATTGTATTGGTCCAGGAAGTAAATTACTTTAATGATCGACAAATACTTATCAACTGTAAATTATGATTATTCATAATTCTGATTAAGCCTGATGAAGAAATTGAAAAATATTTCGAAACGTTGCTCAAGAAGAAGTTGTTTTATTTTAATGTCCGAAATCACCCCAGAAAATATTCACATTAATTAATTACGGACGGTAACTATAAACTATTACAAAATTGTAACTAGGTACAATTTCCTGAATCATTTAAAATAATAATAAAGATAACTAATATCCTAAAAATGTAGTATTGATTCTTTACAACATGTGCATCATAATTCAAATATGTCACTTGATTTCTTGTAGTTATGCACTAAAAATGACGTATTTCTATTTGGAGAGTATTGATGAATTCGGAGTTATTTGATTTTGAAAATTTGGTGGTGTAACTTCAACTTTTTACAGTTTTAAAGTACACCTATTAATAAAATGATATGTATATTATATTAGTCTACTATCACATGCATCGAAGATATTGTTAAAGATTATTTATAGGAGATTAGAAAATAAAGTAGAGGAAAGGCTAGGAGAAGATCAGTTTGGTTTTAGGAAAAACCGAGGGACGAGAGAGGCGATTCTAGCACTAAGAACGGTAGTAGAAAAAAGAAAGAGGGTAGGAAAGGTAACTTGCATAGCTTTTGTAGATTTAGAAAAGGCATTTGATAATGTAGATTGGGACATAATGTTTAGAATTTTAAAAGAAACGGGTATAGATTATAAGGATAGGAGAATAATTTTAATTTATATAAACACCAAACTGCCTTAGTTAGAATTGAGGGGGAAGAATAGGTAGCAAAAATAGGGAAGGGAGTTCGGCAGGGATGTACACTTTCACCGATATTATTTAATCTATGTATAGAAGATGCAATAAACAAAGTAAAAGAAGAGTATAGTGTAGGTGTGAATGTACAGGGAGAGAAAATATATATGTTGAGATTCGCCGACGATATAGCTATATTGGAAGAAAGCGAAAAGAATTTAGAAAGGGTATTGAATGGTATGCAGGCAGTATTGACTAGGGATTTTAACATGAAAATAAATATAGGTAAAACTAAAGTGATGAGGTGTGACAAAAAGGAATGCAGTAGAAAAATGAGGATCACAATAGGAGATAATAGAATCGAAGAAGTGTCAGATTTTTGTTATTTAGGCAGTAGAATCACAAAAGATAATCGAAGCAAGGTAGATATAAAGTGTAGGATAGCACAGGGTAGGAAGGCATTCGTAGATAAAGAACAGATTTTAAGATCAAATATTGACTTGGGTATTAGAAAACGATTACTGAAGGTATATGTTTGGAGTGTAGCACTGTACGGGTGTGAGGCGTGGACTATAGGAAAGGAAGAGAAGCGTAGATTAGAAGCACTTGAAATGTGGTGTTATAGGAGGATGATGAGGATTGGTTGGGAAGATAAAGTAACAAATGAAGCTGTACTAGAGTTAGTAGGGGAGAAGAGAAGTATCTGGAGAGTGTTACAGCGTAGGAGAGACAGATTAGTAGGGCATATTCTTAGGCATGGGGGGATTATGCAATTGATCATAGAAGGTAGAGTGGAGGGAAAGAGAGGGGTAGGTAGGCCTAGATTGGAGTATGTGAGTCAGATAGTTGAAGACGTTGAGATGAATAGCTATAGGGAGATGAAGGGATTAGCTCAGGATAGATCGGCATGGCGTGCTGTTTCCAACCAATCTTTAGGATTGCGGACTCTTTAACTAATGTATATTTTAAAATTACGGACGCGAACTATAAACTATTTATTTGGAAGTTATAAATATTTGGAAATATTGACGGATCTAAATCAGTTTTATCTTACAAAATACCACAGCCCTAACATGCTAAACTACCTGTTAATATATGTCAAATCCTCACAAATTCATCAAAAAAATAATGCCGTGACTCGTGATTTTTTTAAAGATTTCTTAGCATCTAGATCGGTAAACTCCTAAAACGCAAATATTTAAATTACAGGGTTATATAAATTTCGTATTTTTATTAGTTTTATTGGAAACTTTATAATTTCAAGTTTATATAATTATTAAACCTAAAAATTGGCTTGATAAAGTATAATAAGAACAACACAATACATTGATTTTTATCATATAATTGTTAGCTAAGATCTTATTAATTTGCTCTACTTTCTATTTCTCCATAAAAATTCAGTTCTTCGATTATCTTTCGTTATTCTACTTCATAAATTGTAAAAGTCTGTCCCAATCACATATTTTAACCGCTTATTTCGAAACTGTCGATATATTTCCTTAAGTGCTTATTTTTATACCAATTCATCTACTATTTCTTCCCATGTAATATTTTTTTTTTAATATTTACTCATACTGTAAATTTACATTTAATAGATGTATTCTTATAAAAGGGTTCTACTATAGAATATCATTGTATTAAACCATCACACGGTATTATAGTGTTTGGCGAAAGATATAACTTATTCATGTGCAATTTCATCCAGAATGAAATTAGCCTGAATTATGGAATAATCCCGTAATCCTGGAGCTTTTTGCTGGACAGCAACGGCGCCACATTCTAACTGCATCTCACTGAATCCTGTAGGATTGCCATATAGTTGCTCGTGGACGCTTTTGTCGTACTCCCTCATTAAAGAAGCATTTATAGTGAGATTTAAATAAATAATGGAATAATAATTTGCGAAATTATTAATCTAATCTCCTACAATTTTATGAATGATTAAATATTTATTAAACATTCGAAGCAGTTAATATTAAATTGAGGAAAATTAAGGATAAACATTCCTATGAAATTTAACATATATATACATTTTTTTATTCAAAAACAATTGTACATTTAAAAAATTACTTCGATATTACATTTACTTATAGTAATATTTACAACCAGTCTACAATGTAGGTATTATTATTAAGTTCTTAATACTGCTTAAATTTATTTTTAATTTATATCGGTATGAGATAAATATTTCTTTAGTTTCATTGTAAATTGTTTGATACATTTTAAATATTTGACATCTTTTGGTGGTCTATTAAATTGTTGAACTGCTACAAAATTAAAGTTATTATTTCCCTTATTAGTTCTAACATAGTACAAGTGAATTTTTTCAGCATTTCTTGTATTAAAATTGTGAATTTGCCTATTCTCTTTTAAATAAAAATTATGTTTAATTACATTATTCTTTATTTTGTATATAAGCTTACAGTTTTCTAACATATAATTAACTTATTAATATTCATGCTTTTTTCATATATCGAAATTGTTAATTTAGTGTCAACATTCCATATTTTCTAATAGCTCCTGTTGATGACACTATTTTGTTTTTCATGTTTTTTTAATTTTAGTTCATCGTCCATTGTAAGTCCTGGATTCCTTCACCATTTTTAACTTGTTTAATGTCTATACTATTTATTTAAATTTTCAGTTGCACATTTAGTTTATTTTTCAGTTAAATTGTATTACTTCAGTTTTCTGTTCATTAATTGTTAGTTTATTTTCGATAAGCCACTGTACATATGTTTTTATGTCACTGTTTATTATAGTTTCGAGTTTATCTGGGTTCTTGTCTTTATATAGTAGGATTGTGTCATTTGTTGTGATGATATTTTGGATATATAGTAAATATAACACATTAAAATATCGTACTCGTTTCTCAAAAGAGTCTTTTTTTTTTGTCAATTTTAGGCTATTTTTGTATTTTTTCTCAAAAAATCCTTACATGGCTATATTTAACGGTTCTTAGAAGTATATTCTTATATTCTTTAACGATAAGTACGTAAATTTTCCATTTTTCAATAGACCTTCATCTTTTATGAGCTTTCCTTGTTCTAACATTTTTTTCATTCTTGTCATTTCTTCGCCTTCATCTTTATTAATCGTTTTTCATAATTTCTATTTTCAGTACATCCAATTTAAAATATAATAATAATTCCAGATACAACTTCATAATATATATTTTTCAAAAAAATTATTTCATATACCTCCATTCCTATATAGAGATTGCAATCAATTTTATGCAAAAATCTGAACATAGAACAGCCTAAATAAATACGCTAAAAATTTAAATATTTATCAAAATAGCGAGCCATTTTTACATTAATCCAATATAATATGTTTATGTAGTTTTTGTGAATATTATTAAACCTTCCTAATATTCTCTGTTTGCTACGAACAAATTTTTGAAAATAATATTAGAATGGTGTAATAAATCAATCAAAATATCGCGTATCGAATTTGAATATTGTACATTTTGATTTAGGAAAATGAATTTTTCCTGCTTGTCTATCGTTGTTTTGACAGGGAACGATTATCACCATTCGCATACAAATCTGATGCCGCAATGCCGCAGAAAATTTTAGGAATATCACTAGCAAAAACTGAATCAATCATTCCGAGAGATTAATTTGCACTAATTCAATTTCAATTATTCGTTATCAAACATTAATCATTCGCCAATCAAATCGGTTAGTATTTCATATTTATATCGACGGCCACATTCGTTAGTTTCTTGTACAGTATAATGATATACAGTGATTGATCAAATTCTTTATAGATAGACCATTTCTTATAAAAATATAATTTTAATTTTATTTTAAAGGCTATTGTTTTTTTTTTTTATATTGAGTGATATTCTATACTGCTATTGTTTTAATTAACGTAAGAATTAATTCGATATCTTGTTTAAGTCACTTGTTCACATTGCTAAAATTTGAAATATTTTTTTACAAATATATACAATATTTATTTTAATAATTATAGTATGTATTTTCCAGATAGTTTAAATTTTAACAGTTTTGTAAATAAATTTGTTTGAATTAATTCAAGGGCTTAAATTAATCCACCCAATAATCTATTTTTGTAAATCAAAAATCAATTGCGAAATCATAAATCGATAATAACATTTTCAAATAATGATAGTTGTTCGGTTATTTTCATAAATATTCTTAAACATTATTTTTTCACAATTATTGACTCGTTATATCACTTTTGGCGAATCTGATTTGTTATTAATTCTTAAGCGAATTATGTTTAGTTAGTTAAAGAGTCCGCAATCCTAAAGATTGGTTGGAAACAGCACGCCATGCCGATCTATCCTGAGCTAATCCTTTCATCTCCCTATAGCTATTCATCTCAACGTCTTCAACTATCTGACTCACATACTCCAATCTAGGCCTACCTACCCCTCTCTTTCCCTCCACTCTACCTTCTATGATCAATTGCATAATCCCCCCATGCCTAAGAATATGCCCTACTAATCTGTCTCTCCTACGCTGTAACACTCTCCAGATACTTCTCTTCTCCCCTACTAACTCTAGTACAGCTTCATTTGTTACTTTATCTTCCCAACCAATCCTCATCATCCTCCTATAACACCACATTTCAAGTGCTTCTAATCTACGCTTCTCTTCCTTTCCTATAGTCCACGCCTCACACCCGTACAGTGCTACACTCCAAACATATACCTTCAGTAATCTTTTTCTAATACCCAAGTCAATATTTGATCTTAAAATCTGTTCTTTTTCTACGAATGCCTTCCTACCCTATGCTATCCTACACTTTATATCTACCTTGCTTCGATTATCTTTTGTGATTCTACTGCCTAAATAACAAAAATCTGACACTTCTTCGATTCTATTATCTCCTATTGCGATCCTCATTTTTCTACTGCATTCCTTTTTGTCACACCTCATCACTTTAGTTTTACCTATATTTATTTTCATGTTAAAATCCCTAGTCAATACTGCCTGCATACCATTCAATACCCTTTCTAAATTCTTTTCGCTTTCTTCCAATATAGCTATATCGTCGGCGAATCTCAGCATATATATTTTCTCTCCCTGTACATTCACACCTACACTATACTCTTCTTTTACTTTGTTTATTGCATCTTCTATATATAGATTAAATAATAACGGTGAGAGTGTACATCCCTGCCGAACTCCCTTCCCTATTTTTGCTACCTCTTCTTCCCCCTCAATTCTAACTAAGGCAGTTTGGTGTTTATATAAATTAAAAATTATTCTCCTATCCTTATAATCTATACCCGTTTCTTTTAAAATTCTAAACATTATGTCCCAATCTACATTATCAAATGCCTTTTCTAAGTCTACAAAAGCTATGCAAGTTACCTTTCCTACCCTCTTTCTTTTTTCTACTACCGTTCTTAGTGCTAGAATCGCCTCCCTCGTCCCTCTGTTTTTCCTAAAACCAAACTGATCTTCTCCTAGCCTTTCCTCTACTTTATTTTCTAATCTCCTATAAATAATCTTTAACAATATCTTCGATGCATGTGATAGTAGGCTAATGGTCCTATAGTTCTCACACAAATTAGCTCCTATTTTCTTCGGCATTGTTACTATTCTACTACGCTGAAAATCCTGTGGTACTTCTCCCTTCTCATATATTTTACAAACTAACCTGTATAATCGCTCCTGCATTTTTTCCCCTGCGTGTTTTATTAATTCGGCTGGTATCATATCAATCATATTATGTTTAATAAAATTTTATTTAATAGTAATTAATAAAATTAATAAAATTCTTAATTATGAAATTAAGTGCCATTCATTATAAGGTTTCAAATAGATGTGGTATTTTAGCTCATTTTTAACATATTTGTAATTCATTTTTATTGCACAAGCTGCTTTAAAAAAAAAAATCAAATTATTGAACGCGAACTGAACATTTTTGTTCATTATCGTTGTCCAACATTAATTTTACTAATTGAAATTATACATACTATACTGTAAGTGAAAGTAATTAGAATTTACCCATACTTGTCTTTCTCATATAGAGATAAAAAAGCCTTGCTAGTGAATTTTACAAGATATAGGATTTTCTTAAAAAATCCTAACGAGAAAATGATGCTAATATAATAATTGCCTGCATTTTGCCATTCAGTAATTTATCTTTTCAATTATTATTATTTTCTGGTTTTTGATTCCGAATATACTTACAAATAATTCACGATTACGTACAAATACACTTTTTTCTAATAAATAAAATCCCTAAATAGCTTCATATACTATGATTTTAACTTCCAGAAAAAGAGCAACAAGGAATGTGCATTAAACATTCATAGATAACTTCTGCAAAAGTTCATCCTTAAAATGTTAAGAAAAAGTAGGAATTCATACACATTTTCAAAATTCAAAGAAGTGAATATTTGCAAATGCCACAAAAACGGCATCAACAATATTAGTAATATAATAATATTAGTCACACCTTTAATAAATTATATTTGGATCTATAAAAAACTAAATCATATAAGTAACACAAAACACAAGCGTAAAAAACTTGAACCGAAATTAAAATATATATTATAAAACATTATATATTAAAATATATATTATAATATGTATTATAAAATGCAAATGCATAGAATATTATCTTTTAAGTTTTCATGTACTTTTTTTCATGTATCGTTATCATATAGGCACAATTAATTTTTCCTTGACTGCAAATGTTAAAATATAAAATAGCATTTGTTCATTTCGATTTATAGAATGCATAATTATATTTATTATAGTGAATGAACAAAAGTCGCTTTTTTACGTTTATGCTTAATGCTTATTTTTAAATATCAGTGCAAAAGCTTTGAATTCAGATATTTAAACAATCGTCTCCAAATCTTCTTGTTTATGAGCAAATGCATCAATTCTTTATCATTTTTATTAGAGCAATAGTCGATTTTAAACTAAAATCTATAAAAAAAAAATTTTAATAATTATTGAATCCAATATTCTAATATTTTAAAATTAATTTATTATCACAGACTAAAATCTACAATAAAGATCCGCTCTATCAAATCCTCATGATTGTTTTCATATTTTCAGGATTTTCTAACAACTTTAATAATGCATATTTTTCGTACAGAAAAGTTTTCGAATAAATTTAACGATTCCATTTTTTTCATGAAGGATATACTACTTGAAAAAATATATTTGGAGAAAAACTTCGTGCTTCGACCAAAATATATATTGATAGTTTTTTCTTCATATTTTCCGTAGCAATAATTTAATTCTTAATTTGATTTAATTAAAACATTAAGGCTTAACAGTAAGCATTAGTTGCCAAAAAAGAAGAATCAAAACAAAAATGAAGAAGCAAAAACTCATAATATATGTTAAGTTATTATTATCTCAATATTGAATGAATTCATTTTATATACAAGACCGAAAACAAAGAGGTTTATAGATATGATGTTATCTATTACATTCGCTATCAATAAATATTAATAATTCAAAAAGAAACATAGTGCGCAGTAAATCTTGAGAGGATTTAGGTCAGCTTTAGCGGCTCGGCTCCATATAATGAATATTTAGTTGTTTCTAAATATTGTATTAGTTTCTAGTGTCTAATAAACATAAATTTTCACCAGATGAGAAACGATTGGACCATGGAGTAAATTAAATCACTTCTTCAGACTACAATAAATAACAAACTTGCGATCATTGATTGTAAGATATTGTTACAAAGCATTTGTAACAATATCTGCGTGTTATTATTAAAATAATAAGGTTTCTTTTATGAATATAAATACCAAACATTATTTCAAAAATATAATACTAACAGAATATATCTTTTTCTTTAGTGTTACAAAGAAGCAGAATTATGAATGAATGAAAAATCCTTTCCTACATCCATTCAATTGAATCTCTCTGTTTGCTTCTATACAAATCGCAAATATGTTCATAATGTATAATTGAATTACCATTCTCATTCTCATTACCATTCTCGTTGTGCTCGAAAAATACAAGTAATATCTTTCTTGGTATACGCAGGTACGTCGAACTTGTACGAGTATATGTTCTTTGCAAACGAAATTCGAGCGAGATAACGTTGTGCTTATATTCGTTTTATATTCGCATTGCTTGGTTAGGTTATGTTATGTATTGATAACACAATGGAAATGGAAAACATCCTTTTATATATATTGTATAGAGGAAAAATCGGAGCAGAAACAGCAAAAACGTTCTATTTACAAGATAGCTTGTGAATGATTGAATTGTAAGATATACTTCACATTGTTAAAAGATATTATTTTTTAATACCACCATACATTGATTCTATCTGAAGAAATTGTTAGATAAAATTAGGGATAGAAATTAATTCGAACCAAGTACTTTATTATAGTTAACACGAAAATATAAATATAAATTAAATTTAAGATCTTTTTGGCATGCGTAAACAATCTTTGGGAATAGAATAAAAGAGGGATATTTGTTGGTTGGGGTATAAAACTAATGCAATCACTGTACAGAAAAAGAAGTATATTTTACATATTATTTTGTTACATTTACTATGCAAATAAACGTAAAACGTAACTTTATATTCGATACAAAGACCTTACTCGTAAATGAGACAATTTGATTGAAGAAGCTGTTTCAAACGCCATTTATTCGAATTGGAAAGTTTTAAAACCGCATAACCTACGAATGGCTTCTATATGTGCAAAAGAAAAAATTATATTTGATTACAATTCAAAGATATAAAAACTAGAAAATATTTTACAAGATTAACTAATTATTATAATATTATAAACTATTATAAGCTAGTCTTAAGTAATTTTGTAACATATTCAGCTCTGAAGAAGATGTAATTATAAAGGGTAAAATATATACCTCTGAAAATACTGCACAACTAAAATTTTATTGTGTATTATAAAATGTGAAAAATCACACGCAACACTCAACAATTGAACGTTCTGGGAAATTAATCCAGTATTGTTGGTCCTCAGCGTATATTCCCAGAAATTTGAAAATAATAACTATTAAGAGAAGAAAACAATAGGTCAGGAAAAAAAATAGGAAATATGTACAAATATCGAATAAGAATAAGGATATTTATCCTAAACTTATAAATGATTTTTACTTCAATAAGCTCGTATATTTCATATAATATATATTTATACTCCCATCACTTTAAACACATTCATTTTAATGTCTAGAAATAAAATAAACCAGGAATACGGAATGTTAATTAGTTGCTTTATTTGTAATTTGTATTATTAGATTAAAGCGAATGTATTATGCATTAGATTCATTTTGATATTAAATATAATCTTACAGTCCATTTAAATATCACTTCTATTTTAAATTCTAATCTGTTGACTTTGGCGATGCTTGCTAAATATCAATTTTTTCCACAGATTGCTTTAGTTTTACAAATCAAATTTGCAATCCATTATTTCGATACTGACGTAATAGTGACGCTATTTCCGTTTAGCAGAGGTGAACTGTCCGCTGAGTGTAATAAAAAAAGATCGATTCTGCTTAATACCAATGCCGTTACAAAAAAATGATTTTTGCATTAAATAAATTTTGTGCGATGATTTGAATATGAGCAATTTTTTCAATATTCGTCATATATTAAATCTCAATTTGCGCGACTTTTTCACTGCCTGTAACGTAATAATATATTATAATTAATGATGCATTTAGATTCTGTCGATTTGCGAAATAAACTCTAAATCGGTACGACTTTTATTACAAGGTACTACCATATCATTTGGCATTAATACATCCGCTCGCAAATATGCAATCAAATTTAGAACGCAAGATATTCGCTGCGATATTTTGCAATCCCGTCCATTATACCAAATATGAAAGAAACAAATTCATATATTCTCCCAAATATCATTTAAACAAATACACCAAACAACGTATGTTATACTGGACGTATGTTCAAGAAGTTCGCAGCTATTTATCATTTATAACAATCTCTTATAGTGCCTGGATTTATGAAATATAGTGTCTCAACACAACATGGAATTATGCCCACTGGTGAAACTGGTAGTTAGGGATCAAGGGGGCGGCGATCATTGAGTTAAATGCAAGAGATCTTCAGTCTTCTCATCGATTATGGTTCATGTGTAACGCATTACCTGTAGCAAGTGTGTTGACGCTTTGATGACCAGATAGATTACTGTGGCTGTAACTAGAGCTGCAATATTTTATGTTAGTATAAGTACTACTCACAGTGCTCAGATAAATTTAAAAGATATATTAGCGGCAATCCAAAACAATATTCGTAAATTTTGACTGTTGAGTTTTTGAGATTTCCGCTGAATATTAGACATTTCCGACTATTTCAATATTGTATTGTACATATATTGTAAATTTTATGGTAAATAATATAACATATTGAAAAAGTTTTATTGAAAAAAGTTTTATTGTAAAAGTTGAAGGATATTTACAAATTTGATAACAATAGTATTAATATGATGAAGTGATATTTACATGGTAGAACACAAATAGTAGTCAACAATGAAGCCACTCCCGCTTAAAGGAGGGGTTCCGCAAGGATCTATTCTTGGTCCGCTGTTGTTTTTAATTTTTGCTAATGATTTTCCTCACTATCTGGAAAAGTACTCCGATACATTGTTATATGCCGATGATACTCTACTCTATGTTCGAGATAACGAATTGAATGTAGTAAAAAATGCTGCGGCAGTGGCGCAGTCTAAAGCCATTGAATGGTGCGTTTCAAATGAATCGTGTCGTAATGAAACGAAAACTGTTGAAATGATTATGACCCTAAATAAGTACGCTAATCGAAATAGAAATGTAGTAACCTTCCTTGGAGTAAAAATCGATAGTAAGCTCAAATTTGATTCGCACACTGATTATATTAGCAAGAAAATATGCTACAATTTATATGTCTTGCGTCGTGTCGATAGTAAGATCCTCAAATCTGCTGATTATGCACATATTCATACTCATCTGTATTACTGTATTGTATCGTGGGGACATTGTGCCACTGTCTCAAGATTATTTCGATTACAGCGCAGAGCGATAAGAATTATTGGTAACATAGGCTATCGAGATGACTGCAGATTTCTCTTTATTAACTTGAAAATGTTAACTCTACCTTCTATTTACATACTACAATGCATGTTATTTGCTCATGATCATATTAATGATTATCAATTACACTCAAATAACCATGATTACTTGTCAAGAAGTCGTAAGGATATTTACATAGATAATTGTATTTTAAAAATTATCACTACGGTGTTAAATTATAATATCGAATATCACCCAAATACCGTAACAAGCATAGCGCTTGAAATGTACATCTAGCTACTTAATGCTTGTTACGGTTTGTATTTGGGTGATATTCTATATTATAGATAACTGTAGATTGTCAAAAGGACAAGAAGGACCAATATTTCAATGTGACAAAGAGATAACTACATACAAAACAAAACTACAAACATATTATTTTAGAATTAACTAAATGAAAGTTTAGAATTTGTTAATAAAACAATTTCCAGTGTATAAACTGTTTATAGAAACGTTAGAAAATTCAGAATAAATTATATAAATATTATATAATAAATCGCTGCTCAAATATATAAATAAAAATTCAAATGTTTAACCACCCGACAAATTTTTTAAAAATTAAATAAAAAACACTTTGAAGGATATTCTATATGCAGGATTCTTTTAATATGTACGTTCCTTTAATATGTACAGCATATCTGAAAATCCAATTGATTTTTATACCAATATATTCAACAGTTTAAAATAAATGTAGTCGTATGTTTTATTGGATATTGAATATCAAGGCATCTAAATCAAAATAATACGGCCGATTAATATATCAGAGAAATGAGAATGAATTGCACTATAATTTACCGGTCGGGCTCAGGTACATAAAAATAAAGAAATCATCAGGTGGTCACGGTGTAATTTATATGACCACAGTAGGCATGAAAGATAATTGTTGCACGCTCACCACAACATACATGATAAATTATATCTAGTGTCGGTCGGCTTCTTATGTATAGCGATGTGTGGTTCACTCGCGAACTGTTCACTCGTGAACGGTTCAATCTAAAGACGGGCGTACTGTGACGATGTTTTGCAACGACCTATAGGTCACTAGGACCTAGTTCGTGAATTATAAACTACATGGTGCACGGTGTACGTATTGATGTACTTGTACTATATATATACTTGCAGTATAGTATACATTACATATACAGTACTAACATTTATTTAGTGATAAAGTGTGTTGGTGGACAGAACGAAATAGGAAACTCGATGCGATATTGCAACAGCAGCATTACCGAATTGAGTCACAATTTATATGTTGGTATCAGATTTTATTTGGAATAATATAATTAATATATTCGCAAGATTAAATAAGTTCTTAAATATGTCATGCCATAGCAAATTTGTGCAATAATGCAAAAATAAACATGTAAATCTTACAGTTCTTCTATTCTTCTTCATACTGAGTGCAATGCAATCGCTTAATATCAAATCAAAGCTTTGAAGTTTGAACAGAGAAGATTCGGAATAGAAAATATAAATTATAACGCCAAACAAAACGATTCTATCTAGTTCATTTTATTATAGTTTGTACATTTAATTTTCAATTGTTAGTAAAGTAGTAAACATTTTCATCAGTAACTACCAATAAGTATTTTACGACTTCAGATAAATAATCGTGAGTACCTAGAGAAGATTATATTTCCTTATATATATGTTTTGTATAAATTATAAACATTGTTGTCTTTTCTTCCTCATTCCTAATTCAAAATAATTATTGTAATATTTCAATTTATTTATTTTTTACCATTTAATATTTTTATATTGAGAAAAAAAGAGATTATTTTCAGTATGTGCATGTATTTGGTCATATAGGTCGTGAACTAGTTCATTTTAAAAAGATGTTTTGGTAGTTCACGACCTATAGTTCGTGAACGATACATTGAAATGAACTACGAACTATGTCCTCAAAGTACCCTACAGTTTGCCAGCGCTACTTATATACAATCATACACTACTTTAATATTTTTACATAATTTAAATGACAATAATTCAATTATATGTACCATTAATCGCTTTAACGTATGTTAAATGATACAAATCCATATATTTTTTATTGCAAGTAGAAATTTTAGTAGATACAATTCAAAATTACAACTAACTAACCAATGCAACATATCAGATAGATTTTCTATTTTCTGACATTCTTTTTGATTTTTTAAATCCAACCCTGAACGCTTTATTTTATTCTCTTAAATAAAGTTCAACAAGACAAATGAATTTGTGAAGCCGTCCCTTATTGTCGAAATTATACATACATTTCAAGCGCACATTGAACGGATTCTTTGTGCCCAACAATTCGAATTGAGAAGCATGTTTCTGAAGGTACTTCATCATTTCGCCACCCCTCCTTACTAACGTATTGAAACAATGAAGCTACTTACGACTGCATCAAGACAAACGATGACGTCTCCATCAAACAACAGTGCGTTAGATTAGTGCGTATTCGCACTCAATCAAAGCCACAAGCTTTCTGGTGAGATTTTCATTAATATTGCCATTATGTAATACGTTCCTAAACAACCACCGTTCTAATGATGTTGAATCGTGCAGAATTATCTTTGTTTATTAGAGAGAAAATGTAATATTTGGAAATTCTGATACTGGCATGTAATTTAAATATTATAATAGAAGGCATGCTTTCGTTATAAATATGCGATTTCTAGGGAGCGAATAATTGTTAACTTATATATCAATATTAGGGCATTATTTGTGTGATTCTTGAAGATGAGGACTTAGCCTAGAAATACACTTCTAGCTTGTAAATACATTAAGCCCACGATTACTTTAATGATATTCTAAATAATCATTTACTGACAAATTTAAGAAATATATTGCGCACACATTGGGACAAGTTTTATAAAATTAATGCGCAGAAGTGTTAAGGTTAACCCATTTGTTAGTAATGACAAGCAGCGCATGTATCTTCTATACATTTATGTCAATAATTATATTTTGGCAACATTTGTGTATCATTTAATCGTATATCAAAGAACTTACACTCTAAAAATATATTAATGTTCAGGCTAAGTCGAACAACGGTGAAGAAATTAAATCTATGTGGTCAATGAATAAATTGCTACTTGGGAAATACTACCTTCGCAAAATTTGAGATACCAATTTCGAGGCGAATTTTATTACCCTCAGAAAAAACGAAATTTCCAAATTCTATTGATGGTCAAATTTACTCTAGCGTAATAATATGTGATTTATAAAATCGGAATTTGATATTTATACTTTTGTATGACTATTAAAATGTTCATTAAATATAGTCTTCTTTATATTCGTTTAAACTCGTTATCAGTAGTTAAAATTATAAAAAATTATACTAAGGAATCTTGTAAAATAATTATTTTGTCAAGAATGGAGGAGGTTACATTGGCTTTGGAGAGTAAACGAAGACCAAATTATAAAAACATTAGTATGTTGTTTAAAGTAACAAAATTTTTTAGATTGACACGCCTCGCTAATTTATGCAATTCATTCCATACAAAAATAACTTTAAAAAATGCCTTAATGAATGCCATCGCTAATAATAAATGCAATATATATAGTTTGGAGGAAAATAGGAAATACTCTAATTAGCGTCACAGTTCACAATTAACCGAATATGTCAAATATCATTCGATTAATCAGAATTTTAAAATTTAATTCCCATATGTATATAATACAATTTTTTACGGTATTTTTATGTTAAATATAGCATTTTTTGCATTGACCACGCAAGAAAAAATGTATAAATGTTTTCCATCAGTGTGCAAGTAAATTAAATTCGCATGTATTGCAATAATATTCAAAAATCATTATAAAATATTTTAATAACATAAGAAAACAAACGTTAACATAAGTTTCATAAGAGACTTAGTATTATGAAAGAACTTTTTTGTATTTAAATATTTTTATGTATTTTCCATCATTTATCGTTATTTTTTTGATAATAAGGGTGAGTCTAAAATTTAGGCATTTCATTACATGACAAATGGCCGCTATGGCTTTGATTATGATATACAAGTCTATATGAATGTAGAGGAAAATTAGTCATTCTTATTTTTCAATTTCTGACCAATTTAGCAATTACACTTAAATTTTGAACAAAATGGGCAAAAATAGACATAATCGCTTTAATATAACACCAAAATCATTGAATTCTGTCGACCCGTTTCCGCAGAATTTTGTTTATACGGGTAAATGGTAAACTTTTCTAGTAGGCATGGAGGAAATAATGATTTTTATCTTTAAGCGATACAAATTACCGAAAATCGGGATTGTCCCGCTAAAAGCGGAACGTATGGTCACTTTACTTATTTGTGTTATTAATTTTATCCGAATAAAATTTTATATAAAATAAAATAAGCAAAAATCTGTTAGGTAAGCGCAATATATTTCTTAATTTTCAATCTAAACACAGATGCCTAAGCCTTTCTCAAACTGTTTTAATGGGGGGAAAAAAAATTATGGGGGGAAGAGGGTGAATTAATTGTAAAAACAAATATATTAGAAACTGAAAAGAAAATTACTTTATTAATCTTTGCCATATAAATAGTTTTCCTTGTTTTTGATACGCATATTTCTCACTTGGTGGATATTCCTCGCACGATTCGGATTATTAATAATGCAACTTTTGGCACGAATTTGTTCAATATTATTTTACACTTTATTGTTTTCATATTGACAAGTTGCACATTTAGAATCCTCGGGTCATTTCCCATTAGAAAATGTCCCATTCAATCATTTTTTGACGTTTAATAAAAATTTCTAATCTTAGCACGGACAAGTCCATATAAAAATGTTTCTAAATGCTGACTTTGAAATTGAACACGCAATTAACATCGCGTATTAATTTACAGTTGCTGATCGTGTTGGTATCGCCATCTACATATTTTAATATTAGATGTGTGTGCGACAACGACGATAAACACACACACAGATTACACACTATTTATTCTCGACGAACGCGGCGAGGAATTCAAGTCTAACTACATGGTTACGTGAATGCAATCCCATCATTGCACATGCTATTTTATATGGGCAGTTTCAATGTCACCCTGAACGATAAGTTGAAGTGACTAATATAAACTCGAAAAGTTGATTGCGTTGGTTGAAGCGAGACTTTTGCCGTTTTCTGAGAAAGTTCTCGCTCTAGTGGAGTTTTCGTTATCGACAAACGTGTGTTTATTATCAGAATTTTATCTATACAGTAGTACACCTACTGCCAAGAATATGGCAAATCAGACATAAATGCATAGTTTAAAAACTAAAAAAAGAAAATGCAATTATTGACCGATTGTTTGATTGACGCTATTGCGTATTTATTTTGTAATTCATAAATCCAACATAATTTGCTATAAAATATTTGACAAAAATCAAAATAAAATATTTAAGAAAATTAAAATATAAGAAATGTATGTAAAAATTAATTATATAGATATATATAGCATCGCCAGGTCTCGCCTAGAATAATTTTAAGTCAGACACTTTAAGCCACAATTATTGACTATTTCTTTGACTCGATTGTACATGACAAATTGCTGCTATGCCTTTGATTATGATATACAAGTGTATATGAATGTAGACGAAAATAGTAATTCTTAATTTTCAATTTCCGACCAATTTAGCAATTACACTTAAATTTTGAACAAAATGGGCAAAAATAGACATAATCGCTTTAACATAACATCAAAATTATTGAAATCTGTCGAGCCGTTCCGCAGAATTTTTTTTATACGGTAAATGGTAAACTTTTGTATTTAGCGTGGAAATAATGATTTTTATCTTTAAACGGGACAAATTACCGAAAATCGGGATTGTCCCGCTAAAAGCGGGACGTACGGTCACTTTACTTATTTGTGTTATTAATTTTATTCCAATAAAATTTTATATAAAATAAAATAAGCAAAAATCTATTAGGTAAGCTGTTCATCAAAATTATCGAAAAATTATCGAAAAATTATCGAAAAAAGCAGAGGTCGATATTATATATTACTTTTTAAATTTATATCTGCAAAAAAATGATATTTCTAGAAGGGTCAAAGAATCCGACTCTTTGCATTTTTCGACAATTTTTTCAACTTTTACCGATTGAAGCGAAAATCACAAAAATTTGTTTCTAGAACGATTTATAGCCATTTTATGTTGTTTTGGAAACTTTTTAAATTTTGACAAAAATCGGCAAAAAATTGATATTTTTAGAAGGGTCAAAGAATCGGACTCTTTGCATTTTTCGACGATTTTTTCAACTTTTACCGATTAAAGCGAAAATCACAAAAATTTGTTTCTAGGACGATTTATAGCCATTTTATGTTGTTTTGGAAACTTTTTAAATTTTAACAAAAATCGGCAAAAAATTGATATTTTTAGAAGGGTCAAAGAATCGGACTCTTTGCATTTTTCGACGATTTTTTCAACTTTTACCGATTGAAGCGAAAATCACAAAAATTTGTTTCTAAGACGATTTATAGCCATTTTATGTTGTTTTGGAAACTTTTTAAATTTTGACAAAAATCGACAAAAAATTGATATTTTTAGAAGGGTCAAAGAATCCGACTCTTTGCATTTTTCGACGATTCTTTCAACTCTTACCGATGAAGCGAAAATCACAAAAATTTGTTTCTAGGACGATTTATAGTCATTTTACGTTGTTTTGGATAAAAAATTACTTTTAAAAAATGCCTTTATAAATGCCATCGCTAATAATAAATGTAATATATATAGTTTGGAGGAAAATAGGAAATACTCTAATTAGCGTCACAGTTCACAATTAACCGAATATGTCAAGCTTCCACATTAGCTAAAAGCTTTTTAATTGGCTTCAGATAATAGCACTGGCATAAATTGGAAACTGGACAAATGTCCACCTCGCTTTTATAGAAAATAATGTGAATTTTCAAGATATATGATCAAATTTCTCCAGAGAAAATGCATATGTATAGAATCAAAATCTTGCATGCACGTTGCATGAAGTAATTAATAGTGAAAATTGTTCATATATTGCAGCATCGAAACACATCATAACTACAAGTACAAATGTCGTCGGGTTTGTTGAAGTGATATTGAAATTTGAATTTAACATTAGGATTCACAAATTTGTTAATTCATTTCAATTGTATTTCTCCTGTATATATCTACTAATTAAAATTCCTCTCTTTCAAATTTAAAAATTTTAATTCAAGAGAATGAGGCTTATAATGGTACTTAAAGATTTAAAATGTAGGAATAATAGTTTCCAGCCATTTAAAGATGCACATAAAAAAAACAGAATATCATAAAAAGCGAATTTTACATCTTGTTATTAAATATAATAGGTATTTATATCCTATGATATATACAAGGGAAAGTTATTGCTTATCGTTATTGTTATTAACAAGACAGATTGTCATATTAATTTTTCGTATTGTAAGATTCTAGAGAGAGGCGATTCTAGCACTAAGAACGGTAGTAGAAAAAAGAAAGAGGGTAGGAAAGGTAACTTGCATAGCTTTTGTAGATTTAGAAAAGGCATTTGATAATGTAGATTGGGACATAATGTTTAGAATTTTAAAAGAAACGGGTATAGATTATAAGGATAGGAGAATAATTTTTAATTTATATAAACACCAAACTGCCTTAGTTAGAATTGAGGGGGAAGAAGAGGTAGCAAAAATAGGGAAGGGAGTTCGGCAGGGATGTACATCTCACCGTTATTATTTAATCTATATATAGAAGATGCAATAAACAAAGTAAAAGAAGAGTATAGTGTAGGTGTGAATGTACAGGGAGAGAAAATATATATGTTGAGATTCGCCGACGATATAGCTATATTGGAAGAAAGCGAAAAGAATTTAGAAAGGGTATTGAATGGTATGCAGGCAGTATTGACTAGGGATTTTAACATGAAAATAAATATAGGTAAAACTAAAGTGATGAGGTGTGACAAAAAGGAATGCAGTAGAAAAATGAGGATCTCAATAGGAGATAATAGAATCGAAGAAGTGTCAGATTTTTGTTATTTAGGCAGTAGAATCACAAAAGATAATCGAAGCAAGGTAGATATAAAGTGTAGGATAGCACAGGGTAGGAAGGCATTCGTAGAAAAGGAACAGATGTTAAGATCAAATATTGACTTGGGTATTAGAAAAAGATTACTAAAGGTATATGTTTGGAGTGTAGTACTGTACGGGTGTGAGGCGTGGACTATAGGAAAGGAAGAGAAGCGTAGATTACAAGCATTCGAAATGTGGTGTTATAGGAGGATGATGAGGATTGGTTGGGAAGATAAAGTAACAAATGAAGCTGTACTAGAGTTAGTAGGGGAGAAGAGAAGTATTTGGAGAGTGTTACAGCGTAGGAGAGACAGATTAGTAGGGCATATTCTTAGGCATGGGGGGATTATGCAATTGATCATAGAAGGTAGAGTGGAGGGAAAGAGAGGGGTAGGTAGGCCTAAATTGGAGTATGTGAGTCAGATAGTTGAAGACGTTGAGATGAATAGCTATAGGGAGATGAAGGGATTAGCTCAGGATAGATCGGCATGGCGTGCTGTTTCCAACCAATCTTGAGGATTGCGGACTCTTTAACTAAATTGTAAGAATCATCCAATATTTTAAGTGTAGAAATTTTATTATGCAAAGGTCGTTAGAACGAAATATTTTCAAAGATATATTGTCAAAAGTTCTTCAATGATACATATTCTGTCTATGTTAAGTACTTTTAATAAAAACCACTCACAGTTAATCTTCTTTTTTAAGTTATTGTGTTTAATTCATTTATCAAAAAAATTCTTGATTCAGAAACTACAACGCACTTTTGAGTTTAAAAAGAAAATTTTATACTTACTGATATGTATTACATCAAACATAGCACCAAAAAAAATCGTAAGTTCGAAGATATTATAAATGATTGATTAATCGAAATACTTATAGAATATGCGTCCAATTATGTTAAAATATACATATCATTTTATTAATAGGTGTACTTTAAAACTGTAAAAAGTTGAAGTTACACCACCAAATTTTCAAAATCAAATAACTCCGAATTCATCAATACTCTCCAAATAGAAATACATTATTTTTAGTGCATAACTACAAGAAATCAAGTGACATATTTGAATTATGATGCACATGTTGTAAAGAATCAATACTACATTTTTAGGATATTAGTTATCTTTATTATTATTTTAAATGATTCAGGAAATTGTACCTAGAAGCGAAAGTTACAATTTTGTAATAGTTTATAGTTACCGTCCGTAATTAATTAATGTGAATATTTTCTTGTGTTATTCAAATTGACATTCAAATAAAACAACTTCTTCTTTTTCGAAATATTTTGTAATTTCTTCATCAGGCTAGATAAAATCACAAAATATCTATTTAAAAACTACTCATTGTCATTGAATTATCAGAATTGTCAGAATTATCATTAATAATAATTTACAGTTGATTAATATTTATTGATCATTAAAATAATTTAGATCCTGGACCAATACATTTGTATACAAGGACTACTACAATCATATCATAATTATTGATAAAAATTTCCTTGTTTTTAACTTTGAGGTTATCATATTACACTTGTACAATTCTATTGCTAAAATTTTTATAAATACGCACATTTCATAATATTCAACTAAATATATTCGTTACCTTACTACATTTTCTATTGTTATACCTAATTTGCATTAATATTTTAATATTTGTAACTGATCATTTGACAAATTTTACATATTATTTCGTAGTACATTTTTTATTTGTTATATGAACTTGATAGTGACAGATACGCAAAGAAACTGCCTCATATTAATAGTTGTACAATTCTACACCCCTGTACATATAGTTGTCTAACTTATTTCTTGACTTTATTTTGTTTATTTATATGAATTATATCAGATTATAACAATTTCACCTCGTCACAAAGGTTAGATAGAATAGGAGATGATGAATTATAAATAGTAAAAGTGTCCGATTTATAACATAGAATTACGAAGGATAAAGGAAGATAAACGAATGCATTCAAATGCATGTTGAATATAATTAGTAAATACCAAAAGACCATAAAAAATTTCTTGAGGATCCATTATTATATGATTAAGAACAATACTATTGTTTTAATCCATTTGTAACGTTTTCCTTTTAATGAAATACATTCATCAGATTAGAGATGGAAGTTCTACTAGACCACGTGCTTTTATGGTTTAACTATATTCAACAACTATCTTCTGCAGAGTATTCCCACATCGCTCAACGGGAATAAAACGTATGGAGTCGATTTCCTTTCCCATATTCCAACGCTACACTGTCATATCTAATTCATCCTGGCCATTCCCTCTACCGAACGTATATTTTCTTTCATTTTCTTCCTCTATACTCTACCTGACACATTCATTCGTAATGCAGACAGGTTAGGTAGTCTGTGACTGTAGACGGTGGCACTGCCAGTCTAATGTATGGCCATTCTGGACCAACACTGACCCTTCGTGAATTTTATATGAATATAAAATAGTATACGGTGGTTTTCGTAGTATTCGTAGATGAATTCTTACCAATAGACAAGAAAGAAAATGTAAGAAAAAAGTCGCGATTTTCGTAATTTCCTTTAAAAACAGTCTTATTCAGATTATACATCAAAATCGCATTTAATGTCGCATATTGTATTCCTATTAATGCCATAGTAGCCAATAATAATTTTGAAACAATTTTCTTAATACTTTTTTTATTATTGCACAATTTTTATTTAGAAATTTTTTTAGAAGCTTTTTAAAGTTACTGTTGTAGAGAATCTATAGACATTGCTATACAATTATGTATAATTATTATTAACAAATATTTGACAAATATAAGTTCATTCCATAACAATTTTAGTTGTCTAGTTAAGTTGTAGAAATAAATTCTTTCTAATGAAAAGAAAAGAAAAAGGAAAATGCGCTCCTTAAACTTGATTTTAATGTATTTAATATTAAGTAAATTTAGTTTTAACAAATTTATTTGGTTCACTTCTTAAACAAATATATACATGTGGAAACGAAAATGGACAGTTTGTTTCCTCGTGGTATATAAATACTATTTTTTTTGTTTTAGTTTTCGTTTTAGTTTTTTGTTTTAGTACATAATTATCTTCTTATTTAACTATTCATACGCATATAATAATTTCAACGGCAATTTCGTCTTTGGATGATTCTTTGGACGAGGACATTTTTTTAAATCGAGCCCTAAATGAAGTTGGCCTACTTTATATGCACCTTCATCATGGACGAAGGTACAAATGCTTGTGCATGCATCTCTTATATACTTTGCAATGGTGTAGGCGTGTTTCCTTGCTCTCGATTTTGGGTGGTCTTCATTGTTAAATAGTAATTAATACAGATTCTATATAAACATCTACTGATAATTAATTATAAGACTTAGCTTCTGTGATCAACGTGTAATACTAAATATGGAATGTAATGAATTGTTATGATATTAGATTAATTATACTTAAGTCCGAAGATGATTTTTTGTATATAATGCAGCGATGGTTTAAAATATTATTGAAATATCTTGACTATAATATTCGAAAAACATTCGAGAACAATTTTTTTTATTTTGAATTTTTGAGATTCGTTTATGGAACATTTTTGCTCTATTTTTTCTTACTACTGTAAATTTAGTTCTTACTAATGTAAATAAATTTGACTTGTTAAAGTTGTGAGTATCAATTTGCAAATTACCAATTAAAGAATATCTGAAACAGTCTTAAAAAAATTGATTATACATAGAGTAATGTACTAGTTATAACAACAATAGAAAATATAGAAAAAACTAATTTTTTCAACTTATTTTTGAACTCAGTGTTGCATATACTTGCATTGCGCTGTAACTTGTTAAAATTCCAATATTCCACATAAATAAACGAGTCTTTTAGATAAATATCAATCGATTAATCATAATTTTAAAATTTAATTCCCATATGTATATAATACGATTTTTAACGGTATTTTTATGTTAAATATATCATTTTTTGCATTGACCACGGAAGAAAAAATGTATAAATGTTTTCTATCAGTGTGCAAGTAAATTAAATTCGCATGTATTGCAATAATATTCAAAAATCATTATAAAATATTTTAATAACATAAGAAAACAAACGTTAACATAAGTTTCATAAGAGACTTAGTATGATGAAAGAACTTTTTTGTATTTAAATATTTTTATGTATTTTCCATCATTTATTGTTATTTTTTTGAAAATAAGGATGAGTCTAAAATTTAGGCATTTCATGACATATAATTGGTGACACTGATTTTTAAATTTTAGACAATTAACATTCACCTACTCCCATTTTTACACTGTAATATCAATATAAAGTGAAATTCAACAAGAAAATTTTAAATTATATACTTTTTTTTTTAATAAATTGTCAAAAAATACCCTCCTGTATAACCTGATCATATTAAGCAAGATTTTATATTTACTAAATAGCTATTATTAGTTCTTACTTTTAATAGTGATTTATCAAAATTTTTAAATGCATAAAATAAGATGGTAGGTAATAGAGAAAAGAATAAATTAAATATTAAGAGATTAGAACGCATAAAATATTAGTAAAAAATAGATAAAATGCCCGAAATTACTTATTAATTACTATACCTACCTAATTTAAATATTTTTATGTATTTTTCATCATTTATTGTTATTTTTTTGAAAATAAGGATGAGTCTAAAATTTAGGCATTTCATTACATATAATTGGTGACACTGAATTTTGAATTTTTGACAATTAACATTCACCCATTCCCATTTTTACACTGAAAATTATGAATTATTATTGCTATAATTAAATTTTTTTTAAATATTGCTATACTGAAAATATATACACACCTGATTTTTTAAAATTACATTATTATTATTATTCTGATTATGAATATTATTCTAATATTCAATAGAATGAAATAATTCTCTTTTGCTCTTTTATCTAACAGCAGAATATAAATCCCATCCCTAATTATGTGATTGTTTTTTATCACAAAGACGGTATCTATTAAAAATTGAAAGTAATATTCTATTGCAGCAGCGTAGTGTGAGTTACATAGCAATATAGAAGAAGAATATTAGGTTCATAGGTATATGAGATGAAAAATACAGAATGCATGAAATATACTCAGTGACGTGGTTATATCTATAAAATATAGAATTTAATCAAACACAATGATAATACATCTCTTTTTCTCAATTAACTCCAAACACGACTTGCCTTTTATCTAGCCAAATGTCGATCATCTACACATTTAATCACATTATAATTCAATGTTTAAAATAGCAAATATTCGAACGCCACTGAGTATACTTGCGGGGGAAGTGCTTTACTGTCTGATAAAATGTGAATGGTACATCCTAAGATATACCTGGAGGGATTTCCCCGGTTATAAAGAATTAAAATTTATGTTAGCAATTTCCACACGAAGAGAGTACCGGAAGAATAACTGCAAACTGGATGTATGTATGAAGGTATGCGATATGAAGGCTAACTTATATATTCACTCGCTAAACAATGAATCTCGTAATGAAGAAGTTTTATTATCAGGAGCATTTCGTATTCATAGAAATAATCTAAAACATTACAGAAATGAAAACCTTCACTTCTGACTAAAAAAAATATATATATATATGAATAATTATTATTCAATGCAACAATTTTAATCTTAAAATCAGCTTTTCGATAAGACTCGGACCTTTAGAAAAGGTTTCATTTATTTTATTTTTAAATAATAATTTGAAGGGTCATTTTTTTTAGAAAGGACTTTTTTTAAGCTCTTTATTCATTAGGGTAGGTGAAGATACATTATCCGATGCAGAATTGCATCTTTCAACAAATTAGTCTAAATTAGCTAAGTTCAGTCCTAAATTAGCTATTTTTGGTAGAGAAACACTTTGGCACCTAGAAGATTTGCTTTACTAGAAGGATGTTTATAATCGAAGTACTATATTATTGAACACAATTCATTTACGAGGAGTACAATAAATTTAGGACTAAATTTTATCACTGTAAATTTCTAAAAGTGGTTCCCCCCTATATATTTCTTTTTTTTAAATATTAGAATTCACTTTAAAATAAACCACTATTTCTTAAGATATTTTTAGAAAAACTGGTATTTTTAAATACTTCGGCATCACTTTTAACTTAAGTAATCCAGCGTAGAGACAAATATAATACTGTTGTGTGAAATGACATAACTCAAATTTTGTTTTTAGTCGTGTCCTGTATATGTATTCACTAATTTTATTTATTTATATATATATATATATATATAATTGTCCTCAACCAATAGGATTAGTTGGAAACTGCTTGGAAATTAAAATGGATTGCATTTGAAGAACTTTGAAAGCTAAAGTACAAATCGGAAATTATATTGCATCCATCATCCGCCGAAATTGTTATGAATTATTATATTTTTCATTATAAAATTATAAACAATTTCGCGTTTCTAAAGAAACTTTTTAAAGTTTGCATATAAAATTGCGGAATTTTACATATTATTGTCCAGTGACTGGCGCAAGCACTTTGTAATCGTAGACTCAGTCACATTGTAATCCTAGGCTCAAAGCTCATCATCTATTTTACACAGTTACACTGCACAGAACTAACCACAATAGCATGATGGAAAATTGAATTGGTATGTTACTTCAAACCAGTGCGTTGATTCGAAGCAGCGCAGTTTGGTAAGAATCAGTACCAGTGCGAACTGAAAACCGATTTGTACCGAAAGCCGGGTTGTATGGAAAACCGATTAGTCGATGAACCGGTTAAAAAACACTACTCAAAATGCAATAGAACTCAATTTAAAACAACTGTTTTTTTTCCAATCCTCACGCAAACGCATTAAGATGCCAAATAAAATATTGCCAAATATATTGTTTACAATATATATTTGCTATTTTCGTGTAAATTTCCTCCGCCCGACAATTCACGAATCAAATTGCAATATCATAAACATTTATTTACAACATAGTCTTTATTATTCTGCATTTGTATTATAGAGAAATATGAAGCAAAGCTCATGCCACATATTTGTTGTAAATGCTGTTTTGTTATATTGGTTGCTGCTCATTTTCAAACATAATTAAAAATTAACGCGGTTGTCATTTGCACAAAACACTTTGCATGTTGTAGTGGTGCGCGTGTACGGCAGAAGTAATTACAACATGATTTGATTTTATAATTATTATGCCTTCCTCACAACAAAATTGATTTTACTATAATTTGCAGACATCTACATTACAATGGATTTAATTAATATTCTATATATCGAGGCTATATAAATATTGATTAAAAAATTTATACAATCATGGCATTATATCAGAGAAATTTGGTAACATAAAGTAAAACACAATGTTTAAAAATTGTATGTTGATTTTGTATTAATTATATTCAAAATTTCGAATATACAATTATTATTTGATATCTGAAAAGTGGTTAAAAAAGCAAGTTAGTGTGCTTGCAATGCAAGCACACTAACTTGCTAATACATATAAATGTAGTATTTAATAAACAGTTAATGTCTTAAATATTTAAAATTATATTTCTATCTAACTATTTTATATTTTATGCGTTTATAAAAGAACTATTTTAAATTCACAATACTGTTTTTGATGGTTTATATCAGATATTACTACTCAATATATAAAAATATGAAATATAAATCATTTTGCAACATACCAGTTTCGTAAATTTAATTTTTGTCAATTTTATGCATTCAAATATTTGCTAAGTAATTTTTATGAATTTTTAATTGTTGAAAGTCCATATTACAAGGTAATTTATAGGGGGGATGTGTTGTTAAATAGTACTTCCTTATAATGTTGAATAATTTATTTATATTTCCGACATGTTTCGTTAAATTAATTTAACATCTTTAGGAGAAAATTGTCAGTAAACTTAAGAAGATAACAAATATTGGATAATAGAATAAGTCAATCACAGTATTTCTTTTTGTTGTATATCAAAATAAATATATATATATCACAGTTCTTAAAATCTTAGGTATGAAGTTTAAAAGTTTGTAAATATAATAAGTAGTTTTTTTTTGTAAAACATGAAACACAAAAACGTGAAGAAAATGTGTCCAATGTAGCCAATTTTACTTTTTTTTACTCTTTCCTCTAGTAGAAAACTAAATCACAATTCTAATTAACTCCCTTCCAAGTTTTTTTAATGTAATTTCTATGTTATTTAAACTTATTTATCTATCAAATTTAAACATAAAAAATTTGATCAATTTCATCTTTTTGGCTAAAAAACTGCAACTTTAAAAAAAGGTTGATAAATGAAGATATAAATAAATAAATATCGAAATGAAAACACACAATAACTATATCTAAAAAATAGTGCTAAAGGATTTGGCTTGTTGATTGCATAAATATTGTTATTATATAATAATATTTTAATTATAAACTGAAAATTGGATTTGTTAGTAATTATTAAAAAGTGGAAAATACGATCGTTAAAAAATAGATTATAAAAGGTTATAAAAACTATTAAAATGAGATTCTTAGCATATTTTGCAATATTTATTAGACACAAATTTTTAATATCAATTTTTGTAGAACTTTTGTAAAAAAAATTGTAAAACAGGTTTGAGTTAATGAGATAAGCTGCTTTAATATGAATCGAAAAACTAAAAAAAAATCTGCTTTATTCTCTTTATTATACGCAATAAACATGCACAATTAATATTATAAAAAATAGATAAGTCTATTTCTCTAGTTACTAAATGACTCAAAAAGTAAAAATAGCCGAATTTGTGAGAACGCCCGTTGAAAAGAAGTCTCATTTAGTATATAATAATTAGTTTTTTTGTAAAACATGAAAGGCAAAAACGTGAAAAAAATGTAGCCAATGTAGCCAATTTTACTTTTTTACTCTTTCTTGTAGTAGAAAACTATACTTCTTATCTTTATATAATATGTCCAATAATTGACGTAGTTAATCCCATGGTGACATTTTTCATGTGATTCTTAGGATAGGAATAAAGTTTTCCAATATTTTAACACATCTATGATCATCTTGAGCATCCTAAGATATATCCATTTCTGGAATTATTATTCACGGTCGTCTAAAAGGCTCTTTGCAGAAGCAACAAAAATTATTAAATTTAATCTCGATTCTAATACTTCCCAAATAAAATATATAATAAAATAAAACTAATTCTAATTTTTGAAATCTGAAAGGTATGCAGATATTTAATAAAATGAGATTCGAAAATGGGGCTTTTTCAAAAATATATATATGCCTTTTCGATCAAATTCTCCAAATAGTTCTTAGAGATAATAATTCTTAGAGTAAATTAGAGATCCATTTTTTATAAATTAGAGATCATCATCAATTAGAAAGACAATTGAATCGTTTTAAGAGTGATAGAGTCATAATCATAATAAGTAATTTTGATCCAATCATATTCATCTCCTAGACGATGACAAAATATAAATGCAGAATTATAAAAAATGGAATATATTTTGATTTTGAAATTGCGCAAAATTTTGGGTGTATGTTTAATTGTGAAATTTTCCTAATGTTTATTTTATAATCTTGCAACATATTATTTACAAAAGTTTCAACTCACATGAAGACTCAACTTCAACGTCAACTCACATAGAAAAAATAATTTTTTTTTTTCTAATTTGCGTTTCTAATAGAGCTGTTAACGAACCCAAATGAGTTCGTTTATAGCGAATTTGAGCTCTCTTATAGCATATGGCAATTTACTGTTTCATAGTTGGTAGCTCTGCTTGCCAGTTGTCAAACGTCAAACTACAATAGAAAGCAACAAATAGTTTAATTTAAATTTTGTCCCTGAAATGTACAATTGTACGTCAAACTATAAAAGAAAGCAACGAATAGTTTAATTTTAATTTATTTCAAATATTTCAAATGTGACAATAGCTACCACCAACAGTCAAAAAATTCCCTAAATTTTGAAATTTCGATGTTTTATTTAAAAAGGGCATAAAAGACGCAAATTTCATAAGTCATTTATAACACTCGTTTTCTAAACTTGAACTCGTGCAATAAAACCTGCCTTATGAAATTCGTTCCTTAATATACTATTATTTAATTTTACTATATTAAATGACTATTCATCCAATTACTAAAGCAGATTGATATTTTAATTATTACACTTTAAATCCACTAAAACATATTAGTACATGAAGTATGACCAATTTTCTTATAAAAGGTGCAGCTGAAAGATTTTGGGGAAGACAATTTATTAAATATTACATTTAATACTCGTGCACTATACTTAACTTTCATTCACAATCGTTATCAAGGGTACAAAATTGCTCAGCTAACTTTATCACGTATATACAAGATTTTTAAATGAAAATTCATTAAACTCGCTTGAAAAGATCAAAAATCACTAGGATTTTAATTCGATGTTAATTCCGGTTTATTAAATCCAAGTATTATTAATAAACATATACACGAATTGAGTATTTATACAATTTTATTCAAATAATTCATCTACGTCAATACATAATTTAAAGTTTTGCATTGTTACATGGCTACAGGTGGATAATAGAAATTCAAATGTGACAGCTCTTTCCATTTTTGCCAGTTGCCAGAAGAACATTTCATTTTTAATTGGAAGGCAGCAATTTAGGTAAAAATACATACAAATACACGCGCATCTGCATTAAAATGCTGAATTAATTTAAGGGCAACATGCAGTGGCGTACATACAAAATAATTACACTCTTTTGACTGAATAGGACGTTTTGTGATAGTCAATTTGTGATAGTCTAAGAATATAACCTAGTAGTCTATCTCTCTTGCGCTGTAATACTCTCCAAATACTTTTCCCCTGCTAACACAAACACTGCTTTATTTAGCCCAACCAATCCTCATCATCAATCTGTAGCACCACATTTCGAATGCTTCTATTCTACGTTTCTCTTCTTTACCTATAGTCCATGGCTCACACACGTATAATGCTACACTCCACACATATACCTTCAGTAATCTTTTTATATTACCCAAGTTCATATTTATGTATATTTAGACCATATTTTTAATAATATGAACACTAGATATTGAAAGCTAACTATAATAATTGTTTTTTTCTCAAATTTTATTAAAATGTTGCAAATTTTCGTATAAAATTAAATATACTACAATTTTCTTTTCGTAATTGTATATTTATTGAAAAAGAATACGATCTTCACTGTTATTATAACAATTTATTAAAATAAATTACCACCAAAATCATACGTATAATCGTCGAATATTATCAAAAATATCAGATGACACTTCACAACTCTTTTAATGGATAAAAATCAATTATTGAAATGCTCAACAATCAATTATTATTGTTTAAATTATTATTATTGTAGTTACTGTTTAAATTATCATTATTGTAACGTTTTAGTATAATTTGGGGTTGACGTCTGCGCCGCTGTAGTTCAATTTTCAAGTGCCTTTTGTTTGGTTGTTCTGAGAATGAACGTTCATACGGAATGAAACGACATTTGCACCGTCGTAGCGCGCCGCATTTTACTAAATTAATATTGTTTTTAAATTATTCATTTGTGAGGCGAAGAAGATGGACTGAAAAGAAATTAAATGAAAATACTATACATATAGGAAGCGTCGTCCTACAGTTCAGAGAAGATATACAGAAATAAAATTAGTTTTAAAAGAATTATTTGATACATTAGCGATATATCTAGCAATAGGGATAGCACTGGGACACTCTTCTCACTATGATATTATATAAGAAACAATGCAGTACTTAATATGAATCGTTTGTGGAAATTATAAGAAAATTCATCGAATATTATATATATTATATATATAATAGTTCTTAACTATAAACTAATTGTTACTGTTTGAAATTGCAATGATGAAATGAGCATTAAGTAGCTAGATGTACATTTCAAGCGCTATGCGCCCATCTTCAGTAGCACTATCTTCATTTGTGCTACTGAAGATGAGCGCATAGCGCTTGAAATGTACATCTAGCTACTTAATGCTTGTTACGGTATTTGGGTGATATTCTATATTATAATTTAACACCGTAGTGATAATTTTTTAAATGAAATGAGCATTTAATGAAAATACTTTTTCATTAAATGCATTGAATTTATTTCTGTGTTTATCATATTGAGGAATTATTTTAGCAAATTATTTAGATTTTTTAAATTATCACTAGTTTTATTTAAAATAGTATAGAATATCATCCAAATACCGTAACTCAATGTAGCTAGATGCGCATTTATTTTAGTTTTTATCATGTGTTACCGAAGATGGGGGCATAGCCCCTTCTAATGCGCATCTAGCTACTTAATGCTTTCATTATTTAATAATTGATATTACTCAAAAGCGAAAAGAATTTTTTCAAATTTCTAATTAAAGCAGCTACTTTTTATATGAAAACTTAATATGTTATGAAAGACAATATAGTAGAGAACTTCAGATGAGCAGTGTTTCGCAAGTTGCATAGATCACACCTCGTTTAAATTTGAATAATTCCAGAATAACCCATGCCATATTTTAATATTTCGGTATATTATTTAATGATTTGTTATGTTATATCTACGAAAGTGGATTACATTAGCAATGTTGCGAATAGTCAACGTGCTTTTAGCAATATACGGACTCAGATAACTATTTACAGACGTAAAATTGCATAAATGAAGAGCGTCCGCAGATAGTACAAATCACATAATTTTACATATATAATAACAAATAATGATTAAATCTTACTATAAAATTGTATTCATATTATTCACTTATTTCAGTATAAATATAAGGGCGTATTTTATAAACTAACATATCACTTATATTTATAAATTATAAACATGGTATTTTATAAATTTTATATTAATTTGAAGTACATATTTTAATCATCATTTTCAGTCTTCGATTTGTATGTAATTAATATTATTTGATTTAATATCTAAATCATCTTTTCTAATAAGTTGTCAAATACATTTTTTGCTGTAAAGTCCACATCTTTTATTTTTATCGTATTTAGCTAATAGTTCATCTATTTTCACTTCTTTTTTTTCTAATTGAGATAATTTTTCCTTTAATTGTGAAAAGTCGCCATTATAGAAGGATTCCTGTAAATTAATTAATTTAATGTAATTTATTAAGTGGTCATTACAACATCAAATTTGCTGAAAATTATATGCGAATGTAAATAATTATATTATTCAAAGTAAATCGTAATATAGTTACAAATAATCAAATTATTTTATTAAATTGTTTTATTCGATTTTAATTTAGTCATCTAGGGTTTGGGGAAGATCGCAATCCACTAGTTTTAATGACATTCAACAATTATAATTACTTAATTGTTTTTTTTTTAATTATCACTGCGGTATTAATATCACCCAAATACCGTAACTCTAAGCATTAAATAGATAGATGCGCATTTCGAAGGCTATTCCCCCCATCTTCAGTAGCACAAGATAAAAACTAAATAAAATACCTCTGTCACGAATCGTGATTGATATATTGCAATCACAGTTAGTATACGATTGTTATATTGCAATATAAGTACCAAAAGTAATTCCTTACCAAATCCATAATCTTCTTCTGAACAACATTTAATTCCTCATCATATTTTACATTCATTTGCTGCATTTCGATGAGGACTTTATTATAAGTACTACTGGAATTTACCAACTAAAATATGAAACATCATTAATTTTATAACAAATATAAATGGAGTTATTTATTTTTTCTATAATATTCCATAAAATTTATAGATATACATAAACGTATTTAAAAATGGGATAAACGTATTTACATCTTTATAATATAGTATTTAGTTTAATATATTTGTTATAAACTGTAACTAATAGATTTATTGGACAATGAGTATAAAACCAAGAAATATGATATTGGCATAATTGCTATCGATGTAATTTTTATAAATTTTCAATGTATTATTCTTAAAAGTCAAGAATTCGAAACAGTTGTAAACAGAAGTACCCCACTTCTGTGCGGTACTTCTGTGGGGTATTAATATAATTACTTTTGAACCTTTCTTATAGTTTAGTTAGTTAAAGAGTCCGCAATCCTAAAGATTGCTTGGAAACAGCACGCCATGCCGATCTATCCTGAGCTAATCCCTTCATCTCCCTATAGCTATTCATCTCAACGTCTTCAACTATCTGACTCACATACTCCAATCTAGGCCTACCTACCCCTCTCTTTCCCTCCACTCTACCTTCTATGATCAATTGCATAATCCCCCCATGCCTAAGAATATGCCCTACTAATCTGTCTCTCCTACGCTGTAACACTCTCCAAATACTTCTCTTCTCCCCTACTAACTCTAGTACAGCTTCATTTGTTACTTTATCTTCCCAACCAATCCTCATCATCCTCCTATAACACCACATTTCGAATGCTTGTAATCTGCGCTTCTCTTCCTTTCCTATAGTCCACGCCTCACACCCGTACAGTGCTACACTTCAAACATATACCTTCAGTAATCTTTTTCTAATACCCAAGTCAATATTTGATCTTAAAATCTGTTCCTTTTCTACGAATGCCTTCCTACCCTGTGCTATCCTACACTTTATATCTACCTTGCTTCCATTATCTTTTGTGATTCTACTGCCTAAATAACAAAAATCTGACACTTCTTCGATTCTATTATCTCCTATTGTGATCCTCATTTTTCTACTGCATTCCTTTTTGTCACACCTCATCACTTTAGTTTTACCTATATTTATTTTCATGTTAAAATCCCTAGTCAATACTGCCTGCATACCATTCAATACCCTTTCTAAATTCTTTTCGCTTTCTTCCAATATAGCTATATCGTCGGCGAATCTCAACATATATATTTTCTCTCCCTGTACATTCACACCTACACTATACTCTTCTTTTACTTTGTTTATTGCATCTTCTATATATAGATTAAATAATAACGATGAAAGTGTACATCCCTGCCGAACTCCCTTCCCTATTTTTGCTACCTCTTCTTCCCCCTCAATTCTAACTAAGGCAGTTTGGTGTTTATATAAATTAAAAATTATTCTCCTATCCTTATAATCTATACCCGTTTCTTTTAAAATTCTAAACATTATGTCCCAATCTACATTATCAAATGCCTTTTCTAAATCTACAAAAGCTATGCAAGTTACCTTTCCTACCCTTCATTCTTTTTTCTACTACTGTTCTTAGTGCTAAAATTGCCTCCCTCGTCCCTCTGTTTTTCCTAAAACCAAACTGATCTTCTCCTAGCCTTTCCTCTACTTTATTTTCTAATCTCCTATAAATAATATTATAATTCTTATAATGAAATCTAAATATCCACACATATCCCAAAATTTGTTGTATGTTGAGTTATTATTCAAAACAATATAATTATAACTGATATACCCTTTCTAATTTACGCAACCTTTCGTCCAACACATGATATTCGAAAAGGTCTGACTCAATTGCCAGATCATCCACTAAAACCAATTGGTTCATTAATTAAATAGGTTAATAAAACTGATATGATCATTACCTTCTTCTACGCAAGATTGACCATCTGTTTGCAAAGCAAAATTTTCTTTGCAATGGCATTCAAAACTTCCTATAGTATTATAACAAATATGATCACATGGTTTTCCAGCTTCACATTCGTTTATATCAATTTCACAAAGTGTTCCTTTAAAACCAGATGGACAAGAACACGTGTTCGGTTTGGCACAGGTCCCACCATTTTGGCAAGATGGCGAACATACAGCTAAAAAGTATTGTATTACTATCATCAGATTTTTTATAACATGCTGTTTATTAATAAGTATATATTATATATACTTCAAGATAGTGCTTTAAAAAACGAAAGAACTTGCATAAATTCAAATATATCTAATATTGAGGTTAGAAAAGATCCTTTAATCTGCTTGCCGTTGCGTTGTGAAATGGTAAATCAAAATAATTCACATGTTTATTACAAAATAATTCACATGATGATTAGAAATTTTAACTCTCAGTCCAATAGTAAAGTTTTTTCACAAGTGTAATAACATGTGAATTAATTTGAATTACTTTTTCATAATTCAACAAGAGGCAGATTAAAGGCTCCTTTCTATCTCAATATGATCAAATATGCGTCAATGCGCATTTCGGAATTTCAAAATATATATCTAATACTAAATACATACTATCTAAATATACAAATAAAATACGCAAATATATATTATCAAAAATTATAAATTTGACTATCAATTTTTTACTTCCTGAATAATAAAGGCTCAGTCATAAGTAATTTACAATCACGGTAAGTAAACTAATACTAAATTAAACCGTATATAAATAAAAATTTGGGAACGTCATGGGTCCTTACTAAAATTTGTAATAAATTTGAACAGAATTAATGAAGTACGATGACAATGGAGTAGCTTGGAGAAAAATTCACAATTTTCAATTCATGTATCTAAATAACTATACTTCTGAAAATAACATGCGAAAACATGCCTTCAGTTAAATAAAATAACATGAGATTAATTGATGCTTATTTAATTTATAACAAAATTCCGTGAATTTAAATTGCGTATATATTATTAGGATATTTACAGGTAATTATATAATTTACAATATGGAAATTTTCGAAAAAATGCAATGAAAGTTTCAAATATTTATGTCAAGTTAATAGTAAAGGCTACTAATTAAAATTTGTATTCGTTGTTTTTATAATAAAAGAAAGATTAAATAAATAATTAATATTACTAACATACTTCCTTTATCAACATTCTAAACACGAATATTACATATTGAATAAAATAATGACACAAGAGCGAGCTCGAAAATTTCTTTCGACCGGTATTTCTGATAAGAAAAAATAAAAATGTATCAAATTAAATTTAAAACATTTGTGATATTTTTATGAAATACCATAACACATAAAAACTGGTATTATAAAGTCCTTTTCATTCAAACCCATCAATACCACAAGGTAGTTTAATATATTTAAGGATTAAGCTTGATTCAATCAATTATTGAAAAACCATGCTCTAGTTTTTACTATAAATTTATTATTTGATGAAATAAATTAATATTGCAATGGGAAATATAAATTATAATTATTTCTACTACTAAACCTGCTAAAATATCATCACGCAACAAAACTATTTCCTTGTAGATTAATCTATGGTTTTTAATACGTGATATGTGCAATTAAATAGATCAATAATACTAAACAAAATATTCTACTTTTTTTTAAATTATCACTACGGTGTTAATTATAATATAGAATATCTCCCAAATACCGTAACAAGCATCAAGTAGCTAGATGTACATTTCAAGGGCTATGCGCCCATCTTCAGTAGCACAAGTAAAACTAAATAAAATACCTCTGTCACGAATCGTGATTGATATACTATCAAATAAATAAGTCAATTTATAATTTATAATTTGTAATTTGTAGTTTTTAATTTGTATTGTTTTTAAAAGATTTATAGGTCATATTATATGCCAATTTTGAAGTATTTCTGTCATGTTGACTTGTTTATTTGATAGTATATCAATCATGATTCGTGACACAGGTATTTTATTTAGTTTTATCATGTGCTATCGAAGATGGGCGCATAGCGCTTGAAATGTACATCTAGCTACTTAATACTTTAAGTTACGGTATTTGGGTGATATTCTATATTAAAATATTCTACATTTTCAACATTCACATTACCTTTTTAATTTCTAAATATAATATTCTTTCTTACTCAAATCACAAAACAAACAATAAAAATATAACAATTGCAATATCTGTTAATTAATTCTCTCTGTGCATTTATCTCATTTTCTTCCTTTCTAGAAGTGTTGAAAATTATAACAAATTGTAGCGGTATTCTTTATATAATCTTTCCGCTTTCTCATATAAACATAAACAATTTGTTATAAATTTCCATGCAAAAAAGATTTCCATTCGAAAATGCAATTTTGTTATAGTGGTTATGTTATTTCTTAACCACTAAATTAAACTATATAAATAAACTAAATTAAATATAGATGTTTATATAGCGTTTATACATGAAAGATTATTATAGATATAATAAACCTTATGAAAAATTATATAGTTCTCATATACAATTTTTCGGGTCGGCGCTAGTGGTGGCGTAATTAGAAAACAATGAAAAGAATGAACAACTTTATGTGGGTATCAATTAACTAAAAAGAAAGAAAAAACCAGCAGAAATATCATTTAAATGAAATTGAGAATGAAATATTGATTTAAATTTTTTTTATATATATAATATTAATGACATTTTATTATTTACATACGTTTATTGCAACCAAAACTCTTGATGGAAATGTGAGCCCATCCTGGGCAACACTCAAATAGCGTTTGGTGTTTCAAAGGTTTAGAATCCTTGGAAAATGATCTGCTAGTGGATCTACAAAAATAGAAATTGAAAAATTATTTGTGAACTTATATTTTTAAAATTATCACTACGGTGTTAAATTATAATATAGAATATCACCCAAATACCGTAACAAGCATTAAGTAGCTAGATGTACATTTCAAGCGCTATGCGCCCATCTTGTGCTACTGAAGAGGGGCGCATAGCGCTTGAAACGTACATCTAGCTACTTAATGCTTGTTACGGTATTTGTGTGAAGTTATAATTTTTAAAAGATAGTAATACTGATATGTACATGTATTTAATGTTATTGCAATTTATTTAAAAAATCTTCTAGTTTCATCGTAAAATATGGATTTAAAATATCGAATTTTCAATACCACTAGTAATTTTTTTTGTTTCTTCAATAAAAGATAAATATATTTTTTTCAATCACTTACTTATTTGTGGTTGTTTGTTATGTCATATTATTCTAACTTTTCATAGATTAAAATAAAATAAAGGATTATTCACTTAGCTTCAATCAATTCTTAATGAAACAACCGCTACTAAGGAAATTCGTATGACTTACTGTTCTTCTGAACAATGTAGTTGATTCTCACACGGTACATCACTATTTCGCTTCATATGTAGAATTATTTTTTCTGGAGTTTGATGGATTCTTTGTGTAGCACAAACGTGTCTCCTAAACAAAGTATGTAATAAATAATAATGATGATGATGATGATAGTTTCAATAATACTGTGTGTCTATTGAAATACAAAATATAAGAATCAAATTCATTTAAAACATAAAAATGATTCACACCGTATACTTCATCCAACAGTTCAACTTATAAATATTCATAATCATAAATCATTTAAATCATTGATATAATTAAAATACCCAAAAGTACTTAAAATCAGTACTCACATAGAAATACAACAATAATCTTCTAATAATAATTTAAAACAGGTATATCACAGGAATATCTACCGCAAAGGTATAAATTTGAAATATATCAAGCTAACTTTAAGTGTGCAAAGAGTATTACCGATAAGGTAAGCTCATTCGAAGTCCACCGTGCCTCCTCGTTTGCACAAGAGGTACGCTAGAACAGTGCGCATTCCCCACAGTGAATTACCAACAAACAACAAACATATCCTAATCGTCATGTTTAAGGAAACCTTAAACCTATTCCAGGGGTGCAACGTATATACAACCACTACATACTTCCCCGGAACGCTACCCTACGGATCGACCATACAAGATAGCACAAATCATCAATTCATCACTGGTGCAAAACTCATCCACCAGCGTCTCAGTGTACTAGTATCCAAACAGTAACAATGCAATTGTCAAACATCACAAAATCAGGAGACACCGCAGAGTTCCTATCGCAAGTCTGCAGCAGGTACCTCGCTCAGAGCTAGAGCAATTATATAGCGACGATAGGATTTAAGGATTACGCTCGTCCTAAAGTACTACTGCTCAATGTGATACTAAGCTAGCCACATCACATATCTCAGTAGTCTCATCATGACGTGCTAGACACTACGTCAAAGAACTGTTACACGAATTACGTATACGCTCACAAATCCCCAAAATATAACTTAACTAAAGCGTGCTAATAAATAAGTATCGATTACTATCTTTAAAAACAATATTATATAATCATGATCAATTCAATAGATATCTTAAACATCTAAATAGCTTACCATAGTACCCATGAGAAATACCCACTTCAATATTTAACAAAAAATCAAATAAAATTGCACAGGCTAAAGTAATCAAATTGAGGAGTAACCTTTAAATACTTTTTAGCGTCTGGCGGTCCAATTATGACTGAGCTTACTTCTAGAGGCGCATTCCTTCAAGAAGTGCTATCGTCACAAAAAAAAAACCCTACAACTTCGATAAGACAAAGTAAATAAGTAACATATATTACTGTAACATGATGGCTATAAAAGTCTGTGCTACATAAATATGTAAACAAATTCGCGTATTCTAAATTGTCTTAAACATGCTTCTATTCTTATGCAAAAGTTGAGTCACGCGGGGCAGAGATGATGTAGTGGTTGTACTGAAACAGCGTTCGCGTATGCTATATGTGCCGACTGGAGCCGATTGGAGACGATTAGAGACGAGCGCCGTGTCGGCTCCAATCGGCACTGGTCGGCGCGAAAAAGAAATAAACAAGATTCGAAGCAGTGCGTGCTCGTGTGTACACAGATCAGTATCCATTGACGCCAATAAGAGCGAACCAACATCTGGAATCTAACCGTATATTATATGTAACAGTGTGGAGCAAGCCTATGCAATATAATCAGTAACAATACCATAGATTGTTTGCAGAAATGCAAACATTGTCTGAGCTGCTATTAAATGTTTAACTTATTTCAATACCTCAGACCCAAATCTCATCTTCCTATTTGTTCATATATTTAACTTATGGTTTTATGTTTATATTCTGTACAATTTACGAGAAAGCACTTTTTAAAATGTAAAATCTCTTATAAAAATCAATTTTACAAGAAAAAATTGACATAGGCACATTCCACTAAAGTCACTTCATTGCTTAGATCTAGATTACATTAACCCAATTTGCCATTTCAACCGAGGGGGGTGCATTTCTTAAAAAATAACATAATAGTAAGAAATCTTATCTAAAATGGATGCAAAATGATTAAATTCAATCATTTCTTTAAAATGGTATTCCGCTCTTCTATCTTTCATTGATATAAACACTCCTTGCACAAGTTTGTGATAAATTTAAATCAGGCAATGGCCTACCTAATTCCTTAATTTTTACTTTGTCCTCAAGAGAACGTCTACAAAACTCTATTTTCCATAAAGAACTAACACTATTCATTTTTATTTATATTAAATATATTCTTGGAGAAACACGTGGCAAAATCGTACATACGTAACTACACAGAACAATACAACTGTCTTATCTGTCTTTCTGTATACTAGACTAGGCTTCTCTGTTGGGGCGCTAAAGAATTGCGGCCCGGAATAGCTTAAAACAACGAGATATTCTTTGCTGTAGAAGCAGCGTGACGTCACGTTTCCATTGTAACCCGGGCCGCTATTTTGTTTGCGGCGCATACGATACGTAAACCAAAGAAACAGATGATATACTGCATACGGTTCTGCTCTCACTCTACCGCTTGCAATAGATAGGTTGAAGGCATATGCATTTAACTCATACTTGCTCGCCGCCACATCGTGTTGTGTTGAGTGCTTTCGAATGCAAGCTTTATCTTTTAGGAAATATAATGCCGAGTTAAAATATCACAATACAATTATATATCTACGGTAATGCGCTCAATGTTCAGGGGTGGGGCGCGCGGCCGTGCGGCCTCGAAAGAAACCGCCACTGCATTAACAAGTAACACTGATAAGGACATTTCATTTAACTGCTCGGCGTTATGCTCCCAGAACATAATATATATGATATAAATAGAAATAGTAGGTCCATTTACGTTTATGAATTTGGAACTTCAGGTACATTCATACTCTCGAAGTTTGATTAACTTGTCGATTGTGAGAGTTTCTTTTTGTTATAACTTTGTTATAACTCACATTCAATTTGTAATATTGTACTTTAGTTCAACATTATTACAGTTGTCAAACTAACATGATATTTAAGGATGGGTCTACTACTACAGACAATAATATAAAAAGTATGTGATAAAAATAACTATTACGGAATGACCACCTTATGTGTTTACACATCTCTTCTATGTTATAGTAATATACTTCTTATAGTAATCTCTTTTCATCTCTTTTCTAAACTCATCTCTTTTCATTTTATTTTAGTAAAAGATAAACCGACAGTGTATAGAATTGAATTTAGTTATTTGTCGAAGTTAATTGTCCTTGTAATTATAGAATTTGATGTACCATATAAATAGGTTGAGTGGCACTATTGTTATTAGGTGTTTGGTAATTTAGTAAATCTGTATAAATAAAATGCTTCCTTCCTTATATTTTTTATTATTTACATTCTCATATAGAAGAGCTAATAGAAGAGCTTACCAAATCATATAAATAGGCTTAGACCAATTTAGACGAAGTGTATGAAATTTAGTAGTTTATTGTATTGATGCGGCATAATGTAATAATTTCCAAACTTTCTATTCTCAGAAAATATATCCTAATTTCAGACATAATTCGCAAAAAATACAATATAATTCGAAAAACCTTTTATGAGAAAAAATCGTATCGGATCTACGATTGATCAACAATGTAATAAAGGAACAATACAACGCTTATTCAGATAAATGTTACTGAGAAAATGATTTTCAAGTTGGCGATACTGAGATATATTTGTATAGAATATCACCCAAAAACCATGATACTAACCCACCGTATCCAATAGCACAACATCCAAACAAATAATTTATTTTAAAATTGAAAATTTTTAGAAGTCTGCACGGAGCAGATTAACTCCTTCCAATAGGGGGGACATTGGAAGACATACAATATATCAGTTCCCTCAAAATAGCGGGATAATTTCTAGTATTGCGCTACATTACCCTTTTTATATACGACAAAATTAATTGTGTAGCACTAGTAGTTTCACTTTTAATTACAAGTTCTTTGCGGATATAAATAAACATTGCTATAACCTCAATACCATGGAACATAATATTTGTGCGACTTGTATGTGGTGGCTTGTTAGGCCTGTGTGTGGAGTGTCAAACGTCTGTTTCTTCCTCCGGTGTTTTGTCTGTTTTGAATAGTGTGGTCTTGGCGTGAATCTGTGTTCTTGAGTATATTGCGAGTATAATACTTGATGCGAGTTTCTCGGTCATTTTATATACAATACAACATACATGCGCAACAAACATGCGCAACAAACATGCGCAACAAACATAAACGCAAAGTAACACGAGCGGATTAATTTTGATCCTATTCAGCAACAGTTCACATTCTATTAAATTATATTGTCTTACAATATCAAACCATAGAACTAGTTTGGTGTTGATGCATGGCTAACAAAAATTATTTCACTTTTGAATCGTTTTTTCTAGTTAATCGCAAAAGCAACAAATGTTGTTTCAATTACAAATCAAAGCGATATTTGCTCTTTACACTAGCAACAATTGTAGGGATAATGTATTCTAAAGAACAAAGGAATAAAACAATTCAGTGGGTATAATACAACTGTAAGCAATACATGTATATTATTTCTGGTATATGAGACATCTTTACGAGAATAGGATGTTTATCGGTCTTGCTATTATTGCGATATCGTGTCATGAATGTCCTTTGCCTGGTATATAAAAATCATATGTACACAGTCTTTTGCAGCATTAATAGTTTGCTTACAAAACCATATCTCATGAAACTTGTTCGTGTTGATACAATGTGATGCAAGGTTTTATACAATTCGTGAATATATATAATTATACAATTTTAGTGTTTTGTTCATTAACTAACTTTATTTTAATATAGAATATCACCCAAATACCGTAACAAGCATTAAGTAGCTAGATGTACATTTCAAGCGCTATGCGCCCATCTTCAGTAGCACAAGATAAAACTAAATAAAATACCTCTGTCACGAATCGTGATTGATATACTATCAAATAAATAAGTAAACATGACAGAAGTATATTAAAAATGATCACTACGGTGTTAAAGTATAATATAGAATATCACCCAAATACCGTAACAAGTATTAAGTAGCTAGATGTACATTTCAAGCCCATTTATGCGCCCATCTTCAGTAGCACTGTAAAAGTTATAGGTAATGAATCTGTAAACGCGACCAATTACGGTTAGTTTAAGAAACATTTCTTTACAATAATTAGTTATATTGTATTGTTTTTGTCTACCAAAAGAATAAATTCGACTTTTTTGAAAGCAGTTTGTTATGGCACATTGTTAACAAACAATTCAGTTATTAGTCTAAGCTAATATGTTAATAAGCCTAGAATAAGAGGCAGCTATTTCTGCTTATCTTTAGTATCAAATATTTATTTGTTTATGTAATTTTTAATAAATTCCTTAGTAGAAGAAGAATTTTACTTGCCCTTTGCTAAGGAATATATTATAAATAGTTTGTATAAAATGTGTTTTTGCAAACATTTTTTTTTATAAAGAAGAGCCTATGTATTTGAACTCTTGTGTATAAATCAGAGAAACTTGTTAAATGAATCACTCAGTATAATTACACATAGTTCAGTAACTGGCAACTGTTTTATGTAAAGCATGACCAGACTCAACATTGTACACGTTAAGTATCGCTTCTTTCCAAAGATTATTATTGTTTGTTGTTCCGCAAGCCTCGCAAAGGTAAATATAGCCTCGAAAAGGTGGTCAGACCAGACTTCAATAAAGTTACTCAAGCCTTAGAAGTCTAATCTGTATATCCAATGAGCAAACGAAAATACAAATATAATTTACAGGCAGAAAATAGCTGTTATTGGTCTTTAAAAATAATGATTTAGGTACGATCTTAAAGAAGAAACAAATAAATAAATCACTGGGTTTTGATCAAATTGACGTAAGAGTGACATATTAGAAATTCTGACAAATGTATCTTACCATTTCATCACAGATTTCACAGAAATTTCTAAAATTAATGATATATAACGTGACTATCAGAGACAGTTTTTCCACTGGGTATAAATGCAAACATTTCATTTTCAAATCAGCATAATATATTATTATAATTCTAATTTTAATTAGCACACGTGCAAATTAGTTGATCATTTCTACGTTTGGTTAAATTGGAAAAATATACATTTACTTTGCAGGATTTTGAAATTGATTGTCAGATTTTCGTATATCATTAATTTATAAATTGACATTATTGTCCCACTAAACATTGAGAAAAAAGTGAAATTCAGATTGATATCAATAAATAAATATTCAAATAAATGTTGAATAAAATCCTACTGTTATAATTCTTTATTTGATCATGCGCAAATAAAATGTAGCACGTAAATACACTCGACATTTAAACTGTTTAAAAAACATTTCAAGTGTAGCAGTCGTGGCCGAGCGGTTAAGGCGTCTGACTAGAAATCAGATTCCCTCTGGGAGCGTAGGTTCGAATCCTACCGACTGCGCGCGCATATTTTTTACATTTTATTATTATTATTTTTAATCCTTATTATAAATACAATAAAATCAAAATATACTGCAATTGTCTAAGAAATTATATTGCACCTCAAGATGTTTTCTATTGTATCTATCATGATATTCCCATTATGATTAAGTATATGAAATTAACTGTGACAAGTCACAAATCGTGTGTAATTTATTTGCCCTTAGCTACAAGTGTAGGAATATTAACATATAAAAACGATTTGTAACCAGATTAGGAATCGTAAATAACGTACTTTATATCCTGGTAATTGTAAATGATTTTTATAAGAAATCACATGCAAAAGTACCAATTCGATATAATGACCGATTTTATTGTATTTCTAATATAATTAAAAGTATACTGATTTAAATAATGTATTTTAAAATTATCACTGCGGTGTTAAATAATTATAATTCTATGCAATTGATTGATGCAAATAATTGCCTTATATTTTTAATTATTATAAAATCATCACTACGGCGTTAAATTATTGTATAAAACATCACCCAAATACCGTAACACAAAGCATTTATTAGCTATTAAGGTAATTTATTAGTCAATAAATGCTTTGTGTTACGGTATTTGGGTGATGTTTTAACAGTTATTTTTTAAACTTCATATTGTTATATTAAGCGTAAGCTATCTTATTTTATTTAGAAATTATTAGAGGCTTCCGATGAAATTTACTATAGGCAAACCAATATTCAATCAAGTATAAAAAACAAAGGGAATAAACATATTTTTATTATAAAACGGAATAAGAAACTATTAATTTTGAATAAGTTATTATTGTTAGATTCCTAATCCAGAATTAGTAGCTAATTGATAATTGCAAGGATCATTGTAATCACCCCATATCTGTAACTCAAAACATTTATGAGTCTAAATACGCATTTTGATCAAATAATACAATTTTGTTACTAATTGATACAAATGATAATACCGAAATTAAAGTGTATTATTTGACAGCTATTGAAATTTTGAAAATGAGAGCATGTCCTACGAAAAACGCATCAAGTCCATAAATGTTTTGAGTAATGGCTCTGCTTGCAAAACTAGCTTAATCCCAATTAATGATTAGCAATCAGACAATATTGTTAAAATAGTTATATCCATATAATAATCCAAAGCTAAATGATTAAATTTTTTTTTTTCTTCAAAATTGCGAGAAGTGAAGATAAAGAAAAAATCAATAATCCAAAAACAGAAATTTAAAAAATCATTTCCAGATTTCATATTATTTTATGAATATATTAAGAAATTATAAGGATAGGAGAATAATTTTTAATTTATATAAACACCAAACTGCCTTAGTTAGAATTGAGGGGGAAGAAGAGGTAGCAAAAATAGGGAAGGGAGTTCGGCAGGGATGTACACCCTCACCGTTATTATTTAATCTATATATAGAAGATGCAATAAACAAAGTAAAAGAAGAGTATAGTGTATGTGTGAATGTACAGGGAGAGAAAATATATATGTTGAGATTCGCCGACGATATAGCTATATTGGAAGAAAGCGAAAAGAATTTAGAAAGGGTATTGAATGGTATGCAGGCAGTATTGACTAGGGATTTTAACATGAAAATAAATATAGGTAAAACTAAAGTGATGAGGTGTGACAAAAAGGAATGCAGTAGAAAAATGAGGATCACAATAGGAGATAATAGAATCGAAGAAGTGTCAGATTTTTGTTATTTAGGCAGTAGAATCACAAAAGATAATCGAAGCAAGGTAGATATAAAGTGTAAGATAGCACAGGGTAGGAAGGCATTCGTAGAAAAAGAACAGATTTTAAGATCAAATATTGACTTGGGTATTAGAAAAAGATTACTGAAGGTATATGTTTAGAGTGTAGCACTGTACGGGTGTGAGGCGTGGACTATAGGAAAGGAAGAGAAGCGTAGATTAGAAGCACTTGAAATGTGGTGTTATAGGAGGATGATGAGGATTGGTTGGGAAGATAAAGTAACAAATGAAGCTGTACTAGAGTTAGTAGGGGAGAAGAGAAGTATCTGGAGAGTGTTACAGCGTAGGAGAGACAGACTAGTAGGGCATATTCTTAGGCATGGGGGGATTATGCAATTGATCATAGAAGGTAGAGTGGAGGAAAAGAGAGGGGTAGGTAGGCCTAGATTGGAGTATGTGAGTCAGATAGTTGAAGACGTTGAGATGAATAGCTATAGGGAGATGAAGGGATTAGCTCAGGATAGATCGGCATGGCGTGCTGTTTCCAACCAATCTTTAGGATTGCGGACTCTTTAACTAACTAATTAAGAAATATCTGCAGTATATGTAGTTATTACACATGGGAGATATATTAGTATACCCCAAATTGCGTATTTTATTCAATTCTTTATTTATACTATCGTCATATATTATTAATATATATCAATATCATATACCACAATAATATTTCTTTCTATGGCATAAGTACATAATAATAAACATAATCACTGCAACAGATTTACAAAACTTATATTATAATTAATTAATTGTAATCGTAAACTTAAAGAATGCGATTCACGAATCTGAAATAAAACCGTCTAGACCAATAAAATCGGGAATCAAATAAATTCAAAGTACCATGAATTATCACATATTGGCCTTAATAGTTAATATTTTTTCAATGATATAGCCCACGTTATACGATTATAAAGCATCAATAAAAAAAAATTGGGACGTGAATACTTAATTTATATTTCAAAGAGAATAATGTTTGGGACCCGTAAATATCGGAATCGAAACTTATATTCATTTTGTAACAATACATTATTTTCTGAGATTAAATCATTTTGGAAAAATGTCGAGGTAATATTAAAATCTATATATTTTTATTTAAATTTGTGTTAATAAGAAAATGGCATAATAAATAATAAACGGTTTTTGGCCGATAATTTATACAACGTAATTTAATTATGTTGTAAATTAGTTACAATAGTCCTCAATACTAAGGATTTATTGGAAACAGCACGCCATCTGTTGATTTATCTTCAGCTAGCTCCTTCTTCTCTTTAAATCATCTCTTTGTAGCTATTCATCCCACATGTCCTCCACTATCTGACTCCAAACTAGGCATACCTACCCCTTGCTTTCCCTCTACTTTACCTTCTATAACTAATTGCATTATACCCCCATGTCTAAGAATGTGGCCTAGTAGTCTATCTGTTCTGGGCTGTATGCTCTCCAAATACTTCTCTTCTCCCTTACTAACTCCAGTATGGCTTTATTTGTTATTTATCTTCCCAACCAATTCTTCAATCTCTTCGTTTCCTATAGTCCACGCCTCACACCCGTATAATGCTACACACCACACATAGTTAGTTAGAGAGTCCGCAATCCTAAAGATTGGTTGGAAACAGCACGCCATGCCGATCTATCCTGAGCTAATCCCTTCATCTCCCTATAGCTATTCATCTCAACGTCTTCAACTATCTGACTCACATACTCCAATCTAGGCCTACCTACCCCTCTCTTTCCCTCCACTCTACCTTCTATGATCAATTGCATAATCCCCCCATGCCTAAGAATATGCCCTACTAATCTGTCTCTCCTACGTTGTAACACTCTCCAAATACTTCTCTTCTCCCCTACTAACTCTAGTACAGCTTCATTTGTTACTTTATCTTCCCAACCAATCCTCATCATCCTCCTATAACACCACATTTCAAGTGCTTCTAATCTACGCTTCTCTTCCTTTCCTACAGTCCACGCCTCACACCCGTACAGTGCTACACTCCAAACATATACCTTCAGTAATCTTTTTCTAATACCCAAGTCAATATTTGATCTTAAAATCTGTTCTTTCTCTACGAATGCCTTCCTACCCTGTGCTATCCTACACCTTATATCTACCTTGCTTCGATTATCTTTTGTGATTCTACTGCCTAAATAACAAAAATCTGACACTTCTTCGATTCTATTATCTCCTATTGTGATCCTCATTTTTCTACTGCATTCCTTTTTGTCACACCTCATCACTTTAGTTTTACCTATATTTATTTTCATGTTAAAATCCCTAGTCAATACTGCCTGCATACCATTCAATACCCTTTCTAATTTCTTTTCGCTTTCTTCCAATATAGCTATATCGTCGGCGAATCTCAGCATATATATTTTCTCTCCCTGTACATTCACACCTACACTATACTCTTCTTTTACTTTGTTTATTGCATCTTCTATATATAGATTAAATAATAACGGTGAGAGTGTACATCCCTGCCGAACTCCCTTCCCTATTTTTGCTACCTCTTCTTCCCCCTCAATTCTAACTAAGGCAGTTTGGTGTTTATATAAATTAAAAATTATTCTCCTATCCTTATAATCTATACCCGTTTCTTTTAAAATTCTAAACATTATGTCCCAATCTACATTGTCAAATGCCTTTTCTAAGTCTACAAAAGCTATGCAAGTTACCTTTCCTACCCTATTTCTTTTTTCTACTACCGTTCTTAGTGCTAGAATCGCCTCCCTCGTCCCTCTGTTTTTCCTAAAACCAAACTGATCTTCTCCTAGCCTTTCCTCTACTTTATTTTCTAATCTCCTATAAATAATCTTTAACAATATCTTCGATGCATGTGATAGTAGGCTAATGGTCCTATAGTTCTCACACAAATTAGCTCCTATTTTCTTCGGCATTGTTACTATTCTACTACGCTGAAAATCCTGTGGTACTTCTCCCTTCTCATATATTTTACAAACTAACCTGTATAATCGCTCCTGCATTTTTTCCCCTGCGTGTTTTATTAATTCGGCTGGTATCATATCAATCCCCGCTGCTTTGTTATTCCGTAAATCATTTAATGCTCTATGAAACTCTGACCTAAGTATGCTAGGACCTAAGTCATCCTCATCTATCTGTTCCACATTTTCTAGCTCCTCCATGTCCTGCCTACCTTTATATAAATCTTCAAGATACTCCTTCCATCTTCTAGCTTTTTCCTTATTTTCTGTGAGTTCCTTACCCTGCTTATCACATATAATGTTACCCTTTGGTTTTACTTTAGAAAAATGTGACTTAATTTTCCTGTAGCCCAAATCTACTTTACCTCTTCTCATATCCTCCTCAATATCCTCACAATTTCCTTTTATCCACTCTTCTTTCGCTAGCTTGCATTTCCTATTAATTAAGTTCCTTAGTTCCTTATATTTTTTCTGTCCTGCTTCTGTGTTTCCAATTTTAATTTTCCTTCTTGCTTCTATCATTTTAACTATTTCTTCCGTGATCCATTCCCTCCTACCTGCCCTTTTCTTTGTGCCTAATACTTCATTTGCTGCTGTAGTTAACCCATTTCTGATTTCCCTCCATTCGCAATCTATGTCGTTCCTAGATGTTCCATTAGCCATGATTTCTACTTTCTGCTTGTACTTTTCATATACATCAGCTAATTTTAACCTATCGACATCTACTCTGACCTGTTTAGACTTCTGTAATTTCTTGAATTTGACCTCTGAGTCCAGGACTACTAAATTATGGTCACTATCAATATCTGCTCCAGGGTAACTCTTACAATTCTTAATCTGGTTCCTAAACCTCTCTTTAACCAGTATGTAATCTATCTGATACCTCCCTATATCTCCTGGCATTTACCACACATATGCCTTCAAAAATCTGTTTCTAATACCCAAGTCAATATTCGATTTTAAATAAATAAAATCTTAAATGTGTTGTAAATAAGCGCTTCCAATAATTTTAAGAAGTTGATGGTGTTTATCTCAACCATTTGCATTAAAGTTAATGCCGCATTTCTAACGCAAGTACTAAACATCGTATACATACGGATAAAGGCACCATTCGATGCATCGTACTGATTATTTGAATCGCGAAATAAATCGCGACTGTAAAGTACTTCGTACTGATAACCGTAATCGTTTTGTAAATTTATGTTTAAGGATTATAAGAATGTAATGTATAAATGCATATAACAGAAAATTATTTTATGCATAGGTTCACATGTAAAGCGATATCAAAAGATGTCTTCATTATTTTCTACTGCCTAAATCGAATTTAGTCTAGATTCAATAAAGTTATTTTGTTATAATGGCACAGTAATGAAAGTATAATAATTTGAAAAAAAAACTCCTTTTATCAGAAAATGGCCTGATAAATATCTAAATAGATGGCTATTCGTGAATATTTATAAAATAACTGATGTGAGCTTAAATACAAAAGTACTGATTCGATAAATTATGGAAACTTTATCCTGGAAACATTATACTTATAATACGGAAATATTACAAAAATATAAATTCAATGATATAGAGGGAATTTGAAATCATATTACCCAGATGATACGAATGGAGATTATTTCAACAATTTCCCATAAGTTATTTAATGTTCAGGATATTTACCACAATCCTGCGACATATAAATTGAGGGGGTTAGAATAGAAAGGGTATAAGTAACAATTTTATAGTTTTGAGATAATTAACATGAAAGTTGACTGGACTTTATTAATTATTGATTTAGGCAATAAAAAATATTTTTACACATATAGCGTCTGAAAAGGCGTAATTTATATGTAATAAGTATAAAATTTATCCAAACATCATAAATGATTATGTACAATTTAAAAAAAAATTGCATTTATACCTTTACTATTCCAAATCAATGCAACCAAACATTGAAAATAAATAGAGCCAAAATATCAAAAACAGTTTTATTTAGAAAAAAAAAAATGTAATTTTACAAGCTAAATTTCATAATCCGAATGTATTAATATATCCTCTTCAACAACCGAGTTCGGATCACAGTCTTGAGTTTCAGTGTTAGATGTAGAAGCCGTAGGAATGATGTTTTCGTCTTCTGTAATTTTCTTCTTTTTGCAAGCCTTGGATCCGTGCTCTATGTCTTTGTAAAATTTGTGAAATTTCGGTGGCACATAGTCCAATAATGTTTGCAGATTACTCCATATTTCTTGAGAAATTTTTAAGGCGCTGTTATTTGACAACTTAGAAAAAAACATATTCAATTTTGTTGGCAGTAGGAGCAATAATGCATTTGGAAAATGGAAAATCATTATCTAATGTACTTTTAAATTCAAAAGAATAAACTTTTGATTTTTTCGTATATTTAAAGTGGATAATGCTGTTAAATTTTAAGCTCTTTTTATCAGAATATTTGTTTGGATCGTGAATCAAACTGTTCAGATGTAGAAAACAAAACAAACATTCTTTTGTCATGTCGTGAATAATAATAATAAAATAAAAACTTACCTTCGTCACTTTATATATTAATAGATAACATTTCTTTATATAACACGAATAACACGAACTTTTGGTTTTACCGGTTTTATACGAGAATTACATGCAACAAGCTCTCAATAAAAACAATATATTTTTTGGAATAGAAAGGGTAATAAGCTCACTTGTACCCTTTCTATTCTTAGTTCATTAGTGATTTAAGTTACTTCATACTCGACGATAAATAGCACTCGTAGTATGATAAATCACTTGAACCTTTTCTCCACTAAAAAATGGGTATATTAATGTTTAGCTATCTCAAAATTTAAAAAAAAAGTACTTATACCCTTTCTATTCTAACCCCTTTAATTGTAGTATTTACAAAAAAAAGCTCAGTTATTCAACTTCATCGCGCCAAGCGTGAAATTAGCTTGTAAACTTTTTTAAATGTTTTTAAATCAAAAAATTTCCCAAAATATGTACTATCTTCTATAGTTAAAGTTTAATTTTAGCAATTTATTTTTTATTAACGCTTCAATTTACCTTATACCTGCTACTCAATCGACAAAAACACATACTTATATTTTTTTTTTTCCTTTGTTAACACCTTCGTATAATATAATTTAAGAACAGCTTAAAAAACACGAAAATCTTTATATATACAGGACTATATAGTAATTCTCCAGTGGCAGCAACACTACAAAAATATCCCTGTTCTATCTTCATATAATATAATATCTTCATAGGGGGAAGAAGAGGTAGCAAAAATAGGGAAGGGAGTTCGGCAGGGATGTACACTTTCACCGTTATTATTTAATCTATATATAGAAGATGCAATAAACAAAGTAAAAGAAGAGTATAGTGTAGGTGTGAATGTACAGGGAGAGAAAATATATATGTTGAGATTCGCCGACGATATAGCTATATTGGAAGAAAGCGAAAAGAATTTAGAAAGGGTATTGAATGGTATGCAGGCAGTATTGACTAGGGATTTTAACATGAAAATAAATATAGGTAAAACTAAAGTGATGAGGTGTGACAAAAAGGAATGCAGTAGAAAAATGAGGATCACAATAGGAGATAATAGAATCGAAGAAGTGTCAGATTTTTGTTATTTAGGCAGTAGAATCACAAAAGATAATCGAAGCAAGGTAGATATAAAGTGTAGGATAGCACAGGGTAGGAAGGCATTCGTAGAAAAGGAACAGAGTTTAAGATCAAATATTGACTTGGGTATTAGAAAAAGATTACTGAAGGTATATGTTTGGAGTGTAGCACTGTACGGGTGTGAGGCGTGGACTATAGGAAAGGAAGAGAAGCGTAGATTACAAGCATTCGAAATGTGGTGTTAAAGGAGGATGATGAGGATTGGTTGGGAAGATAAAGTAACAAATGAAGCTGTACTAGAGTTAGTAGGGGAGAAGAGAAGTATTTGGAGAGTGTTACAGCGTAGGAGAGACAGATTAGTAGGGCATATTCTTAGGCATGGGGGGATTATGCAATTGATCATAGAAGGTAGAGTGGAGGGAAAGAGAGGGGTAGGTAGGCCTAGATTGGAGTATGTGAGTCAGATAGTTGAAGACGTTGAGATGAATAGCTATAGGGAGATGAAGGGATTAGCTCAGGATAGATCGGTATGGCGTGCTGTTTCCAAAAAATCTTTAGGATTGCGGACTCTTTAACTTAATCTTCATATATAAAATTATTAACCAGTAAAGACACATTTTAAAACATGACGTTTCGATTGATCACACGATGATTTTTTGATTCTTCATTGTCTTTCAATTTGTGCTTATTTTATTTATACAAAATGTATACAGAATTCATATAATATAAAATTTTTACAAATCAATAACAACTTTTCATCAAAAAAAAATATATATTATACGAGCCATATACGTTCATATTTTTTAAATTTATATATCATATTGAAATCAATATTTTCAATCATGTTGCTGTATTTGAAGTAAGTTTTCAGAAGAAAGAGTAAATTCAATCGGTTAATTTATTTCTTAAAATACTAATTTGTATTAATTTTAGCATTTAATTAATTGTTAAATTAGAAACATAATCATTATCATTTAATGATTAACTGTGTGATAAAATCCTTAAAAAGAAACGATAAAAAATAGAGTTATATAATTGTGGAGAAATGTTGGGAAATAAAATTAGATATTCCATTGCAATTTTATCAAATTTATATATAATATTAATCCTAATTCCTTCCAGATCGCACACAAAATCGAATTATATAATATGTGTATATATAAACTTAACATTTAATGTACATAAATCAATCAAATGAGAATGGATGTACAATAAACTTATCACCCTGTACCCACATTAGTTAAATTTAGCATTAAAAATTCTTTTACAAGCAGATCAGCGTGCCCCAACACAAAGGTCAGGTGAAAAATGTGTAACATATAATTTTTACGGACGGTAGATCATTTAATTATATATTCCCAACACAAAATGCAATATCCAAGTGCATATTAAATCGGACACTGTACGAACAAGTAGCGTGCAGATTCACGAATCCCAATTTCTCAACAGGTAACCTCTTCTTCCGAAGAAAAGAAGCGTGGACCGGTTTCATTTTCGTTAATAAGTATAAATCAATAGCAAAGTATAAAAGTTGGCTTTATAGCATAACTTGCAGTTTCGTTCGATTTTTTTTCTTTTATAATAATTTGTCTCTTAGGCATCACGTAATATTGTTTAACACGTGGATTATTTTTCCGTGTATTTATTAAGACTTTGTAAAAAAATTGCTTCCATTTCTTTAAATTGAAACTAGATCTGATTGTAAACGGAAATAAATCTAAAATTGAAATGTTACCTCCAATTTTATATTATATTTCTTAGATCGCTTCTCTTGTGCAAGTATCTAAATTATTTTATGGTAATAGTTATTTAAAAGTGATCATAAAAAATATTATATGATTTTTAATGCATTATAGAAGACGGTGCATTTTTAAATTACTTTTTAAGAATGTACTTTATGAGAAGATTTGTAATTTGAAACTTGGATGAAATTTGTAGAATATTTCCCAATATTTTGGAAATTTCAGATTTTTTACAACTTACATTAAAAATTGGTAGAAAACGATAAATGTTTAGAATCCCTATACATACTAATGTATACTAAACAAATTCCTTCGTGAAAAGATTTTGCGATACAAACAAAATCCGTGGATAAAGAAAAAGAAATCCTAAACAAAGTACTTCCACAACTTTGTCAAAATATAATATCAGCAAAATTTTGTCGAATGATTGCAAATTTTTTATATGTAAAGTTCATTTATTTACATCTTTCGTTTGCTAGAACAAATATTTGTTTTGAAATTCATTGAACCGAAACGACATTTAAGACAATCTATATTTTCATCTTAAATATTTATGGTTAATACAATGTTATAAACATATTTCTGTTAATTTTTGTTATGCTCCTCCAAATACAGATACAAAATATATAATTGCAATAGATTTGCTCTGATTTAGTTTTAAAGATGAGATTCATAATAAGATTTATTTCACCATGTACAAACTACAAACTAAAAACTCACCAATTTAATTCGCTTTATCATTTTTTTTTACATTTCAGGAAAATTAAAATAAATTTAAGCAACATGAATAGCCTTTAAGTAATAGTTCAAAATAGTATTTTTTCTTAATTTAGTCCCAATCAATAAAAGAAACGTGTAAATTACACATGAATGTAAAACAAAACAAAAAATGTAATTTGCGACCTGACATTCAATTTCTATGTATTTAACTAAGCAAAGATGCAAATGAATATCATTACCGCCTAAAAGATGTGTTTATTCAGCATTTACCTTGCCAAAGTAAGTATTTCGTAGGCAGATTTGACTTCTTGGGTGGGTTACAACTTAAGCCTCTTTGTGGCAACACTTTAATGTTCAATGGCTCAGCATATGTGCTCTTGCAAACTGACAATTATTATACTCAACTGTTTTACATCCAATTAAGCTTGGAAATATATCTTCGAAATACCATAAAAATAATTAAGCATGCTATTTATATGGCGTTGATTATTATGTGTAGAGAAGATAAAAGCGTTGATTTTTATTATACATTTAAAAGAAGCTAAAAACAGTGACTTTTTATGCATTAATAAAAATATCCATATGTCTAACAAATATCGAAAGAATATATATTGTGAATATGGAATGAAATTATTTTAAAAATTTGGAAAGCAAATAGCAATATTGCCACTATTAAATTCATATTTTTTAATTATCATATTTGTTTTAATTTATTACCAGCTGAAAAATAATTTAAAATCAATAAAAAAAAGTATATATTTAATTACTAGAAAATGATTCAAGTTTTATAATTATAATATTTATTTGTTAAATAAACAAGTAGTTGTGAAGTTGACCAAAATGCAGATGGTTTGACTACGATCGCTCTTGCTCCTTGTGGAATAACGGAAATACAAAATTTAAAATAAATGCAGATGCAGTTTGCTGCAGGTGAAAGGATGCAAAGTAAAACATATTTAATAATAAATGAATTCAGGTCATAAGGATTGATTGAGGAAACTTGGTAAAGGAATCATTTACGCCAATTGAAAGTTTTTGTTTGACGACCGCAACGATTTTTTTATCGTGAAATTTCCATTTTATTTAGATTAGTTCATATACGAATGTTAAAATTATACTGGCTGTATTTGGTACAAAGGTGCAAATTCTCTGCTCTTCTTCTTTAAAATTGTTGATATCCTACTTATTTATCATCACAAGTTACATTTCGATGTGCTACCGATGTGTTTTAACAGCACCAATACAAAATACAAATCGCTATTTAACCTTCACATCTTATAATCAAATGATAAGTTCTTATCTATTGCACATATCTTCCGAAGCTGGGAGTCTATTCTGCTCTTGTACTATAAATGATTTAGTATTTGCGAGGGCAGACAAATATGCAAACTCTGCGATCATAAACACACCACAATATCTAAAATTAGAATTTCGTTTGATGTATTGTATCTGCAAATATATAATCTTATGAGCACAATATAGATCATAATTTACGACCTGAAGCTTTATATTATAACACCGTATTCAGAGTTAGTTAATGTTAAGATTAGATTTCTGATTTGCATGAAGCAATTATAGCAAATAATGTTGCACTTTCTTCTAAACAAATTATTTTATACACTCATATAAATGGACTACAACTAATGCACAAATTTATCAAAAAGCGAATTAATAAGTAAAAATGTTCATTTCGTAATATGTATTGTATCAGAAGATACATTTTGTGACACATTTAAGCAAATATTTTAATTTTTAAGTATGTGTTATACAATATTATTATTATGTACCAATTTCTAGGTTACATAACTTTAACTGCAATACATTAACTCTTTAACCATAAAATCTTTATTCAAATTTTCAGCCAAATAATTTCCAGTTACTCGATATCCCATTCCATATGTCTCACCCTGTACATATTAATGGTTAATTTATTTTATACATATATAATTTATGCTAAGCAAAGTTTCTGCGCTTTTTTGTATAAAAAGAACGCAAGGAGAATTTTTTTAGTTCCTAGCATATTTCTTAAGAATTTGTATTTTTACTGCATTTTATTAAAAATGCAGTAAAATGCAATCTCATTGTAATCCTACATTTCTTTTAAATCATATCACTATTATTCCCCGAAATTATTAATATATAAAATATAACTTTTCCCACAGAAACTAATATATTTTAAGGATAAAATCTAGATTTCTCGTGTTGCCTTAAGTTCATGTTCTGAAAAGTTTTAAATAGTTCTTGATCATATTATTCCTTATAGCACTTAATGCATCTTCAAATAATTTGATCATACTTACTAAATCCTGTAATCTATAATTGAAAATTTAACAGTAAGAATCTGTTTCGTTTTTGGCACAAAATAGAAGATTTCTTTTGTAATCTATATAGAATTAATTCTTACGAATTCATTAGAAATTTGTCACTACGGTGTTAAATAGCTTTATAGAATATCACCCAAATATTAAAAATATTTTAATATTTGTGCAAAAATATTTAATTTTTAAGACACATCTATATAAACTCCCAAATCTGTGTCCAATTAACGAATTATTACAAGATACTGGACGCAGATTTCAAGCACATTCTTGAGGTAGAAATATCTCGTGAACAGGTTTCTAAATAATATTTTATGAATAAAGAATTTACATTGATTTGTACAAAATTACACTGTGGATTATCAAATTTTTTTAATCTGAAGAAGAAGATTGGCTATTGGGCATTTTAAATTTCTTATTGTAAATTAAAACAATATATAAAAAAAAAACTTTACGTATAAACTAAAAAGAATCGGTTTAATAAATAAAATCGAATGTCCTTTGGTGTACGGTATTTATAAATTGAAATTATATAGTCTAATTGGCAAATTTTTTTATTATGCCGCGAAAATTTGTGTTAATAAACCGATGACTTTTATACGAAAACAGACTCTTTAAATACTTAGTTTTAAACTTTGTAATGTATATCCAACTTATCTTATGGGTATAAATGTAGGTTCACATTTCAAACCATAAGAATTGTTTATTAAGTCCATTTCTTTAAATGAAGACACTATGGTCAGGACCAAACTGGCCCCACCATGTTAGTTTGTGACACTTTTACTCACCCTGGATGGTGCTTACTGTAGGGGTTGTAGCGAATTCCAGTAGCAGCATCAAGGACCAAATACTTTTCCTGAAAAACGTCCTGAATTTTATTTGGCTTCTTAATCGTTATTCTCGGACTTTGATAATACGGCCCATCGACGTCAACCTCTTGCTGTAATCTATTCTGCGATCCAGAATGCTTATTATGATTAGTATTATCATTACGAAACCGAGCATAAGTGATTTGAATAGATGAAACTATCAGAATTAATAATATTAATAGGAAATTATTATCCGCTCTCATCATTTTTATACCGAATTTTATTTTAAGAAACGTTCGAGTCGTACGCGTTGAGATATTAAACACGTATTTATTTAGCGAGAGGGTTCTGTTTTAAGTCTGCAAAAGAAAGCAGTCTGCATTTGCGGGCAGACAAGCAACTACTACTGTTAAGCACAATACTTAGCTGCTTGAAGATTCTCATGTTTGAATGCTTTGTGCTTGCTGACATAAGTGTTGAGAAATACAATACAGATGAAAACAGTAGCTGGTCATATACGAGGTAAGTTTAAAAAGTAGTGAGACCGCATGCACAGTGCTCGATTTGGCAACATTGCAAGTTTTCCCGCCAGTTAACCATTTAGATAAACATTTGATGGAAATGGACGTAACAAAATTGGAGCAACGTTATGCGATAAAGTTTTGTGTCAAACTTGCCGAAACCGCAACGGAAACTGTTAAAAAATTGACGCTAGCGTATGGGGAGCAGGTCTTATCCAAAGCTCAAGTTTTTAGGTGGCAAAAGGTCTTTTTAGAGGGACGTGAAAACGTTAATGATGAAAATCGGAAAGGACGACCTCGCAGTTCAACAACCGACGAAAATTTGGAAAAAGTGCGAGTTTTTGTGATGTCTGATTGACGAATGACTGTCAGAATGATCAGCAGTGAATTGAATTTGAACATTGCCACTGTCTACGACATGTTAACCCAGGATTTGGGCATGCGAAAGGTCTGCTCGAAGATGGTTCCCAAAATCCTAACACCTGAGCAAAAACAGCATCGGATAGCTTTGTGTTCAGATCTTCTGCAGAACATTGAAACTAACAAAGATTTTCTAAAAAACGTGATCACAGATGACGAATCCTGGGTACTTGAATACGACCCTGAAACGAAACGCCAAAGTCAGAAGTGGCGCACCCCCGGCTCGCCACGTCCGAAGAAAGCATGGATGAGCAAATCCAAGATTAAAACAATGCTCATTTGCTCTTTTGACATTCAAGGGATTGTTCATAAGGAGTTTGTGCCCCCAGGGCAAACTATCAATCAGCAGTTTTAGCGCGAAATTCTCGAGAGACTAAGGAAAAGAGTTCTTCGAGTCAGACCAAGTTGGATGTTGCATCATGACAACGCACCTTATCAAACAGCACTCTCTATTAGGCAATTTTTGACACAAAAAGGAATTTCAGTGGTTCCTCAGCCCCCCTACTCACCTGATCTATCACCCTGTGACTTCTTTCTTTTTCCCAAGTTGAAAATTCAACTCAAGGGACATCATTTTGGTACTATAAACGTCATTCAGAAAACCGTGACGGACCAACTTCGTTCGATACCACTTAACGACTTCCAACACTGCAATGAGCAGTGGGTGCAACGTCTTCGACGTTGTATGGCCTCAGAAGGGAACTATTTTGAAGGTGATAAGGTTGAATTGTAAATAAAAAATAAATAAAGAGTTTTATTGAAACAGTCTCATTACTTTTTAAACACACCTCGTAGACTGATTCAATACAAAATATCACCATCAAATTGTCATACCGATAGTTTAATTGGCTATATGAAAGTGTCCTCTCTTCCAAATCAGTTTGTAAAATCAGAATTTCCAATACTGATTTTCGAATGAATTCAACCTCGACTACAATGAAATAATGTTAATAAAATCCTCAATATGGACGGCTATAATTCTAAAATTGAAGCTGACGAAGGTACGGTACATAAAATGAGGGAAAACGTAAGGCACATGTGTGGTGAGGTATACGGCTGTGGGGCCTGGACATTGGTAACGGTAGAAAAACGTAAAATAGAAGATGCGGTGCTACAAGATGATAATGAGGATTGGATGAGAGAATAGACTGATAAATAAAGACTTGCTAAAATTAGTTAAAACAGAAAAAAGAAGTAATTTAAAGATATTACAGCATAGGAGATAGACTAGCGCACTGTATGATACTCTTATGCATGGGGATCATTATTCAGAAATTACCAAAAATTATTTTCAGTTGTAGAGCAATTACGATTCGTGACAGGCATTTTATTTTGTGCTACTGCAGATGGGGGAGCCTAGGCTTCGAAATGCGCATCTAGCTTTTAAACGCTTTGAGTTACGGTATTTGAGTGATCTTATATACGATTATTTAACACTAGTGACACATTTACAATTAAGTAGTATATATTTCATACATGTCTATTAAATTTAAAAATAAAAATGTATATTACAATATGACCCTCAGAAGTCATTAAAAAAAAAACTTTTCATTTGATATCTATGACAATGACGTGTATGACGTGATGCTGGCTGCCTGTTGCGATCAATAGAGGTAAGCGCCATCTGACAGATCCTATTAGAAGTAGGAGCAACAGGCTTGGAAAACTTCGTTAACCATTCATCGCTATATGCACAAATAAAACGTAAATGAAGAACATTAAAATATATATAACATATTGACCTGTTCCATTTTAAGAAACAAATAATTAGATACAATAACATATAAAGATGTAATTTAGCGTGAAAAAAAGCCTTAATATAAAATGTAAAACTGCAAATATTATTTTATTCTAATTATCTTGCAAATGATTTAAAATCTGTAATTGCGCCAGTTATGGCATTATATTAAACAGATATTTTCTTTCAAAACTACGCCAAAAGATCTTTAACCAAACCACTTACATGTATGTTTCAATATGACTTTGTTTCCCCAGTCCTGACCTATATAAGCTATTGACCTACTTCTTTGCCAGATGATATGGGCCAAGGTCAACAGCGTACAACTTCCTACCCCGATGCAACCTCGTATATACTCACCCGTTGCTATTTGTCCGGAGCGTATTCATGAATGGCTCTTCAGAACATACATAAGCTATAAGTTCCGCTTGGCTATCAAACAAAAACAAAACGTATATAAACAATTTTTTTGAGTACATTGTAAAGTACAAACATTAAACAAAATTTCCAAGTAATTTCCATCGTTGTTTAGGCATTTGTCGTAGCGGGGCGCACGTTTTTGTATGCCCCTGTCATAGAACGTTCCCTGCAAACCACATAGTAACAGCATTCTTCACCTCGTCCTTGAACAGTCGTACCCATCTCCGTACCATTGAATCGCTCATTGCATTTTCTCCGTACACTTCACAGATTTGTTTATGAATTTCACAAGGTTTCACATTCCTCGCATTGAGAAAACATATTACAGATCGCATTTCACAGGTGGCAGGATTTGCAATTCGCTTCGACCTTATAAAGTCTCACCTTGCAGCGCACAAAATAACAAGCGATCTCAAAATGGTGTCTATCCCTGCCTACTGAGTCAGTGCAACTGGCGCGCATGCGCGAAATTGCCACAGTAGCGCCTGCGCAGCAACACGTGGCAACTGAACTTACTTTCTGGATTGCCCTCGATATAAGTAAACTTGGACAGACAATATTTTATTTAAGTAAATATACAATAATTATACAAGTAAATATACAATAAATAAACGATGTAAATAAATCTTCGCCTCGCAAAAATCATGTCAGCGCAGCCAAATACGAAATGGATATTACGTTTGGAAATGCTTCCATATAATATATAGTATTTAAAAAATTATCACTACGGTATTAAATAATAGTATAGAATATTAAATAAATTAAAGAGACGAGAAGAAATTGGGCCTGAATCTAAATTCATTCAATTTGATTTAGATTTATGCATGTATATACTTTCGTAAGTATTTAACTCGGAATAATTCAAAACACATTTAAGTAGTTTAAGTGAACTAATTTTAATAGGATGACCTGAGTTAGTCAGAAATATGCTCGGCTACAGCACTTTTATCTTTTCTATTTAATCTGAAATGAGCTAAATGCTCCTTTTAATCTAGTTTCAATTGGTCTACGTGTTTGTCTTCTATATATACTTTAGGACAACTAGAACAAGATATTCCATAAATACCAGATTTTCTATTGAAATCAATCAAATCTTTGGGATTTCCTAGAAAATTAGCAGTACTATTATATTAGTTAAAGAGTCCGCAATCCTAAAGATTGGTTGGAAACAGCACGCCATGCCGATCTATCCTGAGCTAATCCCTTCATCTCCCTATAGCTATTCATCTCAACGTCTTCAACTATCTGACTCACATACTCCAATCTAGGCCTACCTACCCCTCTCTTTCCCTCCACTCTACCTTCTATGATCAATTGCATAATCCCCCCATGCCTAAGAATATGCCCTACTAATCTGTCTCTCCTACGCTGTAACACTCTCCAGATACTTCTCTTCTCCCCTACTAACTCTAGTACAGCTTCATTTGTTACTTTATCTTCCCAACCAATCCTCATCATCCTCCTATAACACCACATTTCAAGTGCTTCTAATCTACGCTTCTCTTCCTTTCCTATAGTCCACGCCTCACACCCGTACAGTGCTACACTCCAAACATATACCTTCAGTAATCTTTTTCTAATACCCAAGTCAATATTTGATCTTAAAATCTGTTCCTTTTCTACGAATGCCTTCCTACCCTGTGCTATCCTACACTTTATATCTACCTTGCTTCGATTATCTTTTGTGATTCTACTGCCTAAATAACAAAAATCTGACACTTCTTCGATTCTATTATCTCCTATTGTGATCCTTATTTTTCTACTGCATTCCTTTTTGTCACACCTCATCACTTTAGTTTTACCTATATTTATTTTCATGTTAAAATCCCTAGTCAATACTGCCTGCATACCATTCAATACCCTTTCTAAATTCTTTTCGCTTTCTTCCAATATAGCTATATCGTCGGCGAATCTCAGCATATATATTTTCTCTCCCTGTACATTCACACCTACACTATACTCTTAAACGTTACTTTAAAATTATATCATTTTAAAATGCTATCTAAATCATATGCAATTATAGAATCAAATGGTAATGTAACAAATTTTGGAGTTGAATTATTACTCTGTTCTAAACTACTAATATTTCTGATATCTCTTGTTCTTTTAAATTGTCTTAATATAATTAAAGGATTTTGGATTCGGGATTTTGGTTTATTGATACAAATGAAATACAGATGTAGGTCAGCAATTTTGTGATGCAAAAATATTCTTTTCCCGATTTAAATTAAAATGATGAACCAAGCTGATGCTTTGGTCCTTTTTAGAATTTATTACGTTCTGAGCAAAATAATTGCTCATTTATAGTATGCGAGTATAAAAATATTCGATATAATTGGAAATATTGGCATGGGTCCAAAAATCATGTATGGAATTTTCAACTAACGTTCGAGTTTATAGATCCATTTAGTCCAAACATTTCTTTTCGTGCCATCTGTGCTTTCGCTAACCTTTTCGTCTGTTCAATTGTATGTGGTCAATCTAGGATGAACAATAAGTAACAGATACTTGTTAAAAATGGTGTGAATGGTTAAACAATGGTGTAAATCTGCTGCAATATTCCTTTTACACTTCTTAGACAAATGTTTTATTCGTCAGTCACTAAGGAGGTAATCAGACATGACAAATATTGATATTAAAGATATGTAGAACTCAGGATATTCAGGATATTCAGGAACTCAGGATATTCAAAAGGGATAGGTAAATTTTACGTATGGGTGTCCAATCTTTTCGCTTCCTATGGCTGTATTGGAAGAAGATTGATCTTATACCACACGTAAATTACATTAACACTAACCATTGCTGATGAGCAAAAAAGAAAATACCTGCAAAAAAGTGTGTTTTAAAATCGTCGAGCAGAACTTATTTTTTAAATTTTATATATGTATATATTTTTTTGGGGGGCAAAAAGGGGCAACATAAAACTAGTGGAATATTTAACATTGTTTTTAGGATACTTACGCATCGATATCTGGCTCGATGCAAGTAGTTACAAAAAATAATTGCAAATCTCATAATGTAAATAAAAATAATGTAAATGTCATAAATAAATTTATGATTTTGTGTTGGGCCGCATTGGATTAACAATTATTAAATTTTATAATAAAGTTACTTTATTATTATATTACAAAAACTAATATAATACAGCCATATTTTTCTATACACATCAATATAAATAATATATTGCTTTTTTTATGTTTGGAAGATATGCAAAAATTGTGAATTTCTTATTCACAATAACTTGACAACGTAATATAACGGTTTCAATAGTGTTATTTTTAAATAATAACATAAATTCAAATTTAAAAAACTCTAGGTTAGGTATACAGTTGATTCAACAATATTTTTCGCTATAGTAATATATCAATAATAAAATATATGAAAAAATAACTATGTATGTTGCTTTTATTTGGTCTCTAAAAAACAATTATTAAAAAATGTACGTGTAATTTCTTAAGTCGCGAAGATCCACTTTCCAATTAATATTACAATGCCACTATGAACTCGTCATATTATATTGTTGCACACAACAAATCATAATTAGGACATAATATACAGTGTGATTCAAGCTTATATAAAGATCTTGCTTATTATGAGAAATATAGAACAAAGTTAGTCATAACACTTTTTATAAGTTTATTTAACACATTTATTTCGAAAAATATTAGTCTCATATTGGTACAGTTTTATATATTTACATAATTTAAAACTACCCTTAATATAAAAATAGGTATAACATTTCTAAAAAATAAGTATCCTGTAGGCATTTTAGATATGTAGATATTTTTTTAGACATTTATACATAAAAGATGTTATACTGAATGGAAAAACTTATTTCGTACAAAACAGCAACTACAATATTACTTTCAGAGGATTTAAATTAAGAATATAAGCATTGAAGTGATAATCATTAAAAAAGTATTTTTGGTTAACTTATTGCGCGAATTTGTATTTTTCATTATAAAAAATATGCAGAAACTCAATTAAAAAAAAAATTGGTATGAGGTTTTTTCAAATCTTTCAAATCTTTATATCAAATTCGGTGAATAATGTCTATTGTTTATTTTAAAAAACTTTATAGTTTGAGATTTTTTTAAATCTTTGAAATCTTTATATCAAATTCGGTGAATATTGTTTATTTTTAAAAACTTTATAGTTTGAGATTTTTTTAAATCTTTGAAATCTTTATACCAAATTCAGTGAATAATGTCTATTGTTTATTTTTTAAAACTTTATAGTTTGAGATTTTTTTAAATCTTTGAAATCTTTATATCAAATTCAGTGAATATTGTTTATTTTAAAAAACTTTATAGTTTGAGATTTTTTTAAATCTTTGAAATCTTTATATCAAATTCAGTGAATAATGTCTATTGTTTATTTTTAAAAACTTTATAGTTTGAGATTTTTTTAAATCTTTGAAATCTTTATATCAAATTCAGTGAATATTGTTTATTTTAAAAAACTTTATAGTTTGAGATTTTTTTAAATCTTTGAAATCTTTATATCAAATTCGGTGAATATTGTTTATTTAAAAAAACTTTATAGTTTGCGATTTTTTTAAATCTTTGAAATCTTTATATCAAATTCGGTGAATAATGTTTATTGTTTATTTTAAAAAACTTTATAATTTGAGATTTTTTATATATCTTTGAAATCTTTATATCAAATTCGGTGAATAATGTTTATTGTTTATTTTTAAAAACTTTATAGTTTGAGATTTTTTTTAAGCTTTGAAATCTTTATATCAAATTTGGTGAATAATATTTATTGTTTATTTTTTAAAACTTATTTTTAAAAAATATTTATTGATTTATACAATGAAGTAAAAAAATTGAAGATTTTGTGTACTAAATATTGTATATTTAATCGTGCTTGATGTATGCCTGTAATCGTATAATAAGCTAGAATTTTTAAGTGTGTCCGCAGCTAAAATCACTCGGTATATTACATAGATCATTAATAATCATCTCGAGCTTCTAAATCACTGGACGTAATTAGGTGCGTTTGAGATCTGTATTGGTTTCCAACCCCATTGCTATACCTTAAATTTCTATCAGTCCTATACTGTAAGAAAAACAGTGCCCCCATCATAATCATCATCAAAGTTAAAAATGTATAAACAATGTAACTATTGGCGTAATTATTACTTGAGTAATCGACATCGGAGAGCAGTTCAGATGCTGTTTGAACTTTCTCAGTTACATTGCAAGTACTTGTCGCATTTCTAATTGTCTTGTCACCTGTGATTCTAATATTATCGTTCTCGAAATGATTGTCAATCTCAATAATAAGTTGGCAGGGTATAGGATTATGTTCAATATCAAGATAACTCAGTCTGGGCATGTGGTGTTCAATAGATTTATAATCGATGTCATCAATTTTATTATAAGATACGTCCAATGTATGTAAACTATGCAACCGGAATATTCCCGAATGGAATAAACCACGGATAAAGTTGTGGGAAGCATTTAACGTTCGAAGTTCAGGCAAACTTGCAAATTGGTTCGTTAGTAAAAGATCAATATAGTTATAAGATACATCAACTTTACGAAGATTGAACAAAGCATGAAATACTTTAGGAGTTCTAAGAGTTATTTTATTATGTGACAGAATTAGTTCCTCTAATTCTTCCAAGCCTCTAAATGTGCCTGGTTCCAAAGCATCTAATTTATTATAAGATAGATCGAGACTTTCCAAATTCTTTAAGCTAAGGAAAGCGGAATCGCTTATGTAAAATAGCCAATTATTAGATACGTTAAGTACAATTAAAGTGGTGAGATTCATAAGTTCCCGTTGCTTGATTTCAGTCAACTTATTTGATCGTAAATTAATAATTTTAACAGTGGGTAAGAAATTAAAGATAGTGTCAATCGACGATATGGCATTCATTTCCAAATTCAGTTCTTTCAGTTGATCCAAACCATTGAAAGCACCTTTAGCAATATGAGATATGGAATTGTTCTTAATATTCAAAACTTGAAGGTTAATCAATTCTTTAAATGCATCCTCCACCAATGTTGTTAAAGAGTTATTCTCAAATGTAAGGAATTCTAACTTTTTGATACCCCGAAATGTCCCATTATAAATCGTAGAAATCTCATTATTATGCAAAAACAGATTCTTGAGAAAAATTAGCCCAACGAAAGCAGAATCTCGTAGAGTTTTAATTCTGCTATCGGAAAGGTCCAAGTTGATGATTTGATTGCCAGAAATGTCAAAGCTGCTGGCAACAATCGTGTCCAAAGAGCAGTTGAGGCAACGAACCGTCTCATCTAGATTGTCGAATCGATAATTGGTTATCCGAAAGTATGAGGGGGTTGCATTGTAACATGTGGATGTTAACGATCCCCGGTCACCATAACTGCATTTCATCAATTGTGTGGTAGTAAAAGGTAAAATTGCCGCTAAGAGAACTATGAAGACGTCTTCTTTAGCCTGAAAAAGAAATATAGTAAATATAAATATAAACTATAGGTTCATGCATAACATTTTGTTGGCGGAGAATTTTAGTAGTCGTTTGCGCATAGGGTTGTGCTTATCGGGGTTATACAGTACCAGTGGTGCCAGACAACAAAAACTACTCTAGGTCTAAGAATTTAAATTTGTCACTATTTTATAGCTACCGTACAAATTAATTATGACATAACCATAATAAGTATTTATCAACATTTCTTATATTCTAGTATAACTTTTCTGTATTTTGTATAAATTTCAAAGAATTCATTCTAATTGCATAAAATGGTTGTTATAACTGTGCGTGGTGATTTGTCAACATTGCATTTCTTAGGACGCACACCTTCTCACGCACTAGACACACCGACTTATTCTTTGGAGAAGACAGAAGCGTAGCGTGTTTTTTGTTAGAATAATATTTATTGAAATAAACGTGATATTCTTGTTCAAAATCGAAATAATATTCTACGCCCAGCTCAAAGTCAACCCAAAGTTAATAGGTAAGAGTTTATTAGTAATTATAAATTGCGTGCACTTATTTTCTATTTTATATTATGTAACAATATAATTACCTATCTGTTCATATTTCAGTAAAAGTACTTGTTTAAATTTTTAATTTATATTAGTGATACTTTTCATGAATTTGCAAAAAAAATGTACTGCACTGGAATATTCAAGGTGCTACACGACTGATACCATACTATTTCGAATAGCACTGCTCCGTATTGTATTGGTCAAGTCATTATGTCGGTTTTGATTTATGATGCGTATACTTCTCCGCCAATTTAAAAAAAAAACGAGCTGTACCTTGTAAGATTTAATTCTAAATCATCAGCAACTTTCAAGAAATAAACCAAACATCAATAGTACATTAAAAATAATTGTGACTGAATAAAATTAATTTAAGGAAATGATGTGTCGTTTCCATCCTTCCAATTACCCAAATTTATGAATAATTTATCAATATTCTTTCAAGCTAAATCTTGTAAAATTTAAAAAAAACCTATGCGACCGCTTTTGTATTTAAAATTTCAAAATTACGTTTACTTTGGTGAAGCTTTAGAAAATTTCATACTATCAAAAATATAAGTAATTTCTCAACAATATTTTTTATAACGTATATAACGAGAATATCGATAATTTTAATATTTTGCTGAAATACTATTGTGATAAGTAGAAATTATTCATAAATTTGGGTAACTAGAAACAACGAGTTTAGTCGATTTCGTACATTGTTTAAATCTTTTTTTTTTATAATGAGTTTGGTAAAGAAAAATAACAATATGCACAATAATTAATTACCTTACAAATATACAATTACGTTCTTTAAACGAATTTACAGCAATAATGGGTAAAGATATTTCTTTAATTCTAAATAATGAATTCTTAAATGTTCAATAAAATGGTGCGCGTCATTTACAATAATTGTAAAAAATAAAATAGTCCCAGTTCACTTATATATACCATCCTAGATATAACATTATATTTATTGTCCTTAAATAAGTAATAAAACGTATCATGCGTTTTATTATAGTTTGACACGTTTTAATATCGAACGTTTCCCATATTTATCGCGAGTAATATTATTTATTTCTGATATCAATTATTTGTATAGTCTGGGCACATTGCCGCGTTGTTCTTTATCCAGTTATCCTGGACTGCCTGACCCAATGTCACCCGGTTCAGAATTTATCAAAATTTCGTCAATCCACAGTTTCAGTGCTCTGTCTAATACTAGTCCTTCATAATTTCGCATTAAATTATATTCTGGCGACTTATATGACACTATTAAATTACTATGCATTTCTTGTCTCCAAATATATTTATGAAAAATTAAATGTAAATTTGCCGTATCAACTAATCCAATAGTACTATTATTAGTTTTAATTTAAATTTCCCAAAGATTAAAGCTCACAGGCCTCCAAATCGACACTGTTCCCCATTCTCGAAATTTAAACAATCCTCAGAAACTCCAGATAAAAAAGGTAATATTATCATTGAAACGTTCAAAACACTATCAAATAGCATTTTTGGTAATGTTACATGAAAAGTACATGAAAAGTACGACCAAGTGAATTTTTGTTGAGTAGCAAAATCGAGATCTGTTTATTTAATCACAGAATCGAAAGTTTATGTCGTCAAGAAGAATTATACATTTAAATATACTTGTGGTTGGAATAAATCAGTTAAGTCCGTACGCCGTAATGGAAAATAAACTAACTTTCGATTTGGAATGACGTGAAAATTTTTTTTTGTGGATCAACTTTTTTGTAAAACTGTACATGTTTTAGTTTGCATTTGATTTTTTTTTAAATCCTAATTTCTATAAACAGAATTTCTACAAATTATAAAAATTGATTTCATTCTATTCTTTACCTATATCACCATTTCGTGTTACCTTTTGCTACTATTTCTATAGAAAAATAGGAGGCAAAGTCATTTTCTTGTCAGCCACATTTATTAATTGTAAAATACTATTAATTTTGTTAAATTTTACTTTGTTAGATTTTTCAGCAATAATCTTTACTTATAAGAACATTCATTTTCAAATATCGTTAAAGTCACTTCAATTTCTATAATCATCAATGAATATTGATAATTATGAAAAGTCATCATTCAAACAAAATGTTGACATAAATAAAAAAGACACGTAATCCATAAACGTATTTAATTTTCTAGAAATGTGGTACAGTTAAGGATATGGCTGGATTTATGGAAGGATGGATTGAGATTTTTCCCAAATACGGAATTCTTTCGAAATTTACGAAACTTGGCAAAGACTAAATTGAATGTCAAATTCGAAATTAAAAAATTTAACTCATTTTTTAAAATCTTTTTTGCATAAAAACATTAGTGGTAAAGCACGATTTTTATCACGAGCGGTTATGTTTTTGATTTGTTCATATTGTGATTAGTTCGAACCAGTTAATTTAAATTATCAATGTTATATTATTTATTGTTATCATATAGTAAATTTCCAACATAAAAGCAAACTAAGATTATTATTGCCAACTTTAATGAACACATACGAAACTTGTTGATTTCTCAATTTCGTAATTATTTCGAAAATAATGTAGCTAACATTTGGCTGATATGACATTTGGGAGAATATAATTTTTCAATTTATAAAAATCTCGCAACAAAATATCTTTAATATCTAGTACTTCATTTAAATTGTCATTATTTTATTAAAACCATTGAAGTTAATTGTCACGCAATTTTTAAGTGAAAATATGAAAGTATTAAAATTATATTCATGGGCTAAATGAACTACTACTTTTCAAAAAGTAATTTCAAATTTCAAAATAAACATTGTCCGGAATATAACATTATTTTAGTAAAGCAATAATGAATAAATTTGAAGAATAGAATTAAATAATGTAAATATTAATTAAATAATATTTAATAAATATTAATTAAATAATAAAAATTAAAATTCCTTAACAATAAACATGCAAAGTTTCCAGATAAAATTTATTATGTGTATTTGTGAACAAATTAACACAAAATAAAATAATATTTCATTAAGAAAACATAGTTAACTTGAATTGCAAATATTTTCCATACAAATGTTGAATATCTAAAAGACAACGGTAATTTTGAAAAAATTTAATTCAAATATATTGACCTAATGTTGAATATACAGGTAAGTTTACAAAAATATTTTTTATTATAAATTATTTAGTGGACTCTATCCTATGCCAAAGTAAACTGACCTATTCACTCTATAAAAATATTTTTGAAAGTACAATTTTTTCAATCATTTTCAAAACATCTCTTTCATTTCCCTATAGCTATATTCATCCTACACGTCGTCCACTATCTGACCCACATACTCCGACTAGGCATACCTACGCCGTGCTTTCCCTCTACTTTACCTTCTATAACTATGATTGCGCAATTCTTCATATCTAAAAATACGACGTACTAGTCAATTTCGCCTACACTGTAATACCTTCCAATTATTTTTTTCTTCAACTAATTGCAACACTCTTCATTTGTCACTTTATCTACCCAGCCTCTTTCTTCAGCACCGCAACACAAATGCTTGTATACAACAAAATTTACTAACAATAAATAAACTACGTCTTCTTCACTCCTAATCGCATCTCGCACGGCACATACATTTCTTTTGAATAATTCTGTCTTGCAAATTAGTTGGTTTTCATGTTTTTCAAATTCCCCAATAATCGCACCGAATTCAATAAATCCACACACAAAAGAATTCCTAATTATTGCCAGCAAAAAGAGACATTTAATTTTAAACATAGAAAGCACCTTGGCGAAGAGATAGTTTACATTTATCTGTTTCTGTGTTTGATCTTGAGATGCTGTTCACGAAAACGTATTGGATTTTTTATTCGAATATTATTTGTACATTCAACTAAAGATAATGCGAGGAAGACATTGCATTGTTCTTACCATATTTAATAATAGCGGTTAACCGACAATCAAATAGAGTTCAGCACAGGAAACTTTGTGGCAGTTTAATCGATTGAACTTGCACAATTATTTTTGAACAATCAGTGTGCTGAATTATTGTTAGAATAGAGCAAAACTGTGACTTGTTTTGTATTATCTACATGTCGCGGTCCGTTTCGTACTAAACCATAAGTAGTATACTGTGTTGATGTGAAATGATCATGCAAGAAATGTTGTTATTTAGGAAATGAAATTATCCCAACAGTGCAAGTGATAAAGACTGCATATTTACACTAAACATACGTATTTCAATCACTGAGGATGTGTTCTGGTAGCTATTAGTATGGACTATAAAAGCTGTCGTGTATTTTATATCCCGCTTACTAATTTTTTATTTTTTATCAATTGACTAAACACCAACGGGACCAAAGTCCCAACTACACATGCAATCGGTTTTCCAGAGCGCGCACAGAATTTTCTAAGAAATTTTATCACGTGGTTGGGATTGAAATCGGCTGCCTATTGATTAGAAAACGCGAACTAAACCCAGTAACTAAGCCAAGCTTAAGATACTTTTATTTAATCATTTTATTTTATGTCATCCACTATTTTTTTTGTAATAATAACCACATCACCAAAACGATGATGCAAAAAAAAGTATGTGCTTTACAATTTGTTAGTTTTCTTGCTTTTATTGGTAGCATATCAAGGGTAATATCTAAAGCGTCTAAATTTTGTTTTTTGAATATATCGCACAAGTCAAAAAAAATTAAAGAAATTTATGTATCGCTGTGTTTTTCTTGCATAGCAGCAAAATGGGTTTTAATTACATTTTAATTTTTGGCACTTGCTCCTTTGGAAGTTTATTTATATTTTTTATTTCGCAAAATATTTATGCTACATCGATTTAGAATATATATATAGTTATTAAATTTTTTTCTGAATTTTGATGAGTTGAGTGTAATAAAAATCGTCTGATACGACACAATTACGCTTGTGTCTATTTTGTCTTTGATTTTTTTTGTCATAATGTGTCTATTTTCTAAGAACAGTTCGTAAATATCCATCAAAATATTTTTAGTAATAGTTCTTTAGCATATATAAAATCATGACTAATGCTCGAGGTTTATTTAATAAATAAACCATTAAAGACAAACTAATTTAGTCTGGATTAGGAAAAATTGTTCATTGTTATGAAACGGCATTTGTATTTTAAAGTCGCTTCAAATACGATTGTATACATATTACAAGCATTACATCTATAATAGGAAACATCATTCTTATCAATACTTTAACAAATATTATAACTAAATATCGTTCAATAGAAAATGTTTTGTATACACTTCTACCCATATTGAAAATGCTTTCAGAAAGGTAGAAGACATAAAAGATATATTTCCTATCAGGCAATGACCCTTTGAATACAAAGTTCTTTTTCACGAAAATATGTTGGACTTTTTCTTATCTATAACATTCTTAAGGATTATGATTCGTTCGAATAAATTATTGGGATTTTTCACGTTTTTTCAAGTAACTACCGTTATTCTTTACCTTTTATTAAAATTGCGAAATATTTCCAACGTTAATTTGATATTAACCCTTAAAATTTGCTCCTTACCTTATGAATACCTTCCTACCCTTTGCTATTTTGCATTTTATAACTACCTTACTTCGGTTATCCTTCGCAATTCTTTGTAAAATTCAAAAATTATGTCCTTCTAATTTACATCTCTTATATTCTAACCTTCATTTTTCCGCTACTTTATTTTCTACAGTTCATAAGATCACAATTTATTTAAGAAAAATCATATAAATATAAATATATAGTTATTGGACTAGGGAAATCTTATCGTTAAATCTTTGATCTTTGAATATTTGCATTTGTATATATCTTAACTTGATCCATGTTTAATAGTTATATAGTTAGCAGTTTATTATATTCACTATAGATAAATATAATAAGTGCCTCAACAATTTATTTGTTTTAAATTACGATTACAATATTGTTATCTAAATAAAATATAATTTTATAATTATTTTTAGTAGCGAAATAGCATCTACTAAAACGTTGTTATCGTCGTTAAATAATGACCTATTTCTTGTTAAACAGGCCTCTATACAATATAATATCTCTGCATACACGAATGAATGGAACAACTGAACTTCAAAACGTTAATTAATTCAAATAAACGTATGTTGAAAAAAATATTCTACATTTAATTGAATATTAATAAACACACACATCAAATATGAAACACGTATAAAAATATTTTTATAAACATTTAAATTAGTTTTTTTACAATACTTTGGAATGCTATAATAATGTGGTCGTTTTTCACGATTGTATCACTTTGTATTTTTAAGATTATATTTCAGACCAGGTGATATTTTTTGAACGCCATAAAATCCTATAAAAAGTACGCTTCTAGTGAAAACGCTGATTACAATAGAGTAAAAGGGAATTATCTGGAGTTTAGAAATGAAGTATCAGTTTAAAATATACACCTTTTGCCAGCGCCCTATACTTTGGTCGTTAAAACTTTTAGAAACATATTCTAGAATTGTCATTGCATATAATTTAGCTTTAATATAAAACAGCTTTAATATAAAAAATCAAAATCAGTTAAATCAGTTCAGTTTCCCCAAAACAATTGTTGAAGAACAGAGTCGGAATTTTAATATATAAATTGCAGTTTTTAAGTAGATTCCAAATCATTTATGATTGTAATATTTTTATTCAATTGATAATAGTTAGTTAAAGAGTCCGCAATCCTAAAGATTGGTTGGAAACAGCACGCCATGCCGATCTATCCCGAGCTAATCCCTTCATCTCCCTATAGCTATTCATCTCAACGTCTTCAACTATCTGACTCACATACTCCAATCTAGGCCTACCTACCCCTCTCTTTCCCTCCACTCTACCTTCTATGATCAATTGCATAATCCCCCCATGCCTAAGAATATGCCCTACTAATCTGTCTCTCCTACGCTGTAACACTCTCCAGATACTTCTCTTCTCCCCTACTAACTCTAGTACAGCTTCATTTGTTACTTTATCTTCCCAACCAATCCTCATCATCCTCCTATAACACCACATTTCGAATGCTTGTAATCTACGCTTCTCTTCCTTTCCTATAGTCCACGCCTCACACCCGTACAGTGCTACACTCCAAACATATACCTTCAGTAATCTTTTTCTTAAACCCAAGTCAATATTTGATCTTAAAATCTGTTCTTTTTCTACGAATGCCTTCCTACCCTGTGCTATCCTACACTTTATATCTACCTTGCTTCGATTATCTTTTGTGATTCTACTGCCTAAATAACAAAAATCTGACACTTCTTCGATTCTATTATCTCCTATTGAGATCCTCATTTTTCTACTGCATTCCTTTTTGTCACACCTCATCAATTTAGTTTTACCTATATTTATTTTCATGTTAAAATCCCTAGTCAATACTGCCTGCATACCATTCAATACCCTTTCTAAATTCTTTTCGCTTTCTTCCAATATATCTATATCGTCGGCGAATCTCAACATATATATTTTCTCTCCCTGTACATTCACACCTACACTATACTCTTCTTTTACTTTGTTTATTGCATCTTCTATATATAGATTAAATAATAACGGTGAAAGTGTACATCCCTGCCGAACTCCCTTCCCTATTTTTGCTACCTCTTTTTCCCCCTCAATTCTAACTAAGGCAGTTTGGTGTTTATATAAATTAAAAATTATTCTCCTATCCTTATAATCTATACCCGTTTCTTTTAAAATTCTAAACATTATGTCCCAATCTACATTATCAAATGCCTTTTCTAAGTCTACAAAAGCTATGCAAGTTACCTTTCCTACCCTCTTTCTTTTTTCTACTACCGTTCTTAGTGCTAGAATCGCCTCTCTCGTCCCTCTGTTTTTCCTAAAACCAAACTGATCTTCTCCTAGCCTTTACTCTACTTTATTTTCTAATCTCCTATAAATAATCTTTAGCAATATCTTCGATGCATGTGATAGTAGACTAATGGTCCTATAGTTCTCACACAAATTAGCTCCTATTTTCTTCGGCATTAATTGATAATAATTGGCATGTTATCTAAATTCCTCAATTAATTATGTATGTCGGAAACAAAAAGAAAAACAAGTATATATATATTTCCGGAGTGTGCATGTCCGACTAAAATTTCATCATTTTCAATCAATCAAATTATTATTTTGTTTTATACAAAAAAAATTATCCAATATCGAAAATATATACCGATAAAAATAAATAATTTTCTATATCAACGTTTATTTTAATTCGTAATTCATTAATATTGCGAAACAGATTTAAAATTATTCTGCACTTTCTAGAAATCAAATCAGAAGTCTAGTAAAATTATGCTGCAATACATTTCTATAGAATGTTGTTGTATATAAAGACTGATATTTTATAAGGATTCGTATAAAATATCTATTTATCGCTAATAAAGTTTGCTTATCAATAAACACATGCATTAGTTTTCATTTTGCGATTGCATTATTAGTGTTTGTTTCCCCAATGCGTTGCAAACTTGTCCACCATGATAATATTCATTTGTATGTGTCTAATTTTAGTTATCCATGGTGAAACTCAACTAAAAGAAAAGTCTCACAATTGTGGATATCAGGTTTGTTTATTTAAGAATGTTAAAGGTATTTGACATCATAATCTATTAATTTTTAACTATGATAATGATAAATAGTACTACGGTAATAATAAAAAAAAAAGCATAATAATGTCAATATCTATTTGTGTATTTATGCAGATTTCATACTACAAATTTGAATATGTACTATTAACAAAACTTCACTCCAGAACGGCAAAATATTTGATTTGATTTAGCAGTGTCGAAACATTTTATATTGTCATCTCAAATTGTAGAGAGCATGATAAGCGAAGACACGAGAATATCTATTGGCTAATTTGGTGAACATTTAGTTACAAGAATTTATTACATATGTGGTACAAATATTATTATAACATTGGTTACTGACACTACAATTGCCACTATATAACGAATTAGTTCAAAATACAAGTACTCTCATAGCCATGCACATTCATAATCATGCAAAGCAAGTCACAAATCCTCTTACACAATTCACTGTTACAACCAACTCTATCAAAGCCAGTATTTTCTGCACTCTCTTTGGCAGCATTTTGATGGTATCTTATGTAAATCATTTCGATTTCGTGTTGGTTTTTTCGATTTTTCCGGTAGGCTTGTTATTGGACAAACCCAAATCCAAACATAATCAATGTACATCTTCTGCCACATTCGCATGATGATGTCGGATGGCTGAAAACGGTGGATCAGTACTATTACGGACGTAACATAGATTCGCTATATCATTAAAGGACGAAATAAAACTCCTTTTCATTTTTTAGTGAGAAATAACATACAATTTGCTGGCGTTCAATATATTATAGGATCTGTAGTGGAAGCTCTTCAAGTTAATCCAAGTAGAAGGTACAAATTCTTCTCAACTAGCAGTTTGACAATCTTCCTCATTCTATATAAAGCACGTTGATATTGTAAATTATAAAAGATATTGCTAATAATATGTTCCAATTCCATTCCAATGGTTGAGATCATACAAGATTTTAACTTAGAGCAGACAAGAAGTCCTCGTATCAAATACGAGGACTATCCAGAAAGTAAGTTCCGTTGCCACGTGTTGCCGCGCAGGCGCTACTGTGGCAATTCCGCGCATGCGCGCCAATTGCACTGACTCAGTAGGAAATCCCTTCCTACTGAGACACCATTTCGAGATCGCTCGTTATTGTGTGTGCTGCACCGAGATTTTATAACGTCGAAACGAATTGCAAATTCCGCCACCTGTGAAATGCGATCTGTAAATTACCACGTTTTCTCAATGGTCAGGAATGTGAAACCTTGTGAAATTCATAAACAAATCTGTGAAGTGTTCGGAGAAAATGCAATGAGCGATTCAATGGTACGGAGATGGGAACGACTGTTCAATGAAGGACGTGAGAATGTGCATGATGAAGGATGAATGTGCATGATGACGTGAGAATGTGCATGATGCTGTTACTACGTGATTTGCATCACAGGCGGGAACGTTCTATGACAGGGGCATACATAAACTTGTGCCCCGCTATGACAAATGCCTAAACAATGGTGGAAATTACGTGGCAAAATTGTTTAATGTTTGTACTTTACAATGCAATCAAAAAATTTGTTTATATATGTTTTGTTTTTGTTTGATAGCCAAACGGAACTTAATTTCTGGATAGCCCTCGTAGAAGAGACTTTTTTACTTCTCGATTCAAATATTAACTTTCCAAGCGATATTTAAAAGTAAAATCACGAAAATTCGATCCAAATTGAAGATACGATGAATTTCTTTCAATATATAATTTATTTTGTAATTTATTATATATAATTTTAATGATTAAAATGCTAATATTTATAGAATTACACAATTGCTAGAATGTGAAAATAATTTTTATATTTGGATATGAAATATCGCCCATCATCAACGCCTAAGTCACCTCTTACAGTAGCGCAACACTTACTAGGATTATAAAGCAATACAACCACAATGATCCCAGAGTTTTTAAAATACCTGAATAGATATGTCAATTGTGTCCATTATTTATGTTTCTATTTAAGATTTATTCAGGTAGAAACGGCATTTTTCTGGGAATGGTGGAAGAAACAATCTAAATTGAAAAAAGATATAGTACAAAAGCTAGTCAATAATGGGCAACTAGTTATGGTAAACGGTGCTTGGAGTATGAATGACGAAGCTGCTACAAATTACCAATCCATAATTGATCAATTTACTCTTGGTCTAAGGTAATCAAATAAATCAACGATACGTAAATACGTGACGGCATTTCGCACGAATTTTAAAGAAAACTATCTGATGCCGTTGGAGATTGTGGAAGACCCAATATCGGATGGCAAATTGATCCATTTGGACATAGCGGTGAGATGGCCTCCATCTTTGCTATGTTAGGATATGAGGCGTTGTTCTTTGCCAGGTTAGATTGGAGAGATAGTGCATTAAGACATCGTAGCAGAAATATGGAATTTATATGGCAAGGCAGCCAAAACCTTGGTATTAATTCAAACTTATAGAATCTTCAACATATAATGCCAATTTGTTTTATAGGATCATCTTCGAATATTTTTACTAGCATATTGTATGATTTTTATACTGCACCTAGCGGTTTTTGCTGGGACGTGGTTTGTGGAGATATTCCAATAGTTGATGATTTCGAGAGTCCAGATTATAACCAACACAATATTGTTAGTAGTTTAAATGAAAACTGTACGATGTTAAATATATTTATCATTATAGGTCAATAGATTTGCGAACTATGTTTACAATGCGTCAAATTACTTTCAATCTAACAACGTTCTGATCACAATGGGAGGAGATTTTACCTATCAAGCAGCTGGGATGTATTTTACAAATATAGACAAATTAATTGAGTATGATATGAACGATTTCTTCCTTCCTGCTATTCAATATCTATGTCGAAAATAAGCGTCGCCACTCAATTACAGTGCATTAATGAAATATAAATAAAATTAGATGCTAACGTAAAAGATTTAAGATGTCTCAGCGATGGAAGAGCCTTCAGTCACCATCTCTTATAAAAAAAAATCTAAATAGGTCCAGTATTATATTTTTAAATGATCATTTTAGATTGTAATATTGGCTAAATTCGTAAAATTTTTCAAAATCTGGTTTTCAGAATCTTCATTTTACAAATACGTGGCATATTTCTTTTAGCGGCTTTAAGAAGATGAAAAAAGATATACATATATTCTATTCTACACCCGCATGCTATCTAAATAGTGTTCACGAACAATCAAAAAGAGACAACTTAAAATATACTATTAAGCATGATGACTTCTTTCCATATGCCTCAGAGGAACACTCCTATTGGACGGGATATTTTACATCAAGACCCACCTCGAAGAGGTTTGAACGCCAGGGAAATAATCTCTTGCAGGTTTCTTAATAACCTTTTAGCGCATAGATAAGTAGGAAAAACCTTTGTAATATATCGAAATGTTTCACAGGTTATAAAACAATTAAATGTTCTTAACTACTATTATGAAGACTATAGTAGTGATTTCGAAATGCTGAACGAAGTCATGGGAATCATGCAACACCATGATGCCATCACTGGTACAGAAAAGCAGCATGTAGCCGATGATTACATGAGATTATTATCAAAAGCAATGAAGGATAGTATAAAAAATATCGGAGCAATCGTAACGTAAATATGTTGTAAATACTTTTCTAATTTATTTTATTAGCCTTTATATAATTTTTTCAGTACGTTGTCAATATATTCTTCCTAATATTTAGGTCCTTGTTAGATAATAGACCAGGCCAATATATGTCAGATGTTAATATATCTTTAACTCATTGTTTACTGGCTAATATAAGTCACTGCACTGAATCAACCACATCAAGATTTGTGATTGTTTTATATAATCCTCTTAGTAGATCACAATCGTTCTATGTTCGTCTACCAGTTTCTTCGGAGAACTTTGAAATAATTGGTCCATCTGGTAACGCTAACTAATTATAGTGCAAGGTTTTAGATTGATACATAAACCTTTTTTCAGGAAGGATCTCGTATGATATTGCACCGCAGATTTCCAACTTCACTAATGTAAAATCTTGGTTTGAAACAAATGAGTTGGAACTAGTTTTCAAGGCCCATCAAATACCGCCTATGGGAATTCATTATTATATCATTGAGCAGAAGTACGCTTTATCGAAACATAAATTCAAACGTAGACATCAAGATCGGCGACAAACAAAATTTGGAAATATTGTTAGTACAATTATTTAATGCTTCGAATTACGGTATTTGGGTGTTAATTTATACAATAAATCACATTAAATTAAAGTTTACTTCAATTAAATTATATATTTCAACTAGAACGCTGGTTTTGATATTGACCGTGATACTGGTCTCCTCTCATTGATAAATCTTCGTGGCTATAGTATACCTGTGAAACAAGAATTCCTTTATTATAATGGAGCCGCAGGTTCCAATTGGCGCGAAGAAAACCGTGCTTCTGGTGCCTATATTTTCCGACCTGCTAAAGATTTTCCACAGGCAATTCAAATTGCACATACTGTGCAGTGGAAGAGTGTCGAACGAGGTGAATTTGATGAGGTTCACCAGGAATTTAACAGTTGGATTAAACAAATCATAAGAGTATACAAGAATAGTAGCCATATTGAATTTGATTGGCTGGTTGGGCCTATAGATTTGACGTAAGTATTATGATTTTAATACTAAAGATACTATACCATTCTTTAAATGGCCTTTTGTTCAAATCTAAAAATAGTATTTTTCTCGATGTATGCCACAGACCATTTTTTAACATAACGCATTAAAGAATAATTATCTTCGATTTCATTTTTAAGTAGAAATTCAAGTCTCATTTTCATTAAAGATGACAAATACATTTTAAAAATTGAACCTGACTTCACAGAACACTTGTAACTTACAATATTGTCATGTCCAATGTCTTTATCTCTATTTAGAAACCATAGTGTAGAAATTATAAGCCGATTCACAACCAATATGAATAATGGAAATATCTTCTATACCGATTCTAACGGAAGGGAAATGATCAAACGAATTCGGAACTATCGGGCAACGTACAATTATACTAATGAAGAGCCAGTGTCGGGAAACTATTATCCTGTAACATCCAGGATCATGATTGAAGATACAAATAGAAATATGCAGTTTGCAATTTTGAACGATCGTGCACAAGGTGGAAGCAGTTTGAAGACTGGGGAAATTGAGTTGATGGTTAGTTTCTAGTCAATGATTCGCAGCATATTTATTATGGTAGGAGATTGTAAACATATGGATAAAATGGATTTTAATTTTAATAGAAGGAACGTACTGAATTTAAAGAATTGAAAGCATTGTAAAATAAGCGTAATAAATTTTAATGAAGCGTAACTATGGAAGTAGTTAGCAGTAAAAAATGTGAGGAAATTAGGGTGAAGGACTTATAACTTTTCTCTTCCCGCAAAAGAAGAATGATTGATGAATTATGATTGATAATGATGATGATGATGATGATGAATTGAAATTGTTGCATGATGCTAAAAATTGAGGAGTTTCAGGTTCACAGAAGGATGTTGAATGATGACAATTTTGGTGTGGGAGAACCATTGAATGAATATGAGTTTACCAAACCAGTTGTCGTCAGAGGGAAGCATTTTTTGACGTTTGGAAGAATAAATCCAGGAAGTAAGTGAAATTGTAACTTAATCGAATAAAAAAAAGTTCATAAAAAAAAGGGGCTACATTATTTAAAAAAAATTAATATATATATTTCATAATTTTAATGTCAAGATAATACACAAATGGTAAACTATAGCTTAAAAAAAATTATACTGCAAATGGTCGTGTCATTCTTTAAAGCACCTAATAAATGCACCATAGAATAAATATATAAATATATTATAAAAATAAAAATAAACACTATCTTCTGCTTTACCCCTATAATTCCTTCGTATCCAAGAATATGACCTTCTAATCTAATTTTCCTATGCTATAATACGTTATAGCTTAGGAAAGATGTTTGCTATAATATGTCCAAATAATTCTCTTTTTCCCAACTTACTTGAAAACCTTTTCTAATTATCTAACCACCCATTGTTCATTCTTCCTGCACCACATTTCATATACTTCTATTTTGCGTTGATCCTCTTTCCCATTGTTCTTCTACACCACTACCCATTTCCTATTAAATAGTTTGTAATTTGCTTGAAATATCTGCTTTATGTTTAGATAAACACCCGAGTGCTTTTCATAGACTTCTCGCCCAAGAAAAGCTCTTATCGCCTTGGATATTTCTTGGAGATATCTCGGATCCCTACTATAACGTTGATGTATTTAAGAGCAAGCTAAATTTTCAGGTATATAATAAATATCCCAATTACTTTAAGTCAAAATTTATGTTAGTGTGCAATTCTATGGAATATCACCCAAATTTAAAATATAACAGCAGATTCCAGCCTAAAATGGCAGAGGTATTTGATTGCTCCTTGTACTACTGAAGATAAGAGTGCTGCCTTCGAAATGCGCATCTAGCTGTTAAATGCATTGTGTTACGGTATTTGGGTGATATTCTATACTATTATTTAACACCGTAGTGACGATCTTTTAATCAGTTTTCAGGTTTAAATGAACCGTTGCCAGAAAATATACAAATTTTAACATTAGAACGCTGGTTGAGAAATACTGTTCTGCTTAGACTTGAGCATATTGTAGAATATTACTATGATGAGTATTTATCAAATGGAATTACAATTAATCTGCGGGTAAGTTCCTGAAGACTTAGAGCGCGACAAAAAGAGAAAAGAATTAAAATGAGTCTCTAGTTGAGCATTTTACCCACTCCTTCAAAAATAGCAAAAGCAAACTTAATATTTTATAATTTATTTAATAAAATTTACATATAAAATGTAAAATTTATATAAATTTTCACAAAAAAAACACATTTATATATTCCGTGTTAATATGTATTGGTATTTTAATGCAAATGTTTTATGTATTTTTTATTTTAAAAGATCTTTCGATCCCATTCAACTTTGAAGATATTTTTTTGGCAAACAATACATACACAAAATGTTATTCCATACATAACAGCAATTTCAATATCATTACAAATACACAAATACAACAAAATTCTCAAAAATAAAAGAATTCGAAATTTTTTTTCTGAAAATCAAATAAAAATCATTTTCAAGAAAATCGAACAAAATCCTTAATATATGATTAATCTATCAATTATTCAAGAATTCGATTTCAAATCTTATTGGTAATTTAAAAATATTTTTATTTTTCTAAGACATTTAGAATTGAGGGTGAAGAACAGGTAGCGAGAATAGGAAAGGGAGTCAGGCAGAGATGTACACTGTCGCCATTGTTATTTAACCTGCATATAGAAGATGCAATAAACAAGGTAAAAGAAGTAGGTGTGAAAATTCAGAGAGAGCAAATATATATGTTGAGATTCGCCGACGATATACCTATCTTGGAAGAAAGGGGGCAGAATTTAGAGCAGGTATTAAATGATATACAGGAAGTAATTACTAAGGAATATAGCATGAAAATAAATATAGAAAAGTCCACAGTGATGAGGTGTGTCAAAGAGGAATGTAAGCGAAAAATGGATTAGAATAGGAAATGCTAGAATAGAACAAGTGTCATAGTTTTCTTATTTAGGGAGTAGGATTACAATGGATAACCGAGTAAGGTAGATATAAAATGTAGGATAGCACAGGGTAGGAAAGCATTCGTAGAAAAGGAGCAGGTTTTAAGATCAAATATTGATTTGGGTATTAGAAAAAGATTACTGAAGACATATGTTTGGAGTGTAGCATTATATTGGTGTGAGGCGTGGACCATAGGAAACGAAGAGAAGTATATAATCGAAGTGTGGTGGTGCTATAGAAGGATGATGAGGATTGGTTGGGAAGATAAAGTAACAAATGAAGTCGTGCTAGAGGTAGTAAGGGAAAAGAGAAGTATTTGGAGAGTATTACAGCGTAAGACAGATTATAGACTAATAGGTCATATCCTAAGACATGGGTGTATTATGCAATTAGATATAGAATGTAAAGTCCATGGAGAGAAAGGGGTAGGTAACTAGGTAGACCTATATTGGAGTATGTGAGTCAAATAGTGGAAGACGTTAGGATGATTAGCTGTAGACAGTTGAAGGAATTAGCTCAAGATAGATCGACAGATGGCGTGCTGTTTCTAACCAATCCTTAGGATTGATGACTACCTAACTAGGAAATATATTCACATTTTATAAAAAAAAAACACTTCGCTATAAACCCAGATATGTATTGATTTTTATGGACAACTTTGGAGCTAATTCGAAGATTTGAAATTTGAAGAACCATTTCAAACTTGAAAGATTAAACATTCCGTAAAAATGTGAAATTGTCGCGAAAACTATGTAAATTCCAATATAATGTTGATAAAGAGTTTTAAATAGCAAAATTTCTAGAATCTCTTTACTACGTTCCGGGTAATTGGATTCGTTGAAACGACGTTGGGTGCCAATCAACGATTGGAGGAAAATGTGAAATTCAATTGGAATACTACTTTCAATGAGTATCCATATGTAAAAAAAAAATACAGGTCTCCTAGTAATAACAGAACCTTGGAGGTTACATTATACCCTATGGAAATTCGAACTTTTATTTTAGATATTCAAAGATATTGAAACATCGATTTTATATATAAATGCACTAATCTATCATAAATATTAAAATGTTTTTATCCCCTTATTATTAAGTATACAAAAACTATGCTAATATAAATATTGATAAATGCGTAATTCGCATAAAAAAAATTAAAAAATTCTAATATTTTTAATCTTCATTTAATATTGACTTACTAAGATAATTTTATTGCAAATATCCGTAAAGGTGTTATTTTAACAGATTTTTCAAATAACGAAATGAGGCAAGTTTTACAGTTAAATAATTACATTACATATAATTAGTATATACTAATAAAGTAATTTGTATTAAATAAATAATAAAATTAAAATAAATTATTCATGGAGGTATTGTAAAATTATATGAACCGATTCTTATATAATTACACATTTCTAATGTATATCTTTGAAAAAAAAAATTATTCGATACAATAAATATAAGCGCACATAAATAAGCACATACATATGCAGAAATATATATTACTACTACGAAATTAATAATATGGTAAGAATGGTTTTATATTTCTTTACAATTTTTTTTTAGTTGGTTCAAAATAATAAGTATATTATGCTAGAAAAATCTATGAAAAAAAAAACGTATTTTAAACTAACTTCAATTAAAAGTGATTTACGCATAAATTACGCAGTTCCATCCAATCAAAAGAATACTACGCTTGTGCATTTCGGATTGAGGGCAGAAGTTTTTTCTGCTCTCTTGTTTAGCCCAAGTTATATAGCCTTTAAGACTTTATACCAAATCTGCAAAATCTAATGTGGCAAATTAATATACTCAGAAATCTAATTCAGCCTTTGGAGAGATTTCTTGGAATATATGACGTCATATGCTCCATATACAGTTATACTGAAATATATTTGGACATTGTTAAACTACCCAAAAGTAAGATTACATGTATCTATTTCATGATTATATAAAAATATAGAAAAATACTTAAATACGTTTTTCATGTGATTTAATATTTGAGGGTCTTTTGATCCTATGCTATGACCTACAATTCATTTATAAAATATATTATTTTAATGACTTACTTGCTACAAAATTGCTGATAATCCATATATAATATCAGATGCAAATTACGAATGAAACTTTTATAATCATGGAAATAATGCTATAAATATAAAGTTATAATTAAAATCATACGTTTAAATTTTTTGGTATTGTCCACGCCTTAGAGTCGTACAATGTTATATTCCTTTAACGGTGGTTTCCTGATTCCTTTTTAGCCTTCGAAATTATACACTTTACATGAAGTTTGCTGCAATTACCCATTTATAATTCGATTTTCCTAAATTTAAATCATTCAAATTACTTAAAACTAATGAATTTTATTTGAAAATATGAAGTATCTTAAAGAATACTACAAAATGATACTATCTATAAAATATTTGAAATTATTTTACCTTTCTGATCTTATATTAATGTGCTCTTTACAACTCCACAAATATTTCAATCTTTTCAATCATTTATCCAAAGTCCAAGTATATTTATAAGGACAGTGATTTTACTGGAATTCTTCTCACACGTAATATTTCTTGTCAAAGTAGGCTTATTGCATTATGCCTAGGTCATACGTTGCTGATACACTTAAGAACTAATGGCCCAATTAATGTAAGTAAAGGTATATTACTTACCCACGAAATAAAACACAAATTAGTTATTTTATAAATGACAATCTAAGACCTAGCTATTAATTACTTTGGAGAAATATTCTAGACTAGACATTAGTTCTAATTAATTATGATCTCCATGTAGGGTATATTCTCCTTTGTACATCTTCGTCCATTCCTTTATTAAATTAAAAAAGATCACAAGTGATAGAACTATAGGACCATTAGCCTACTATCACATGCATCGAAGATATTGTTAAAGATTATTTATAAGAGATTAGAAAATAAAGTAGAGGAAAGGCTAGGAGAAGATCAGTTTGGTTTTAGGAAAAACAGAGGGACGAGAGAGGCGATTCTAGCACTAAGAACGGTAGTAGAAAAAAGAAAGAGGGTAGGAAAGGTAACTTGCATAGCTTTTGTAGACTTAGAAAAGGCATTTGATAATGTAGATTGGGACATAATGTTTAGAATTTTAAAAGAAACGGGTATAGATTATAAGGATAGGAGAATAATTTTTAATTTATATAAACACCAAACTGCCTTAGTTAGAATTGAGGGGGAAGAAGAGGTAGCAAAAATAGGGAAGGGAGTTCGGCAGGGATGTACACTCTCACCGTTATTATTTAATCTATATATAGAAGATGCAATAAACAAAGTAAAAGAAGAGTATAGTGTAGGTGTGAATGTACAGGGAGAGAAAATATATATGCTGAGATTCGCCGACGATATAGCTATATTGGAAGAAAGCGAAAAGAATTTAGAAAGGGTATTGAATGGTATGCAGGCAGTATTAACTAGGGATTTTAACATGAAAATAAATATAGGTAAAACTAAAGTGATGAGGTGTGACAAAAAGGAATGCAGTAGAAAAATGAGGATCACAATAGGAGATAATAGAATCGAAGAAGTGTCAGATTTTTGTTATTTAGGCAGTAGAATCACAAAAGATAATCGAAGCAAGGTAGATATAAAGTGTAGGATAGCACAGGGTAGGAAGGCATTCGTAGAAAAAGAACAGATTTTAAGATCAAATATTGACTTGGGTATTAGAAAAAGATTACTGAAGGTATATGTTTGGAGTGTAGCACTGTACGGGTGTGAGGCGTGGACTATAGGAAAGGAAGAGAAGCGTAGATTACAAGCACTTGAAATGTGGTGCTATAGGAGGATGATGAGGATTGGTTGGGAAGATAAAGTAACAAATGAAGCTGTACTAGAGTTAGTAGGGGAGAAGAGAAGTATCTGGAGAGTGTTACAGCCTAGGAGAGACAGATTAGTAGGGCATATTCTTAGGCATGGGGGGATTATGCAATTGATCATAGAAGGTAGAGTGGAGGGAAAGAGAGGGGTAGGTAGGCCTAGATTGGAGTATGTGAGTCAGATAGTTGAAGACGTTGAGATGAATAGCTATAGGGAGATGAAGGGATTAGCTCAGGATAGATCGGCATGGCGTGCTGTTTCCAACCAATCTTTAGGATTGCGGACTCTTTAACTAACACAAGTGATGAAGTTACTTGAAATATTTAAATAAATACAGCACTGATGAAAGATTAAATTGAAGCCGAAATATTAGAGTAAATTTGATTCCTCGGAAATTAATCCGTTAAGCGATATCAAATAAATTATCAATCGAAGGTTTTTATAATTGTAACAATAAACAAAAATGTAAATGTTATTTTAACTTAACATATATCGAAAAGAAAAAATATATAAAATTAATGAATGCAACGGTAAATAATTCTACAGGAATGCACCACAAAGCGAAACTTGGAAGTTTTTATGTTACGCATTTTTCATTGTTAACATAAAAGAGAAACAATTTTAAAGTAAACATTAGAAAATAATTTGTACATGTTAAAAGTGAATCAGATAACATTTGGGTTGTGCGTGATCTACGTTTGTAATGTCTCGAATATAGTTTGACAGCATTTACTCCATGTTCAACAATTGTTGTAAAGAAATGTAATATAAAAAATAACTAATTAATTTTATTTATGGAACAAGAGCAGGAAAAGAAACTTGAAGATAAGGAATGAGATGCTTATTGGATCTACACTTTGTTTAGAATTTCTTCCTATTCAATATCATTGTAACTAAACGAATTTAGCCATTTATAGAGACTCATTTTGAATATTTGTATTGTACTGGAAATTGGTATATTTAGAAGGAATTGATTGAATAATTTTCGACCCAAGTATCCATTGACTTGCTGTTTTACTAAACCGGGGATAAGTAATGTTTTTGCTCTGGCATGACTTGGCAATTCCAGTATAAAGTTAAACTAAAAGACTTGACTGGACTTCCGAACCATTTTCGCCTAATTTTCCCTGACCTATTTGCCCGGAAAGCTGCTTCTATTTATTTACACAGGACTGAATGAATACGCAAGCGCCATGATGTGGCAGCAACAATATCAACCGTAGCTCGTTCCGTTTCTTCACGGCCAACAAAACGGCGACTCGATCGAATCGCTGCAGCAGCCGCCACCGCCACCGCCGCCGCCGCCGCCGTCGCGACGCTGTCACTAGTGCCACCACCGTCGAGCCAGGACACTAACACAACCACCCGGAGGACACAATATTTGTACACTCACAGTTAGGTAAATCCCACTGGCGTGCTGCAGACATCACCAGATCGCACATCACTTGTAAACCAAGATTCTCTTTAATATAAGAGTTGCACAATCACAACCATCAGATCTTTCGTTGTTATACAATAAAAAAAAAACTTCATTCAGCCAGTATGTTATAAAAGCGATCCACGAACGAATCCAATCCTGTGCTAGGTGCTCAATTAAACATGATGTGTTATGTTTGCCAGCGTCTGTCTAGTTACATTGTTTTGGCATCTTTTGGGGCGGTAGTAACTTAAAATTGCGTGTTTGTGAGTGAGGAAATGCGTCAGTGATGTATACATGTTAGGGACAGAGCAGGGACCCATCAAGCTTTATACAACTTCGCAGTTTTCCAGTCGAGTGGACTTGCGAGGCCTACCACAAGATCCAGTTTGGGATAGGTTTGTTAATTATTCGCTATGAATCTAATATCGCATTCTTTGTCCAAAAAGTACAATGACATGCCAATGGCATTAGCTATGCTAAGTAGAAATGATGAACAGAATACCCGTGGCCATATAAGGGGTCATATTAAGGATTCCTGTAGTAAAATGTTGGTATATACATATATAGTCAAAATTGGAATGAATCGTAATGTATATATATATTTGGTTAGCTTATAATCTCGTAGATTTTTCAAATGTTAAATTCGAGCATGTAACTGAACGAGGAAAAAAATATATAATATAAAATAACTAAGCAAAATGTAGCTGCGCAAGATAATGTACAAGAAAATTTTGTATTTAAATAAAGCATCAAGTAGATAACATGTCCAACCACTCGAACTATAATGGTGCTCTGGAAAAATCTTAATTCAGAACATCTGACTGGTTGAAAAGTGTGTAAATTTAGATCTATAATCGAATGATTGCATATATTGTACACTATTGATATACAATATGAAAATGTTCGATGTAAGGAAAAGCTGTAATGTCTAGTGAAAACAGATTGAAACTTAGTATATATATCAAATTAAAATTCATGCTACAAAAACTAATATTTGTGGAATAATTATTAAAAACTCGGGGTATATGTATTTACATATACCCTGAGTTTTTTCATTTGTTTGAAAAGAGTTTCATTTGAAAGAGTTTAATTTAAATTATAGACACAGTTGTGGGTACTGAAAATATTTGTGAGAAGGTTTAATTCAATTGTTCCTAAGTGTAGTGCCATTTTATACACTATTTAATTTAGGGGTGGTCGTGGGCCTAGTACGATTAATTTTAAAAATTGCTACCATTTGAACTTTTTTTTTGCATTTCACACGTTTGTCATCCTTCAATTTTAATGCAACTAAACCATTTGATGTAAATGTCACTTTTGATGTTCTGATATGTTGTATCATATTGGACAGTTTCTTAAATAATGGATTACAAAAATTCAACATCAATATTTTTTTTATCCCTCATCTTCAGCGAATAAATAAGAAACCACGTGACATACATCAAGGGGTAGTGCCATTTCTATAACATATGCCATTTATTTACATATACCCTGAGTTTTTTCATTTTTTTGAAAAGTGTTTCATTTGAAAGAGTTTAATTTAAATTATAGACACAGTTGTGGGTACTGAAAATATTTGTGAGAAGGTTTAATTCAATTGTTCATAAGTGTAGTGCCATTTTATACACTATTTAATTTAGGGGTGGTCGTGGGCCTAGTACGGTTAATTTTAAAGATTGCTGCCATTTGAACTTTTTTTTGCATTTCACACGTTTGTCATGCTTCAATTTTAATGCAACTAAACCATTTGATGTAAATGTCACTTTTGATGTTCTGATATGTTGTATCATATTGGACAGTCTCTTAAATACAGGATTACAAAATTCAACATCAATATTTTTTTTATCCCTCATCTTCAGCGAATAAATAAGAAACCACGTGACATACATCAAGGGGTAGTGCCATTTCTATAACATATGCCATTTATTTACATATACCCTGAGTTTTTTCATTTTTTTGAAAAGAGTTTCATTTGAAAGAGTTTAATTTAAATTATAGACACAGTTGTGGGTACTGAAAATATTTGTGAGAAGGTTTAATTCAATTGTTCCTAAGTGTAGTGCCATTTTATACACTATTTAATTTAGGGGTGCTCGTGGGCCTAGTACGATTAATTTTAAAAATTGCTGCCATTTGAACTTTTTTTTTTGCATTTCACACGTTTGTCATCCTTCAATTTTAATGCAACTAAACCATTTGATGTAAATGTCACTTTTGATGTTCTGATATGTTGTATCATATTGGACAGTTTCTTAAATAATGGATTACAAAATTCAACATCAATATTTTTTTTATCCCTCATCTTCAGCGAATAAATAAGAAACCACGTGACATACATCAAGGGGTAGTGCCATTTCTATAACATATGCCATTTATTTACATATACCCTGAGTTTTTTCATTTTTTTGAAAAGTGTTTCATTTGAAAGAGTTTAATTTAAATTATAGACACAGTTGTGGGTACTGAAAATATTTGTGAGAAGGTTTAATTCAATTGTTCATAAGTGTAGTGCCATTTTATACACTATTTAATTTAGGGGTGGTCGTGGGCCTAGTACGGTTAATTTTAAAGATTGCTGCCATTTGAACTTTTTTTTGCATTTCACACGTTTGTCATGCTTCAATTTTAATGCAACTAAACCATTTGATGTAAATGTCACTTTTGATGTTCTGATATGTTGTATCATATTGGACAGTCTCTTAAATACAGGATTACAAAATTCAACATCAATATTTTTTTTATCCCTCATCTTCAGCGAATAAATAAGAAACCACGTGACATACATCAAGGGGTAGTGCCATTTCTATAACATATGCCATTTATTTACATATACCCCGAGTTTTTTCATTTTTTTGAAAAGTGTTTCATTTGAAAGAGTTTAATTTAAATTATAGACACAGTTGTGGGTACTGAAAATATTTGTGAGAAGGTTTAATTCAATTGTTCCTAAGTGTAGTGCCATTTTATACACTATTTAATTTAGGGGTGGTCGTGGGCCTAGTACGATTAATTTTAAAAATTGCTGCCATTTGAACTTTTTTTTTTGCATTTCACACGTTTGTCATCCTTCAATTTTAATGCAACTAAACCATTTGATGTAAATGTCACTTTTGATGTTCTAATATGTTGTATCATATTGGACAGTCTCTTAAATACAGGATTACAAAATTCAACATCAATATTTTTTTTATCCCTCATCTTCAGCGAATAAATAAGAAACCACGTGACATACATCAAGGGGTAGTGCCATTTCTATAACATATGCCATTTATTTACATATACCCTGAGTTTTTTCATTTTTTTGAAAAGAGTTTCATTTGAAAGAGTTTAATTTAAATTATAGACACAGTTGTGGGTACTGAAAATATTTGTGAGAAGGTTTAATTCAATTGTTCCTAAGTGTAGTGCCATTTATACACTATTTAATTTAGGGGTGCCAGACTGGCTGCTCGTGGGCCTAGTACGGTTAATTTTAAAAATTGCTGCCATTTGAACTTTTTTTTTTGCATTTCACACGTTTGTCATGCTTCAATTTTAATGCAACTAAACCATTTGATGTAAATGTCACTTTTGATGTTCTGATATGTTGTATCATATTGGACAGTCTCTTAAATACAGGATTACAAAATTCAACATCAATATTTTTTTTATCCCTCATCTTCAGCGAATAAATAAGAAACCACGTGACATACATCAAGGGGTAGTGCCATTTCTATAACATATGCCATTTATTTACATATACCCTGAGTTTTTTCATTTTTTTGAAAAGAGTTTCATTTGAAAGAGTTTAATTTAAATTATAGACACAGTTGTGGGTACTGAAAATATTTGTGAGAAGGTTTAATTCAATTGTTCCTAAGTGTAGTGCCATTTATACACTATTTAATTTAGGGGTGCCAGACTGGCTGCTCGTGGGCCTAGTACGGTTAATTTTAAAGATTGCTGCCATTTGAACTTTTTTTTTGCATTTCACACGTTTGTCATCTTTCAATTTTAATGCAACTAAACCTTTTGATGTAAATGTCCACTTTTGATGTTCTGATATGTTGTATCATATTGGACAGTTTCTTAAATAATGGATTACAAAATTCAACATCAATATTTTTTGTTTTATCCCTCATCTTCAGCGAATAAATAAGATACCACGTGACATACATCAAGGGGTTTCAAACAAATATTATATAAAATCAACGTAAGAATCACGTACGATAGTGATGTCTGTGAATTATGTCTATATAAACTTCTTTTTGAATGTGTAATAGGTAGAAACAATATAAGAATTTATATCCAATATAAAATAAACTACTGGCCGACAAGTCAATTTTGGATATAAAAAAGATCTAGAAATCTAGAAATTAAAGATCATAACTCAACTTGTTTTAAAGTGAATTTTCATTTAAAAGAAAATTTGCAAATTCTCACAACCGGTAAAAGAAGTGGCCACATAATAAATTATACTGCCTTTGAAATAAAAGAAATCTGCTTTGTTTATTAATGGCAAGATATATAATAATAATTAATTTCACTGAAATTAACATCAGATTTTTTATAGTGACGAAATATAATTCGCTTATAGTATAAGTCTAGCATAATATGAGACTATATTCTATCGATCGAATCGAATATTGTTTTAAGGGGTAGTAAATGGGAAAATTGATTATATACATGCTTATGGATATGTGTCAATGCTCGCAGGTTAATAAACTCAAGACAACACTGCGTAATTATTGGAATATATTGGTCTATATTAGAGTATTTAATATACATCATGTCCGGCTATCGCCATCAAGCACCTAATATTATCCAATACCGAATGATGGTCTTCATTATAATAAATGGATATGTGATTCTTCATCCGATTTGTGTATTTAAAATATAGAGAAACATTCGAGAATACATTATTTGATCTACTTCTCCAAAAAAATGTAGTGCCATAATTTTAAGCGTTTGATATAATTTTTATGTATATATTGTATATTTATATATTTTTTAAGTTATGGTGAGATTATGGTGAGATTCTAAAATATGATTAGCAAAGTTCGAATTAGTTTTTTTTTAAATTTATTACTATTGACATGTTCGATAAATCGAATTTTAAAACTACGGCTTGTTTTGGCCAAAATATATATTACATTGCAACCTGGACAATTAATCTTATATACTCCACTACTGTTAAATTTATCTGTCTTATGTTTATGGTTAAATAATATATTGGATAGGGTGTAAGATGTTCGTTCTGATAGACTTAAATTGTGGTTAGATAACGTATTAGCAATTTTTTGTGTGTTTGGTGGAGAAAAAGGTAAGGAAACATATTTAGTAGTGTTTGTAGAAGAGCATGTAGGATAGATAGAGTTGAAAATCATTTGCTTACGCTTCCTATGGACAAGATTAGAAATGGATGTTTTTTTAAAACCATTCAACCATTAAGCAATCTCAAGTATATTCGAAATCTCCAGGTGAAAATGTTCACTACTTAGACGGATGAAGAAGGCTCTATGAATTAAGGATTTGTAAGCTGCAAGTTTATGATTCAACGGATGTGAAGAGCTGGCTGGGATTGTTATAGATGAGAAATTAGATTTTCTATAAATGTTAAAATTGAATTGGGAATTCTGTCTATTTATGGTTAAATTAAGAAAGTTTATAAAGTGATCGATTTCAGTTTCTAAAGTGAATTTAATATTATCATGTTGTTGGTTCAAAGATGATAAAAGGGAATTTAATTGTCCAGTAGTGCCATTGAATGTCATCTACATAGCGGTACCAAAATGTTATATGTTTTTTGCCTAAGTATTATTTTAGTTTCGAGATTATGCATGAAAATGTCTGCTAGTAGGGGACTCAAGACAAGAGAGAGCCCATGGCTAGGCCATGCTTTTGAAAATAATATTTATTATTGAATTAGAAAGAGTTCTGCATGGTATAGAGCTTAATCGATTCATAAATTTCAGATTGAATAAAGCGGTCTATACTTTCTTGAGTGTTTTTTAATAAGAATTTGGTTAATTGGATGTCACGTCAATTTTAAACACTCTCAGCGAACACCTGGGTAGTAATATTAAGAACAAGGATATTGCTTTGACAAAAACACATCTATGGTACTGCAGAAGGCACTTATCCTCTTCGAAAGACTTATTCAAAATATTATGGGCGCATCTAAATGATACGGATGCTTATTTATTGTTTAACTTGGACTTATTAATTCCTTTAGACTCACCTTTCAATAATTTCTTCAAAAGTATCTAAAAATATACAATAATCGATTGGGTGTTAATGTTAGGTCCTTATAAGGTTGTTGAAACAAATTTACATAATGTACTTTTTATGGCCCTTTTTAGATTTCATGATCGACCAAAACGATTGTATACAAGCAACTTTTGACCTTGAAAGTCCACGATTAACCTACAGCTTTTCCCAAGCATACAATAAGAAATCAACCCTAGCATCAACATCCGTTTGCAAACCCTTCCACACGCGTAGTGCAAGACGAATTGCAGAATCGCGTGATATTTATTGCAAATACAACCCATAAAGCAATCTATCCAGCAGTTCTTAACAAAAAAATGAAATTGATTAGCGGCAGATCTTCCCGCGAAATACAGTTCAAATCCAATTTATTATGTCAACGAACTGGACCAGTTATGAGCCAATATATAGAAATTAAAGTGAGTTTAGTGCCTTAATACCATTTTTTTATGTGACACTCACGCCAAAGTAGGCATATTGCACAGGTCATACGTTTTTGATAATGCAAAAGAACTACTGACGTTGCCAATGTAAATATTACGTATCATATTACGTGCGTTCCTCGATAATTAATTAAAAGAGAAACGGATTAATTAATAAATGTTAATATGATTGTAGCGAAATAATATTTGAAGGTGATCTAAATTACATATGATTAGATGAAATACCGAAATACTATATATTGCAGCAATAATTGGAAAATGCTCACTATAAAGTTAAAAAGCCCACTTTAGCGAATATATTGAGGTTTATTATATTATCCAATTAAATAGGTAGAAAGTATATTTAAAGGCCCGACCAAATCAGATATATGTGGTCCTTGATCCAGACATTTCAATACCTCTTTAACAGCACTTAAGCCAAAGATTTGAGCAGAAATTTGTATTCGCATTTTTAGAATAGAACGCATATGTTACAAGAACTCACAGGTATTTTTTTTCCAACTAGCGAACGTCTGCGCACCGATAACCGCTGCACAGACAGCAACAACCAATAAGAAGTGCCATAGAGGATGTTTACATGTGAACCCTTTAGAGGCTGTGCTTACTCTAGGGCTGTAAGACGAGTGCGCATACCCTGGCAGCCGCGGACGTTCGCCAGTTGGAAAAAATTTCCCAATATTTCATTTAGAGATTAGAGATATTTCCATTTACACCCGTGTCATCTTTATTCGCATCGAAATTATTACGCCACGCGTTATATGGAGGAATATAATTAAAAGTGTTCTTCAAATAAAAGGCTTAATATCGTTTTTACAACCAAATCGCGGCCAGCAAATTATTAGATCGCGGGCAAACGGTTTAGCACCCCTACTATAGCCTATACGAAGACTTAATACAATCTATATAAACGTTCGTCATTTTATATGTGTGTGTGTATATATACGAACATTGTAATAAATTATTTTTTCATATATGCAAGTAATTTTGCTTAACCTTGGTGCCACCTGTTATGTTTACCATGAAATAATTATGTGTTATATATACTTAGAGTATTGACGATATCGATTTTGATGTATTACAGCATGTGGATAGTTGTTTCAATATATTTAAATTCAGTTAGTTTAATATCAACCTCAAAATAACGCCTCATTGACTTGTGCCATCCTTATTGACGTGGACACGTATATCATTATAAACGTAGCACGTAGGATTAGAACAGATTTTCTCGATTTATTTTCAAGGTAAAAAATATACCGCTTATATCTAGGAGAAAGTCAATCTTATTATTATTTTTTTTATTAATATAAATGATAGAAAATATTCATTGTGATCAACGAATAATAGCTTGTAGGGAATATCCCCACAACTAATTCAAAGCATTTCTGAAGTAAATGAGTATTTCGGGGACTAAGTCCCTATCTTCAGTAGTACGCCATACAAATAATACATTTATGTTAACAATCATAATTAAACATGTAGTTTTCCCGTTCAGTTACAAATCATCAATTCACAATGGTTTTCGATTCTTTCAAAATCCCATTGCATACCCCTGCCGGAAATTTTCTTTCTAATGCATTGGGCTTTTTATAATTTTTCGCTGGTGAGAAAAATTGCAAATCGACTTCTGCTCTTTTTTACTCTGTGGAAGAACAAACAAATAAAATTAACCCGATCAATATGAGTCTGTTAGGCATCAATCCCAGGGGTTTATTGGAAACAGCACACCATGTCCATTTCTACTGAGCTAATTCCTTCATTTGCCTATAACTATTCATTCTAACCTCCACATACTCTACCCCGGAACAAGATACATAATACCGCCGTTAATAAACAATAACATTATTAATCAGTTCCCCAAATGTGTAAAATCTTTCGGATTTCTCTTTTCCTTAACTAGCTCCAACAAGTTTTCACTTGTCAATTTATCTACCAACCCAGTGGCGGTTCCTTATGCAGGCCGCAGGGCCGCGCGCCCCTCCTGAACATTGAGCGCATCACCGTAGATATATAATTGTATTGCGATATTTTATCTCGGCATTATTTTTCCTAAAAGATAAAGCTTGCGCCGCGAACGTACCTAACACCCATGACTCACACGATATGGCAGCTAGCAAGTACCAGTCAAATGCATATGCACTCATCCTATCTGTTGGAAGCGCTAGAGTGAGAGCGACAGTATGCAGTATGTCTTCTCTATTTCTTCGGTCCGCTTGTACTATATTACGACTAGTGTGCAACATTACAGCGGTTTTGGATGAGTCTAGCAACGTGACGTCACGCTGCTTGTACAGCGAGAATGTATATCGTTGTTTATGCTATTCTGGGCTACGATTCTTTAGCGTCCTAACAGAGAAGCCTAGTATATAGTAAAATTGATATAGATATAGTTGCATTGTTCTGTGAGTTACGTGTGTACGATTTTGCCATGTGTTTCTCCAAGAATATATTTAATAGAAATAATTTAATAAAAATGAATACTGTTAGTTCTTTATTGAAAATAGAGTTTTGTAGACTTTCTCTTGTGGACAAAGTAAAAATTAAAGAATTAGGTAGGCCATTGCCTGATTTAAATTTAACGCAAACTTGTGCAAGGAGTGCTCACAACTCAACATTTACAAGAGACATTTACAAAAAAAATTATAACACAGATGAAGGACAGATTCTCATATCGTGACCATCTACAAGCCGCTGAGTTATTTAACACGAACATTTTCTAAACAATTTCCATTGGAACTTTTGGAAACCGTGTGTCATGCATATCAATTTTTGAATAAAACCAGATTAAAAACAGAATTAGAAGTCATTTACTCGCGTCCGGATTTTTATCAAATAATTGGAGCCGCAAATTTTCTTTCGTTATTGCTACAAAATAATCTCAGTGAAACTTTCCCGGAAACTATAAAAATACTTAAAATTATTTTAACAACCCCGATGAACACTGCTGAATCAGAGCGTTGTTTTTCAACACTTAAAAGAATCAAGACTTTTTTTGCGAAATGCTATGGGTAATGATAGTTTAAACGCGTTGACGATGATGTGTATTAATAAAAATGTGGTGCGAGATATTTACAATTTTAACGAAAAAGTTTTGGAAAATTTTATATCAATGAAAGATAGAAGAGTGGAATTCACTTTCAAGAAATAAGTGAATTTAATCATTTTGCATCCATTTCAGGTAAGATTTCTCACTATTATCTTATTTTTTAAGAAATGCGCCCCCCCAGATTGAAATGGCACGAGCCGCCACTGTACCAACCCAACCCTCATCATCTTCCATATAAACCACATTTCAAATGCGTTTATTCTATGTGTCTCTTCCTTTCTTATAGTTCACACCTCACACCCATACATTTCTACACTCCACAAATATTCATTTAATAATCTTTTTACCTAACACAAAACTTTAAAATTTGAGCGTTTTTTAAGAATGTCGTCCTACCCTGTACTATCCTACATTTTACCTCACTTCGATCATCCTTCGTGATTCTAGTTCTTAAATAACAAAAGTTTGATAAATTAATCATACTTCATACACACCATATTCATAACATTGATTTTACTTATATTTATTATCATATATCATCCCTAATCATTATTTTCATTTACTATTAAAAATTCTCTTCCTTCCAACATATATATTTCTTCTACCCGAATTTTCACACCTACACCATACTGTTCTTTAAGCTTGATTATTGTATCGTCTGTTTATAGATTAACTAGTAACGGCGAAAGAATACATTCTTGCCTGACTCCATTTCCTGTTCTTCCTTCCCATTTTCCCCTGTGAATTCTAAACGGAGCGATTTGATACTCCCAATCAACATGAAGAACAAAGAGATATTTGTGGTTTTATTTTAAATTTAGATATATATTTAGCAAATTGTTATCATGCCACTTACTGGTTTTTAACATAGGATGACCATTTTTTCAAATATTACAAACTTTCTTACATATTCTTATCATTTATCAAATATTCAGTTTATTAATTAACAATTTATAACACTTGAACATGATGCAAAAACATGATACATGCCATTAACTACAAAATAGCGAATGGTTGCCATTATAATTTCAACAGCCATATATTAATATAATTTACAAAATGCAAAAACATTCTCCACCTTTTATTGCTTTAAGTGTATACGTAATAAACCGTCTCCAGTTACCATAAAAATACAAACCCTATACAAGGTCAGTTATAAATAAGGTCGAAAACCCTACAGGGAGAGATACGTAAAAGGTGCAATTCAATACGGATTAGAATAACAACCCAATAGCTCCTAGAATTAGATTTAAATTAGGATCTACGAACATTGTTATACGAATCGCGATCGCTGACGTTACTACTAAAGAACTTGAACTTTTCTCTACCAATACCCAATCTAAAATTAGGACTCGGAAAGCAAAGTCTCCACTATCCTATAGAAAACTCCAGTCTGCATACTATATACTGTATATTGTTAGTGTTAATCCACTATCCACTATCCTCTATTATCGTAATAGCCTTGAACTTTATAGTTTATTGTATGGCGATCGTGTAATTTGCACTACGGTGGATTTTCCTAAATGAGGATATTAAATTTAAGACGTAAAAAAACTGCTATAAAACTAAATTGCTTAATATCCTCGCTAGTAATATGCATACATCCAAATTGTAAGTTGAGAATTGAGAAATAAATAAAAATACAATACCAAAAAAAAGTGGTAAAGTATTGAAGCCACATATTTCAATGCTCCTTTATGGAAAATTAAAATAATGAATTCAACATTATATAAAATATTATAAATGACGTAGAGGATAATAGACAGGGATAATATCTGATAATAGATATTACCAGATGCGATGGCAAAAACGTTTACATGGAAAGTTAAAAAGCATATTGATTAAATTGAGGGGAGATTGAATAAACGTAAACAAGAATGAATACTTATAAAAAGCTGTGGTACAGCGTTCTCGATTATTAGAAGCCAAGTGAGATGTACATAGAAATTTATGACACGATTATAATGCTGCAGTTCTTTATATCAGGCAACATAATAAATCTCTTGTTAAATTCGATTCCAGATATATCAATGGTGATTAACTCTTCGGAAGCACCTCGATCGCTTCCTCAACAGTTGCGATCGACACAGCACAATTCCCAAACATTCCCACTTCAACGGTGATCATATCCCAGACATGGCGTGGTCCAGATTCCGAACTGGACCGCCCAGTAAGTCTTCAGCTCTCCAAAAGAACCCCTACCTAACTACAAGTACCTGGTTAAATAACGCCACCAGTGTAAGCCAGGCTAGTTATAGTAGTAATAGCCACCACACAAATAGACACTCTACAAATACCATCTACTATAATATGTTGCAACTAAACGTACCTGAAGAGGATCAGATACTAGCCTAAGAAGTTCGATTGCCTCGCAGAATGTTCCACACGACTTCCGCCATGATTATTCTCAACGATTCAAGCAATGAGGCCGCCAACTATGTCTTCTCCATCGAGTCTCTTACTCAAGCCGGCATCATCTTTATCATGAGTCTGTCCATCATCATTACCAATGTTCTCATAATAGCTACATTCCTAAACTACAGAGGTTTGTTGCAATTGTTATAGATTGTCCTCTAATGGAGATTTTAAGAAGTTACTTTATGTACTGTTTAGGTCCATCTGAGGTGATAAACTGCTATCTCCTATCGCTAGCAGTGGCGGACTTGCTTTGTGGTGTATTCATCGTCCCTTTGTCGGTGCATCCTGCCCTGGTAAATGAATGGGTATATGGAGAAATCCTGTGCCGCGTTGTTGGCTACTTGGAGGTCACCCTGTGGACGGTGACGGTGTACACGTTCATGTGGATGAGCGTGGATCGCTACCTCGCCGCTAGAAAACCGCTTCGGTATGAGACCATCCAGACGAAGACTCGCTGTCAGTGCTGGATGGCCTTCACGTGGATATCCGCGGCGATGATGTGCTGCCCACCATTGTTGGACTTCTCCAAAGCAAATTTCGATGAGAAAGCGTACATATGCATGTTGGATTGGGGCAATATGGCGGCATATACCGCAACTCTAGCCATATTGCTACTCGGTCCCAGTGTCATAACGATTATATATACGTATACATATATCTTCCACATGATGCGACGACTAAAGAGTGGTGAGCACATGCATGACAAAGAGTACGTTACTGCCCTTTCCGAGAACCTCGCCAATCCGAGTCACATTATGTCCTTCGTGCTGGTGGTAGCGTTCTGGTTATCGTGGACTCCATATGTTATGATCAAGCTGTACGAATATTTCATGGATGTGGAGTTGCAATTCCCTTACCTGCACTTCGGGATTGTGTGGATCGGTTTTTTGAACTCGGTCACTAAGAGCATTATCATCATCATGCTGAGTCCGTCATTCAGGTTTGCTCTGAGGATCTTCTGCATGTCGATCTGCTGCAGATATAAGGGTCGCATGCAGGCGGAACTCATTGGCATGGAGGCAGATGATTGACTACCCATTCCCATTGGTAAGTAGCAAAGAATTCTGATTGTGGAGATTTTTATACGATAATATCAAAGACTTGTGTTTTTAGACATAATTGTATTTAGAAACCAAAATAATATGAAAAGTTCGACTATTAATTGATCGAGATGGGCTTATTTTGTTTACAATTCATGTGATGCGAGTTCCTCTCACAATCCACGCCAGAAATTTATTGCAAATGCTTTTTTATGCATAGGCACTTTCTTTGCATGTAAAATTTAATTGTTGAAATCAAGGCTGCTGCTATAAATTTTATTCGAGATATTTTCTAGCAAACCAATAGAGCTGAGAAAATGCCATAATGTCTATCAGATGCAGTGCTATATTATGTTTTTGTTTTGATATTCGGGTTTTCTCTAAGATGAATAAAACAGCTAATAACCACATAAATTAAATTTTACACAAAATTTATAAAAGTCTCGACCGGGCATATATTTCGTACGTTTCAAATAACACAATAATCTTGGGCGGAACCTTAGTCTTGTTATTTTGTCATTGTGTCGGAATTTAACATTTGGCTAAGAATGATTGAATTTAGAATTCGACTGTGATGAATATTATACTAAGTATAATTCTTAAGGAAATCCAAAAGGAACGGTGCCAGGCTCGGACGTGATTAAATATTCTATTTAGAGTGGATATCTATTTAGTTCTCATAGAGTGGGTAATAGTCCCTTTACTTCTGTAAAGGGACTCTTACCCACTCTCTCTGTAAATTGAGTTTTTGATGAGTTAAGCTAATAGATATCTTATAAATATATAAGAATTATAAATACATCTTATAAATAACTTGTAGGACCAACTCAATGTGGTTCTGAATTTTGTGTTTCACCGCCCTCTCGCCCACTTGTGCAACGATGACCATGATTTCATGTTACAAAACTCGCGATATTCCTAAAAATCGATATTCATTATTGTGAGCTAATTTTGTTCAACTGAACTTAAACCCTTTAGGTAGGTGACTGCCAATATGGTATAAGATCCCGCTCTCCGGACTGGCCGTACGGGATTACGAGTACATCCTGGATAAAATTCGCCAGCTTCTGTGCAAGCAGAGCGTCCACTCGGGCGCTCCCTTGTCGTCGCCCCTCGCCGGTAACGCCCAACAGTGATAATACGATGTCAAATCAGTGTGTCCATACTGCTATCTATGTGCAGTCCCAGCAAGCTATACTAGCTAGAACTAGGGTGCTAGGAGCTGGGCTTCCTAGTCATATTGCGCAGGCGCGTTGCTTCTTCTAAATCTAATTGTTATTAGCATTTTATGTCGAAGTTTGTGTATAAATAGTGTACAGTCTAAGTATAAAGTAAGTGTGTACTAAGGTACTAAGTCAATTACACTATTACATAATTAGTTGGTTATTGTTGTTAGGCCTTCGATACCCGAAGGAGGTGTGAAATTAATATTTCTTATGCCAAATGTATAGTAAGAATTTTTCAGTGGTAATGATTTATTTTGCTACAGCAAAAGTTCGTACATGTTTTTATTTTTACAGTTAACTAAGCTGAAAAAAACGTTTTTGTAATTTACGTAGATTTAGACAATTTATGGATTAAAAATCTACTTGCCAAGTCGCTCTATAATAGCATAATTCGGTGATATAATTAGACGTAGTAGCAAAAATCGGTAAAAACACCTAATTATTACGATTAAGTAAAGTGATTAAATTTTTGCTTAATTCTAAGAAGTCCTTGCAAATCGTTTCTCTTACACCATCTTAAATATAGACGTACTTTTTAAATTACTTTGCGTACCAAATAATATATAATTACACTATCATAATCTACTATAATAAAACAACGAATGTTTTATATTGCTATACTTCTGTATTACAATTGTTGAATGCTCGGAACTGTGGCACATATAAATCATTTCTAATAAATCGCACATGAAAACTAAACTAGAAATTACATGCATTTATTGAGATTTTCCAAAACAGATTGTGCCAATGCAATGTTTCCAGGCTTTTATAACTTTTCAATGTATTAATTTCGAAAGACAATAGAATTCTCAGGAATTTTTTTAATCGGGTCGAATATTGATTCTGTTGAGATACATTAGGTCAGTACTTTCGGTTTCGTTTATTTGTTAAAACTTACATTATGTAAACCTAAATTCATTAATCAAAAAATTAATTTAAAAATTCTGATACTTTCAATATATTTCAGATTTCATTCAATGCAGAAACTATATTAACTCTATTTAAAATATTAAAGTAATGTTATCTTCACATTTTATCCTCGCTCAAATAATAGACCTTATGGATAAAAACAAATATTAGAAATAAACAATTTTGAAAATCATTTTTTCAAGATATTTTGAAGCGCTATAAAGCCTGCCCCGTTCGTGGTAAAGCACAGGAAAAGCTTCTCGCGTTTTAAATAAGACATGATCAAAAAGTCTAAAAAAGTAAGATTCTGCAAACTTTTTGCTTCAAATAAATTTCAAGTGTTTAATGATTTTTTGTCAAATTAGTTAATATATTAGTTGTTGCTAAGTTGTTAATGAAATCAGAAAATCTCAATTTCTAAAATTGTCTAAATCCGAAATAATGTAGGCTTGCAATGTTAGTATTGTCAAACTTCATTTATTAATTTTAAACTATATTTAATAAATTAAATACCCCAATTATGATAAACTAATACAGTTTTCAATGATTACTTAATTAAGTTTGAAAATAACCACATTTCTTGGTTGTGTATAACTTAATAAAGCATTTGAAAGCTTACGACGTAGGAATTATTTTAATCATTGACTATATTTTAGATTGTATACGTTTGAATACAGATTAGAAGTTACAAAAAAGTAAGAAATATTTTGAAACTTGGTTTGGCATTATAAAATTTATTAAGTTTAAAAACCGCGACTTTTGACTTCATTTATTTACAATTCCTTCAAGTACATTACAAGCAAAGCATTCATCGATATGCATATATAAAAAATTAATCTAGGTGTCTCAATAAAATCGATATATAAGAATAATCATTTCAATATTTTTAAATTAGCACTAAGCTTCAAGAAAATAATATTTTAATATTTTAATATTCCGCAGATAAAGGACGAATAGAAAATGCAATAAAAATTTAAAAAGTTCCTTTAAATTGCTACTAAGAACAGAATTTGCACTAAAACAAAGATATTTTAGGAACACCACCAAAAAAGTATATCTTACCGCTTATCAATCTATAAGCTGCGGTTCGATTCTCAGTAATTTTATAATATTGCACCTGTAATTGGAACCTCGGTCCTGTGAGTGGTTGGACAATTGTTAAAATTAGAATATATATTTGAATTAAACTCACACAAATTATGAACGCGGTAATAAAATGCTATGTGTCTAATTTTTTATTCGCCACTTGTCTGTAATCGTTAAATATCTGATAAAAATATATCAAACCATTTGCTCAATCAATAAAGAGTATGTTGAAAACAAACGTCCTATTACCATTTGAGTAGTTGAAGGACAAGGTTAGGCGACTTAAAACGTTTATTAAATCAAGCGAAAACACAATCAAATAAGTTGCAAGGGTCTCTTTAAAAAGTTCGTTAATAATCTCAATACAAATAATTTTTTAAGGTAATTGTTCTGTAAAATGTAGAAATATACATTTAATGCAAACTCTATGTATTAAATTATGCAAAACAGATTCAGTTAGAAGAGTTAATATTAATTGAATAGATTCATCAATATTTACCAGAGGTACTTATTATTTTACTAAAATTACAATTAATTTACTTTCGTTACAATAGAAGTCGTGTATTTTCTTAAATTTCAAACAAAATTAGATTTGTAAGGCGAAATAATTTTAATTTTAAAACGGGAGAGGATTTTAGAAATATTAAAAATTTAATTTGATTCATTCGGATAAAACAAAAACAAAATCTAGCTTAGAAATTGCCTTTTAATATCATTACTTCCTCCTGAATCAAATTGTATTTATGTAGATAGTTTAGGTAACATGATTTCTAAAAGTTTGTGACTTAGAAATAAAGAGAAATACTGGTTAGGGTACAAAAGGAAATTCTATAAATGTCTATTTTATAATAAAATACGAACGCAGGAAAAGCAAATGACTATTGGGCTGGTATATGGATCTAAGAATAAACGTATTAGTCAAAAGGAATGAATCTTAATGTACAACTTATATAATTAATTAAATAACCATTAATTATGTAGTATCTGATATAAAATTAATGAGTTTCTTAATAATTTCGTAGAATAATAAAGAAATACAGGGATCGATTCAGTAAGGTTGCCCTAAAAAGAATAATTTTTGTAAAAAAAGATAATAAATGAGCAAGGAAATTGAAGACAATTAATTATACGAAGTGTATACAATACAGCATTAAATTGAGTTCATTAAAAAATAATATATATTCTTCAATAATTATAAAAGCCTGCCTTGGTTTATGCGATTTTAATTAAACACCCTAAAATATTTAATCACCCTTATTTCTTATACCTTATAATTAAATAATTCTATATTCATTAATTAAAAATATGAGTTTCGTTAATTCAATTTAATAAATGTTTTTAACTTATCTTATTTTTAGGGTAGGATACAAAATGGATTATATAAATAAACAAATGGAGTTATTTTTAAAACACATATTTTTATAGGAAATTGAGAATCTGCTTCAAGAGAATTAGAATTTCTTTTTAATAATATTTAGAAGTAAATCTATGTAACTTAATCGCTAAAAACGATATTAGAAAAAGTAAATATTCAATAATACAAAATAAAATTTAAATGATATTAAATTACAAATCTATCAAAATCTTTCTATTAATCGTCGACAATTCAAATTAATAGCTATATGCTATAGAGTAATTTAACAATATATTTTATGTAAAACCCCTATTGAAAACGTTTAAATATTGAATAAATACTTATCGAATAATTATGGAAATATTATTCCTAAATAAGTACACATATAAGTAGGTTTATTACATATAAGTATATTATGATATTGTTTCGACTTCTTTATGCAATTATAAAATTTCAATTTGAGTCAAGAATGTATTTGAAATTGAGAACAATTTCCATTTGGTAATAACAAATTAAAGACATCTTCAAAAAATATCTCATTTGCTTTAAATCATTCCAAACTCGGGTAAATCTTTGTAATTCCATAGAGATTAAAGGTGATATCCTAACTTACTTTACGTAATCTAACTAATTACTTATTAAAACTAATCGTATAAACTCTTTTAAAATTAACATTTACGATACAATCGCTTTTAATCAGCGTTTAGGTTTAGATAACAGAGAAACGTATTTTAAAAATTATCACTACGGTGTTAAATATTAATATAGAATATGATCCAAATACCGTAACAAGCATTAAGTAGCTAGATGTACATTTCAAGGACTATGCCCCCATCTTCAGTAGTACAAAAATGAAGATGGGTGTAAAGCCCTTGAAATGTACATCTTGCTACTTAATGCTTGTTGCGATATTTGGGTGATATTCTATATTAAGAGAAACGTATGTTTATTGAAATTAAACGCTATGCGCAAATCAATCATCTACGGTTTCTATTATGACGTCGCCCTTGATTATTACATTGTCATTTGACGTCATTATGGCACTAGCAAATAGCAATCATAATTCAATTGTTAATTGCGGCATCAGTTCTGTAACTACGCGTTTCCGAAATGTTTCCAAAATGGCCTATAGTATGTACGATCAATGTACTTTCCTATACATATTAAGTTTAAAATAACAACAGTTAAATCAGGTAATGTGAAAACAATTAAAAATAAGAATACAGCTTTATTAAAAAAAAATTAAACAGGAAATCAAAATTTAGTCGTACAAATTTATAACATTGCAACTTCAACACCAGAACAGGAAAGCAACAGATATATGCGTCGTATACAAATTAAATTAAATATGCAGAGTTTTTAATTATCTTTGTCATTTATCAAGTGTCGCACGCAGGTATACAATCTTATTTTTATGATTTTGAATATTGTAGTAATAAACGCGGATTTAATGCATATTATCTACTGAGGAAATGAGGTTTCACAGTAATAAGTACAAGTTTAATGAAACATCAGAATAAATTAAATCAAATCTTTATGAGCACTCTAATAAAAATAAGGATACTTTGTCTTGACTACTTTGATTCATATGAAGACTCTAATTGGATTAACTTTCATGTTAATTTAAAAAACTATAGTTAATTGAACTTATCACTTGATTGAGACGTAGTTTTTAAAAACTCTGCATATGGATTAATAATAATTTCTTCATATAAATGGATTTATAAAAATATAAATATATTGCAATAAAAACCAAATATTACTTTAGAAACTTTGCATTAATATGTAAAATGCTAAATATTTCTAAAAATAAGTAATAATCTATTTCGATCTATTTGAAAAAATAATTTATGATTACAATATTCTTGTTAAATACGTGCATAGACTTATATAATAAATACTAAATTAGAGATTAAAATGAAATTATTTATATTTAGCATGTGATTTTAGAACTAATAATGAATCTTCAATTTGTAGATAATGTGTATAGCAATATAGTACATGCTATGTCGGTTATGGTTATCATAGGCAGCTCAAATTAACCGATTTGAACAATCGCTTCATTCTGTTCAAATACATGTAAACCAAGAAAGATGAGAACCTGTAATATTGTACATCAGACATTTTAATTCACTTGGTAATTGCAATAATTTTATAATTTAAGTTGTGTCCCATATTTCAATCTAAATGATTTTAGAGAACAACATTAAAGAGAGATCACTTCAAATGATGTGTAATCATCAATTATTTGAAATGATTAAAATTTTTAAGAAAATATTTTTATTTTATTTTTATTTAATTTTCCGACTAGTGTCGATATTAAGTGACTTTACTAAGAGTAAACTGACTTTACTTTCAATTGTTTACACCAAACACGTTTTTAGACGTCGTTACTATAAAAAAATTCTATTTTTATTATAACCAAAATATGATTTATATTTAATTATAGGAGATATATTATCTTCGTAATAAAATCATTTTTAATATCCAAAGCGGATTATGAATTTCTAAACTTTTGGCCATTTTTTCCCAGAAAGTGATATTCTTATGATATCGAAACTAGTCGGAAAATTAAAATTGAAATATCTCTTAAAAATTGTGAGGATTTACTACTTCCAATCCTAAAAAAAAAAAACATACGTTCGCAATTTTTTAATTTATCACACTTAATATGTAATTGGAAAAAACAAAATAAAAACTTCAATTCCTAAATTTTCAAATTATTATTAAATTATGCCGTTGTAGATTGATTTTCTCTTTTTTATAAATTTAAATATGCTAAAATATTTAGTATTTCCTTTTCATTACAAGATTTTTGTAATTACGTTATTTGAAAATTAGATATGTGAATTAAAAATAATCAACAATTAATATTTTATAATATACACGGTAAAGTTGAGCACATATTCAAACTATGTAAAACATTATTAGAAAATAATATAGCTACAAAATAGTTTTACACTAATTTGGGATACTTTGCATTGCAAATTTAATTGGAAATGATTTAATGATGATATAATTTGATACAATAATGTAGCTTCTACTTTAGAACGGTTAATTTGAGAATGTCTAAAATAAGAGATGTTTTTAAATATTCTAATTACATTAGGATATATCATAAATGTGAAAAATGGATAAAATGTTTGTTATGCTCACAAGTCTAATTTTATACTAGTCTGCTAGTTTTGTACCATAGTTTTGTAATATACAGTACATAAAGATCTGTGTAGTGAATGTAAAAGGGGATTTTAATTATGAGAAGCGTTCAGAAATTCTATAGCTTAAAAGTGACTATATTATTTTAAAATAAAATTGTTCGAAAAAGTTTACATGATTTTTCAATGATTTCCATAAACTTCTAATACCTTACCTACTCTTATCGCTCAAGAAAAAATAGTGGTTGTATTGTAATCACCATTTTTCATTTATCGGCACACCCAAATCTAAAATAATAAAATTCCTAATACTTTGATATTTATGCCATTTTCTTAAAATATCTCTACCAAATTTGTCGTTTCAAGTTTCAACCAATACTTTTAATGGCTCATAACTTCTTCAACAATCATTCAAGAAAATATATGACTTGTACAACAAGAAGTTTCGAACAAATATTCAAAACATTTTTTTTCGTTTTTATTTTCATTGAATTATATAGATCTTAAATTATGCAATAATTTTGCCCATTGTCATTAATTTCAGAAATTAATTATAAATCGTGCACAGGTATTGCTAGGAAATTATTTAAAAATTTTTAAAATCTATTCAGCTCCGATTCGTAAGTTAATATTTTCTGCGGTTTCTTTGAAATTATATTGTAGACTCTATTGTCAAATTCTTCTTATGCAACTAATTAAATTTCCATTTTTCTTACTTCGCAAGAAATTAACGTATTATAGTTGTAAATAATCGTTTTCTTAAATCACGGTCAAATTAAATTATAATATAGAATATCACCCAAATACCGTAACAAGCATTAAGTAGTTAGATATACACTTCAAGCGCTATGCGCCCATCTTCAGTAGCACAAGGAAAACTAAATAAAATACCTCTGTCACGAATCGTGATTGATGTACTATAATAATATAAGATAGTATATCAATCACGATTCGTGACAGAGGTATTTTATTTAGTTTTATCTTGTGCTACTGAAGATGGGCGCATAGCGCTTGAAATGTACATCTAGCTACTTAATGCTTGTTACGGTATTTGGGTGATATTCTATATTATAATTTAACACCGTAATGATAATTTTTAAAATTAAATTATGTTCAAAATACACGCACATTAATATTCGAAAAATTAATAAATAAAATCTGGTTCTTCTTACCTATCGCGATGGAAGATTCATTAACTCATGTATAGCTAACAATGTTAATTTAACATTTACTTTTACGGGAATAGCCAATCTTCTATAATGTTCTATTTCTCTTTTTAAAAGCCTCATTCGAATGTCAGCATATTTGTTAGCTTCAATATAATTCATAGGCAAATAGCATCCCAATCCAATATTAACATACACTTCATCGTTTTTTAAAACATTGCATTTTATAGAAATAGATTCTCCAATGGGTAATTCGATTTTCACGTCCGACTCCTCTTCATTTTGAAACGTAATAATTTTAAGGGTTTCTTGTAGTCTTTCCCAATTCTTATAATAATTTAACTTGCATTCTAAAATTGTTTCTATTTCTTTTAAATCCAATTTCAATGTTTGTTCTATAAAATCTTCATATTCTTTAATTTTTTTCTGTTTTTTTTCTACCGACATTATCTCTTGTTAATATTTTTATTGATGGTCTGTTTTATTATAACTCGCCTCGTTGTGTTGTAAACAGTTTAACCTACGGCATAAACTAATATATAATTATAATTACTAATATGTAATTTGTAAATGCCTATGGATTATTAAGGACAGCCCTGGCTAATATTTTGAGGTTAAATTAACCATGGTGCATAGAGTAATTTTACACTAACCCCAAATTTTGAAATTCGCGCCACTATAAAATGAAATGCGATAGAATTATTTTTATGCAAGTTGAGGAAGACAACAGGATATTATAAATACGAATATTGACAGGACACAAGCATTTAATTTTTGTAATATAAATATCAGAAATTGTTATACATGTTCAAATAGGACACATTAAATTGTAGCGACTTGACAAATTCGGGTGGCATGTAATTAGACATATGAATTAAATGTTCTTTCAGTGCTAAGAGCATTTCATCGGATACATCGATGTTGAAAACTTCGATATTATCTAGCCATTCATTCACTAAATCATTTTCTTCTTCCATATGTAAAAATAAAACTTTGGCAAGATTGCCATGTTGATTTTGCCTATTCTCAATGCTTAGTAAAACTTTCAAACTTTTTTCCATAATCCAGAGCAAAATGTACTTGTGACTACCATTAAAAGAAGTATTTATGACCACTTTAGTTGTTCGTCTTAACGGGTCTTTAATTAAATTAATGATAGTTTTAAGCAAATCTGTTAAAGGTTCCGATTTAAGTGTTTTTCCATTGTTATTTTCAAATATAACTTTGTGGTTCCAAAACTTAAAAATATCTGTGTTACGCTTTTTTATTCCTATTTCTTTTAAACACACTTTACAACAAATATTATCTTCCTCTAAATAATTATTGAGGATGTTCTTATGGATATAAACATGAGCGTCAGAATAAAACAAATCTCTCATATTTTGACAGTTACTATAAAGATTACCTCTTTCTTTGTTTCTATCGTCATGGCAAAACCAATCACTAGAATCACAACCATCGGTTGGAAGAGGTAAAATTCTTTCAAATGAAACGTTGTTACAAAATTTAGATTGACAAAAGTTGCATTTTATAGTATACGTTTGTTCAACATCAAAATATAAGTTTTCTAAAAATGCTTTTGGTAAATTTATTTTCTCAGTTACTTCGTTATTGATATTTAACATTTCCATACCAAAAGAACCATTAAAACAGTCTTTTTTCAGATTCGTGCAGTATCGAAAACACAAGTAATTATTCTTACAATATGTGCGCGTAAAACTATCTTCCTTAATATCAAAACACTTAGCAATCGTCAGTTGTCGTGATTCGTACGTAATATAAAGCTCATTATGCACGAACTGAACGACTAACTTTGATACATCAATACCAGATTTAAATTTTATGAAAACATTTACACTCTGTAGTGTTGGTCGGATTTCAAATAGGTATGAATCATACATAGGATTTCCACTTGAATCCATATCAAAGCACAAATTAAATACAAATACGAAAATTATATTAAAACTAAAATAGGTTCTTATGATAAATGTATTACCTTTAGCAAAAATCGATTAAGTAGTCAGTTTTTTTAATACATTCTCGCTCTGAAGAGCACCAAAGAGCTTATCGTTTTCTCTTACAACGAAAGGTATAGTAACTTTCTGATAATAGTTACTCAAAAGTTTAATGTTACTGATGACTGTAGTTAACATATGCGACCTCTCAGTGAAAATCCCAGGAGCTTCGTGTTTTAAATACGTAAAATGAACATGAAGATGATAGAACGACGGCTGATAATGCAGATATATTCGTAATTGGGAACTATCTAGACCGTATTTCTCCTCGATTGCTTGCTGAAATCAAATACGATTGTATTGAAAAGTTATTATACTGCAAAATTAATTTACCGTTCCCTTTTTCTTTATATTTTCTAATAAGCTCAAATGACTGCCAGTAATATCTCGCAACGATTTTATATTTCTTGGCTTAACAATAGCGAGCATATACAAAGTTTCCAAACTTGATCCATTCCATTTTAAATCGGGTAGTAAAACGAAACCAGTTTCTTCACATGGATCTTCAAATACGATCCTGTCCACTTCAGATTTGTGATCCAAAATGTTATACACCCACTAAAAAAAACGCTTAAAATTACAAATCAATTGCTATTGTATATTGTAGCACGCTTGTGCAAAAATCGCGCATACTTCCAAAGTAAACTGATCTTGTTCGATTTGTTTCAATACTATATCATAATAAATGCTCGGTGTCTCTTCTACAAGACAAGCAGCTTGAATGGAAAATTTTTGGATGTGTTTCTGAGTTGCTGGATGAATTATTGTCGCTTTAACGGCTAAAAATAAAGCGCAAAATTTGAATTATCATGGAAACATTTGTTCTAAAAGAGGTAGAGGAAGACATTGATGAATGCTAAAGAGGTGTAAGTACTTATGAATGCTTTATGTTAACTTTTTGCCGACATCTGTATTCATTTAGTATCACAATTTTAATATTTTTAATAATTATATAGCAATCTTGGTGAATGGACAAAGATAGGAGATTAGAATCTAGTTTATAAGTGCTTTGGAATTTTAGCACATGTTCTGAATACCGGATATTCCATTCAATTAAAAATAGATATATTATTTGCCCCACAATTATCCAGGTAGCTGGTTAATTAGCGATGAAGGGCGAAGATAATTAAGAGCATCGTTATAAAACCTATTTGATTAATGTTATTTTACTTACGATTAAGTTCCGGTGAAGTCAAACACTGATAATTGCTATAAATATCATTGTGAAATTCCTTTAGTAAACTGCTTTTTGTATTGAAAAAATCACTGTTTTGGGTAATATGAGTTTCATCAAATGCAGATTTTTCCAACAAGATAATACCAATTCCAGGGGTATTTTTAAAACTACCTTGCAGGCAAACAGTTTTTCTATTTGTGTTGTTATGCAGCACTTTATCTATATTAAATGTGGACAAATCTGTTAATGAGACAATGGCAGTATTGTTTGCACTAGTATCAGTTTCAACATTTTTTATATTTTCATCAAACATAATTGTTAAAAACACGCTTGCAAAATGTCAACCAAAACGTTAGACTAAACAGCTGTTTAGTGCAATATATTTAAGGTCGGTGACTTTCATAAATTTTGGGTTAACCTTAAAAAGTCACCGAGAGGGGAGTACGGCAAGATAAATACTATCATGTCTAATTTTGTGGACCAATACAAAATACACAATATTACATTCACACGATTTTTATAACAATTAACAAGTTAATACATAAACAAATGCTTGTATCTTTTAACTAAAACAATCAACAACAAAAATACAGCAGTATATAATCATTTTAGTGTATAATTACCTATTAATAACCAATGAAACTTAGTCTATGAAATGGCTTGTTACTAAAACATCAATAGAAAACTCCAGCAACAATAGTTTCCTTTAAGCAAAAATAGTATTCGCAATTTTTTGATATTTTGTTTATCAAAGTCTCGTCTACGAAATTATATTAACGGTACTCCATATTATGGGGTGGAGGGTCACCAATATGGACTTTGAATGACACTGTGTATAATATGAGAGCGCGGTAAGTGAAGCAATTATTAAAATTATAATAACTTTCTTTAAACAAAAATAGTATTCGCAATTTTTTGATATTTTGTTTATCAAGCTAGCTGTAGAATTATGTATCTAAAGTAGGAGAAATCATTCAGAGCAATGAAGGAAAAGTTCCCCTGTGCCGTCCTCATTGTCACATTGTCATTGACAATGTATGTGACTTTAAAATATTTTCATTAAAAAGCATCATTTTTTGGAATATAAATTTAGTTTAAGATAAAAATTAATTTACAAAGTCACCTTTTTTAGAACCATGTATCCAATTTAATAATTTCCATATTTTATATTATCAACAATGACGATGTATATATAGACATTGCAAGTTCATACAAAAGAGAGAATCAGAAGGGAATCACATTTCCACAAATTTCATAGGCCAGGAAGTGCTGCACTCTGTTGGTGATATATAGATTATCGTTGTGTTAAAATATTTGATATCTAGGATAAATCCTACTTGAATGCATCTATTATAATAATCGAATGGATTCAAAAGCCACAGCGGTACATGCGCTATTTGCAATGTCTTTCGTTTTTATTCGGGTTAGTGCGCGGAAAAGTACGGATAATCAATAAAAAAATATTTATATTTCCAGATTATATTCATTTACCGCAACCAACGCATAGTTGGCAAATATTACATGATTTGTATAGATTGGAAGAATTATGATCAATTCATGTATGCGACTATTATATATATATTGTCATTGTCATATATATACATTATTGTCATTATATATACATTGTATGTATATACATAGACGTTGCAAGTCCATATACGAAAACGAATCAACTTTGAGCGGTTGATTTTCATGTGGCGACATCTGTCGATATCTTCCCCACGAGAACTTGGTGAACTTGTTCTTTTTCGATAATTTTGATGAAAATCGACCTCTGTTCTTTTTCGATCATTTTTCGATAATTTTGATGAAAATCGAGAGGTATATACCTCTGCTCTTTTTCGATAAATTTTCGATAATTTTGATGAAAATCGACCTCTGTTCTTTTTCGATCATTTTTCGATAATTTTGATGAAAATGGACAGGTTATACCTCTGCTCTTTTTCGATAATTTTTCGATAATTTTGATGAACAGCTTACCTAACAGATTTTTGCATATTTTATTTTATATAAAATTTTATTGGGATAAAATTAATAACACAAATAAATAAAGTGACCATACGTCCCGCTTTTAGCGGGACAATCCCGATGTTCGGTAATTTGTCCGCTTAAAGTTAAAAATCATTATTTCCATGCTTACTACAAAAGTTTACCATTTACCCGTATAAAAAAAATTCTGCGAAACGGCTGGACAGATTTCAATGATTTTGGTGTTATATTAAAGCGATTATGTCTATTTTTGCCCATTTTGTTCAAAATTTAAGTGTAATTGCTAAATTGGTCGGAAATTGAAAATTAAGAATTACTATTTGCGTCTACATTCATATACACTTGTATATCATAATCGAAGGCATAGCGGCAATTTGTCATGTACAATCGAGTCAAAGAAATAGTCAATAATTGTGGCTTAAAGTGTCTGACTTAAAATTATTCTAGGCGAGACCTGGCGATGCTATATATATATCTATATAATTTATTTTTACATACATTTCTTATATTTTAATTTTCTTAAATATTTTATTTTGATTTTTGTCAAATATTTTATAGCAAATTATGTTGGATTTATGAATTACAAAATAAATACGCAATAGTGTCAATCAAACAATCGGTCAATAATTGTATTTTATTTTTTCAGTTTTTAAACTATACATTTATATCTGATTTGCCATATTCTTGGCAGTAGGTGTACTAGTGTATAGATAAAATTCGGATAATAAGAACGCGTTTCTTGATAACGAATACTCCACTAGAGCGAGAACTTTCTCAGAAAACGGCGAAAGTCTCGCTTCAACCAACGCAATCAACTTTTTCGAGTTTATATTATTCACTTCAACTTACCGTTCAGGGTGACATTGAAACTGCCCATATAAAATAGCATGTGCAAAGATGGGATTGCATTCACGTAACCATGTAGTTAGACTTGAATTTCTCGCCGCGTTCGTCGAGAATAAATAGTGTGTAATCTGTGTGTGTGTTTATCGTCGTTGTCGCACACACATCTAATATTAAAATATGTAGATGGCGATACCAACACGATTAGCAACTGTAAATTAATACGCGATGTTAATTACGTGTTCAATTTCAAAGTCAGCATTTAGAAACATTTTTATATGGACTGTCCGTGCTAAGATTATAAATTTTTATTAAACGTGAAAAAATGATTGAATGGGACATTTTCTAATGGGAAATGATAATTTTGATGAAAATCGACCTCTGTTCTTTTTCGGTAATTTTGATGAAATAGCGAGTTTATAATAATCTAATTATTACATGGTTACGTTTTTAAGTTGTGAATTGCACAATTACATTCAGATGCAAAGTTGAATCGGTCGATGAAAGATTAGTTCATTTATTAAAGATATTGGACAAAATCTATTTAATATTGTTTTTCTTAAGTTGAATTTTTTTTTAATGAATAAATATTTAAAATATTTTATATTCGTTTTTTGGAATTGTTTCTACGGTTCAACATCGCGAATTATCAAATAATGTTAGATGCTCATAATGATGCTGGTTTATCTTTGGTGAGTACCTTTTTCATGTATAGTTCAAAACAACATAAAGCGAGATTAAAAGAAAATGTTATCGAATCAAAGACTGTTTAATGATAATTGCACTCCTATTTTGAATATGTAATTTATAACCAGCTGTTCTAAATTTTAATAGGATTGTATTTTTTTAGGAGAAAATCACAGAGAAATATGGTTACCCGCTGAGGTTCACAGGAATATAAGGACAGCTGATGGATATCTCCTCACTTTACATCGGATTCCTTATGGGAAATTTTACGAACCTTACCAGAAACCAAGTGTAACAATATATAATTATTAGAACGTACTTTAAGTATAAATCTAAATAAAAGTATTTTATTTAGTTTTATTTTGTGCTACTGAAGATGAGGGTATAGCCCTTGAAATGTACATCTACATGTACATCTACATTTTACTTTTCCTTTAAGAAAATATAAGTTTTTTAAAAGAGTTTTAAGCGTTCTCAAGCTATATAAACATAGCAAAAGAAAAGCAAAATTTTGTCCCAATAGTTTGGGCAAAATTAATGATAATTCTGATTAATATAACAAGAGTCTTGCACCAGTCTGTTTTGCTGCTGCACGGCCTCTTTGGAAGTGCAGAGCACTTTCTGACTTCTGGAAATCGTAGTTCTCTATCTGCCAATAGGAAATAGCTTTCCTATTGGCAGATAGAGGATACGATGTCTGGATGAGAAATGATAGGGGAACATCGCATTTGCGCTTTCATGAACATTTAGATCCGGACAAAGATGCCAAATTTTGGGATTACAGGTGAGCAAGTATTGCCTTTACATTCAATCCCTTAAGCATTACTCAAGAGGTTTCCAACGATATGATACATGATTTTTTTCTGGATGTAATATATGAATCTGTATGTACGATATGGTCATTATATTAGAATATCTTAAAATGGTGTATGGCTCTTTTAGATTTTACCATTATATCTGCCGGCTTTCCATTAGATCTTCCACCTATCCCATTTTCTGACAATGATTATAAGTAACCAAAAATTTCCTTCGTATAAATACTGCAACTTTAAAAATTAATTTTCGCAGGGGTTACATTATTTCTGCTTTATCTTTTTTAGTTTTGAAGAAATGGGTATTTACGACTTACCAGCTTTCATCGATCATATTTTGGTTGAAACGGGTCACCCGCGGATCTTCTACATTGGACATTCATAAGGTGCTGCGTTCTTCTGGGCCTTATGCAGGGAACAACTCCAGTATAATGCCAGAATTCGTCTGATGGTGGTACTAGCTCCTGTAGCATACACCAATCATCTACCGTATCCTTGGCTGGGGAAACTGGTAGCCTTTGCAAAGCAATTAGTAAAAAAATGGGGTTTTTTTGCACGCTTTTTTAGTTTACATAACTAAATGAGTGCATATTTTAACCGTCGCCCTACCGATTTAGCAAAATCCTACTAATATCGGGTAATCTTTCCTATAGACCAAAATGACTATAAATCGTCTTAAAACTATATTTTATTGATTTCCGGTTCAAATGGAAAAAGTTGAAATTATCGTCGAAAAAGTGAAAAAGTGGTGTATATATACCTTTGAAATATTCCGATTTTTTTGGCGATTTTGGTCAAAGTTTAACAAGTGCTGCCCAAAACAATGCAAAATGGCTATAAATCGTCTTAAAGCTATATTTTATTGATTTCCGGTTCAAATGGAAAAAGTTGAAATTATCGTCGAAAAAGTGAAAAACTGGTGTATATATACCTTTGAAATATTCCGATTTTTTTGGCGATTTTGGTCAAAGTTTAACAAGTGCTGCCCAAAACAATGCAAAATGGCTATAAATCGTCTTAAAGCTATATTTTATTGATTTCCGGTTCAAATGGAAAAAGTTGAAATTATCGTCGAAAAAGTGAAAAACTGGTGTATATATACCTTTGAAATATTCCGATTTTTTTGGCGATTTTGGTCAAAGTTTAACAAGTGCTGCCCAAAACAATGCAAAATGACCATAAATCGTCTTAATACTCTAAAACTGACTTCCGTTTCCTACGATATATAAAAGGCAACACAACAAGTAGTAAGTACAAATTTTCTTTATGAAGGAAATGTAATTTCCTTTTTCTTTTTTTTTTTGCTAAACTGAAAATTGTTAAAGATTTTTTAGAAAATAAATTGAAGAGATTTGAAGGTAGTAAATTGTATACCTTTTTTAGGTACAATTATAAAGAAATTGTAATGAGTGACAGAAGTGAATTATTTGTTGATGACGGACGTTTAAGTTACGAATTGGGCATTTTAAAAATTGTTTTTGATGTAGTGTAGGAGGAGCAATATATCGAGGAGTGCAAGTTAATACATGGCTCGTATATTTATCCAATGTGTATTGTAACTAATGCAAATGACAATGTATTTTATCGAATTTTATCAATTCGATACATTTCTCCCGGGTTGTTGAATGTTTAACACATTTTATTCATTGTTTTGATGTTGCTGATGTCGAACCGTGGCCATATCCTATTTTCATGCGCACAGTAAAAGAATGCTTGGTTTAAATCGATTGGGGACGCAACTCGCTTATTGAATCAATTAACATATTGCTTATGGGGAGACAATGGCGTCACACTAAGTGGAAAATTGTCAAAATTTCGTTCCCGTATTTGTCAATATACTAGCGCAGTCTTCAGTTATCTTCACCAAGTTCTCGTGGGGAAGATATCAACAGATGTCGCCACATGAAAATCAACCGCATAAAGTTGATTCGTTTTTTGTATATGGCCTCGCAACGTCTATATATACATTGTCATTGTTAAAACGCAATATTTATATCGATTAATATATTTTAAAAAAAATGGGAATTAATGAGACTTTTAACAAAATATTTCAGAATCCATGCTAAGAATTAACATTTTCTCAATGGTTTAGTATTTAATTAACATTTGTGAATTATAATCGGTTAAATAAATACATATTACAAATTTTATCAATGTTGTACAAATAATTGTTTAGAATGGGACAAATGTTGAAATTAAATGTATTGATATATACACCAGAATAAATTATTCATGTAAATATATTTTCTACATTTAACTAATTGTATCTAATTAGCAATTTGGTATTTGACCTACTTTATCACGTAGTTCAAATTTTTTGATATTTCATGAAATATCATCTGTCCCAATTAGAATAGTTTTGTCAGCCTTAACGTGAACGTTTACATTGTTGCTCCTTTATTAGTATTATTCGAAAACAGGTAAATTGCAGTGAAATTGTGTTTTCGCATCCATGTAAGATATATTTATATTAGTAATTTATAGAACCTTTTTCAATTAATATTTCAACAAAGATGTTTGACGCTATTTCGAAAACAGTGAATTATTGGTGTTTCCGATACTTTCTCGTCACAGAGCTCTACATGGTTGAAAAATGGGAACGAATTATGATACGTATCCTTTAAATCATTAGAATAGGTATTCATCTTTTAATGCAATAGTACCAACGAAACATTTATATTGCTTTTTTTTTAATTTATCACTACGGTGTTAAATTATAATATAGAATATCACCCAAATACCGTAACTTAAAACATTGCGTAGTTAGATGCGCATTTCGAAGGTTATGCCCCCATCTTTAGCAGCACAAAATAAAATACCTCAGTCACGAATCGTGATTGATATGATTTAAGTTACGGTATTTGGGTGATATTCTATACTATTTATATTGCTAATTTCCTTCACTACTAATTTTACAGACATCGTGTTGTTTTTAATATTTTCTGTTATATCAATGTTCAACTCTCGTATTGTTCTTGGTATAGTTTCGCAGTTTCTACAGAATTCGCATAATTCTCTACCAACAAACATTCCAAATAGCCCTGCAGAGGAAATGGCTACCAGGATGGACTTGTGATTTTTTAAATTTAAGATTTATTTTATTCTAAAGTTACAAAATTATTTGCGTATTACTAGTTGACAAAATATATCTTTGTTCTATCTCTCAGTCAGCTTGGTATTAGAGTGATAGCTTAAGGTTTACTTTTGTAATAAACTACGTAACAGTAAATCATAGTTAATCCTAGTGAATCTAAGTTATAATTAGTATTGCTTGTCTTAACATAGTTATATAGTATTAATGTTTAGTTCCTATTTCTAATTGTGGTTTATTCATATTTCGCTGCAGTTATAGTCGCGCGTTGTTTTTTATATAAAATGGACACTTAAGATCTGCTGCCGAGTAGTTTATCTGTAGTTTTGTATGATGTTCATTTGAATTTATACAATTTATGCATGTAGTATTGCTATTGCATTGTCTTGTGTCGTGATTTTTCGCGCAGGTAGAGCATGTTCTGTTATTGGTGCTTTTTTTTCCGAAAGCCTGGCATTTATAGCATCGTAGGATATTAAAGTCTTCTCGTATTATTCTGGATTGCCATCCCAAGTTTATGTGCTGGTTCACCAGTTTCTGGAAGGTTGTTCCTGTTGTGTCAATATGTGCAATCAATTTCTTACTGTAGTGTGATTGACGTATAGTTAGTTAAAGAGTCCGCAATCCTAAAGATTGGTTGGAAACAGCACGCCATGCCGATCTATCCTGAGCTAATCCCTTCATCTCCCTATAGCTATTCATCTCAACGTCTTCAACTATCTGACTCACATACTCCAATCTAGGCCTACCTACCCCTCTCTTTCCCTCCACTCTACCTTCTATGATCAATTGCATAATCCCCCCATGCCTAAGAATATGCCCTACTAATCTGTCTCTCCTACGCTGTAACACTCTCCAGATACTTCTCTTCTCCCCTACTAACTCTAGTACAGCTTCATTTGTTACTTTATCTTCCCAACCAATCCTCATCATCCTCCTATAACACCACATTTCAAGTGCTTCTAATCTACGCTTCTCTTCCTTTCCTATAGTCCACGCCTCACACCCGTACAGTGCTACACTCCAAACATATACCTTCAGTAATCTTTTTCTAATACCCAAGTCAATATTTGATCTTAAAATCTGTTCTTTTTCTACGAATGCTTTCCTACCCTGTGCTATCCTACACTTTATATCTACCTTGCTTCGATTATCTTTTGTGATTCTACTGCCTAAATATCAAAAATCTGACACTTCTTCGATTCTATTATCTCCTATTGTGATCCTCATTTTTCTACTGCATTCCTTTTTGTCACACCTCATCACTTTAGTTTTACCTATATTTATTTTCATGTTAAAATCCCTAGTCAATACTGCCTGCATACCATTCAATACCCTTTCTAAATTCTTTTCGCTTTCTTCCAATATAGCTATATCGTCGGCGAATCTCAGCATATATATTTTCTCTCCCTGTACATTCACACCTACACTATACTCTTCTTTTACTTTGTTTATTGCATCTTCTATATATAGATTAAATAATAACGGTGAGAGTGTACATCCCTGCCGAACTCCCTTCCCTATTTTTGCTACCTCTTCTTCCGTATATGTATGATATTTATTTCGTCTTTATTGATGCTAGCGTTGGTAGCTGTGATTTCATTCATCAATTCTTCTACTGTAATTCTGGTGTAGGCCAGTTATGATAAGTCTGGTGACTGTGGCTGTGTATTTATCACCAACTTTTTGATTGATGAGGTTATTCAGCTTTCCTGTTGATACTGTATTCCTTGTTTTAATCAATATATTCCCTTGTTTAGAGAATATATTGATTGTTGGGTTGCTGTTTATGCTGAACTCGCTCACCGAAGGGACGGTGGGATATATTTTATGGCCAATATAAATGAAAATACTTACCGAGTTAATTAGAAACACTTTATTTAGTTTATATATAATGATATCGATGATATTCAGTATTTCTAAAGAGCATTCCAATTTTTCTGAAGAGAAAACACCTAAATATAACTAATAAGGGGTTTATGAAATTGAAAAAAAGTACTTTCATCATCATGAGCATACATACATTGCGAATAATCATGATCCAAACATGACTTTTAGAGACATGGTTTTTCCGTAAAAATTGTTGAATCAACTTTAAAAAGCATATAGGGACGTAATTTATATAGTATAAAAGGTTTTATAAAAAATTTCAATTGAACTGAATTTGTTGTTACGTGTTGGGAAAAAAAATTTATAAAATAAATAAGGAACAAAAATCTGTTGAGATAATTCTCTCCCGGCCTAGTAATTATAGAAAATTTGCTCAAAAGTTATGCAATGACTTAGTTTTACAGGATAATAAGTGAAAATGTTATAAAGGTTTAGCTTTTGTTAACAAGAGATCATCGTAATAGTCATTGAACATTTACAGGGTAATTCTTGCACTGATCTTCATTTTTATTTATAGTCATTAATAAAAGCCTAATGGTTTTTATTAATCATTTCAGAATACAAGATATTGTCTTAACCTCTTGAGAGATAAACACTTGAAATACCATTTCTATCAACATGCATTCTAGGAACCATCACTCGTGGCCTACACTTCACCTTTCAATAAACCGTTGCGGCGCATGCTGTCCTCTATTGAGTGGGAGTATAAAATAGATTTGTTGTGTTTTACGCTATGGCCGTTTTATACCTTGAGAACCAATAATGACGTATACGAACAAGAGATGTCATGGTCATATCAAAAAAATATAAATTTCATATTGTATAAAACAATCCAAAAACCGTAACACAAGCATTTATTAGATAAAGCCGCATTTCGGAGGCTATGCCCCCATCTTCAGTAGCTCAATAATAAAACAAATAAAGATACATCTGTCACCCACCGGCATTGCTATGATAAGATGACTAGATAAAATATTACAAATGATTTTTTTCAAATATTTTAGCAATAGTTGATCATTTTGATATTGGCGTATAGTTATTGATAGTATTTTTATTAATCCACGTTTATAGATCGGTTTCACGCAATAAGGTTTTATTAATTAATATTTTTAGTGGTATATGTGGGCAATGACAATTTTTAATAAAAACTGGAGGGAACTGGTCCGTACGACCACCTTTTTACATCTAAACTTTGTATACAATCTACAATTTGATTGTTATTTATATAATAGAAGGTAAAAGTTCTGTTTTAATTGGCACCGTCTTCAATGACATTCTCGATATTAACATAATTGTTATTATTTTCAAAAACGGAGCCAAAATATTCATTAAACATGTTACATATCATTTGAGGAACACTACCAACTTTCTTATCTAAGTACATTGATGATGGCCACATTTAGATTGCTTTATAGATATAGAGAAGCGTACTTCCAAAAACATGTTATATTCGAGATTAGCCCGTCTTCAGTTGATTTTATCCAAACATTATAGTATTGTTAATGCAGTATTTAAGTCTTCATCTGAGAATGGAAAACGATATATAATCTGAGAGTATTGAGTTGTATTTTCCAATTGGCAGGATTACTGTGGAGGGGCGAAACTAAGGAACTTTATAATTGTTTTTGTAAGTACCTCAGAATCGATAATTTCGTTAATAATAGTGTAGAATTTGTTTACATTATCATTTATATTGCTATTACACAGAATTTCGGCCCACGAAATCGAACGTATACGTCTTTTGCTTTAATATCAAGTCCTTTTTGAAGGTAAGAGTACAAACAAATGCATCGTGATATGGATCTAGCTTGACAATAGGTGAAGATTTCTTGACACAAATTTTATCATTATTATTAATTACTAAGTCAAGTAATCTATTGTTACAATTAAATGTATTATGATATTGGTTCAGACCAAGTAAAGAAATTATTTCAACAAATGATGAGCTAACGGCGATCGATCGGAATGTTGTAGTTTAAATTATCTGCAAATGGAATCAAATTTGCGGAAGATTAAACCACCTATTATAATAAAAGTATCACAACTTTTTTCATTAGCCAAATTGTCAAGAAATTATTTAAGTTTACTCATTTCGACCATTGGGACCTACACAACAGATATGAATTGATCTTGTGCCAGGAAATTTGATTGTGATCCATAAATCCTTGTTGGAGGTGTTCCATTCCGGTCTACGTTTAGTGAATTTGTGGAGTTCATCGTAAACACCGCCCGTCCGATTTTAAGGAGTTAAGGACGTACAGCGATCGCCATCTCTCCGAAATACTTCATACATATAAAGGTCTGCATCACACACCGCACTTAACAACCACGTCTTTGTTAAACATACAATTTCACAGGTAGGTAAATTCGCGTTTATATAAACATTTTTGTTCGAAGGCCGCGGACATTTTGACAAGGATATTAAGCGAGCAAATGCGATAACTATGTGGCTATGCGAGGTCCTCCAACACCTCTTCGTTTTTTACTATATCCATCCAATTTTATCCATACAATCAACTCGGTATAAATTGTAGAGGATTATATAAAAATATAGCAGACTTGGTGAGGGACATGAAAATGCCCTACATAATTAATTGTTAAAGTGTTATATATTCCGATATAGCTATATTGGAAGAAAGCGAAAAGAATTTAGAAAGGGTATTGAATGGTATGCAGGCAGTATTGACTAGGGATTTTAACATGAAAATAAATATAGGTAAAACTAAAGTGATGAGGTGTGACAAAAAGGAATGCAGTAGAAAAATGAGGATCACAATAGGAGATAATAGAATCGAAGAAGTGTCAGATTTTTGTTATTTAGGCAGTAGAATCACAAAAGATAATCGAAGCAAGGTAGATATAAAGTGTAGGATAGCACAGGGTAGGAAGGCTTTCGTAGAAAAAGAACAGATTTTAAGATCAAATATTGACTTGGGTATTAGAAAAAGATTACTGAAGGTATATGTTTGGAGTGTAGCACTGTACGGGTGTGAGGCGTGGACTATAGGAAAGGAAGAGAAGCGTAGATTAGAATCACTTGAAATGTGGTGTTATAAGAGGAGGATGAGGATTGGTTGGGAAGATAAAGTAACAAATGAAGCTGTACTAGAGTTAGTAGGGGAGAAGAGAAGTATCTGGAGAGTGTTACAGCGTAGGAGAGACAGATTAGTAGGGCATATTCTTAGGCATGGGGGGATTATGCAATTGATCATAGAAGGTAGAGTGGAGGGAAAGAGAGGGGTAGGTAGGCCTAGATTGGAGTATGTGAGTCAGATAGTTGAAGACGTTGAGATGAATAGCTATAGGGAGATGAAGGGATTAGCTCAGGATATATCGGCATGGCGTGCTGTTTCCAACCAATCTTTAGGATTGCGGACTCTTTAACTAACTAACTAAGGACGTACAGCGATCTCCATCTCTCCAAAATACTTCATACATATAAGGGTCTGCATCACACACAGCGCACTTGACAACCACGTCTTTGTTAAACATACAATTTCACAGGTAGGTAAATTCGCGTTTATATAAACATCATGTGTTTTTGTTCAAAGGCCGCGGACATTTTGACAACGATATTAAGCGAGCAAATGCGATAACTATGTGACTATGCGAGGTCCTCCAACACCTCTTCGTTTTTTACTATATCCATCCAATTTTATCCATACAATCAACTCGGTATAAATTGTAGAGGATTATATAAAAATATAGCAGACTTGGTGAGGGACATGAAATGCCCTACATAATTAATTGTTATGTACTAGATGGGGGCTTAACTTATGACTTACGGATTGTATAAAATGATTTATTGCCTCAGTGGTTAATTAAAATAAATAGTTGTTAAATTTTTATTTATTCATGTCACGTCTACTTTATGGACCGATATATGTGTCTGGTATGATTAAATTTGAAATAAACGTTGTATTTTTACTGTATGCTATTGCAAAAGATTTTGTAGATTTCTTGCAATCTTGCAAGCTATTTCATGAAAATCTAGAAGTAAATTCCATTCCAACTAGAAATCAATGCCTGGCTTGACGGCTCAGAGAATTTGTCGGAATAGTATTGGCTTTAGTGTGGCGCAAATGTTCAAATAGTGTTCGTTTGTAGTCGATAATTGCATATACACTTCACCCTTCAGCTCTATAAACGAGCTGATCCTGATGGGATATAGAAATATTTATTCCACATTCAAACGTTTTCGAGATGGTTGCGCTTCGTTTATATATTGGTTATGTTCAGTCGAATGATTAGCCTTTGAGGAGACGACGGTCTCAGCAGACAGCTCTTTATTGGCGCTACGCAGAGTGATTTGATAATTGATTAACTTTATTTCGATATATACATACATATATATATATATTCTGTTCCAAGAGCTAGTACAATTTCTATTTGAAGTTGTGGGGCCCTTTCTGGTGGGCGCTAGACTTCGGCATGGCCATGGAGCAAAGAGGAGATTGTTAGATGGTGCTCCTCGGCTCCTCATTCTATTCACGTGGAAACTAAAGGAAAACAAATAGGGTTTTCCTTTATAATGCCGATACATACACACAGTGGATAACAATATCACGTATGACGTAACAAACGACCGAGTTTTAAATTCGAGTTTTATTCTCATATTTTTCTTAAGACACTTTAGTAGTGGCAAAAGTCAAGGATCGGATTTATTTTTCATTTTTTATCTTGTAGATTCTCCTATAAAGTAATATGACACGACAGATATATGAAATTTCATATAAACTGTACTAAAATAACGATTTCGATTTGTGTTGCTAAATATACAATATGCAATCACATTTTAATTAATATTTAAAGAAGAGAATTCTGCCTCATCAATTATTAATCTTAGGAAGGATTTTTGTAGATGTAGAATTATGCTCCGTACAAAACATTTTCTACCAACATTTACGTCAATCAATATGTTCCATGTCAATTTGTAAATTTAGTTTTTAAACATTATAAATGAATGTAATTCTTGCGAACTTTAATTATCTAAAAATATATTTCACGTCATTTAATTAATATGTTGTTAAGAATATTAAATTATACACTGTAGCCAATAATTCATACCAATAATATCTAAAAAATAAAAACTAATTCAATTAGTTGATGAATTATAATTTTTTAACATTGACTAAATATACACTACGTTATGCATTCTGTATGTTATTATTAATTATGTATATTATAATATATTATTATATTATTAAAATATATTATTATATTATTAAAATATATTACTATATTTTCTTTCCATTTCGTAACTGGAACATAATCTAAAGTCAATGGGAAAATAGAACTAATGAAATGATAGTTTGACTTGCGGATAAAACATTTTTAGAAATTTGCAAGGATAAAATTCAGTCCGAAATTTATTGCATCACTTAATCCTATCAATTGATAATTGTGTCTAAAAATCGGGTACTTTGAGTATAAAAATCTAGTTTAAACGAATCTTCAAAATGTTAGTACAAGCAATTTTTGTATATAGTTAAATATAATATTTGTGATTAATTGTACCGAAAATAGTTAATTTAGGTAACTATCTACGGTTTGTATAAAATATTACCCAAATACCGTAACTCAAAGCAATTAACATTAAAATAGCAGAAGATAAAAACTAAAAATATGATCTCTGTCACGAATCGTGATTGATATATATTTGTACAAAAAGTTGACGAAATATTTTAATCTGTGCCACTTATAATATAACCTATATAATTATAATTTGTGAATAATAGAAAATACGACTACTGACTTAAACAAGTAATAAGAATAAAAAAGGGCTAGTCAATCCAAAATAAACAAAAATGAAAATAAATGAAATAGACAAGATGAAATTGGGTTTGAATCCGAATTCATAAAATTTGATTTTGATTTATGAATGTATATACTTTCATAAGCATTTAACTCGGAATAATTCAAAAGAACTTTAAGCAATTTAAGTGAATTAATTCCAATAGGATGTATCAAAAATATGCTCGGGTACAGCACTTTTATCCTTTCTATTTAATCTGAAATGAGCTAAATGTTCCTTAAATCTAGTTTAAATAATTCTACGTATTTGTCCTAAGACAATTAGAGCAAGATATTTAATAAATACCAGTTTTTTTTTATTCAAATCAATAAAACCTGTGGGATTCCCTAGAACATTAGAAACACTATTAGAAGTATTTTTTGCTATTTTAACATTATATTTGTTTAAACCACAAAAAATAATAGCATCAAAAAGTAGAATTCAAACAAATTTAGAATTCGATTTATTACTTTGCACGAACCATTAATATTTCTGATATCTCGAGTTTGTTTAAATTTTCGTAATATTTTATTTACAGCTGAAGAAGTATAGCTATTTTGTAGTAATTAGTTAGTTAAAGAGTCCGCAATCCTAAAGATTGGTTGGAAACAGCACGCCATGCCGATCTATCCTGAGCTAATCCCTTCATCTCCCTATAGCTATTCATCTCAACGTCTTCAACTATCTGACTCACATACTCCAATCTAGGCCTACCTACCCCTCTCTTTCCCTCCACTCTACCTTCTATGATCAATTGCATAATCCCCCCATGCCTAAGGATATGCCCTACTAATCTGTCTCTCCTATGCTGTAACACTCTCCAAATACTTCTATTCTCCCCTACTAACTCTAGTACATCTTCATTTGTTACTTTTTCTTCCCAACCAATCCTCATCATCCTACTATAACACCACATTTCGAATGCTTGTAATAAGGATGTATTTATGATAAATGTATCATAGGACGAAGACTACAATATTAATAATGAACAATTAATTTGCTCCCATAATTCTTTGTTTGACACAAGAATTACGAGTATATAGTGTGTAAGTGTAGGTATTTTTGAGGAGAAATTTTGTTGGATTCATTATTAATTTTGGGAATTTCCGACCGAGTCTTAATAGACCATAAAGAATATTTTATCCTACAAGAACTGTAGGTTTGACATCACTGATAAATATTGTACATTATTCCAGTGTTACCAGCGTGCATTATGGATTATGCACATGTTCACTGGGTTGCGCGACGCCCGACGACAAATTGGGCTTAATGGAAAATGTGTGTCCATTAAAATACAGCTAAAGTTTCCATATACGCACTTCAATTTCCACCAGATATATGTGTACTAACACACAAAAAAATTAACATAAAAATAAGCAATTTAAGTGAACTAATTTGAATTCGGATGACCTGAGTTAGTCAAAAATATGCTCGGCTACAGCACTTTTATCTTTACTATTTAATCTTAAATCTAGTTTCAAGGCAAATTTTGATAAACATTCGCATGGCAATAAATCACAATTGATATTTCATATTTGATATAACTAAATATCGATATTAGATTAGGGTAGAAAAAGTAATTCCTTCATTGTTTTCTTGACATACGTTTTTTCTTAGCACATGTACATTTTAAATATATAATTTTCTGAATAAAAAATCAAAATTAAATCACCTGTGTGAAACGAATTTAAAGCGTGGAATTTAACTTTTGTTCAAGACTTTTTTCGGTCGGAGCGGACACAATAACTCTGCGGAGTATAAAACCGACAGTTAATGTTATTACTAAACTTTTTAATTCTCGCTTCTCCTTCACCTAAGTCTTAATGTAACAAGTTCCAATTAAAAATTTACATTAATTTGTCGGATTAACAATAATTTGCAAAGAAAATTTGAAATTGGACTTTTAACGAAAAAAAGGGGATGAGTTTTAGACTGTGGTGAAAGTTTCCTGTAAAATAATTATAAATTTTTTTTACTCTTCGATACGTTTCATTTTACTGAACAATAACGAAAAGTTAGCAACAAAAACATTTACGAAATAATTTTCAATACATTTTATAAACATTCGATATTGGTCATACTCTTATGGATAATTTGGAAGATTAAAAATGGATAGAAAGATAATGAGAACTTGATGGGCAAATTCATTGAAAAAGCTAGAAACTTTGAGGAAGAAGAATCAAATGGGAATTGTTAGAGTGAAAGTACTTCGTGTTAAGCACACTCAGATTAGAGTACATAAATATATAAAATTTATACGATTAATTTCAAGTTTTATGCCTATTTTTATATATTGTAATTTAATATGAAATCTTTTTACAATTCTCCAAACGGCGCTGCTATTAGTTACTAATTGTAAGAATTTATAGTGATTATTTTTTTAATACAGCCTCATTATTCATTATTTTTAAAATCGTTGTTTTACGAAAACATTTCTGGCTAACATTCGTATTTATTTATATCGAATTAAGTATCAAGAAAACGGACGAAACAATCTGCAAAAATTATTTGTTAGCAAGCCTCCTCTAATATTGTTTTTATAGATACTCATAAATGGTGTTACAACAATGTAAAAAATTTCATTTTTATGTTAAATTAATAACACAGTAAGGAATATTTGATTTTTGATATTTATTGCCAGTTTTATATTCCCATTTTTATCATGGGTAATTATTACATAAGAAAAGTTTGACAAATTAAAAATATTCTGAATAAATTGCAGTTTTATTGTTAAATCAAATTTCTCTCGCGTCCATACAAATATGTTTCGGCATAAGTAAAAAACAATGAATTAAAAATGTGGAAGAAGACTGTTCATGTATTTGTGTTTGTAACAATTTAATGTCGTTGCATTACGGCTCTGGGTAATTTATTTCGTAATTCGCTAAAATATGCAAAATGTAATATGTTAAGTGCACGCGTCGAATGAAGAGATAATATTTAAGAGTACATATACAGATTAAGATTTCTATAAAGCAGTTAGTGTAAGTAAAAAGTAAATGTATAATTTGAACAACAGCAAAAGAAAATTCCATTAACAATTTAAAAACGTTTTAAAATATGTATCAATTTTGGCAAAATGCTGGCAATATATAAAATTTACAAAAAAATAAAATGTTTTGCCCATTGGTACTTAAATTTTCGACAGTTGAATGTTTAATGTTCGTTAGGATATAAAGAAGTGCCAAGTAAATTTACGGTTTATCAAGTAGTGAATTTCAATTAAAATTGGTTTAAAATGTAATGAAATCGATAATTAAAATTTATGTTATGTTAAAATTAATTTTTTTTGCATTTTTTTATATAATAATACTAGGAGTAAACGAAAAACATATTAATTTATGTAGGATAAATGATTTTTAATAGGATTTACGATTGAACGATGACAATTTGGAAAAAAAAAACGTTCGAGCAAACTATGGCGATTTTTCATTCTGATTGTTTTCTAATTTTAAAAAATCCTTGAGCGAAATTAAAAATACATTTTAGCAGTGTAAAAATCGACCTTAAGTGCATATAAAGATTAATGTACGACTAAATTAATCAATTTTAATATAAAAAAGTAACTTATTATCAGTCTATTATATTCATTTGCCAAGATTCTCTTTGATGATGATTCTAATTTCATTTTTCATGAATCTTTGAAATTGTCTATACAATTTCAATTTTAAGCCGTTCTTGTCGCTTTTGGAACATATTTTTCACAGTGCTTTCAATTTAATGTAGGGAATTGTCAGATCTTTCAAAAATGTATTTTCGTAACCAGCTATTCTTTAGTTTAAAGAAAGAAGCAAGAAATTATGACAATTTTTTAATATAATAATACTAGGAGTAAACGAAAAACATATTAATTTATGTAGGATAAATGATTTTTAATAGGATTTACGATTGAACGATGACAATTTGGAAAAAAAAAACGTTCGAGCAAACTATGGCGATTTTTCATTCTGATTGTTTTCTAATTTAAAAAAATCCTTGAGTGAAATTAAAAATACATTTTAGCAGTGTAAAAATCGACCTTAAGTGCATATAAAGATTAATGTACGCCTAAATTAATCAATTTTAATATAAAAAAGTAACTTATTATCAGTCTATTATATTCATTTGCCAAGATTCTCTTTGATGATGATTCTAATTTCTTTTTTCATGAATCTTTGAAATTGTCTATACAATTTCAATTTTAAGCCGTTCTTGTCGCTTTTGGAACATATTTTTCACAGATTAATGTAGGGAATTGTCAGATCTTTCAAAAATGTATTTTCGTAACTAGCTGCTCTTTAGTTTAAAACAAGATGCATTTTTTCAATTATTAAACAGTTAAAACATAAGCTAACTTTTTCGACATTTATTGAAAAGTAAAATTTGTTATTTTATTGCATTAAAATTCAAAATTAACCGGAATTCATTATGTCTAAATTACCTCCACCTTCTAGTTCGATATTTATGCACACGTTTTGCGGATATTTACCTTTCTTCTGTTCTCACATACCATACGCAATTATCCATGGACCATGGGCTTGTCAGTTTCCTTCCTCTATCCATCTTCATCTTCATTGTCGCACGGTGCTTTTGTGCACCACAACTGAAGGAGAAAATTAGTATAGCCATTCCAAGAATGAGCAGAACAGGGTATTGGATCGCGGCAATGCCATCGCGAGCTTCCACACCATATTTAAGTCCTTACAGTTCACTGGGTTATGATACAGGCACTGCCTTGTCTGTAGTGCCAGTTAGCTGTTCTATAAAGGGCCTTAGTCCTCTCTGGTGTCTGTGTGACGGCGATGCTCTCTTCGGAGGATCTTCTCATAGCAGCGCAATGTTCTTTCGTGTGCAGTCATGGATGGGCATGCTGGAAAATGGATACCAATCCAGTGCATGTGAGTGATGCGATATATGAATGTCATTGTAATGCAAATGGTTGCATATATACATAATTTCGTTGTTCTTAACGAATAAACTATTACTCTTCAATACATTCATACAAATAATACGGTATTTTTCCTCAATACATATGGTGTGAATATATTTAGAATTAAAGCGTCGTATCCATTTCGATGGAAAAGTGCAGTTAATTGTTTCACGAGATTCGATTCGGCTTTTCCTTAGGCACGACTGCGCACCCTATAGGGTGGAAAAAATAATTAAACTATCCGTGCGGAAAATTTCGTCTTTTATATGCTGCAATGTTGATTACGGACATTTTTCATGAAAGGGCGTAACTCTGTTGAATATAACACCGAATTGTATTGAACAATACATGTAATTCCTGAGAAACGATTTTTTTAAAAATAAAATAATCATCACATGAAAATCATGCTTTAATTTAATTTGGAACTATTTCAAAATGTATAGTGAGGCTTTTAGGCGCCACATGAGGCGTGAAATAAATACATTATATAATACAATAAAAGCTATGGGTGTATACATATTCCTATAATTTTCTGGTAGTCGAGTTAATGATGGTCAAATTCCTACAAAGGTACATATAAATTCCTATAAGGTTTCCTATAATATTTCCAATTGAAATCAAACATTGAAGAAGAAGACATAGGGTCCCATATATTTAACGAAAGTACAGAATGCAGAAGCCTGCATGATCCGGAAACAAAGTTACATGTGAAAGAAATAAGTGCTTCGTGCAAGAGGAAGGCGATGGACAACAGGTGTTTGTAGGAATTTGACCATCGGTTTCTTCCATCTGACCCCATATGTATAGGAATTTACCATCCTCGAAAGCTATTATGCTTTCTGCTTATTGATTTCTTTACATTTTTTTTAAAATTAGGTATTTAGGAAGTAATTTTCTTTAAATAAATAATAAATCTCAATAAATAATGTTACGCAGATGGATAGTAGATGATTGAGCAGTTCATGAAATTATAAAAAGCCAGGATAGAAACAGCATCGGTCGTTGCTGTGACTTGCAACGGCTACCACAACGAACGCCACACCGTGTTGTGTTGATTGTTGTCGCGGCGCAAGCTTTATCTTTTAGGAAAAATAATGCCGAGATAAAATATCGCAATACAATTATATATCTACGGTGGTGCGCTCAATGTTCAGGAGGGGCGCGCGGCCCTGCGGCCTGCATAAGGCCGCAGGCCTATTTTGTGCTATAGATGGTACGATGTTCGTGTTGCCCCAGACCTTCTTGGGTTGAATCTCCATGTTCAAATATAACGTATTATATTGTACTTAGCAGTTCGTTGGTAATACTATATATTATAATACCTACCACACGTGGTTGTATATGAAGAAGCGAGGGTCGTGAATTCTTTTACGCTCCGTTTTAACGAGTAAATATCTGTATTATAAACTTTCCAAGTATTGGATATAATTAGTATATAGATGACATCTTTTCGATTTTTCAAAAAAATCTTTAAAAAATTATTATTTAACACATTATTCAACATCATATAGAAAAATAATAAATGTAGTTTATGTATTTGTTCTATTATGTACCGGTTTTTTGTGTTTTAATGAAACAACATTATTGTTTGGTATAAAATTTGAAAAGACTTCAATGTAGAATTTCAATATATAAGTTACTTTGATAAAAATCTCTTGAAATAAATAAACACGATACGGTTTCAGTTTTTGTGCTTTGCTAATTGTACAAATTCTAAACGAATAATGAATTGTTACCTTTTATGGAAAATTAATACAAAGGCTTGCATTTGAATTATCAGGAATTGTTTAATTGATTTAATGAATTGGATATCTCCACCCACTATTCTTTATGTAATTATTTTTAAATTTTAATTATTTTCTACCATATTCCTATATAAAATTTTCATTTCACTAGCAGCCTACAAGGAGCGTTTACATATTTAAAAATTAAACTTTTAATTATAAATTTAGAAAGAAAGGTGAAAAAGCGGATGTTAACCTAAACTCCAAACAAATTATATATATTTTTTTTTAATTTTAATTATTATATTATAAGCAGTTTTCAATACAATGTAAAATTTTAATGTTACGATGTAAAATAAGATATTTTGTAAAATATGCTATATTTTGACAATCAGGACTTAAGTACTGAATATATTAATATTTTAGCACATGGAAGTACTGTAGAAAAACAAATTTACATACTTTCTTATTTATTTTATAATTTCATTGTAATTGCAGTATATATTTAAATATTTTAATGCACTTGGATAATTATAATGTTTATAACGTTCATGTCCAAATGAAAATCCAGGTTTCATCAGGTGCTGTATTATTATACATGTGCAACTATTACTAATGTATTAAATAAAATAAGCAAGATAATAATGTTGATAAGGGCGAAAGCACAACGGGAATATTTGATTAAATTCTAAAGTAGCGCGCAGCTTAATTTCGCCAATGTTCGCTCGCACGTAGAAAATTTCTTGTTTCTTCTGCGTTTTACCATAACAGCAGCAGCAACGTACTTCTCGAGCCCATATCTTAACAGTATATAAACTGTTCATTAGCTCATCTAACATCTTCCACCTCGTCCATAACCTCCTCCTCCTATGCGCTGTTGCAGAAAAAAGCGCGGCGCAGACAATTTGGTAAATTACTCAAATTCAGGTTGGGGATATTAAATTGGAATACGCTATTATACGGCAATTACAGTAACCGATGCACACAAATACATTGTGAAAATTTAATAAATGGATGGATATAATTTGTGATGGATATTCACTGCGGCTAATTAAATTTTCTCTCTGCGATGAAGAACCCTATGAGAGATGCTTCGTGCTTCTGCTCCAGCCAGAGCTATACTGCGTAATATAAGAGAAGAGTGCTGGAAGACCAAGACGTGGTGAAACTGAATATACGCCGTGGCTTGCCTACGGCTGCAGTGCGGTATTTAAATTTTGTTGCAATGTCCAAATTTTTGAATTACTGCTGTAAATAGAAACACTACTCTTATAACGGTAGCGTTCAAATTCAAATCGTATGCGTTCAAATGTAATTGTCAATAATAATCATTCGCATAATTTTAGACATCCAAAATTTATCAGTTACTTACACAGCTGGTTCAATCGGTGGAATTAATTTAAAAGTTCACAAAAAGTAATTACGAAATCTGTAGACCACATCTTTACGCTCACGTTAAAAAAATGTACTAAATTTCATAAAGTGTTTTCCTATTATAGTGTAAAGATTATTGTCGTAATACCACGACAATTTTTTTTCTATATTCCCCAGCGTAAATATTTCTTTTTACGATTTTTCATTTCCATATGATTGTAATATTAAAATGTATTGTCACATTGTTTCTTTTAGTCATATTTTAAATAATAACCTTCACGAATGATAAGTATGAAATAAGGACACTAATTTCCGATACTTTTAAGTTTTCCAAATTATTATAAATATTTTTGATTTATTATGATTTTCTTATTTATTTCATTTTTTCATTACGTAACTACTTTTCTCTAGGTAACAATATTTTCTTTGATATATCAACAAAAATTTTGGAAAGTCCAACAAACCGTGTTTGGATTACATATTGAAATTAAGACGTCACTATTTTTACAAATTGTTAAAAATTAAGGTTCGAAACATTTAATTCAAAATAGTTAGTTTAGATCATTATTGAAATTTTAAGAAAGCAATGCAAATTACAATCAGTTTTTAAAATATATCATTTGCGATTGTGTAATTTGATATTATGTATTTTAAAAATTATCGCTACGGTGTTAAATAATAGTATAGAATATCAACCAAATACCTTAACTTAAAGCGTTAAGTCGCTAGATGCGCATTTCGAAGACTATGCCCCCATCTTCAGTAGCACAAGATAAAAACTAAATAAAATAACTCTGTCACGAATCGTGATTGATATACTATTAAATAAATAAGTCAACATAACAGAAGTATTTCAAAAATAACTAAAAATAAATTTAAAAATAGTCCTTATTAAATAAATTAAATAGACAACATGAAATTGGGCCTGAATCTAAATCGGAATAATTCAAAACACTTTTAAGTAATTTAAGTAAACTAATTTGAATAGGATGACCTGAGTTAGTCAAAAATATGCTCGGCTACAGCACTTTTATCTTTTCTATTTAATCTGAAATGAGCTAAATGCTCCTTAAATCTAGTTTCAATTGCTCTACGTGTTTGTCTTCTATATATACTTGAGGACAACTAGAACAAGATATTTCATAAATACCAGACTTTTTATTGAAATCAATCAAATCTTTGGGATTTCTTAGATTACCCTTAAATTACTCAATATTAAATTACTTCCTCATTAGGCATAAAATAAATTTCCGACATAATCTTTGAAATAAAATAAATGCTTTTTATGCTTATGTTAACATGAAGGTTAAAGAATGATCAATAACTTATTTTGTATAGAGGAAGATGACGAAGAAGAAATACGTGTAACTATGCAATGTCTAGTACGGTTCTGTTTTTATTATATACAAAATTACAAGGGTACCAAGCCTTGTAACCGCGCTTGAGAAATTGTTGAGCATTTGTTTCTAGAAAAGATGTTATATATATTCACTTGTTAATAGTATGTCAGCTATATGTATATGGAAGAGAGCATTCGTTAGTATCACATAGTACAAATACTGCAAGAAGAAAAAGGATGGTATACAACAGAGTGCACTTAAATTCACTCGCTTAATATTAAATGTACAAAGGGAATCTTTTGAGGACATTATTTTCCTGTAGGAAACAAATTACAAACCGAAAATCCGTTATATCTTAATAATATAATTTCCAACGCAAGAGCTTATGTATCGTATTAGCGAATAGAAAATAATCGTGAATGAATATTAAAATGCAAAATTGAAATAAATATTATAGTGCTTCATTAGCATTAAAATTTTAATTTTAATCGAATTTTTATTTGTATTGTAATCAGAAAGAAAAACTTTTACCTGCAAACTGATGTCTACGATTTCATATTTTCTTTGATTATACATATGTTGAAGTATATTTTACAAATTTGACCATGATATATGAAAATATTAACGTATTCTTCAATTGAGCGTTCTTTATAATATTGACACTTTTTTAATCTCAGTTTCGCTTCGATTTCGTTGAAAGTCTTAAATTCGAAAATTTGTGTTTACAATTGTCTTGACAAAACTTCTCTTTTAACATGGCTGTAAATATATATACGAATAGTATCGCCAAAGATCTCGATTTATATTAAATAATTATAAAATATTACTTAACAATTTTTATTTTGTCCATATTAAATTTATTATACATAATTTTGTTAATTTCTAATGAAATGTAAGAAGGACCGAGCATTCTAATATAGATGTATTAAAAAAAAAGCATGCGTGAGACTCTCGCGCGGTAGAAGTGAAACTTCTTAGCTCCTAGGAAAAGTTGATTTTATGCATTGCTTTTTTTCTATTTGTTAACGATTTGATTTTGATTTTGATTGATTTTGATTGACACTCTGATCATCAAAGAAAGCATTATTAACTGTAATATCGTACAGTCTATAAAGAGGAGTTTGAATTAAATATTGTAGCCATATTTTTATAGTTTTTTTTCTCACCAAATTAATTAAATAAATCGATCTGTGTATTTTTCTTCTTTTTATGTGGACATTAATACAATGATCATCATCAATGTCTCTTGGCAAATGATTCATCATCGTATTCACAGATATTGGAACATTAATAATTTGCCCATAAATCCCATGTTGACCATGTAAATGTCGTAAACGTCGAATTTGCATAAATGAAATTCTGGGTGAAATTAACCTCTTTGACACTAAATCTAATTTTGGTAGATGACCAGGTAATTCTGGGTAGACAAAACCATTTGACTTCGATAACATTGGAATGGTAATCCAAGTGAGAGCATTTCGGCATGAATTGCACGCTATCACATCTTCAATGATAATGGATGGAAACGCATTATGTAAAAGTTGCTCGTGCTTCGAATCAACAGGTTTCACATCGTTCTTAAACCGTATTCGATCACATATGGAACACACTGTACCTAGCGGATTATTACTAAATTGTTTATCAAATTCGCGATGAGCAGGTTGAAAGAATGTAAATTTTGTGTATGCACTAGTGGGTGCATTTCTATTTGTCGATGGCTCGCTCAGCTGTAGCAGATTCATTTCGTTGATCTCTCACACCGCGTGTTGTATCTTCACGTGTAGACGGCACACCTGAATCAGTGGCATTCAAATTCTCTATACCACTCACTATGTCCTCACTTAACGACGGTATCGATTCATTCGGTGTATTTGAGGTCGTTGGAAGGTTATGTTGTCCACTGTGTTTCTTTAACGCCCTTTGCCTGGCTCGATACTCTCTACTTCTTTCCAAGGTACTTGTTGGCAATTTTCTTTGCGGTTTATTCGCTTTCTTCCGTTTTCTAAAGGCTCGCATTCTGTCTGTACTTGTCTTTTTCTCCATTTCACTTTTCACACAATGGAAATTGTTAGCTAAAAGATTAAGCTGCGTTTGTGTAATATGTTGTGTTATCAATTACACATGTTAAGAATAGTTTTATTTATTAAATTACAATTTGCGACTGGTCTCTTCGAGGAGCTAAACTCGACTACTCTTACCGTCGAACATACAATCCCAATACCAAATAATACAGGTACTCGGGGTTGTTATTGTATGTGTATGTAGTTACAACAAATATATAATAAAATACGCAAGCGTCTAATGGTTGCCTTATGCCACGTATACACGCAGTACACGCGGCGCATGCGCGTAGCGTGTTTCACTTTTCGTGACGTTCAGGCCAATTTGCCCTACCGCGCCTATAGAAGTTTCACTTAAAAAAAAAATTATTAATATATATATGCATATTTATCGACTGTTATTGAAATCTGCTATATATTAAGATTAATTTAACATCGTACTTTACTCCAGTTAATTGCGGTGGCACTGGCTGCAAAGGTGTAGGCGAAGAATATGTGGTTGTATGGTAGGCATTTTGCAGCAGTCAATGCTGCGCATAGATACCGGCTACAAGAGATTAGAGAATTCTTCAGGAAACGCTTTCAATTAAAATTTCGCATTTTCGAGGCTCGCGGAGAAACCTAGAGTCTCGATTATGTCAGTCGATCAATCTTTCGAGGGTTATTTGATATTTCATCTCGATGAAAAAATTCTCGAAGAGAGCACTCGCAGAAGCTGCTATTTATATGCAATTTAAATTTTCATATGGATCAGTTAATGAGATATTAGCTTAAATAAACAAGTTTAACTAAATATTGACCATGTGTACGATCATTATATATTTCTAACGTTAATACTAACTAATTCATAAATAAATAAATATATTTTTTCAATGAATAAAACGTGAGAGTGGATTTTCTGAACTACCGTATGTAAAAAGTAAATTCAGAAATAAGCTCGATATTGAAAATGACTTACGCGTGAAAATATGCTCAATTAAAATATTGATGCTCTGGTTCAAAATAAACAACAACAGGATGCACATCAATTTTAAATTTTGTACGTTTATGAATCCTGATTTTTCTTGTATTATTTATTTGCTCATTCATTTACAATTTGTAACATTTAAATACAATAAAAGGTATATTGTAAAAAATATACATATCATGAAAATGTGGTACTCAGTGATGAAAATGTTGGGAACCCCTGATGCAGGCGAACCGTTCACTCTGAACGGTTCAATCAAATGACTGTGACGATGTTTTGCAACGACCTATAGGTCACTATGACCTAGTTCGTGACCTATAAACTACATGGTGCACGGTGTACGTGTAGTGATGTACTTGTACTATATATATACTTGCCGTATAGTATACATTACATATACAGTACTAACATTTATTTAGTGATAAAGTGTGTTGGTGAACGGAACGAAATAGGAAACTCGATGCGATATTGCAACAGCAGCATTGCCGAGCGAGTCACAATTTATATGTTGCTATCAGATTTCATTTGGAATAATATAATTAATATATTCGCAAGATTAAATATGTTCTTAAACAAGTTATGCCATAGCAAATTTTTGCAATAATGCAAAAATAAACATCTAAATCTTATAGTTTTAAAGGGTAAAAATTAAAATGCAATAAAATGCAGTTCAATGTAAACGAAGTCTATTTTAAAACAGCGCAATATTTGAACAAGAATTAAGATTACACGTTTTTCTTATGATTCAAAGTGACATTATATTCTTAGTATAGGAGCTCTGAGGTACGGCGTAGCTTTACTAACATAATTTCCATATGCCTGGGCGTCCTCGTTCAAAATGTTACGTCGCATAACCGAAAAATATGAATAATTTTCCACTGAGTTGTTTTAAGTTGGGACGGAAGAATTTCGTGGTCATAACAACTCTATTGCTATCTCAAATAGTAGGTTCGGGCAAACTTAGCAAAGCTTTTACAAAAAATTCAAATTTTCACGTAAACATATTTTATAATGGAGTTAAATTTGCTCAAGAAGTTTCCAAGTACAAAAATGATAAAATGGTGATGTATAGACATTGTTGTTTTGAAGCAAATTTGAATGTTGGTACTAAAATTGATTTACCCGTAGAATGAATAGTATAAAATAAATGGAACTAACGCAAATATATATATAGAAAATAATGAGTATTTTCAAAAATTTGTAAATGACTTATAAATACGAATTTCAAATGGCTTAATTATTAATAATAAACTGACAGGTAAAACGATTTCTGATTTTTTTTTAACAAATATCACCAAAATTGAAATAAAAATGGGTTGGAATCTGATAAAAACATATTAAGTAGGTTATATATAGATTTTGCCGTTATGTTTTGATATTCCATATTAAGGAAGAGAAATGTTTTATATCACTGTCAAAAACGAGGATTCATTCGACTATAGTTTCGCTTATTCGAATTACAGAAAACTTACTTATATATAAACAATCTACCTACAGATAATATCGAATAATGGGGAAGAGATTGGGTCCAATTTGGTCATTAAATAATTTATAATTAAAGATTTTTACGGTGTTTGTGAATTTCTAGCGATTCAAGCAATTTTTATCTAACGACTTTTAGAACAAACATGTAAAATTATTAAATTATCTGTACTAGGAAAATGATGGTGAGATTCTAAAATATGGTTAGTAAAGTTCGATTTTATTTTTAACTATTAACATTTTCGTTAAATCTAATTTTAAAACTACGGCTTGTTTTGGCCAATATATATTGCATAGGCAATCTGGACAATTAATCTTATATACTCTACTATTGTTAAATTTATCTGTCTTATGTTTATGGTTAAATAATAGATTGGATAGGGTGTAAGATGTTCGTTCTGATAGACTCAAATTGTGGTTAGATAAAGTATTAGAAATTTTTTGTGTGTTCGGTGGAGAAAAAGGAAAGGAAACATATTTAGTAGTGCTTGTAGAAGAGCATGTAAGATAAATAGAGTTTAAAATCATTTGCTTACGCTTCCTATGGACAAGATTAGAAATGGATGTTTTTTAAAACCATTCAACCATCAAGCAATCTCAAGAATATTCGAAATCTCCAGGTTAAAATGTTCAGTACTTAGACGAATGAAGAAGGCTCTATGAATTAAGGATTTGTAAGCTGCATGTTTATGTTTCAAAGTATGTGAAGAGCTGGCTGGGATTGTTATAGATGAGAAATTAGATTTTCTACAAATGTTAAAATTTAATTGGGAATTCTATCTATTTATGGTTAAATTAAGAAAGTTTATAAAGTGATCAATTTCAGTTTCTAAAGTGAATTTAATATTATCATGTTGTTGGTTCAAAAGGAATCTAGTCGTCTAGTAGTGCCATTTGGGATTCTCTTTCCTAATAAATTAAGTTCTTGTTCTTCTAAAGGTTTTAAGTTAATAAACTTAAGAAAATATAGACGAGTCTAAATTAGACATTAAATGTTGTTTTATTGGTTTTGTTTTGCACTTTATAATATTTACAAATCTTTATTGGTACAATTGTTTTTGTTCCATTACAATATGTGATGTAAAATGTATTGAGACTTTTTTATTTAGTAACTTGCAATTTTTAGCAAAATTTAATTTCCGATTGGCTGCTGAATACCTCTTCGCTTCGTCATTTTATGTTAAGTTTGCAGAGATTAATAGTAGAATAGTATCAAACAAGGACACTTAAAAAAAAAAAATTATCCCGACTGTTTTTGTGCCATGCTTGTGTATATATTTTAGTCGCCCTCAATTATTATAGAAATTGGTTGGAAAAAGCTCGCCATGTTATTGCGCCTTGATCCCCTTCAATTCTGCACTTCTCTACTTCATCATCTTATATTTGAAGTTTCATCTAGAACTCGCACCTCTTATTTTAAGATTAATCTTTCATCCGCTTTCTTTCATAACTTGTCACTTTTTCACTTACATCTATTTTATGTTTTCCTAATTATTAGTTACATACCTTCATACTAATGTGCCACTAAATCATCAAAAAATCTTTAACTTCTTGAATTTTCCCGTTTGCAATACTAACTATATATATAGTTAGTATTCATTGCTTTATCTTTAATCATTTGCACTTTTCTTTAGCTTTATTTATTATATTCCTACCTGTTTTTTTTTCGTATTCTTTCTTCTTCTTCGCTCTTAATTCCTACTCTACCTTTATATACCTTTATTAGATTAGATACCACCCAAATCCTGAAATTCAAAAATTAAATAACAATTGCAATACAATTAATTCAAACAATGTCTCTGATTTAATTCTAAATAATTCCTTTCTTCGTGTATTTGATCTTATGTATGATATTTGTACTTTTTCCTAGCTAGTTCTGGTTAGGTTTTTTTTTTTATATAATATAATGTCAATTTATACGAATATCTCAAGACTTGACGCACATTCGCAAGCTAATTTAGCTCCCTTGCGAAGGAGCTTAACTATATCGCAAAGTGCAGCCTTTAATTTATCTTGGAGAATGTTTCCGGTTGTAAGTGCTTCAAAACCTCAGGGATGAAAAACATTCTTAAGCACATTTTTTTATTGTAAAAAGTAAATTGTCTTCATCGTAATTATATGGTATTGATTCATATAAAATATTCTCGTGTTTCTAATATTTCTGAAACAAATCGATATATTAGAAAAACATAAATGGAGAATTGAGAAAAATATCACCGAGTACTGACATTTATCAAATAACGACCTCGGAACAATAATTTAATGAAAAAATATTAAATTATCTCAATTTTGATTAAAAGTTATTTATTAATATATTTATTAATCTCACCGAAGAAAATAGGAGCTAATTTGTGTGAGAACTATAGGACCATTAGTCTACTATCACATGCATCGAAGATATTGTTAAAGATTATTTATAGGAGATTAGAAAATAAAGTAGAGGAAAGGCTAGGAGAAGATCAGTTTGGTTTTAGGAAAAACAGAGGGACGAGGGAGGCGATTTTAGCACTAAGAACAGTAGTAGAAAAAAGAATGAGGGTAGGAAAGGTAACTTGCATAGCTTTTGTAGATTTAGAAAAGGCATTTGATAATGTAGATTGGGACATAATGTTTAGAATTTTAAAAGAAACGGGTATAGATTATAAGGATAGGAGAATAATTTTTAATTTATATAAACACCAAACTGCCTTCGTTAGAATTGAGGGGGAAGAAGAGGTAGCAAAAATAGAGAAGGGAGTTCGGCAGGGATGTACAATTTCACCGTTATTATTTAATCTATATATAGAAGATGCAATAAACAAAGTAAAAGAAGAGTATAGTGTAGGTGTGAATGTACAGGGAGAGAAAATATATATGTTGAGATTCGCCGACGATATAGCTATATTGGAAGAAAGCGAAAAGAATTTAGAAAGGGTACTGAATGGTATGCAGGCAGTATTGACTAGGGATTTTAACATGAAAATAAATATAGGTAAAACTAAAGTGATGAGGTGTGACAAAAAGGAATGCAGTAGAAAAATGAGGATCACAATAGGAGATAATAGAATCGAAGAAGTGTCAGATTTTTGTTATTTAGGCAGTAGAATCACAAAAGATAATCGAAGCAAGGTAGATATAAAGTGTAGGATAGCACAGGGTAGGAAGGCATTCGTAGAAAAGGAACAGATTTTAAGATCAAATATTGACTTGGGTATTAGAAAAAGATTACTGAAGGTATATGTTTGGAGTGTAGCACTGTACGGGTGTGAGGCGTGGACTATAGGAAAGGAAGAGAAGCGTAGATTACAATCATTCGAAATGTGGTGTTATAGGAGGATGATGAGGATTGGTTGGGAAGATAAAGTAACAAATGAAGCTGTACTAGAGTTAGTAGGGGAGAAGAGAAGTATTTGGAGAGTGTTACAGCGTAGGAGAGACAGATTAGTAGGGCATATCCTTAGGCATGGGGGGATTATGCAATTGATCATAGAAGGTAGAGTGGAGGGAAAGAGAGGGGTAGGTAGGCCTAAATTTGAGTATGTGAGTCAGATAGTTGAAGACGTTGAGATGAATAACTATAGGGAGATGAAGGGATTAGCTCGGGATAGATCGGCATGGCGTGCTGTTTCCAACCAATCTTTAGGATTGCGGACTCTTTAACTAATTAATATATATTTCTGTGGGGTATAATTTAAGATTCTGGACGGTACGGAAATATAGCAGAATAGCAGTTAATATTATGAATTTTTAAAATTATATAAGACCTATTTAAAACATTGGCAGAATGTAACATTTCAAAATAATATCGTTTATTACAGATTTAAATTGTTTGTCTTACAATTATTTCTGTTGTGAGCACAGGCTATTTATTCAACAAATATCTCAATTATGACTAGGATTCGAACAAAGGATTGCAAAGTATTTCGTTCATGTGATGATTTCGTACATTTTTATTTATTGCCGCATAATAATCTTCGTGTAAATATTTTGCTGGACTAAATGGTAATATATATTATACCAAAATATATTTTTGTAAGAAGCCTGAAGAGCGGTTTATAGCTAAACGCATATTTGCCGGTCTGTGTATGAGTTGAGAGTCAATTGATCCGCACATTCTTCAGGCCGACGTTCACAGGGAATTTAATATCGGTATATCGCGCAATGGCCGCCGCACCGCCATGCCATTTTCTATTCGCAATGGATATTATTAAAATGCGTTTCGCGTATATCCGACTACATTTTGCGCTCGTTTTATTCCAATTCGGTTGTAATCTCGGGTAAAAAGCTGTAGTAATGCTAATATGAATACGCATTCACTCCATGATATGTGTTGTGTGCATACCATGCCACCAAAGAACACTAAAATACAAATAATATAATTTATAGAATCAGACAGTACAGTAAATATTGTGATAAGGGTTGAAGCTTTAACATAGCAAAGCGATAATTCACTTTGGTATGCTCATTTTAAAGATAATGTGAAATATAAGAGCCTTAAATAATATTGCAATATCAAAATGAACAAATTCAATTTATCGACATTAAAGTATACCATAGCAAATAAATTTTTTTTATTTTTTCTAAACAAAAATAAATATAATGACCATTTGCACCATAACCAGTTACTATAAAATCGCAGGTATTTATAAAATGGTCATTCATATTAATTTGGAGGCATATGCATAAGAACTTAAAAAATAAACAATATTACGGACATTTTATACTTCATAATTCAATTTCATATTCGATATTTATACTTCCTATTTACTATTCGAAACATTCAGTGAGATAAAAATATTACAGTTTTTGTGGGTATAAAATACTTTTCTAATAATACACAACAAGTATTGGATAAAAAATACATAAATATGTAAACCCTGATAAAAATTATGTGTATGATCATTAGAGCTGTGTAGAGTTTAGAAAATAAAAACAAAAAAGCATAGCAGTAATTAAAGATTTTCTGCTAAATACTCCTCTATAGAATATGGACTTAGATTAGTAAGAATTGATTTACAATTGTTTTTAAAAATTGTCACGACTATTCACATTTTTTATATCTTGTGGAAGTTTATTATATATTTTATATCCATTAAAAAAAAGACCCTTCTGGTAAAGTGGTTTAGTTATGTCTTGGTATTTGCAGTAGGTTTTTACACCTGGTTAGATAATCGTGCTTGTTTTTATGGTGGTATGTAATCTCGCCAAATTCCGTAGGGGGTCATTTTAATTGCATGTAAACTCACCAAAAATTTTTCTTAAGTCTACATGTAATTTCGCCAAATATTTTTGCTGAGATAATCCCCAAGACCAAATGGACATTTGCTAAACTCCAATATGCCGAACATTCTGCATACACAAAGAAGTAAGTAAGTTTATAAGCGGACGACTTTAACTTTTTAAAGTACAAATGGTACAAAAGAGAAGAACATAAATGCAAAATTTGCTTGAATTTAAAATCTATATTTAAAATTCCGATGCTGATAAACTTCACTTACTTCCTCTACATTTATTAATGTGCCTATCCATATCTCACGTCCTTAAGAATCTTTACAAAATTTCAGCTTTCGTAGAATTTTATATTACGTTTACGTATGTTCCGTTCAAATGTTTCTAAAATGTCTTAAAAAATGCATAAAATACGAATCTTCGTATCATTTGGTTCATGCTTTAACATTTATCCATTCTGCGCATCAGATGTTAGAGTTTTGTGTTGTCAGAGGACCGTTTAGTATAAACGGAACTTTCTTTTGACTGCCAGTCCCAAGTCTGGATAAAGTGTGAGGGTATATTTGGTGTGCTAAAAATACTTCTTTTAAGATTCTTTCTTAAAAATATTTCTAAAAAATATTTTTAGATTTTTTACTTCTGTGTGTGTGATGAATGTTCGGAATATTGGAGTTTAGCAAAATGTGTATTATGTCCATTTGGTCTCAATAGCGTAATGGGTTGTGAGGATTATCTCAGCAAAAATATTTGGCGAAATTACATGTTGGCTTAAGAAAATTATTTGGTGAGTTTACATGCAATTAAAATGACCCCATACGGCATATGGCGAGATTACCAACTCCGGTTTTTATATATTCCAAAAGAATCATAAAACTTATGAACAAAACATAGAATTTCTTAAACATATATGGCATAGAATGTCAAGATGGAGAGTTGTTTAAAAGCAGCTCTGCAAAGTATGTCTAAACGGCAAACCTAGCATGGACCATATTGTTCTTTTCTGGATTACAAAGATTGTCTTCATGAGCGTAGAATTACACCGCCCCCAATGTATAATGCCATACTTAAACTTAAGGTTAGCGTAAAAAAAACCGAAGTAAGCAGTTCGACACACTTGCAAGCTGCAGCTAAGAGTTAGCCCCCTGATACAGAAACTAGCAGAACTTAACTTGGTACATAAGTAGCCAATATGAGCGTCCCATCGTAGGTATTCATCAATTTGGATTCCCAACAATTTAACACTCTTAACTGCCCTAACCTTATCCGAATTTAACTTTAGATATAGGTGAAATTCAGAATGTAATGAAGTATGGAATAGAATCGCGTTAGTTTTCTCTCCATTGAGAGTTAGTTTATTGGAATGAAACCATTCTTTAATTTTAGCATATGCATTATTTGAGGATGATTGCAAAGAGGACATGTCCCTGCTGGATATAATCAAATTTGTGTCGTCTGCATATGAGACAATTTTACAGTTTGAAATTGTTGAAAATATGTTAAAGATATCGTTGACGTACATCAGGAATAAGGTCGGGCCCTTATAAGCATATACGAAGAACTCATTTTCTAAAGTGCAACAAATCTATTTGGAATCCTTTTTAGAAGTGATACATAATTTGATACAATAGAACAACTTATACTAATAAATTGTATCAATATCAAATTGAATAATCAATATCGAATGTTATCTGAGGTAGTTATACTTATATAAGTTAAACCAGAAGGAAAAATTGGTAGTAAACAAAATCTGCAGGATGTTAGAATAGGAGCAGGAGCAAGCTTATTATTATTTTTCCAAAATATGAAGTACCTTAAAGCTAATTTGATAAATGTGTTAAAAAAGCATCTTTGATCGGAATTCGTTTTTTTCCTGATTACATTTACATTATATCTTCTCCATATCCATTAACTACAACACTATCTTTGGCAAAATCGTCTTGTCGTATTTTAAAATACTGTGTAAGTTTTTAATCAATTACTTAAAAACTAGTACCATTGGAATCTTCTATATTGTTTTTATCTCTGAATAAAATACAACCTTACTTACACAGAAATTAATATTCTGGACATGATTTTCTTGACTTTTATTGGCAAAAGTTTGTATGTTCCAATACTGCGTCGTTTATATTCAAGGACGTGTCATATACTATAAAGAAGGACGCATTAACATAGTCTACAATGGTGCGATAAAGACGCAAATATAGCCAATATATAGATGGAAGAAGACACATTTTCTTTCTCAGATGAAAATGTAATCTGGCTATTAGGTGGGCTTTGTGAGGTGCTCATATAACACATGAATGAAAATGCGAGTTAACGTATGCATATGACACTTTTTTTTTAACCATGATTAAATAATTTTATAATAAAAGTAAACGGCTTGTGTTATATTGAAAATAATTAAGATTTCTTATCACTGTAAATAATAAAGGATTTTTGCTAAAGATGGATGCGCCTTCCAAATAATTGTTCTAATTAAAAATGGTTCCATTGCATTACGTGACCATGACATTCACTAAATAAATGTAATTATATTTTGTGCATGTTGTACTCTGCTCTTCATACAGCGTCTTCACCTTTTCATCATTGTTGAATTTCTTTTTTCGGTCATTGGAATCATTGCATTAATCAGGTTAATTTTGTTATAATATATGTACAAAAAAATAGAACATTTTGAGCAATATTTTTTTTAGGAAATGCATATAACTAGTGTGTCATATTTTATGTTAGTTTATTTTATATTATACAAAAATTTAAGATTAGTAGTTCATTACTTGTTGTGTATAAACTTTTCACAAATAATTAATGCCTTTTCATCCTTTCTTCTATCATTTATGTATTCATTGTAAACATCTTGCACTATATGACTTATCTAGGACTACCTACGCTCATTTTATCCCATTTTCTTAAGTTTTTTAACTTGTCTCTACTATTTTGAGTAATTAATCTATTTTTCCTACTCTGCAAAACCTTCTAAATGATTTAATATTCCTAAATTAATTTTTACACGTGTTGTTTTTCATATCTTCTTTAATATAAATAGTAAGGTAATTAAAAAATTATGTTGAATTTTTAAATGTATGCCAAATCATTCGCTGGATTACTGCATTATTTATTTAATTTTTGTTCTAAGGCTTTTATTTAAAATTAATTTATTAAACAGCAAGAGTCCCAATTACATGCATTTTTCACAGCTTAGTGGAGACATTACTATAACTATATTGAGAATCAATATATAAGTTTTCCGAATGAGTACAACCAAACATGTTATTGCAACAGTTCAGAAATTGTTTTTGATAAAGAGTGTAGCGAAGGGTTTGCTCGATAGAATGCGAAGAGTACATCGTGTACATTATATGGAGAATAGCTTCAGTTTCTGCTCACGTATCCACTGCAACAATGAAATATATTGTGAAAGAAAAACGCCCAGCATTGAAAAATATAACGTGGATGCGCTAAACAAAAACTACGATGGCATGATATCTAGTACAGCGTCAAACAACGAAAAGTTTTGTATAGCTTGCTTCTTTGTAACATTGATGATAAATAACAGATTAAATGAGGCATTCAATATAAATGATTTATTGATTATTTCTAAGAACTTTGCAATGAATAAAAATTATTAGATAGTCTAATTCTATTAATAAGGTAATTTATATAATTTTAGTTATTTGCAAAATTGTTACATAAAATGTTGGGTGTATACATATTCCTATAAATTTCAGGTAGTCGAGTTTAATTATGGTCAAATTCCTACAAAGGTACATGTAAATTCCTACAAGGTTCGGTCTCCAAGAAAATAAGCTCCTTAATACCTCGTTACCGATATTCAAAAGAAATATTTCCAATTGAAATGAAACATTGAAGAAGAAGACATAGATATACGAGGTAAGTTTAAAAAGTAGTGAGAACGCATGCATAGTGCGTGATTTGGCAACATTGCAAGTTTTCCCGCCAGTTACCATCTAGATAAACATTTACTCTACGTCCAGTACAAGTCTCAACTACCCACTGCTACTGCACTTTTTTTACTACGTGTTCTTGTGAAGCTAGTTTTTTAAGTGTGTCATCACGAAAATGGACGTAACAAAATTTGAGTAACGTTATGCGATAAAGTTTTGTGTCAAACTTGCCGAAACCGCAACGGAAGCTTAAAAAAAATTGACGTTAGCGTATGGGGAGCAGGTCTTATCGAAAGCTCAAGTATTCAGGTGGCACAAGGCCTTTTTAGAGGGACGTGAAAACGTTAATGATGAAAATTGGAAAGGACGAACGCGCAGTTCTAAAACCGACGAAAATTTGGAAAAAGTGCGAGTTTTTGTGATGTTTGATTGACGAATGACTGTCAGAATGATCAGCAGTGAATTAAATTTGAACATTGCCACTGTCTACGATATGTTAACCCAGGATTTGGGCATGCGAAAGGTGTGTTGGAAGATGGTTCCCAAAATCCTGACACCTGAGCAAAAACAACATCGGATAGCTGTGTGTTCAGATCTTCTGCGGAACATTGAAACTAACAAAGATTTTCTAAAAAACGTGATCACAGGTCACGAATCCTGGGTGCTTGAATACGACCCTGAAACGAAACGCTAAAGTTAGGAGTGGCACACCCCCGACTCACCACGTCCAATGAAAGTACGGATGAGCAAATCCAAGATTAAAACAATGCTCATTTGCTTTTTCCACAGTCAGGGGATTGTTCATAAGGAGTTTGTGCCCCCGGGGCAAACTGCCAATCAGCAGTTTTACCGCGAAGTTCTCGAGAAACTAAGGAAAAGAATTCTTCGAGTCAAACCAAGCATTTCTGAAAGTTAGATGTTGCATCATGACAACGCACAACACCTTGTCACACAGCACTCTCTATAAGGCAATTTTTGACACAAAAAGGAATTTTAGTAGTTCCTCAGCCCCCCTACTCACCTGATTTATCACCCTGTGACTTCTTCCCTTTTCCCAAGTTGAAAATTCAACTCAAGGGACATCATTTTGGCACTATAAACGTCATTCAGAAAACAGTGACGGACCAACTTCGTTCGATCCCACTTAACGACTTCCAACACTGCTATGAGCAGAGGGTGCAACATCTCCGACGCTGTGTGGCCTCAGAAGGGAACTATTTTGATGGTGGTAAGGCAGGGATGGTAAATATAAAATAAATAAAGAGTTTTATTGAAACAGTCTCATTACTTTTTAAACACACCTCGTATGTTCCCATATATTTAACGATCGTGACAATTACCCAATTAACAATGACCTAGATGAACCCCAGATGACTCAGTTGATGAAAGTACAGAAATTCGGAATGCAGCCGCCTGCATTTGATTGCATGATCACCCCGAGGAAACAAAGTTACATGTACAAGAAATAAGTGCTTCGTGCAAGAGGAAGGCGATGGACAACAGGCGTTTGTAGGAATTTGACCATACACATTTTCGGTTTCTTCTACCTGACCCCATATTTATAGGAATTTACCGTCCTCGAAAATGTTCAGGTATTCCGTAGAATACAGAATTATATAATTTGCCGTTGATATAAAGACAAATTCGATTGCTTACTACCTATCGTCAAGAAGTACCAATCTTCTATTTTATCATCCCTTATTTTAACTATCATCTTTGGCCTATATTCCTTAAACGCTTCATCAATTTAATTTTTACGTATTATAATTATGGCTAGTGATAACTTCGTACATATCATTTAATTTCTTGGAATTATACCAAAAATTTCACATATAAATTTATTTACTTATAATCATACAAATATGTTTGCTTGTTAATCGTATAACAGACATACACGAACTGGATGATGAAATATCTTCATTGTAAGTAGTAAACGTCTAAATGAGCCGTGGTCTTGAAAAATTGCACAACAACTTTAATATAATCTCATTCTTTGGTGTTTAAATATATATCGCTCCAAGTGTTCCTTTTATTCGCTTTAATTAAATGCAAAACAGCAGATTTTTAGCTTGGCACTCTCGAGCGCTATGCTAATACGTGCAATACTCTTGCCAGCTTAATATACAGAATGTACCATATTTTTTTGAACAATTAATACCTAGTTATATAGAATATCATCCAAATATCGCAACTCAAAGCATTTAAAAGTTATATGAGTATTACGAAAGCTACGCCCCCATCTTCAGTAGCACAAAATAGAAATAAAATAAAATGCCTCTGTCCAAATCATTGTAATAATGTGTACATCCAAAAGCATCACAGAAAATCTGACTAACCACATGGAAGACGTCATCAACCACTTCAAGAAATGGGGTATGACGCCAACGCAGAAAAACTGAAGCAGTTATCTTCCCAAACAAAAACGAAATGTAGAAGAAATAAGCATAGTAAAGCACAAATTAAAAAAACATCAAATGGAAAAAGGAAGCCAAATATCTAGGACTAGTACTAGATCAGAAGCTCAACTTTGAATCACACTCAAACCATGTCAGAAAGAAATTCAACACAACAATGGCAAAATTATCAAAAACCCAAAACTTAAACCTCACCACGCCAAAAAACGAAACAACTTATACGTAAGACCTCTCATCACATATTCTGCACCGATATGGTATAACGCACTAATAAAAACCAGAAAAAAGAAAATCAACGTAGTTGAAACAAAATTTACAAGAACAGCAACAAAAGCAGAGAGATTCGCCAAACCACAACACTTGAAGAACACATAACAAAACTCAGCAAGAAATTCCACAACTCCATCATAAACCACCCAAATGAGATACTACTTAAAACATCCGCAACGAAATACGATGCACAACCAAAGCACAAAAGTTCTATGTTCTGCCTCGAAGAACTATCACAAATACCCTAAGAAGGCTACAGAAACAGCACTAAGAATACCCAAATAAACTTAAGTGACGAGACAGCAAAAGCAGAAAATTTAAAAGCTAACACAAGGGCATGAAGTATAACAAATGCTTAAAAGCCCGAAGGAAATTAATATCCGTAAAGATAAGAGAAAACACGTTGCTGCAAATCACTGTATCTAAAAATATGAACATCCGTGGAAAAATCACTACCAAATTTTTTAGGCACACCAAAACTTTTCATTTACATAGTATAGTATATTATATAATTCATAATTAGCAAAGAATTCGCAATCCTGGAGATTGCTCTGCAACAGTGCGTCATTTGTCAGTACTCTAATTTGGGTCTACCTATCCGTTTACTTCACCTGATATAACTAATTGAATCTCTTTTCCTGTAAATATTTTCCACCATAACATCTACCCAATCAATCCTCATCATCTCCCTACACAACCATTTATCAAATTATAATCCGTAGAATTGGAACTGGATATCCATTTCTGGTGGTCATTAAATGCAGATTTAGAAATCTCTGATTTTCGGATACCCTGTATAAGGGATATCTTGGTTTTGCAGCACCGTAACGTTTACACTATATCCATATATTTTACATTTTGCGATGGTAATTATTTTTTCAAGCGCCGCTTTATGGCGGTCTTTACTTGAATATCCTGGATATATATATATATATATGTAACATAACCTATTCAGGTTTAGCCCACAGTGTTTAATACCGATATATTTTTATTTCGCTCTGTAAAGTAAATAGATAGGGATGAAATTTACGACCAATATTTTGTATTTTGTATCCCACCAGCAACTCTTTTGTTTTTATGATACAACGACCACTTTATTGATAGCCACGCATTCTCACGTTATTTATTATACACTCACAGTTGAAGCGAACTACATATTCGAAAGCATAATCGATTATTAGGCCAATTTTTCTTCTTCATTGTATGAATGATCTAAATTTCGAATATACTATTCTATTATGTCGAAAGTGTGCCAATGCACTGCATATGCCTCCTAGGGGCAAGACATGGGCAACGACGCTCTGGCCTATAGAGCGGTCCCTATACAGGGATCCCGGTCTATAGGAAAGATTCAGGCTAACCCACGGTATTAGGGGGATTAGGCTGAATCGGTGGGGCGACGGCTAAAATATGCACTCATTGGTCGGTGCAAGGCAAGGAGAAACCAGCACTGTACCCTTCTCCAGATTACAGTATGAAAATATTAAGACGTTGAGATGAATAGCTATAGGGAGATGAAGGGATTAGCTCAGGATAGATCGGCATGGTGTGCTGTTTCCAACCAATCTTTAGGATTGCGGACTCTTTAACTTAACTATTCTATTAAGCAAGAAGGAAAATTAAAATAGGAAACACAGAAGCAGGACAGAAAAAATATAAGGAACTAAGGAACTTAATTAATAGGAAATGCAAGCTAGCGAAAGAAGAGTGGATAAAAGGAAACTGTGAGGATATTGAGGAGGATATGAGAAGAGGTAAAGTAGATTTGGGCTACAGGAAAATTAAGTCACATTTTTCTAAAGTAAAACCAAAGGGTAACATTATATGTGATAAGCAGGGTAAGGAACTCACAGAAAATAAGGAAAAAGCTAGAAGATGGAAGGAGTATCTTGAAGATTTAGATAAAGGTAGGCAGGACATGGAGGAGCTAGAAAGTGTGGAACAGATAGATGAGGATGACTTAGGTCCTAGCATACTTAGGTCAGAGTTTCATAGAGCATTAAACGATTTACGGAATAACAAAGTAGCGGGGATTGATATGATACCAGCCGAATTAATAAAACACGCAGGGGAAAAAATGCAGGAGCGATTATACAGGTTAGTTTGTAAAATATATGAGAAGGGAGAAGTACCACAGGATTTTCAGCGTAGTAGAATAGTAACAATGCCGAAGAAAATAGGAGCTAATTTGTGTGAGAACTATAGGACCATTAGCCTACTATCACATGCATCGAAGATATTGTTAAAGATTATTTATAGGAGATTAGAAAATAAAGTAGAGGAAAGGCTAGGAGAAGATCAGTTTGGTTTTAGGAAAAACAGAGGGACGAGAGAGGCGATTCTAGCACTAAGAACGGTAGTAGAAAAAAGAAAGAGGGTAGGAAAGGTAGCTTGCATAGCTTTTGTAGGTTTAGAAAAGGCATTTGATAATGTAGATTGGGACATAATGTTTAGAATTTTAAAAGAAACGGGTATAGATTATAAGGATAGGAGAATAATTTTTAATTTATATAAACACCAAACTGCCTTAGTTAGAATTGAGGGGGAAGAAGAGGTAGCAAAAATAGGGAAGGGAGTTCGGCAGGGATGTACACGCTCACCGTTATTATTTAATCTATATATAGAAGATGCAATAAACAAAGTAAAAGAAGAGTATAGTGTAGGTGTGAATGTACAGGGAGAGAAAATATATATGCTGAGATTCGCCGACGATATAGCTATAATGGAAGAAAGCGAAAAGAATTTAGAAAGGGTATTGAATGGTATGCAGGCAGTATTGACTAGGGATTTTAACATGAAAATAAATATAGGTAAAACTAAAGTGATGAGGTGTGACAAAAAGGAATGCAGTAGAAAAATGAGGATCACAATAGGAGATAATAGAATCGAAGAAGTGTCAGATTTTTGTTATTTAGGCAGTAGAATCACAAAAGATAATCGAAGCAAGGTAGATATAAAGTGTAGGATAGCACAGAGTAGGAAGGCATTCGTAGAAAAGGAACAGATTTTAAGATCAAATATTGACTTGGGTATTAGAAAAAGATTACTGAAGGTATATGTTTGGAGTGTAGCACTGTACGGGTGTGAGGCGTGGACTATAGGAAAGGAAGAGAAGCGTAGATTACAAGCATTCGAAATGTGGTGTTATAGGAGGATGATGAGGATTGGTTGGGAAGATAAAGTAACAAATGAAGCTGTACTAGAGTTAGTAGGGGAGAAGAGAAGTATTTGGAGAGTGTTACAGCGTAGGAGATACAGATTAGTAGGGCATATTCTTAGGCATGGGGGGATTATGCAATTGATCATAGAAGGTAGAGTGGAGGGAAAGAGAGGGGTAGGTAGGCCTAGATTGGAGTATGTGAGTCAGATAGTTGAAGACGTTGAGATGAATAGCTATAGGGAGATGAAGGGATTAGCTCAGGATAGATCGGCATGGCGTGCTGTTTCCAACCAATCTTTAGGATTGCGTACTCTTTAACTAACTAACAGCTGGGAGAGAGGTAAATTCTTTGCAAGATCGCATTAAAAACCCGAACATTTTGTGAGCCTTTTTGCAGATAAAATCAAACATCAACTGTCCGTCAAGTATGACACCCAAATTCCGGACTTCCTTTACAGTTTCGATAGTTTTATTATTCAAGTGGAAACTTGTTTTGAACAGTGTCCGTTTATGACTAAATGTGATATGGTAGCACTTCTTAATATCAATTATTAATTTGTTTATAACACAGTAGTCCTGAAACCGATTTAGGTCGTCTTGAATATCAACAATGTAAGAAATACTTGAAACCGGATGAAATATTTTTAAATCGTCTGCGTAGAAAAGGTAATTAGAAAATTGGAAATCGTTGATATACGTGTTAAACAAGAAAGGTCACAATTGTGAGCCCTGGGCAATACCGGAAGTGATATTACGTTTGTTTGTTTGTTTAAACTCAAATCCATTGATTTTTATGATTTGACCACGATTTAAGCAATTCTTTTACCCGGTGTAAAGCCATGTTGATTGGTGTTAAGGAGTGATTTAACTTTAAAGAAAACCCGTTTGTATACTAAAGATTCGAACACCTTTGCAACAGATTTATCGCCAGCTTTTAATATAGGGACAACATGTGCAATTTTCCACTTAGATGGAAATATTCCAGATGCCAACGATATGTTGAATATCAACATGAGTGGTAAGGATAAATTTTCGGCACAATTTTTTAATAGTATAGAAGGAATATTATCAGGCCCCGGGCCCTTATTTGTATCCAAACCAAGTAATTGAGCCTTAACCTCTTGTTTAGTTAATTGTAACGTGCAGATCGTTCACTGTTATTTCGTGATCATTAACTTTAGTAAATACTGATGAAAAATGTTTGGCGAAGATATTGCACACATCATTCCCAGTAGAAGTTGTGAATTGACCGTCGGTAACTGTTTTAGGTATTGACGAATTTGGTTTCCTCTTATTGTTTAGATATTTCCAAAAGCGCTGCGATTTATTAAGTAAATCCGATTGAACATTAAAAATAAATTTACCCTAGTCAATATGTATAAGATATTTACATCTTCCTCGTAGTAGTTTAAATGTTAAGTAGTCTATTTTATTTGAATATTGTTTCCACAGTTCATGTGCTTTGTGTTTCTCTTTAATTACTTTAATTGTTGAAAAGCTAAACCAACTTGAAAAATTACCATTAGCTTTTTCGACTCATTTGAAGCATGATTTAATTTAGAATAGAAAATCTCAACAGCACAATCTGGCAACATTTTCCCAAGCAAAAAGTTCGAATTAATGTTTGAATTACTGAATCTTATTGAATTATATTTCTAATGCCATTTTATATGTAATTTATTATGTAATGTAGTTGTTGCTAGTTTTCTAAACAACTAAAGGTTTCGGGAAAAGGACTTCCAGGTTCAATTCCCAAATGTTTCAATTAATAGAATAGCCCCCCCCCCCCTCCACATATCAACTGAATTGATTATATTTCTTATATTTCTAAATCAATAAAAATCATCCAATTTAGGTTTATTTGCTGATGTGTTGTTACAATCTTTACATCTATAATCTTCGTCAGTATGTCCATTATTTTCTTATTTTAATTTTTCTTTAGTCTGCCATAAAATCCCTTACATATTATAGATAATATCGAATGAGTCATCTTTTATGTAAATTTCATTCATTCGGAACAAATCCATATCTAATGCGTTACGTAATATTTTGACATTTCACTTAATTTCACATAATAAAAGAGCCCTACCATAATTTTCGTCACATTTCGTCATAAACTAATTAAATATTGAAACGAGCTATGGTTAACGACTAAAAAAAATTTTACGCGAAGACTTAAAAAAATATATGACATTGTTGTGTGAAACTCGGCTTATAATAAATTTTCGTTGATGTAGCTTAGGATTCACGTATTCATGTATTTTGAACGTGGCACATATGGACCCTTAAGGACCGTCCGCATTTTGTAAGGGGTCAATAGAACTCAATAAGTCGATTAAAGGACAATAGATAAGTTAAATATTTTTGCACTGTTTTTGAAAATTTAATTTTCCCTTACTGAATTAATTTTTTTTAAACTAAATTGTCGGGAATCTTTAGCTGGTTGATTTTTTTTTATGTCGAAAATTTTTTATATTTAATATCTATAGAAAAATGATTGCAATTCTAAAGAGGTCTGTCTATTCAATTTTTTTTAGGGGTTAATGCAAAAAAAAACATTTATAAACTGGTGTTAATGGTGAACATTGAAATTGGGCTGTACTTTAAGTAGGTTTTAGTTGTCATTGTTAGTTAGAAGTTGACGGTTTAAGCTATATAGTGTAACCGCGTTACTTCGTCAAACGCAGAGAACAGAATGCACAGCAAGTTAATTTAATTTTATGTTGCATTTGCAAAGTTTAGTACAGATCCTTAATGTAATTGTATATAGCTCTTTATTATTTTGAAATAATTATACTAATACAGGCTATTTTAGCGGTACCAGAAATAATGGAGTTGGTAAATACTTCTTTCATATTTAAAATTACAAGAGAATGGAATAAATTGTAATGAAATTTTTTTAATATTGGCACGCAACAAATCGCTCTAATTAAAATTGAGGGAGAATCAAAGAAAAAGGTATTTTATTTAGTTTTTATCTGGTGCTACTGAAGATGGGGACATAGCCTTCGAAATGCGCATCTAGCTACTTAATGCTTTAAGTGGTGATAATTTAAAAAAATAACAATAATAATAAATTTCATTTTTAAATACTTGGTTTGTACAACTAATTTTATACAAACTAAAGATATTCTATAAAAATTGTACGCATTTAAGGACGAAAAATGAAAAATAATTCTTGAGCTGCTTTTACACTACGATGTACAATACGAAGTTAGGTAAATACTTAGTTATATATTTATACATATTTGGAACAAACTAGCTAGAGAGTGACATATATTATTTCATTGTTAAACTTTTTTCAAGTCTAATCATAGATTTGGGGTTAACTACGCATAAAAATGCAATTTTTTTTGCGGGAACAAAAATTTCTGTGATCTGAAAAGGAATTTAGCCATGTTTATATTTCCCATATTTCTAAAATTATAAATTGTTGTGAAAAGCAATTGATGACGAGCGTTTTATTTTCGAGCTACGCAGGATATATGTAAAATCCAATGCTATATAAAAAGTATCTATGCAGCATTAATATATGGAAGCAATTGAATTCCTTGCGATTTCCAACATTTCTGTTTAGAACAATACAGAGTATTTCTTAATTAATGTTATATACCGAGTGATTCAGTTAAAACTACCTTGCCATATTTCTCGAGAACGAAAAGAGCTATTTGAGTTCTGCAAACGCCGTTTGTTAAAGACCGTGAACAGCTGCAATTCTGCGTCAACGTCACTTTTTATTATAATATAGTAAAGATGGCGCTGCGATCTAAATAATTGCTTGGTGCACACGGACGTTGCGGTATTTTGAAACAGTATTAAATTCTAAGAATATTTTATTATTTCAACAAGTTTCGAAAATCGAATGGAGAAATAAATAAATAAATTTAAAGTGCCCCATGGAAGTTTCGAAAACTAGGAATAATGAGTTTATTGTGCAACGTAAAATTTTAAGCGAAATACGCAATTCGTGAAGATGGAAGTATTGCTAGTATTTTATTTTACTGTATTGAATTTAAATGCCTGTTTCAGTAACGAAATAAAGATAGCTACCAATAAAATCGTCTGAATTGGATAAATTTAAGGTCTGAGTTGAAACTTGCGGCTCGTAAGCCGAAGGTATATTCAATAAACAGGAGCTCATCAGGAGCAACGATAAACTGCATCAGAAGGCATGTAGATCAAAACTATATTGCGGAGAAATGTAGATATAGTGTTGTTTTGTATAATTAATGTTGCAACTTTTATGGACCGAGCACTCTGAAACCAAATCGTAATGTGTTATTTATCGTTTGATTTTGATAAAGGACTTGAAAAAAGAAAAAAAAAATATATAAAATATATTATGAGAACTATAGGACCATTAGTCTACTATCACATGCATCGAAGATATTGCTAAAGATTATTTATAGGAAATTAGAAAATAAAGTAGAGGAAAGGCTAGGAGAAGATCAGTTTGGTTTTAGGAAAAACAGAGGGACGAGGGAGGCGATTTTAGCACTAAGAACAGTAGTAGAAAAAAGAATGAGGGTAGGACAGGTAACTTGCATAGCTTTTGTAGATTTAGAAAAGGCATTTGATAATGTAGATTGGGACATAATGTTTAGAATTTTAAAAGAAACGGGTATAGATTATAAGGATAGGAGAATAATTTTTAATTTATATAAACACCAAACTGCCTTAGTTAGAATTGAGGGGGAAGAAGAGGTAGCAAAAATAGGGAAGGGAGTTCGGCAGGGATGTACACTTTCACCGTTATTATTTAATCTATATATAGAAGATGCAATAAACAAAGTAAAAGAAGAGTATAGTGTAGGTGTGAATGTACAGGAAGAGAAAATATATATGTTGAGATTCGCCGACGATATAGCTATATTGGAAGAAAGCGAAAAGAATTTAGAAAGGGTATTGAATGGTATGCAGGCAGTATTGACTAGGGATTTTAACATGAAAATAAATATAGGTAAAACTAAAGTGATGAGGTGTGACAAAAAGGAATGCAGTAGAAAAATGAGGATCACAATAGGAGATAATAGAATCGAAGAAGTGTCAGATTTTTGTTATTTAGGCAGTAGAATCACAAAAGATAATCGAAGCAAGGTAGATATAAAGTGTAGGATAGCACAGGGTAGGAAGGCATTCGTAGAAAAGGAACAGATTTTAAGATCAAATATTGACTTGGGTATTAGAAAAAGATTACTGAAGGTATATGTTTGGAGTGTAGCACTGTACGGGTGTGAGGCGTGGACTATAGGAAAGGAAGAGAAGCGTAGATTACAAGCATTCCAAATGTGGTATTATAGGAGGATGATGAGGATTGGTTGGGAAGATAAAGTAACAAATGAAGCTGTACTAGAGTTAGTAGGGGAGAAGAGAAGTATTTGGAGAGTGTTACAGCGTAGGAGAGACAGATTAGTAGGGCATATCATTAGGCATGGGGGGATTATGCAATTGATCATAGAAGGTAGAGTGGAGGGAAAGAGAGGGGTAGGTAGGCCTAGATTGGAGTATGTGAGTCAGATAGTTGAAGACGTTGAGATGAATAGCTATAGGGAGATGAAGGGATTAGCTCAGGATAGATCGGCATGGCGTGCTGTTTCCAACCAATCTTTAGGATTGCGGACTCTTTAACTAACTATTATGTTCTAGGGCTAACGGAGTATAAATACAAATCGATTTGTGCCATGGAATAACTGAATCTCGAAATAAAACGACATAATTTTGTTATGATTGTATGAAAAACGTCTCATATATTTTCGATGTATTTTTTTAAATATTTGCACTACATTTCACTAATCATACAAGCAGCACTTTTTTTCAACCTTTAATCGCAAGTAGAAATATAAACTTACAGAAACAAGAAAAATAGAAAACTAGAGAAATGAATTTTCAATTTAAATACATAATAAATTGTAAGAGTAACTTTAGGAATAAATTTATATTACCTTCATTATAAGTTTAAAAAATTATCACTACGGTGTTAAATTGTAATATATCAATCACGATTCGTCACAGAGGTATTTTATTTAGTTTTTATCTTGTGCTACTGAAGATGGGTGCATAGCCTTAGAAATGTGCATCTAGCTACTTAATGCTTTGAGTTACGGTATTTGGGTGATATTCTATACTACTTTTATTAAGTTTTTAACGCTGAAAGTTTTAAAGTCGATTTTTGCAATTTTAATGTAGCAACAAAGTAGGATTTTTTTTTTGTTGTATTTTAGATTATGTGGTATAACCACATGGTCTATAATTTATAAGTATGTATAGTATTTTCGATTTTAATTATTTTTGTTTGTACATTTGAATGTTTATGAAAGTATATACATGAATAAATCAAAATCTAATTGAATGAATTTAGATTCAGAACCAATTTCATTTTGTCTATTTAATTTATTTAATATGGACTAGTTTTAAATTTATTTTTAGTGATTTTAGGTTTGACAAACCAATATTGTATAACAATCACGATTAATGACAGAGGTATTTTATTTAGTTTTTATCTTGTGCTACTGAAGATGGGGGCATAGCCTTCGAAATACGCATCTAGCTATTAAATGCGTTGAGTTATGGCATTTGGGTGAATTTATAACTAGATAGTTGCAAAAATACAAACTTGTTCAGCAAAAATAAAAATATTCGTTGATTCTTAAACAGCAAGCATATCAAAACTGTTCTACTCCAAAATAGCGAAATATACATGTATATAAATAAGTGTGTAAATTCAATATCAAAGTAGCCCCCGCGTGCCCAACTATCAGAAGCAAACTATCTAAAGAAATCCTAGAATACTGCATATATTAAGACTACGTAGGAAAGTTTTCCAGTAAACTTTGGTGCACACTAATCCGAGTGGATAAACGTAGTTTTGCACGGTTCCCCCTCACCCAGACAACGACCACTTGCACCACCTCAGGATGTGACGTGACGTGACGTAACTGAACCTAGCATCCGTGCTGCTACTAGTGCTAGAAGCAGCAGCAGCAGCGACAACGGCCTCCTCCACGTCAGTATCGAACTTTAACCAAGCGCCAACACAATGGCAAATGAGATTATTGATAGAGAACTCTTCAAGTCCCTCGCAGACGAACGAGTGACGACGTCGAGTTCTTGGTATATAGATGCGACGAACAACGTCATCAGATGAACGTGCAGCTATCGCTACGTTCTTTAACTGAGAGGAGGTTTTGTGTTTCAGATTGGCGCCCTCAGGCGGCGGTGGTGTCAGGAGGTAACCAAGGTATAGTAAGGGGTTGGATTCTAGATAGCTTTGTGTAAGAATAAGTTGGAGTAATCTGTTTTATACGTTGCATTGTATGTTGAGAAGGACAGAATGAATGATTGGATTTTGCTTAAGGATATATAGTGACGTCACTCAAGGCTTTGATTTTGCGAAATAAACTTTGTAAAGTGAAGGTTTGCAAGATACTAGCGGTGCTCTCAAATACAGGATTATCAGCGATTTCCTGAGAGGATTTGACCATAGTATGACTGATTGCAGCAAATACCGTCCGATAGCTATACAAAGTTGTATTGCAACGATATTTGACGAATGTTTATATAGTCGATTATACCATTTTCTTGATGATCACAAACTGTTAGACAGCAGCCAAAATGGTTTTCGGAAGGGCCTCTCGACATCCACAGCAATGGAGAAAGTAATAACGGAGGTCTGGAAGAACTTATAAAAACATCTCCAGGTGGCTGGTGTGTTCTTCGACCTGTCTCGGCCGTTCGATACAGTCAACCATGAATTACTCCTGGTCAAGCTTGACTGCTTAGGAATTAGAGGTGTAACCAACACTCTAATAAGATCTTTCTTGTTCGATCGCAAACAATTAGTGTATATTGATAATGAAAGATCTTCTGCGAAAGAATTATCTATCGGTGTACCGCAAGGGAGTAAACTAGGGCCATTGCTTTTCTCCATACTGATTAACGACTTACCAGCCTTTTGTAAAAACACTGCCAAGAGTGTGTTATATGCTGATGACACAAGTATGGTTGTTGTTAGAACTGATAGGCAATGCTTACGTAATAAAGCCCAAGTAGCAACTGATCTAATGATCAAATGGTGCCGTCATAACGGACTCGTTCTTAACGACACTAAATCCGAAACTGTGCAGTTTCTTCCAAAGAACGTTAGTAAGGACTCTAGTCTACTTATAAAAACTAACATTTCCTCTATTATGCAAAGCCAAAGCACAATATTTCTAGGGCTGCACATTGACCATAAGCTAACATGGAATAATCATGTTGAAGCAGTGGTAAAGAAAATTTGCTCCATTAGCTTTTTTATCCGTAATATAAATCCGACAGTCCCCTCCGCCATACTAATGAACATATATTTCTCTTTGGTGCAATCAACACTATCTTATGGTACAATATTTTGGGGATGCAGGCTTTCAGAACTCAGAAAAAAATTATTCGAATTATGGCTAGCCTATAACCAAGACAATCATGTCGACACTTTTATCAAATTAAATGTATTAACATTACCAACCTTACTTATACTCCACTTATTATTATATATAAGACAAAATGTACATAGACTTAGGTAACATGATCATCCATATGCAACTAGGAATAATCATGATATCCTTCCACCTTTCTGTCGGCTTACAATCTCACAAAAGGGGCATGTATATCAAGGAATTCGGCTTTTCAATTGTTTAAATGTAGAAACAAAGCAACCAACTATTAATGGGTTCAAACATAAATTGCTTGTAAAAAAAGCTTTCTATTCCATCGACGAATTTTTATCTCTTCCCGAATATGATCTTTAAGATTATACAAGGTAGTTTCTATTTGTCAGACCTACGTTATTTTAACATGTTCACATTGTTGTATTTTAATAAAATATGTATTTCACTTTGTAACTTTTATATATGTTCGTGGAATTAATATGAAACTAGATGGAAATATTTATGTATCACTTGTGACTTATCTGTTTTGAAATGTAAATAATTATTGTTATGATTTCGACAAAGATTAATAAACTACTACTACAATGTGGTACCGTTGTCAAATGCACAAAACGAAATTAGAACACGGAATGTGTCTCAAATCCATAGTTTTACCTCTAACTGGGTAATGGGTATTCCAAAAGAGTCAAAACTAATATCCCACATTCTTCAATGATCAACACTAACTCTTTTAATGGTTTACAAAAGGCCTAAATTAAAAAATTGAATATATTTATGACTTGCCTTATAAAATTGCCGACTGAAGAATAAATTCAAAAACCAAAGAAGATTCAGGTGCTTTAAAATATTTTATTTGGTCTAATGAAGGTTTTAGTATAATTCACCAAGAGCATCTCTCTACGGGCCAAGAACAACATTAAGGTCTTTGTAGTTTAGAAAATAAGTTCTGCTTAGTCAAGAATGTATATAATAAGCTTTAGGTATTTTGAAATATCTTCAACGAGTTCAAAATTTGAGCGTACTCCGAATTGCTTAGGCTTGTTATTTTCCTCTTTTAAATCTCTTGTGCTTATGATGATATAATCAATGAAAAAATAAATGAATGAAATGAAACGTACGTTAATAGCATTTCTAATGTATGCTCGAAAATGCATTCTAAATAAAAAAAAAAAAAATTTAATGATATTTAATCGCATTTTGTAAGTAACCTTCTAATCTGCATTACATTGATGTTGTGAATATTTTTTTAATTTGAATGTGCATTGAAGCCATACGTTTTACATATATTATCCAGTATCTTTTTTTTTCTCTTAACTGTTATCATACACACTTCAGGGAACAGCTGCGTGGCGACATTCATAACATACAAAAGGATTTTCTTTCCAGAAGAACAACCTGTCGGGTGGGATTCGAACCCACGATCAGCGCGGCCAGTTAATATGATAATACCAGATTTTCCGGATGCCATATAATATGTGTCTAAAATATTTCATGATAAATGTAAGCTCACTAAGCTATATTAATTATGGTTTGTATTTTGGACAGACGCTATTAATTAATTTACTCCATAGGTATAAATAATTGCAAGATGGCGTAATTACTTTGTAAATCAAATTACGCTTTCCACTTTGTTTTGTAAAGATACGATCTTATATTTGCTGAAGTATCTGTCTCTCATTAAATGTACAAAGTACAATTAAGTTCGAAAATCGGACAGAAGACACGGCTGGATGTCTGGCGGAGTGCCGAAGTACAAGCGACTATTTCTGAAGTGCCGGCCATTGGCCATGAGATAATGAACGACAGTTAAACCGCACTAACAATATCCGCAACTCGGAAATAGTCCGTTGTTAAGAATGTGCAGCGTCTATCCATATATATATACAGGATGAACCTAAGACACACATGAAAAACTAAAGTGGCAAACTCTTTTGCTATTACGGCAGTAATAGGATAACTGATGTAAGGTATATATCAAATTTAGGATAGCACAGGGTAGAAAGGCGTGAATAGAAAAGGAGCAAACTTTATTAGGAAAAAGTATTATAACTACGAGTGTGGAGTATAGCATTGTACGCTACGGGGCGGGTAAAAAAAAAAAGAAGATATACGAGGTAAGTTTAAAAAGTAGTGAGAACGCATGCACAGTGCGTGATTTGGCAACAATGCAAGTTTTCCGCCAGTTAACCATTTAGATAAACATTTGATCTACCTCCAGTACAAGTCTCAACTACCCACTGCTACTGTACTTTTTTTACTACGTGTTCTTGTGCAGCTAGTTTTTTAAGTGTGTCCTGGAAATGGACGTAACAAAATTGGAGCAACATTATGCGATAAAGTTTAGTGTCAAACTTGCCGAAACCGCAACGGAAACTTTTCAAAAATTGACGCTAGCGTATGGGGAGCAGGTCTTATCGAAAGCTCAAGTTTTTAAGTGGCACAAGGCTTTTTTTAGAGGGACGTGAAAACGTTAATGATGAAACTCGGAAAGGACGACAGCGCAGTTCAAAAACCGACGAAAATTTGGAAAAAGTGCGAGTTTTTGTGATGTCTGATCGACGAATGACTGTCAGAATGATCAGCAGTGAATTGAATTTGAACATTGCCACTGTCTACGACATGTTAACCCAGTATTTGGGCATGCGAAAGATGGTTCGAAGATGGTTCCCAAAATCCTGACACCTGAGCAAAAACAACATCGGATAACTGTGTGTTCAGATCTTCTGCGGAACATTGAAACTAACAAAGATTTTCTAAAAAACGTGATCACAGGTGACGAATCCTGGGTACTTGAATACGACCCTGAAACGAAACGCCAAAATCAGGAGTGGCACATCCCCGACTCACCACGTCCGAAGAAAGCACGGATGAGCAAATCCAAGATTTGATTCCACAGTCAGGGGATTGTTCATAAAGAGTTTGTGCCCCCGGGGCAAACTGTCAATCAGCAGTTTTACCGCGAAGTTCTCGAGAGACTAAGTAAAAGAGTTGTTCGAGTTAGACCAAGCATTTCTGAAAGTTGAATGTTGCATCATGACAACTCACCTTGTCACACAGCACACTCTATTAGGCAATTTTTTACACAAAAAGGAATTTCAGTGGTTCCTCTGCCGCCCTACTCACCCTGTGACTTCTTCCCTTTTCCCAAGTTGAAAATTCAACTCAAGGGACGTCATTTTGGCACTATAAGCGTCATTCAGAAAACCGTGACGGACCAATGCTCGTTCGATCCCACTTAACGACTTCCAACACTGCTATGAGCAGTGGGTGCAACGTCTCCGACGCTGTGTGGCCTCAGAATGGAATTATTTTGAAGGTGATAAATAAATAAAGAGTTTTATTGAAACAGTGTCATTACTTTTTAAACACACCTCGTAAGCATGTGTTGCTATACGAAGATTAGATGGGTAGGTGTATTAACTTAGTTAGAGACTTGAAAATAAATATTTTCAAAAAACATTATTTTAAATTTTGTATATCACAATCTTTTCGATCGTAGATTTTAATTAAACGTATTTGTCAATATTGACACTGCTACTTCTATTATTTTGGTATACGGTTTTGGCGTGCTATAAGCATCAAAATTATTGCCTTTTATAATATGTTCATTTAACGTAATTTAATTATGTACTTATATAATTCTTTAGTTGAATCCTTGTAAGTTTTAATTAATGTGACCATCCATTTTAATTTACCTATATAACTACTTCGTTAAGACGTGTGATTCAAATTTATTAGTTATGTTTTTGATAAATAATCTGCAGTTAATTGAAACTGCCAACAATTCTGAAAGCAGTAAAATAATATACACAATTAGCTGCGAATTTTAAAGAGGTTTACGAATTAAAAACTGGATTGCCTCACTACAGATTAATCGACCGATTTTCAATCCTGCAGAAGGTAGTTTCGATACTCAGCAACGTATTAAAAATTATCAATTATATCTTTTCGTTCCATGGAAAATCAACTAAAATGATATTAGCAAAAGTAATTGGGTGTGTAACCGAAGTTTTGGTGCCATCATATTGTTGATTAACTATGACTATGTCTAGTTAAAATTATCAATAGAATTAATTTTAATAAATGTGAAATTATACATCGTCGACGATATACATTGGCAACGTTAAATCCTTGAAATTTTAAAGATGTGCTAAAAATATATTCCCTACTTTACCCAGCATCAGTAGTATTCTTTGTGTAGTTATATTTCTCAGTTAAGCACCACATATAGAGGATGTAGGAACCATTAGGTGCTCGGACAGACAAGACTTTCCACTTGAGAAGTCAGCTTGGACTTTCACACGCCACATGTTATATGTGCATGTGTAGTCCTCGAAGACAATACATAGACGTAGTTGCACATTGACGTTAGGCTTATGCCCCTTTTCAGCTGCTTCGCGATTTATATCGGCAGAATTATACGTTGAAGACTTTAATATATTGTTGCAGTTATACAGTGTTATTATAGTTTTATAATTGGTGAAGTACTGTCTATATGCAAAATTGTACATACCTTAGGTTAAAGGTATGTACAATTGAAAGGTTTGGTGCAAAAACCGGTCAGATCCATTGTTGGGCAGAATTGACTTTTCGTGTGGAATTTAATGTATTTAACATTGGACATCTTTTGGTGCAAGAAACGGGCAGCTCTGTGGCATATAATGGGAAATATTACTAAGAATGGAGTGACCGATCTTTCGGTTTAATTGAAAAAGAGTAAAGAAACAAAGAAATAGTGTATACGCCTAATGGTTGGATCGATTGGTTGGTAAAGAAGACATCTCGAAAATTTACAGTAGTTGTGGTGAATGAAGACATTATACTAAATTTCGCAGAACATTTCAAAAGGATTTTTAAAAAGACCGTTACAAACAATGCAAAGGAAACGTTTTCCATATCTAAATATCGTGTTTTCGAGTACGAAAAAACAAATGTAGTAAAATGCAGTATTACCATAGGGATTATAATGTTTTCCAGAAATTATCAGCTACATATTCAATGCCAACGGAAAAACTTTACAAAAATTACCCCATACCCATCAAGCAGAAAAACTTGTAAACAGAAAAGTATGTGCCCAAAATGATCAATGGTATTACGATCTTGTGTATAATGCTTTGGGACCAGAAATACCTCAAGAACATCTGGATAGTGAAGACGAGGATGTTTAAGTAGAAATGTATTAACATTGTAAATGTCATTTTGTATGTTTGATAGTTAATAAAACTGAGATTTGCTACATAATTTTTATTTTGGGGCAAAAAACAGACTAAATTATTTTCTTCAGTGGCAAAACAGTTTTTTTGTCAATACTGTAAAATTGAGAAAAATTGAGCTGACCGGTTTTTGCCCTTCAATTATACCGTTATGTACAATTATAAATACTATACCGTTTATTCCTTTGGGGAGTATTAACGCAATGTAATCGCAATTTTACGATAGCTAATTTTACTATGTTCATGACTACCCCACGACAAGTAGGTTCGATATTGCATTTGATACATGTAGACTAAACAAGTCCAAACTAGTCCTCAAACTATGTCTTGTAACATATATAACAAATTACCATTAGATATAAGAAATTGATGTGATTACCGAGTTCAAATTCCGCATAATCCGCTTTTTAAAATGTAATGCTTTGTATAATATTGATGATTATTTAAATATGTCTACCATTTGATTATGTGTTATATAATTAATTATTGCTGTTGACGTGTGTATATGGTATACATTCTTGTATTTGGCATGAATAAACTTATCTATTGTAAATTTTTTCCAACTGGCGAACGTCCGCGGCTGCAAGGGTATGCGCACTCGTCTTACAGCCCTGGAGTAAGCACAGCCAATAAAGCGTTCACATGTAAACATCCTCTATGGAATATCGGATTGGTTGTTGTTGTCTGTGCAGCGGTTATCGGTGCGCGGACTTCGCCAGTTGGAAAAAAATTACCCGTATCTATATCCGAATTTTAGGATAGTTGCACGATTTTGATAATAATTGCATTAAATTTGATATAAATACGCTTTATAATACAGCACAAGGTGTTGGTATAAAACTCTGATATTAATACAATATTTGCGATATGTCTTAATTGTATTTATACATACATTTTTGAATTTTGTTCAAATTTTTATAAACACTGATGCAATAAAACCAACACTCGTCTTGGCGTCGTTTAACACAATGAGGTTCCCTTAATGGTATCTATTTTTACCACATTGCGTTTTTACTATAAATTTTGATATAAAGTTCTTTAAAAAATAATTATACAACACGATTTTAAAGTATAAAAATTATAAAAGTGATATAAATTTTATAGCATTAGGAGTAGGTAAATGTTTGTAGGTGTAAAAAAAATGTCACTGTGAGGATTTACTTTACTTCTAATTAAATATATTTTAACATCACAAAATGGACTACTACAACTATATTTTATATCGCTGAAATGTACAAACTATAAATATATCTCTGAAATTTATTCATATTTATTGCCACGATCAAGTCTATGAAGGTTTTATACAATTCTACATATACACAGTGCCTCGTCAATTTTCAAACTAGGTCTATAATAACGCAGTTTTAAAGTTTGTGGTATATAATCCAGCTGGTGTATATTATGGAAACGCTGAAGATGGGCCTACGCCTAACTTAACCATCTACCATGAGTAAAGTTCTTTCAGTTGACCTGGATCCTAATTATTTCGTCCATTTTTGAACGAATCACTTTTTTGCACCTCAGCTAAAAATCCTTACACTTGAATATAAAAATATTTTTTGACAAAAGGTCTCCTTTATAAGCGACTGCTCATAATCACCAAATTAAATTCGCGCGGAAGGAAAAAGCTTCACAAACAACTTCATCAACTACAAGTAAATGACGTGCGAAATTTTGACCGTTTTCTATGTTCGATGTGGTTATTTTGTCAATTTAACAATAACAGAACTCAAAGACAGATCGGAACGCGTATTTTAACAACTGTATAATTCTTGTCATCCATAGTACTTATGTATAACTTTAAATAGTACAAGAATGCAAATCGACAGTTTGTCATCCTGTTTAAATTAAATGTAATTATGGAAATTATTACTACTAATTATAATTTATAATTATAATTCTCTGTGTGTTTCATTTTAATTTCTATTCAGCGTGCAAAAGGGTTATGAAACAGTCTATACTTTCCACTATAGTTTGATGATCGTCATTAATAATTCAAGCATCCCATGTTTTGTTTAAATTTTATTTAACTATCCCTAATAGTGTATAACCCAACATTCACTTTCTTCAAACTATTTACTGGGCCTAGAAAAGTGCATGGCAAAGAACATTAATTTTTCAGCCATAGAGTAAGATTTAAATTAATACTCCATGGAGAATAAACTCTTAATATGTTGTTGTTCTAAAAAATATAAAATTATCAATTTATGTTAAAAATAGTGTATTAGTTTCATTATACTTTATTTTTCTTAAGTGCTGTAGCGTAAAGTCATGTAAAGTAAAGTGAGTTAAAAATATGTTACTTATTTAATTTTAGATATTTCCATATTAAAATATAAATATACACATTTCGCTTTATAGCATATAGAATCAGCTGGGGTGATTTATTGATGACGAATTAGGCTTAAACAATCAATTTATTGAGAACCTTAAAAAGGTAAACGGAATTTCTAGCCTACTTTTTTATAAATGTACGTCCCAGACCAGAGTACCAAACAAGAAGAACGTCGGACGTGACAATGGCTGCCCTGTCTAGATACAGTTGGAATCAAGTTACCCTCTTCAAGCTCACCTACTACTATTTGCCATTTCTTCACTTTGTATGGTTGTATAGCTAATGGTATAATATAAAGAGACGACTGGAGAAATGGTCCATAATGCACTGGAGAAGAGTGCTTCACATAAAAGTGTTTACTGTTACATTGAAACTGGACATTTTCAGTTGAAAGAGTCCCATTTCGAAAATCGTAAACTTGACTTCTTGACTGCTTCGGGAAATTTTATTTAAATGGTAAAAAAATTAAATAATATTATGTTACATAATTTTAGTGAAATTTTATATTTCTACTTCTTTTAATGTTGGAAAAAATTCATAACAATAAAAATTATAATGTACAATTGATAAACTTTATTTAAAATATAGTAGCAGTTTTTTTTAAATAATTTATGTTCTTTTCAATCACGGTTTAATTATATTATTCTTGTTATAACCGAGTGAAAAAATCTTTTAATCGAACGAATTTCAATTTCAAAGTATTTAACGAGGTAAAAATTTCTTTCACTCTGCTAGTTATGTAGTTAAAAAATCATTAAATCAGTTTTAAATATTCTCACATAATTGATGTGTTCTTTTGACTTTTTCTTTTCTATTAACATATTCTTTATATTAGAAAATTATCAAAAATGTTCAAATACCAATACAATAAGTATTTCACTTGTCCACCGACGTGTCGATTTTTATCTTCATTTTAGAAGATTAAGATTATTAAAGTAATCAAAATATTTGTAACATCTTTTGGTGCCATTATGTTAATATTTTTTAAATATAAACAAGGTTAAAATTTGTATTCCACATATTTATTTACCTTAGTTTTCGTAGCATGATTATATGTAGCATAAAAATAATGTTTGCTATGTGATAAAAAAGTGTTTGAGGACTTTTTCCCATTTTATATAGTAATTAATTAAAGCATCCTTTTACTTAGATCCCTTTGTTTCCAAGCATCGCACTTGTACTCAACCAGTTGGATGAAAAACTAAAAGAGAAACGTCATAGTTGGAGTCACGTTATTAAGCAAACAGGTATAAATGCTTTTATATTCCGTTTTCCTCCAACTAAACTAAACCGATTTCTTTTGTAGTAGTTTTTCTTATAGATCCTACAATAGCAGCACCAGTCAACTAATTCACTAATATCTTTCTGCCCCTAAACAGATGGATGATTTAAGTATCCCATACTGCACTAATTTCAATTTTCACAAATTTGTCACTTTGCTTCTGAACCAATGCCTGTTTCGCAATTTGCAAGGAACATGACAAAAAAAAATCGCAAATCATATGTTCGAATGGTAAACATAACAAAAAACATACCAGTTGTTCTCTGTACTCCTGAATTTAACCGTGTATATTAATGTAATATATATTTTAGTTGTGAAATATATTTAGCAAATTCGTTTAGCATAGCTCCATTCTTTTTCAAATTAGAAAAATATAAAGCAGTTTGGCTGTGAAGTCATTCAATGGCCACCTTGCCACTATAATTTGACGTTGAACGACCGGGAAAAAATGACTAACCATATTATCAATTGTCATTTTCGAGGATGGTAAATTCCTATAAATATGGGGTCAGGTAGAAGAAACCTAAAATGTGTATTGTCAAATTCCTACAAACGCCTGTTGTCCATCGCACGAAGCATGGAGCAATAAAATGCAGGCTTCTGCATTCTGAATTACTGTACTGGGTCATCTGGGGGTCATCTGGGTCATTGTTAATTGAGTTATTGTCACGATCGTTAAACATATGGGAACCTATATCTATGTCTTCTTCTTCTTCAATGTTTGATTTCTATTGGAAATATTATGGGAAACCTTATAGGAATTCACATGTACCTTTGTAGGAATTTCACCATCATTAACTCGACTACCTGTAAATTATAGAAATACGCATACAGCCGTCATTTTAATGTAACAAATGATTATATTTTAATCCCATTTTCCGCTTAATCTAATTCTGTGAATAATGCAAGATATTTTCCAGTTGAAGTAGTTGTAATTTCAATGGCTTGCTTCACGGCGCATATCTTGATATCTCAAATGGTATTTGAGTTGTAATCTAATGGAGGATCAGGTAATTCTATTGAATATTCGACAGAGGAGCCAGTATAATCCACGAACTATATACGTAAGTGAGAGTTCTGGTCTCGCTGGGTGTATGGGAGACAAGAGCCTCTTCGATACAGGCAAGGAGGAAGACAGTTGTAGTACAAGTGTGTGTTAGCGGTTTCTTATCGCTAATGTGCAGACATTAAGCTGTATAATAGATATACTCCAGGAACGGTACAAATAACAGGATAATAACTATATATACATACAACAATTGAATACGTGTAGAGGTTACATGGTAGTAGAGAGATTGGTTTGATTGTTAGATTAAAGCGAAATCATCAATGTCCAATAAATGGATTACATATGTGCCTTACATTGGTTGACTATTTGCAATTCAATACGACAAGATTCATTTAAGTTAAGTTGAACTAAAGATTCGTGAAAACTGCTACGTAGTGTTTTTATTAAACCATTCATCTATAATATAAGCAAATCTAGTAGAAAATTTCTTATTTGCTTCTGTACTAAATAAACATACTCCGTGAGATTGATTAGAAACAGCACGCCATCTGTCGATCTCTCCTGAACTAATTTCTATATAAATATTCAATATTCATCCTGCATTATCTCATTTACGTATTCTGATTTGGTTCTACCTAACCTTTCCTTTCCCTCTACTCCGCTTTCTATAAGTACTTGCATAATATCCCACCCTCCCCCATGTATCTCTAAGAATTTAATCTACTAGTCTATCTCTCCTACGATGTAATACTCTCCAAATAATTCTCTTCTCCACTACTAACTCTAATACGTCTTCAGTAGTCGCACACTATCTACCAACCGATTCCTCATCATGCTGTATTAAAAGGTTTCGCTTCTACATTCCTTTCCTATAGGCCACGCCTCACACCCACACAATATGCTTTGAGGAATATTTTCCTAATATATGCAAGTCAACATTTGGCCTTAAAATTTTGTCATTTTACACAAATGCCTTCTTACCCCGTTCAACATTTTATATCTACCTTACTTCGGCTATGTTTTGTAATCCTACTTAGAATCCTACTTTGTAATCCTACAAAATCATAGAATTCTGATACTTCCATTTGATCTCCTCCTATTCGAACTTTTCGCCTGCTTTCATTTTTTTACAACCCATCGCTTTGGTTTCGCTTATTTTTATTCTTATGTTATAATCCCTAGTCATTATTTCGGCATACTTTGAATTACTTAGTTAGTTAAAGAGTCTGCAATCCTAAAGATTGGTTGGAAACAGCACGCCATGCCGATCTATCCTGAGCTAATCCCTTCATCTCCCTATAGCTATTCATCTCAACGTCTTCAACTATCTGACTCACATACTCCAATCTAGGCCTACCTACCCCTCTCTTTCCCTCCACTCTACCTTCTATGATCAATTGCATAATCCCCCCATGCCTAAGAATATGCCCTACTAATCTGTCTCTCCTACGCTGTAACACTCTCCAGATACTTCTCTTCTCCCCTACTAACTCTAGTACAGCTTCATTTGTTACTTTATCTTCCCAACCAATCCTCATCATCCTCCTATAACACCACATTTCAAGTGCTTCTAATCTACGCTTCTCTTCCTTTCCTATAGTCCACGCCTCACACCCGTACAGTGCTACACTCCAAACATATACCTTCAGTAATCTTTTTCTAATACCCAAGTCAATATTTGATCTTAAAATCTGTTCTTTTTCTACGAATGCCTTCCTACCCTGTGCTATCCTACACTTTATATCTACCTTGCTTCGATTATCTTTTGTGATTCTACTGCCTAAATAACAAAAATCTGACACTTCTTCGATTCTATTATCTCCTATTGTGATCCTAATTTTTCTACTGCATTCCTTTTTGTCACACCTCATCACTTTAGTTTTACCTATATTTATTTTCATGTTAAAATCCCTAGTCAATACTGCCTGCATACCATTCAATACCCTTTCTAAATTCTTTTCGCTTTCTTCCAATATAGCTATATCGTCGGCGAATCTCAGCATATATATTTTCTCTCCCTGTACATTCACACCTACACTATACTCTTCTTTTACTTTGTTTATTGCATCTTCTATATATAGATTAAATAATAACGGTGAGAGTGTACATCCTTGCCGAACTCCCTTCCCTATTTTTGCTACCTCTTCTTCCCCCTCAATTCTAACTAAGGCAGTTTGGTGTTTATATAAATTAAAAATTATTCTCCTATCCTTATAATCTATACCCGATTCTTTTAAAATTCTAAACATTATGTCCCAATCTACATTATCAAATGCCTTTTCTAAATCTACAAAAGCTATGCAAGTTATCTTTCCTACCCTCTTTCTTTTTTCTACTACCGTTCTTAGTGCTAGAATCGCCTCTCTCGTCCCTCTGTTTTTCCTAAAACCAAACTGATCTTCTCCTAGCCTTTCCTCTACTTTATTTTCTAATCTCCTATAAATAATCTTTAACAATATCTTCGATGCATGTGATAGTAGGCTAATGGTCCTATAGTTCTCACACAAATTAGCTCCTATTTTCTTCGGCATTGTTACTATTCTACTACGCTGAAAATCATGTGGTACTTCTCCCTTCTCATATATTTTACAAACTAACCTGTATAATCGCTCCTGCATTTTTTCCCCTGCGTGTTTTATTAATTCGGCTGGTATCATATCAATCCCCGCTGCTTTGTTATTCCGTAAATCATTTAATGCTCTATGAAACTCTGACCTAAGTATGCTAGGACCTAAGTCATCCTCATCTATCTGTTCCACACTTTCTAGCTCCTCCATGTTATTATTATCTGTCTCAAATTCTGCTCCCTTTCTTCTAAGATAGTAATATCATAGGCGAACTTCAACGTATCTTTTACTTGTTAAATTTCGCGTTACTCTTCTTTAACATTATTTATTGATTTTTTTTCTATATATACATTAAATAATTGCAGTGAAATTGTACATCCCTGCCTGACTCCCTTTATTTTTCTTGCTTCCTTTTCTTCCACATCAATTCTAACTATAACGGCTTGTTGTTGTACAAATTGAGAATAATTTTTCTATTTTTATAACGTATTTACAGTTCTTTTAAGAATCGAAACATTATATCCCAATATATTGCCGAATTCCTTTCCTTAATCTACGAAAGTTATGTAAGTAATTTTTTCTATTCTTAATCATTATTTTATTACTACTCTTCTTAGCGCTGAAATAACATTTCTATTTCACCTGTGCTTCTAGAACCGAATAGATTTTTCGTTAGCCTTTCTTCCACTTTAATCTGAAAATTCCTTTAAATAATCCTTGACAATAGGATGGATCGAGTAATGACTAATGGTCCTATAGTTCTCACACAAATTAGCTCTTACCTTCTTCGGCACTATCACTATGAAAATCCTGCTGTATATCTCCTCGTCATATGATCAAATAAAAATAAAAATCGAAAAATTCTATTATATCTTAATTTTAATTACAACTATTTTTTTTATATTCGAGTTAATTCATATTTTTTCCAATTTAAAGTAAATCATTACCTCATTAACACTATAAACTATATATAAACTAATTATAAACGATTCCCGCAATTTTATAAGAGAACAGAATATTTGAATGTATATAAAATGTATAATAAAATTGTTGTTCATATAATTTTTTTATTTCTATATTTTTAAAATTCCTGTGTGTATTAAGTATTAATGTTAATAACATTTATTCATATTTATATATGTACGTTGGTGTCATTAATGGATTAGAATTTATTAGAAAGCTGGTTTGAAAATTTAACAGAATTTGATATAAACATAATTATTCATTTTATCACCAAATTATAATTATACAATACTGAAAGTGAACGGCGATAATTTCAAATTTAATTGTCCCATTTTGTCGAATTGTTATTATTTCCCAGTTGCCTAATTTTCAACAGTAAGTTTAAATTAATATTTTAATAAATTATTAAGTGAACAATAATTATTACTAACTTAAATATTCGTTCCAATTTAAATATAATAAATTAGGGATAGAAATTTCTTTAGCTTTTGAAAGAGAAACTTTTTGTAGAATGTCACTTTCTAGATAACTGAATGATAACTCTCAATAATTCTGGATATATGATATTTTTATAAATTATTTCTTTTAATAGAGTCTACTTATGAATGTTATAGAAATAGAACATATCCTTCAACTTCTGAACGATTCAAGATTTTCTTAACTAGCTTAAATTAATTCCTAAGGTGGCCGCGCGAAAACTTTTGTAATAAAAGTTTTTTTAATATTACGTGATATATGATCATATTCAACCCCGGACACTTTATACAAAAACGTATAAATATATTAGGATATAAAAAACCTATTGTCGTAAACCTCTTCAATCCTTCGCTTTCATTTTCTTTAGAAACGAATTAATGCTGGCAGTATTGCATCCTGAAAGGAGTATTGCATCAATTAAAAGTAACACTATAATTGAATTAATTCCTTCGGAGCTGATAAATGCGAACATTATTACGTTGCTCTAAGCCATAATCCCTTTGCATTTGCGGCCAACGCAATCCCTATAGGTACATAATCTAGGCTCTAGGGTATAGGAATGTTTGGTCGCTTCACCTTTGTTTGAGACGCAATTTCTATCATACCGCTAGCTCTTAAGCGAACGACTTTTATTATAATAAAATAGCGAATCTCGATTGCCAAAGAGTCTTGGTATTTAGTCACGCAGAGTAGCGGTTTTTTAGTAGCGGACATTGACTTTCAGCAACAAGTTTACTAGTTTTATTTATTTTATAAAATTTATTTCGAAATATTATATATATGGTTTTTATGGAATAAATACGTATATTAGTTAATTTAATTTTTTAACGAAATAATAGTACCTTTTATAAATTTTATTTAGTAAATTACGGGAAAAAAAAAATATATATATGAGCCGTTTATTTTGATAGTGGTGTAAGTCAATATTCATAAATATTGAGATATTTAAGGGTTCGCGTTTTAATCGACTCAAAAATATTCGACTAGTCTCACTTTATGTTTTTTTTTGTGGTGACAAATATTAAAACTTTTGAGGTGTATAAAATATATCGCATATTGGTTGAAGAAAAATTGAGGCTTTGTGACCACAGATGGACCTATCAAAATTTCAATAATGTGACTTAAATCATATTTAATTATTTAGAAGTGAACATTTTTTCAAAAAACTATATTATATTTTCGAAAATTTAAATCTTTTATTCATGTTTTATGCGAAGCAAAATTGCATATAAATTTAAGCAACATTATACATAAAAAAAAATATATATATGCATGGTTTTAAATTTATTAATTTAAAACATCTTCATTGACACCGTGAGAAAGGTTTTTGAAATAATTGTGGAGGAATATAAGGCAATAAATCACTCATATGTTTATATTTAGCTCAGGTTATGGCTATAGAAGTTTTGTATAAAGGTGATAAATTTATGTTTTTAAAATGTTTTGGTCTTCCTCATCCTGGATGTACTTCCAAAGATTTAAATTCTACAGTTCATCCATAGAGGTTTTATAAAATAGCTTGTATGGCTCATTTCTTAAAAAAATGCATCCAGCATATTTTCAACCCATTAATTTTTTCTCCCTAAGTGTTTTTTGACCTTTTAAAAGCAACATCTGCTAGGTTCTTCGTTGAAATGAAATCTTCGCGCTTCATCCGGTTAAGTATACATTTTATTCTTTTGCGGCACTTTTCAATTATTTTGTAATAATCTTCTGGGACATACATAAAATTTAATTCTCGTAGTGAAATATTTTCTATAGTAGAAAAACTTTAACTCCACCGATGATAATGAATTTTATTTTGGCCCGCTATAATATTTCATGGTAAGATTTACACCACTATCAAAATAAATGGCTCATATATAAGAAAATAAAATATTCAAAATAACATCTCATAACTTTTATAGCAATTCTTTGACTTTAAATATTTGTAAAAAAAATTAACAAACCTCGAATAAAACTTATGTATCTTAAAAAGTTACAAAAATCAATTTGTTGTTCTTTACATAATTTTTTGCTATAGATTTTTTTAATTTTCTTGAATACCAATGAAGCTTAAATTTATTATTGATTTTTGCATATATGAATTTTCTATAAATATGCAGAAGAAAAATAAATCCTTAATTAGGTTATAGATTTTGCCGCTATGTTGTGATATTCCTTATTAGAGAAAGAAATAAATATTTGTACCAAAAACGAGTCTACACCCGGTATATATTTAATAAAATAGTAAATATAAAAAACATAATATACAGAAAATTAAAAAATGCAAAAAATCTATCTACAATCTAAAGATATTGTCCTTTATGTGTTTTAGTTCTTGTTATTTTGCTCATTTAATGTGTTTATTTTCGAATATGATCTGCAATAAAGTTATACATTTTTAATATGCATATATTTATTAATATGCTTTTTATAAACGGTAATTGCAGTAATTTTAATGCGGTTAAAGTGTTAAAATTGGCCATCAGGATCAATGGCTATTTGAACAATTCTCCACCGGTGTTTTCTACGAATAATATATTCAGATTTAATATATATTATAAATATTTATAATTGGAAACTTTAGGAAAAGAGAATCATTAGGAAGATACTACAACATTGGAGAGACAGGCTAATATATTATAATCTTAAATAAGGGAATATTATGTAATAACTATTCATAGAAGGTAGAGTAAAGGTAAAGAAGTAGGACCCAAACTAGAATTTGAAAGCCAGGCAGCGAAAGATGAATAGCTATCTTCAGAAGCACTGAAGATGTGGGCATAGTTACGTTACGGTACTTGGGTGACATTCTATAAAAAAATAAATTTTTAACACCGAAATTTTAGTACCCTAACAATAATTTTGCAATAATTAGATCCGATATGAAAAATTGATATATCGTGTAAGACAACAGCGGTATGGTATTAGATATTTCTCTTTTTGTGGTTGCAAAATTTAATGGTTTTTCTTCATATAGTTGACGTTTTATTAACAACTACGTATATTTATCGATTCCGTTATCAGTATTTGTTTGGTAAACCGTATATTATTGCAATTTAATTCTGGCGGCGAATAAATCCAGTGGTGAAAAAACCACCAATTCCTCGAATATCCTGTACTGTATAAAACATTATACAGACTCATCTGTAAGTCGTAACATAACGAAATTCATGCAACACTGCATATAGCGTACCAAGCGGCCTCTTTGAGTATATTTTAATTAGAATCAAAATTCATCAAAATGGCGTGATTAAAGCGTGGGCGGTGGTGATATTCGGTGCGTGGATATAACCAACGCCATCGACGAGAGTAATGACCGCGGAATCGTTCTTACGATCGTCCTGGCGTTGACGACGAATTCTATACTCTAAAACCAGGTCAGGGCAAACTATACTCTAAGGTATTGATAATTCATTTTAGGTCGCTATCCTTTTTAATTCTAATATTCTAATAAAGCGTACATTAACGTACGAATTATAAATTATATCGACTGCTATTATATACTGAATTTATTTATTAACTATTCCTACGGCCCCGCCTGCATTTAAGAGTTTTATATTTCCAAGAGTATTGAACAATTCACACCTTTCATTCTACTACTAAGATATTTGATTTTAAACTGTCAATTGAAGAGTGTAATTGCTGTGAAACTTTAATCGAATAGTAAAACTTCCAAAGATTTAATCATTCATGAATAGAAATGCAAAAAAACAAAAATGCAAGAAGAGTTAAAAATTCAAGAAGATACAGATGCTTAATAATTTTTTGTTTGCCAAATAGTATAACAAATCCTTCAATTTGATTGACAGAAAAATCAAACAATTTCCACATATCTTTCTAATGTCAACTTCTGATTTAAATAAATTTTTTCTAGTCTCTAAGAGAGCATAACGGTATCAAATATTTATTGCACTAGCTGTTAAATTAAACATAAATATTACTGAACAGGATAACTAATATTGTTGTGAGCATAATATATTTTAAAATGATATATTAAATAAAATTTATGGTTGGTGGTTAGAGTATGTAAAATTAGTATTGATAGCCTATTAGGTCAACAATTTTTTTGTAATGTTTATTATTTTTTAGAAAAGTATACTTGTTTTGTTACGATTTTTTTTCTATCAATCTGTTTTATCAAATTTCTCCATTTTAATATTATGGTACTTATATTCTTTATAAGTTCTACTCTTCAATTTTTTCAAGTCGTATTCAAATCCACAGATTAACTTTATATTTTATATAAGTGATTATTACAGACCGGATTTTAGGCAAAATGCCTTAAATTGCCTTTTTTTGCCTATTTCGACAATTTTGATCAAATTTTGCCTATTTTTCAGTTTTGCGCCTATTTTGCCTATTTCGACACTTTTCATGCATTCGCGCCTTTTTTTTCATAGTTATTTTGCTTTTTACCATAATTTATTTTGTTGTACGATAAAAACTTTCTAAATTGTTTGTGTCATTGCTACATTACCAATGGAAAAATCCCTAATCGTTCCTAATGTACTCTTAAGTACCAATTTTGTAACCACTGTTATTTCAAATAAATAATTCACCCTTCATTTCTTCAGTCTGTGTTTAGTTAGCGCACGAATACATTCGAATATAAATTCAAAATTCCTAAAATTAGCAGTTCAGATGTATCCAAGATCCAAAAAATCATTCAGGAGTTCGGCTGTAATATTTTTAATGGTGAGGTAAATAATATTTTGTAAAGTTTGTGATACAAAAGTGAAACATGAAAAAATATATTTTGTGTTTTTTTACTGTGTTTTTCATGCCTTTTTTGAGTTTTTTTCAAAATCAGAAATGCCTTTTTAAGCGCCTTTTTAAAAGTTTTTCAGTGCCTATTTGCCGCCTATTTTGGCATTTTTTTAGTGCCTATAATCCGGTCTCTAGTGATTATATAAGTGAAAAACTGTAAGTGTCAAAATAATATAAGAAAATATAGAAAATAAATTAGAGTAGTTAGTGCTTTATTGCAAATATTGAAAGTAGTTATTGCAAATATCGAATTAATGAAACAAAACAATAAAATCATGGATAATTGTGAGGAAGCTTAAATGTAGAAAAGACCCTTTTCAAATTGATCCTGATGCTAAAGGACTATGGTAAAAATTAGGTGGATTTATAAAGTAAACTAAACTTTATGACCATTCATATAAGTACTTATTTATTGACGACCCAATGTTATATATTTACATAACCTTCTGTTAATAAATCTTAATCTGAAAGTAAAAATGATATGGTAAGAGTTAGTTGAGGATTAGAGAAGGATTTGGAAGATATTACAGTGTAGGAGATATAGATTAGTAAGTCCTCGACATGGTGATACTTTGCAATTAGTTATATAAGGTAAGGTAGAGGGAAAGTAAGGGGTAGGTAGGCTTAGATTGGATTACATTAATCAGATGGGATGAATTGTCATGATGACTAATTAAGTGAGTAATAAAAACATATCTAAAGCTAAAGGACTAAAAAATCAACTAAAAATCCTCTGTCGTTGGATTGTATATCGATTAAGGACTAGAATATATTGTTAAGTGATCAAATACAATATCCTATTTGCTAATATATTTATCCAGCAATTATTGTGTTCTATTCAAAGTTTAGAAATTGAGAAATTTGTTCGTAGACTTTTATATATATATTTAAACATATATTATTATAAAGTCATAGCGCAGATAATACATTTAGACGATGATTGCCTTTAAAGTGAAGTATTCTTTTAAAATGATTCTCATTCTGAAGGGGTGTATATATAATCCTATAATTTTCAGGTAATCGAGTTAATGATGGTCAAATTCCTACAAAGGTACATGTAAATTCCTATAAGGTTCGGTCTCCAAGAAAATAAGCTCCTTAATCCCTTGTTACTGATATTCAAAAGAAATATTTCCAATTGAAATCAAACATTGAAGAAGAAGACTTGGATATAGATTCCTATATATTTAACGATCGTGACAATTATTCAATTAACATTGACCCAGATGACCCAGTACAGTAATTCAGAAAATGGGATTAAAATATAATCATTTGTTACATTAAAATGACGGCTGTATGCGTATTTCTATAATTTACAGGTAGTCGAGTTAATGATGGTCAAATTCCTACAAAGGTACATGTGAATTCCTATAAGGTTTCCCATAATATTTCCAATAGAAATCAAACATTGAAGAAGAAGAAGACATAGATATAGGTTCCCATATGTTTAACGATCGTGACAATAACTCAATTAACAATGACCCAGATGACCCAGTACAGTAATTTAGAATGCAGAAGCCTGCATTTTATTACTCCATGCTTCGTGCAAAAGGAAGGCGATGGACAACAGGCGTTTGTAGGAATGTGACCATACACATTTTCGGTTTCTTCTACCTGACCCCATATTTATAGGAATTTACCATCCTCGTTCTCAAGGTGTACCTTTTTGTTAAAGATATATCAATTATCTTAGATTGCTTCATTTGTTTTTTGATATAAATAGTATATTTAGCTATAACAAGAATAATCTACACTTAGGCAGTTTGTTGAGGAAACGATACGTTTTTGAAATTGGTAAGGCGAATTTACTTGTGAAAATTAAATATGAATAATCGAGAAACTACATTATTAACTAGTCATTCGATTGATGAAACGGTAGTAAATATTTCGCCCGTATTTTTATATTTGTGAGCGCATTTTATAGCGATTTTATGGTCTTTTAACCTAGCAGATAATATGGAAGTACCTTTTCTCGGATAGGATCGGCGTTTAAACGAGTTTCATAGCGCAGCTTCTTCACTTCTCTCAACTGAATGCAGACGGCATTCTCAGCAATGACCAGGAAATTAAAATACAGATATACAGATATAAAATATCTTTAACCACCTCACTTCAGCATTCCAACCGCGAGTTATCCCCGTGGCTCCTCAACCTATCTCATTCCAACAAGAGGAACTTGCAAATAACACGAAATATTCTAACATTCGGTAACGACCTTTCATTTGGTACAATAATCGGTTTATTGAGCTGATTATTTGGAATTTATTGCACCAGCTATTGTCCAAAAATATGGTGGTTTGAGCGTAAACATTTGACTAGTTCTAACAAATCTTGTAAATGTCGCTGTATCAAAATGCTATGCTTGTATAAATGAAAACTTTTCGTACCTGTTCTTACAAGGAATTTTTAATTGCGCTAATGACCGCTTTTTGGTTATGTGGTAATAGGGAATAGATGGAGGGTTGAACAGAAAAATATAAATACTGCCAGCCCGTAATAAATAAATATTAATGAAATTAATTCTAATTTAAGCCAAATCCATTTATTTGATCTGTTTCATTTAAATCATACTTGTATTTTATAGTGAATATTTGCGGGTCGCATTCTAAATATTAATTATCATTAAATGATATTCTTTTTGCGGCATCTTTTTGATTTTTCGTTAAATTTTTGTTTGGAAAATATGTGCAAGATTAACGTACAAATATACAAAATTATTCGAACATTTATAATTTCTATTGCATTAAGTATAAAAATAATATTTAAAATTGATGAGGTTGAAAATATATGAAAATATTGAAAAAAGTTTTGTAAATAGAATTGACCTTACTGCCAGCAATATAATTGAAATAACGTACTTAATAATTTCAGGCCAGTTAAAGTAACGGTCAATTAAAAGTTTCTTCCAGTTACAATTTTCTAATATCTTGCAAATTACTTATTTATAACAGATATCTATGTATTTATTTATCCGAGCCGTAGTGGTTTTTTTACTTACTAGTTTCGCACTACAATCCAGTGCATCTTCAAACGATCAAATGTCAATAAATACGGAAAATTATTTTAGTTCATTTACAGTTTTGGTTAATTTATTATTTACTATTAGTTAAAGAGTCCGCAATCCTAAAGATTGGTTGAAAACAGCACGCCATGCCGATCTATCCTGAGCTAATCCCTTCATCTCCCTATAGCTATTCATCTCAACGTCTTCAACTATCTGACTCACATACTCCAATCTAGGCCTACCTACCCCTCTCTTTCCCTCCACTCTACCTTCTATGATCAATTGCATAATCCCCCCATGCCTAAGAATATGCCCTACTAATCTGTCTCTCCTACGCTGTAACACTCTCCAAATACTTCTCTTCTCCCCTACTAACTCTAGTACAGCTTCATTTGTTACTTTATCTTCCCAACCAATCCTCATCATCCTCCTATAACACCACATTTCGAATGCTTGTAATCTACGCTTCTCTTCCTTTCCTATAGTCCACGCCTCACACCCTTACAGTGCTACACTCCAAACATATACCTTTAGTAATCTTTTTCTAATACCCAAGTCAATATTTGATCTTAAAATCTGTTCTTTTTCTACGAATGCCTTCCTACCCTGTGCTATCCTACACTTTATATCTACCTTGCTTCGATTATCTTTTGTGATTCTACTGCCTAAATAACAAAAATCTGACACTTCTTCGATTCTATTATCTCCTATTGTGATCCTCATTTTTCTACTGCATTCCTTTTTGTCACACCTCATCACTTTAGTTTTACCTATATTTATTTTCATGTTAAAATCCCTAGTCAATACTGCCTGCATACCATTCAATACCCTTTCTAAATTCTTTTCGCTTTCTTCCAATATAGCTATATCGTCGGCGAATCTCAGCATATATATTTTCTCTCCCTGTACATTCACACCTACACTATACTCTTCTTTTACTTTGTTTATTGCATCTTCTATATATAGATTAAATAATAACGGTGAGCGTGTACATCCCTGCCGAACTCCCTTCCCTATTTTTGCTACCTCTTCTTCCCCCTCAATTCTAACTAAGGCAGTTTGGTGTTTATATAAATTAAAACTTATTCTCCTATCCTTATAATCTATACCCGTTTCTTTTAAAATTCTAAACATTATGTCCCAATCTACATTATCAAATGCCTTTTCTAAATCTACAAAAGCTATGCAAGTTACCTTTCCTACCCTCTTTCTTTTTTCTACTACCGTTCTTAGTGCTATTTACTATAGTTAACTTATTTAAATCAGTCAAATAGTAAAGTACATACGTACACAAATAATTGCTAATAATAAATTTACAATACACGAAAAAAAGTGTCACCTAAAGTCATTTAAAATTAGAAGATTAATGATTATTTAAATAGGCGTTAAATAATTGTATAGTAATCGCGGTGAGTGACTGAGGTATATTTATTCGATCTATTATTGTGCTACTGAAGAAGAGGGTATGGTCTCCGAAATGCGCATATAGGTATTGATATAAATTTCTTTTCTAATTTGTAGTATAATAAATGTATACTGGCTTATTATAATTTTTCCATAAATAGATACAAATAACAAATATTAAAATAATTAAGCTATAATATTTATTTCAGTGGTTAGTTTAGTGGTATATTTAGGTGGTTCTTTAGGTGAATATTAATAGTAGCTTTAGATGTGTTGAAGTACTTTTTATAGAAGTGTTTATTAATTCTATTATTAATCTTCCTTTGAACATTAGGCATATTAATATAACTGGTGGAATTGTAGAAACTTGTTAAAAACTTTTAGGTTCCAACACCTACGCTTCTATAAAATGATGACAAATTGTTGTAAACCTTAATATATTTAAAATTGTAAAATTGTAAAATTGTAGAAGTCCATTTGTAAGGTTCAGATTTAATAAAAAGACTGACGAAAGTTAAATCCTTATACGTGTATTTAAATATAATTCAAACCTCGACTAGTTTCGGTTACATTAATAATTTTTACTTAATATATTTGTAAAGACTTGGGAAGAGTTAACTCTTGCCCATATAGTCCACCTGGATATTAAACTTCCAGAAGTGCCTATCCAGCAAAAATAAAACTCCATTTCTCTCTTCTCTGCAGCGAGACTAAAAATTACAGCCATTAAAAATCCTCCTATTGCAGACTTTAATTAATATGTCGTTTTCAATACAGGGTATATATATGTACAAAATGTACAAAAAAGTATATCACACTTCGTGACTCCTTTGGCGAAAATACTGGAAAAAAATTCTGGCTGGGACGCAAAAAAATAACATTATAACATTTGAAATAGAATTGTTTAAAATACAAGCGAATTATTAAATACAAAGGGGCTGTGCACTGATGGTCGCATTTTTAGATTGCCCATTATTTTATCATCAGTTGGTTTGGCTTTCATTTAATTTTTGATAATTGTGCAATGCGAAATTTTTATATAGAGCGAACATCTTGATAATATGATTATAACTTTTTGTTTTTTCGTTGACAACTAATTGATATCTTTCATAATTTTATTTTTTTATATTTACAATTTGTTACTGCGTGGCTACAATGGATATTTGTAAACAATAAAAATTTCTAATATAAAAAAAAATCGTATTTAATTTAATTTAATTTAATTTAATTTAATTTATTTTAATTTGCATTGTACGAACTACTGTGTATATATTTAAAAGTAAAAAGATTTGTAGAAAAATTAAATTAAATTCACTTTTGGTTCAATTTTATATAAATTCGTTCTAAATTAAAATGCAAAAGTTTATATATTTGGAAATTTGTATATTGTGCATCAACAATTTTAGGATTTTTTTTGCAAGACTTAAAATTGTCGGGAGTAAAAAATGTGTTTCACTCCGGGTAAATATTATGAGAATAATTAAGTTTAATTTATATTTGAATTAATAATATAATTGTATGTTCAATAATAAAAAATCCAAGTTGTCCAATCCAAAAAATCCGAGTGGACCAATTTAAGAAATCCACATAAAAATTGTTAAAAAAGAAACCAATCAATCTTTCATTGAAATATTAGAATGAACATGAAGAGTAAAACCAACATGAATTAAAAAATCATTTACCAAGACCAAATATAATTTTCCAAAAACATTCAACATCCGAAAAAGTTACACGTCAATATTGTTACAAATAAAAAGCAATTACAAAACAATATCGAGTTGTTAGTTAATACAAAAAAGCAGCTTTTGAAATAAGCCCCCCAATCACACTATTAAGTATATTTTTTCAATACATAAAGTGCCCTTAGGTATCGGCCGAAGTGTGAAATTGCAATGTTGCTTTATATGTACCAAACGTGTTTTGGTGGAAGTAGCCAAAGATATCAAACGAAGACATATTTATTGGATAGTTTCCTGTGGCACTGAAATGTTGATCAACGATACCGTAACTTCTCTTGAAGTATGCAGACCGAAAACTAGAAATCTCTCACACAATATATCAACAAATTTTCAATGTTTTATTGCGTTGAATTTGGATTAAATGTGGAATTTCGTTTAGAGCAATGACCAAAAATAACACGAAATCTTTTGAATGGTTTTATTCACAGACTGAAATTCGGCGATAAAATTAGTATTTCATTTTTTCATAGCCTTGCGGACAGGGGTTGTATTTAGGCTTGTACCGTCTGCGCTTAACCTATAAAATGTATGCAATAATGTAGCAGTTGATACTTACAAAATGTATTTCATTTTTAATATACCGATTCATTACAGAAAGTTGTTTCCATGGGCTTGCATGGTGGCTTTATCAATTTGAAAACCTTCTTTTCGCCAACTATACAGACGGGTGTTACCTTGGGTCGTTCCCAGAAGGAACATTGGACACATGTCTTGGCCCGTACAATTTTGGGCCTTTTCTTAGGAGGTTCTGGACATGGGCAGCATTTTTCTTTGACGTACTTTGTAAATTTACTGCAATTGCATTTAGAATTCTTCAACGCTGTAAATAAAATACAAGTGAGAACAAATCATGGATTAATTTTGCAAGTACAATTTATAATTGTAAACGGGCAAATCAATTAAGTGGATATTATTTATTTTCAAAATGTATACATTTTTTTTTTGAGTTGTTAATAAATATTTTGCTCACCATTGTTATTACCGTGGGATAGTATTGAATTTGTCAACAAGGATTTTACTATTTTATTCATTATCTTTTGTAGAAAATTTGAAATCTTTACTTTATATATTATTTATAAAATGAAACCGAAAAATTATGATTGAACGACAATTGTGAGTGGATGATTGAAAATGTCAAAATTTAACTGTTTGATTATATACAGACAGTTCAAAGGATTTAATTATTAATTTAAATATGTTATGAACTATTCCGACTTCTGAATTCTGAGATGAAAATCCAAATTTCCGATTTTTAATTTATATTCAAATTAGTTTAGTTAAAGAGTCCGCAATCCTAAAGATTGGTTGGAAACAGCACGCCATGCCGATCTATCCTGAGCTAATCCCTTCATCTCCCTATAGCTATTCATCTCAACGTCTTCAACTATCTGACTCACATACTCCAATCTAGGCCTACCTACCCCTCTCTTTCCCTCCACTCTACCTTCTATGATCAATTGCATAATCCCCCCATGCCTAAGAATATGCCCTACTAATCTGTCTCTCCTACGCTGTAACACTCTCCAAATACTTCTCTTCTCCCCTACTAACTCTAGTACAGCTTCATTTGTTACTTTATCTTCCCAACCAATCCTCATCATCCTCCTATAACACCACATTTCGAATGCTTGTAATCTACGCTTCTCTTCCTTTCCTATAGTCCACGCCTCACACCCGTACAGTGCTACATTCCAAACATATACCTTTAGTAATCTTTTTCTAATATCCAAGTCAATATTTGATCTTAAAATCTGTTCCTTTTCTACGAATGCCTTCCTACCCTGTGCTATCCTACACTTTATATCTACCTTGCTTCGATTATCTTTTGTGATTCTACTGCCTAAATAACAAAAATCTGACACTTCTTCGATTCTATTATCTCCTATTGTGATCCTCATTTTTCTACTGCATTCCTTTTTGTCACACCTCATCACTTTAGTTTTACCTATATTTATTTTCATGTTAAAATCCCTAGTCAATACTGCCTGCATACCATTCAATACCCTTTCTAAATTCTTTTCGCTTTCTTCCAATATAGCTATATCGTCGGCGAATCTCAACATATATATTTTCTCTCCCTGTACATTCACACCTACACTATACTCTTCTTTTACTTTGTTTATTGCATCTTCTATATATAGATTAAATAATAACGGTGAAAGTGTACATCCCTGCCGAACTCCCTTCCCTATTTTTGCTACCTCTTCTTCCCCCTCAATTCTAACTAAGGCAGTTTGGTGTTTATATAAATTAAAAATTATTCTCCTATCCTTATAATCTATACCCGTTTCTTTTAAAATTCTAAACATTATGTCCCAATCTACATTATCAAATGCCTTTTCTAAATCTACAAAAGCTATGCAAGTTACCTTTCCTACCCTCATTCTTTTTTCTACTACTGTTCTTAGTGCTAAAATCGCCTCTCTCGTCCCTCTGTTTTTCCTAAAACCAAACTGATCTTCTCCTAGCCTTTCCTCTACTTTATTTTCTAATCTCCTATAAATAATCTTTAACAATATCTTCGATGCATGTGATAGTAGACTAATGGTCCTATAGTTCTCACACTTATAATTATATAATAAAAATATTTTTTTGACTTGTTTTAATCTGGCCTTCCCTGAGTTATTGTTTTTACTTATTTACGTCGTTGGTAATATTTTCTATTATTCAGCAATGAATAGGTTATATTATATCATATTGAATGTTGCTTCAATTGTATATTAATTACAGAGTTGTTCTATTTTGTTTTATATTGTGCTACTGAAGATGGGGGTATAGCCTTCGAAGTGCGCATCTTGCTATTAAATAATTTGAGTTACCGTATTAAGTTGGCACTTATCAACCATTCGTAAGTGTTTAAACTATATGCTATAATTTTATAAAATATCACCCAAAAGCCGTAACACAAAGCATATATTAGCTAGACATGCATTCCAAAATGCGCATCGGTTTTTGAGGGATGTTTTATACAACTAATATGATCACATTTTGGAAAAAAAAAATTATAGTATGGCTGGATTAAAAAATAATTACCTTATACAATATGATATTTGAAACATGAAGTTAACTAAAATATAAAATGCAATTAATTAGTAAATATGGTCAGATCAGGTCAGGTAGTATATACGGTAATTATTGGCAACGCTGTAACTAAAATCATATTCTCAATTGATTTGATATAAAAAAATAATATCAAATTTCTTTTATGTAAGAATGACGTTTGCAAATCGCTAGACCTATTTGAGAGTTTGAATTGTCATTTGCGATCAACAATTAATAATTAGATGCTTTCGATTCATTTTGGAACCTATAATAACATTGCCCAGGAATATTTAAATCTTGTACTACATTTTTTTAGATAATTATTTCACCATTTCAGCTGAAACGTTATAGTTTGCCCCGCATTTTAGATTAACGGCAGAGTATGTAGTTCTTGTTCTTGTATATCGTAAGACATTCGGCATCGGGCAAATCCTGCCAATGTAAATCCCGTACTGTTTATTCTAAGCTGATGGCTGCTGGAGGGATTACCGAGTCCATTATCCTGCGGCCGCACCATTTGCATACGTACCTCCGTACCTGTCTACTCCCTGAGCAAAGTCTTCGACTTGGCATCGAATGCTGCTTCTGGTGGTCGTGTCTTGTCTTGTGTGTTGCGGATCTGCATCTTGCTTTGCGACAATCTGGTTGGTGTCTTCCTTGCGATTTGAGAATATAAGTTCTGCAATCTACATATTCTACCATCTACATGCACTGAAAAGCTATGTAGTCTTCGTGGCAGAATTTTGAACGATATATTGGAGGGAAACAAATAAACGATCGAATATTTTCTTAAAAAGAATTCGTGTATCGTATCGATTATAATTTATTGTGGAAGCATGTACTTTAGATGACATGTAAGATATTTGCAGGTGAATTTTCTTAGGCGTAATAATCTAAAATGAAGACATATTCTTAATATTTGCTGAAATACAACATCCCAAGGATTTTTTGAATTATCATTAAAGCCCTTTAATGGTTTTTAGCCATGAATGTTTATTTTCCGATAATATAGCATAAATGTCACAACTTGTCAAGAGATATATGAGATATTACTAAGGAATTATTTAAATTATTTAAAAATTAAAAAGCAAAAAATTCCATTTCACTAACCACCTTAAAAAAAGATTTTCATTATTCATATATTTCGAAAATTATCTGACATTTCAAAAATAGCAAAATAAGTACATTTTGTCGCTATAAGTTTGTCTCGGGTCGCGCAGATAGCGAAAGGATATTCGGCATTCTTCGTGAAGAAAAGGCGGTTCTTCTTTTCAACTCTGTCTATCAGTGGCGTTCCCAATACATTTGTCGCTCTTACCATGTTCGTAATATAAGAATTTTTTTGGGCAAAAGTACCTACTTTATTACATGCAACAAACTAAGTAACAAAGATACAACAAGTCAAATACAAAATAGTAAATTAACTATAAATTATTGGCCTATAAAATGCCGTCGTCATATGCTATTATTACATACATAAACATTCCTTCAGTGAGATATTATAGGTAATGTTCGTTTAATGGATATTTAAAAAGAAATCGAATAATTCACAATTCTTCTTCACTGTCACTATTTAAAAATAAATTACTGTCCTCTTCGTCGGATTCTCCGTTCGGATTTATAATTAATTGTTCAGTTTGTGTATCCACTATAGTTTCATTTTCTAAATAAAAATCTTCTTGTTTAATAACGTTTTCACTACACTTTTTCCAAAGCTCCTGTGTGACATTGTTGAATTCCTCTTCTACTAACACTATCACATCTTTTAAAGGAAATGACCCATTTCATTTAGCAACACAGTTTTTCACTTGTGCCCATATTAGTTCTATTGGATTCAAATCCGGATGATAAGGGGGTAAATGTAAAACTCTGTGTCCATGGTTTGTGAAAAGTGTGTCAAATTTATATGTAATGTGGTTCTTTTTTATGAGATTTTATAATATCGTACAGCTGGGGCTTTAACATTAGATGGGTGAATGGAATTTTTTTTTTTTGGACAACCATTTTACCATTCCTGCTTAGGGGAATTGCTGTTTGGGGCACGATTAATTTGCATGTTATGGTAAGGCGCTTTGTCGATGATAATTACAGAATCCTCCGGTAAATTTGGTAACAATTTATCTGTTATCCATTTTCCGTAATTTTCGCTATTCATTTTATGGTAATAGTCTCTACTTTTTATACCCGATTGAACTATTGTCAAACAATTTGATACAAAGCCATTTTCACCACCGGCATGAATTATTATTAAACGTTGACCCTTTGAGATATTCGTATGCAGTTCTTCATTGGAACTATCACTCCACGATTTCGACTGAGTATGAATATATGTCTCGTCGATATAAATTATTGATCTTCCTAATTGTCGATAATATTTAATTAATTGTAAATAACTAATTCGTAAAACTCGAATATCGTGCCTTTCAATTAAAATTTTACCATTAGTTTTTGTGCTTCTAAACTTAAATCCTAAATCACGTACAATATAATTTGAGGAAATTTTATGTCCTTCCCGTTCTAAGTCACTGTATATTTTTTCACGTAATGTTTTAAGCGTAACTCTTGTATTTTCGGTTTTGTGAAAATTGTATATTATATTTCGAAAGTCACACTTTTCAAAATCTTCTAAATGTCATATACGCTTTCGAATACGCTTCTTTCCTGGTGTAGAAAATATCGGTTCACTTTCGTTACCTGGAGCTTCACCTTCCTTTATAATTGTAGCTACCGTTCTTATGGACACTTTGGTTGCTGCAGACACTCTTCCCTTTACTTCCTCCGATGACAAATTGCCATCAGATTTTAAGTATTTATACACATTGAAAATTGATTGGCTTGATTGAATTACTTTACCATTTAAAAGCGAACTCATTTCGGTAGTAAGTTGTTACGCCACTGATAGTACACAGACTGAAGGGTAGTGCCAAGGAATGAATGATTGTCTTAAGCGCGTCTTAAGCAATAGCAATTGCACCTCCACAATTTTGTACAAGTACGCATCTCATGTCCAGGCAAATTAAACGCGACAGACGTATCTGATTTCTCCCACAGATCCCTAATTGACTTCTTGAGTTCCATTGATACCTTCAAACATTTCATCGACTTCCAATTGTTTTTATAATCCTTGCAGATTGCAATATATATATATATATATATATATATATAAAGAAAGAGCAACGATTGATTTTTCAACTTAAGTTAACTTTAATAAGAGTACCTTGCCTATTGAACCGATATATCATATTTATAATAAATTTATTAACACATGACGATAGCATAATGTAAGGTTTAAATTCTTGTATTACAAATTGTAAAAATTACTATATTCTGAATCTAAATAAATAACCTTTCAAAAGAAGTACATAAGTTCACACTTTCAAACCGATCTGTTAGATTGTCTAGTGTTAAGTATAGAAATAAGATATACAAAAAAATATTATAATAATGTAAATAGAAAACAAAGAATTAAATAAATAAATAATTAATGATAAATAACAAATTCTTCTATACCACACACAGAAGAGCATAAAATATGGCTTATACTTGACGCAATCAGTCCAATATATTTTGTTTTCCTGTGCTTTGATATGCTTTTGAATGTCAGTCATATCAGTGAAATTTGTTATTTATATTGTAAAGATAAAAATTCAAATAAATACGTAAAATGCAATCAAAAGTTCGTAAATATTGCATGAAAATACAAAATATCATATTACAAAATGTTCATTTAAAAATCATAACGTACAACAATGAGATATTAATAAGCTGCTACGATTTTTTAAATAGAAATAAGAAATAATCACCGATTTCGAATCGAGCAAAAAAAAACATTGCAATTAATGAAAAGCCTCAAAGAACAGACGGTAATATTGAATAATGTCTTTGTTTTATTTATTCCCAGAGCTTGCTACGCTTCGCTATCTAGATTTGCAGAAGATGAAGGAATAAGACTATATGGGCATTGAGTCTGAGACTCGGACTAAGTACATAGTTCGCGAGTATGCCGCGGATGACGCCACCAACGTTCTCTTATGCTAATTAGAGGCACAAGAAACCTTGTCTAGGACCCTAAAGCACCATAAAGTACACCGGGTGTACATACAAGGGCATAAATATATATTAAATTTATTTATGGCTACTTCCCTCAGCTTAGTGTAAGTTGTGCATTGCAATAATAGGCTCATTGTGGAAACTATTATGAAGAAAGAACATATTTTAATTTTTATATGTGACCAATGACTTGAAATTTATGGATTTCTTTCGCAACGTAAATTAGATATTTATTGACCAACGTAAGAATTAATTACCAACGTATTTAATTTGATTTAAATTTGAACCGAAAAAATTAAAACATGAAGCTTAAACAAGGAAATCAAATGGAGTATCTGATTTTTTGTTAATATAGAAGAATTACAAAGGACAATGGAAATAGATTAGATATAGAGGCATTCGTTGAAAATTTTAATTGAAGTGCGCTATTTTTAAATAATAAAACTACTAAGAATTTATGAAATGAAGAAATATAACGTGCACAATGGGGTTAGAAGATGAACATTGGATAGAATGAACAGAGAAGCATTTGAAAAGTGATATGACGCTAGGAAAATAGACGAAAAAGTAAAATCCTTGATAAGAGCGTATTATGCAATTAGAAGATAGAGTGGAGGGAAGAAACGAGTAAGTAGGTAGGAAATGAGATACTTTGTGTTTATTTTGTAATTGCGGTAAAATGCCAAAGAGACTTGTATAAACCATTAATGTATGCGCTTTTATATATACAATAAAATGTGTATTGGCATAGAGATCGAGTAATCGAATGATATACAATTACTTAAAAAATAAATATCAGTTGATACACGTGGACTAATATTGGTTTTTATTTATTTTTTAATTTACTTGTATTTCGGAGAAAATTGTGCCACCAATATTGCAAAGTAGTTGTAAAGAAAATGTTCAAAATTTGATTTCTTATTTACCGTAACGTTTTTGTTCATGTTTCCCAAATTCTAAAACTACTTTTTAATAGTGCTGGGAATGGTTCCGGTAAACCGGTGCACCGGTTTATTTTTTGTCGAAAACCGGCAACCAAGACAATCTCGGTTCACCGATTTTCAGAATAATGAAGTTTATGCAAGTTGATTTCTATTAGAGCAGCAGAGACAAAGCTCTACCATAGTTAGTACTCTAGTAGATATTAAATATTAAATAATATGATAGTATTAAGTATTTTAAAGCATTTGAACTAAAGATAATCTTAAAAAACTTAATCATAAAATCCTAAAATAATCTTATGCAAAGATTTAATCCTGAGGTAAATTTCCAAAGCAAAGATTCTGATCTAAAGTGAAAAACGAAACAAAATATGCTATTATTAAATTGAAAAATATATAATTTCAAGCTCATTATCTGGTGTTGGTATCAGAATAAAAAATATATAAAAAAACAGTTGACCACAGCAAAATGATAATGCATATAGAGTTATAGAGAGTAATTTTACATAAGTTTACATTCACTTATTCTCGAAGCATGTAGAATTTGATTAAAAATGCAATTTATATATCCCTTGCAGACGAAATCGCAGTAACGAAATAAACACGTAGATAAGATATGATTCCACAATTATACAGTATTGATACGTTGAGCAATGAGTATATTGCACTGTGCTTTGTGCATTAAGCTGCATCTTGATATAACAATTCATTATCTATGGGATTCAGTGGCGTATCAACTATTTAAGAGTGGTTAGCAAAAATTGTATTGTCCACCTAAAATGCGCCGCAATGAAAATCGACAGGTTTATACCTCTGCTCTTTTTTATAATTTTTCGATAATTTTGATCAAAATTGACAGGTTCTTTTTCGATAATTTTGATGAAAATCGACAGGTATATACGTTTGTTCTTTTTCGATAATTTTTCGCTAATTTTGATGAAACTCGACCTCTGTTCTTTTTCGATAATTTTTCGATAACGAGAACAGAGACTGACGACAAACTTCTACTGTTTTGCTTTTTATAACAGCTTACCACTATGGACTAGAAGGTTAACTTTAAACAAATTCAAGAAAACAATGCAAAGAGTACTCGTCTCGAAAACTTCTATTCATTTGATGTATATTTTACCAACATCGAAATGTACCTAAACGAAATATTAGTTAATCTAACGTGAAACATAATTTTTTTTTTTTTACTCTATATATAAATTTTACAATGTGTGACTACGGAAAAAGCATTGTCGTTGAAATTTTTAATGTGTAGTACAATTAAGATGTGAATTACTGAATATAATTGAATAAGATATTATAATACAAATTGACGTGTCAAAAAATATGTATATATTTCGATGAATAAATGAACTATGAACTATGAACTATGAACTATGATAATTTTAATGAAAATCGACCTCTGTTCTTTTTCGATAATTTTTCGATAATTTTGATGAAAATCGACCTCTGATCTTTTTCGATAATTTTTCGATAATTTTGATGAAAATCGACAGGTATATAACTTTGCTTTTTTTCGATAATTTTTCGATAATTTTGATGAACAGCTTACCTAACAGATTTTTGCTTATTTTATTTTATATAAAATTTTATTCGGATAAAATTAATAACGCAAATACGTAAAGTGACCATACGTCCAGCTTTTAGCGGGACAATCCCGATTTTCGGTAATTTGTCCCGCTTAAAGATAAAAATCATTATTTCCATGCTCACTACAAAAGTTTACCATTATAACCCGTATAAAAAAAATTCTGCGAAACGGCTCGACAGATTTCAATGATTTTGGTGTTATATTAAAGCGATTATGTGTATTTTTGCCCATTTTGTTCAAAATTTAACTGTTTTGCTAAATTGGTCGGAAATTGAAAATTAAGAATTACTATTTTCGTCTACATTCATATACACTTGTATATCATAATCAAAGGCATAGCTGTCATGTACAATCGAGTCAAAGAAATAGTCAATAATTGTGGCTTAAAGTGTCTGACTTAAAATTATTCTAGGCGAGACCTGGCGATGCTATATATATCTATATAATTTATTTTTACATACATTTTTTATATTTTAATTTTCTTAAATATTTTATTTTGATTTTTGTCAAATATTTTATAGCAAATTATGTTGGATTTATGAATTACAAAATAAATACGCAATAGCGTCCTCAAAACAATCGGTCAATAATTGTATTTTCTTTTTTCAGTTTTTAAACTATACATTTATGTCTGATTTGCCATATTCTTGGCAGAAGGTGTACTACTGTATAGATAAAATTCTGATAATAAACACGCGTTTGTCGATAACGAATACTCCACTAGAGCGAGAACTTTCTCAGAAAACGGCAAAAGTCTCGCTTCAACCAACGCAATCAACTTTTTCGAGTTTATATTATTCACTTCAACTTACCGTTCAGGGTGACATTGAAACTGCCCATATAAAATAGCATGTGCAAAGATGGGATTGCATCACGTAACCATGTAGTTAGACTTGAATTCCTCGCCGCGTTCGTCGAGAATAAATAGTGTATAATCTGTGTGTGTGTTTATCGTCGTTGTCGCACACACATCTAATATTAAAATATGTAGATGGCGATACCAACACGATCAGCAACTGTAAATTAATACGCGATGTTAATTGCGTGTTCAATTTCAAAGTCAGCATTTAGAAACATTTTTATATGGACTGTCCATGCTAAGGTTATAAATTTTTATTAAACGTGAAAAAATGATTGAATGGGACATTTTCTAATGGGAAATGATAATTTTGATGAAAATCGACTTCTGTACTTTTCGATAATTTTTCAATAATGTTTATAGAAATCGACCTCTGTTCTATTTCGATAATTTTTCGATAATTTTGATGAAAATCAACAGGTATGTACCTCTCTTCTTTTTCGATAATTTTGATAAAAATCGACAGGTATATACTTGTAAATAAGGTTCTTTGTAAATAATTAAAAAATTTCGACAGGTATATATATACCTTCTTTGTAAATAATTAAAATAAATAATAAAAGCGTAATAGCATTGTATACAAGTAATTGAATAAGTACATTGGTAGGAAACGCGGTTTTCACCGAAAATTGGTGAAAACGGTTAGTCGGTGAACCGGTGAAAAATCGCTTGCACCGGTTTCCGGTTTCATTGGCAAATATTCCCAGCACTACTTTTTAATATCCTATGTCTGCGAGAAGCATTATATTATTTTAACGTTAAGCAGTACAAGCATGTAGTTAGCAAAAGTAATAGTGTAAAGTTCAGGGGTACACCAAAGTCTGCAGTTCTATACAAGCTTGTAACTTGTGCAGAAGTTGAATGGTTCAAAAGTATATATTTTAAATTTAATTGCAGCTAATGCTATATTTTTATTGTGGGAAATTTATTCTAATAATGGGAAGGAAATGAAATCTAAATGATCATTGAGCAAAATATTATTTACCACCGCTTTATTTTAAACCGAAACTATATCCGTCTGTTTTAATACAACAATTTTGTGGAAGAAAAGCTAAGTAACTGTTTTATTTTCTTATTTACAATGGACAATCAAAAAGTAACAACAAGCATATTTTATAATATAGAATATCACCCAAATACCGTAACAATAAAATAAAAATACTTAATGCTTGTTATGGTATTTGGGTGATATTCTATATTATAATTTAACACCGTAGTGATAATTTAAAAAAAAGCATATTTTTGATAAACCATTTTCGATATTGCCCCAATATTGCTAGATAGTAATATTATTTATTTCTAAATAATCTATTTAATTGAAAATGTTGCGTTTCTAGAAATAATTATTCTGCGCGTTTATTATTTCGTAAATATTGTAAATATCTAAAGTGATTTTTTTAATATTAAGCTTGATTTTGTTATTTAAAACGCATTAATATATATTTTTTAATTCCGCTAAATAGACAGCTTTTAGCTATTTATTCTTCTTCTTATTTTTATTATACATAAATATATAAATTTTGAATTAATTTCTTCCAAATTTTAATTGACTTTGGAAAATACATATCCATGGAATTGTTCTTTTATGAAAATAGCTCTTCGGGAGTGAGAATTGAACCTACCACCTCCGTAGTTCGTATAGTGTAAATTTCGAATTTACGTACTAACATGTTCATTACTGGAATGTTTTTGAAATTATCACTACGGTGTTAAATATTAGTATAGAATATCATCCAAATACCGTAACGTAAAGTATTAAGTAGCTAGATGCGCATTTCGAAGGCCATGCCCCCATCTTCAGTAGCACAAGATAAAAACTTAATAAAATATCTCATCGAAACGTAGACTTAACTAAATATTAGTTTATATTTAAAAAATATATCAAAGTTTTATGCTGTAAGCACATAATATAGACGCATTGTAATGTTTATTATTATGTGTTATTTAATATATTTATTTAATATACCATTAGTCTACTATCACATGCATCGAAGATATTGTTAAAGATTATTTATAGGAGATTAGAAAATAAAGTAGAGGAAAGGCTAGGAGAAGATCAGTTTGGTTTTAGGAAAAACAGAGGGACGAGGGAGGCGATTCTAGCACTAAGAACGGTAGTAGAAAAAGGAAAGAGGGTAGGAAAGGTAACTTGCATAGCTTTTGTAGATTTAGAAAAGGCATTTGATAATGTAGATTGGGACATAATGTTTAGAATTTTAAAAGAAACGGGTATAGATTATAAGGATAGGAGAATAATTTTTAATTTATATAAACACCAAACTGCCTTAGTTAGAATTGAGGGGGAAGAAGAGGTAGCAAAAATAGGGAAGGGAGTTCGGCAGGGATGTACACTTTCACTGTTATTATTTAATCTATATATAGAAGATGCAATAAACAAAGTAAAAGAAGAGTATAGTGTAGGTGTGAATGTACAGGGAGAGAAAATATATATGTTGAGATTCGCCGACGATATAGCTATATTGGAAGAAAGCGAAAAGAATTTAGAAAGGGTATTGAATGGTATGCAGGCAGTATTGACTAGGGATTTTAACATGAAAATAAATATAGGTAAAACTAAAGTGATGAGGCGTGACAAAAAGGAATGCAGTAGAAAAATGAGGATCACAATAGGAGATAATAGAATCGAAGAAGTGTCAGATTTTTGTTATTTAGGCAGTAGAATCACAAAAGATAATCGAAGCAAGGTAGATATAAAGTGTAGGATAGCACAGGGTAGGAAGGCATTCGTAGAAAAGGAACAGATTTTAAGATCAAATATTGACTTGGGTATTAGAAAAAGATTACTGAAGGTATATGTTTGGAGTGTAGCACTGTACGGGTGTGAGGCATGGACTATAGGAAAGGAAGAGAAGCGTAGATTACAAGTATTCGAAATGTGGTGTTATAGGAGGATGATGAGGATTGGTTGGGAAGATAAAGTAACAAATGAAGATGTACTAGAGTTAGTAGGGGAGAAGAGAAGTATTTGGAGAGTGTTACAGCGTAGGAGAGACAGATTAGTAGGGCATATTCTTAGGCATGGGGGGATTATGCAATTGATCATAGAAGGTAGAGTGGAGGGAAAGAGAGGGGTAGGTAGGCCTAGATTGGAGTATGTGAGTCAGATAGTTGAAGACGTTGAGATGAATAGCTATAGGGAGATGAAGGGATTAGCTCAGGATAGATCGGCATGGCGTGCTGTTTCCAACCAATCTTTAGGATTGCGGACTCTTTAACTAACTAATGTTTATATAAAAGCAAGTGGTCTTCCATGTATTTGTAATACTTAAAAATATACCTGTGCTATAAAAGCGCAAATGCGCTACATCTTATAATTTAATCTAGTTATTTAAGCTTGTGATAATGATCACATAATTAACTAACAATTAATTTTGTGAAAAGAGCAATTTTCATATTATTCAGTCAACGTCATATCATGTGGTATACATCCACCCCTGCCTGAAAATTGGCACCCAGCTCACCGTAGTTACCCACATGTAAAATTAAGTTTTCCATATTCAGCGAATGCAACGCCATTACGTTTTGTTCCACACACAACGTAAAATACGCTCAACATTCTATACATAATATAATTATGTCCATTTTCATTCTATAGTATGCCATATACGCTGCAAACAATGCGGGGGTTCTACAAAATCTTTCGGCGGACATATATATTTGCACCAGATGAGTTTTCCATGTATCTAAACTCTGAAACGTTCGGCAACCTGGTAAAAGGAACTAAACACGTCCATTCGCCTCAACAGCGGCAAATGCGAAAAGCCCCGAGGTTGTTAAAAACACGCGAATGCCATAAAACACTTCCAAGTGCAATTATAGTTTTATTTCATAATTTTAAGTGGTATAGAAATTAGTTTCTGCGAAAAATGAAGACTGTTTGAAACGGATAAATCTCATCATAATACCACCGTAAAATAGTGTTTCTCTTTTCCTTTGTTTTGTATGTGTTTCGAAATACATGTACGAAGATCAACATAAATAAATAATTTTTTGAAAACAAGCTTTTGTGACAATATTGTATTGTCATCTCGGAACTGCGTGTGTGTGCAAAATTACAAGTGGATCGGATGTGTGGAAATGGGTCAATATTAGCTTAAAAGAGTTCACCCTAACTAAAGAAATAACAAGTGAAGTTAAATAAAAGCTTATAAAAATAAAAAGACAGTATCAAAAAATTATTATTCCCTGTGACTATTAAGGCTTAGTTATACGAGTATTTGTGAAAAAATATTACTATACTTTTAAAAATATAAATATATTTTTCTAATTTGCGTTTCTAATAACGCTATTAACGAACCCAAATGAGTTCGTTTATAGCGAATTTGAGTTCGTTTATAGCATAGGGCAATTTAGTGTTTCATAGTTGGTAGCTCTGCTTGCCAGTTATCAAACGTCAAACTACAATAGAAAGCAACAATCAGTTTGATTTTAATTTTGTCCCTGAAATGTACAATTGTACGTCAAACTATAAAAGAAAGCAACAAATAGGTTAATTTTAATTTATTTGACAATTTATTTCAAATGTTCCAAATGTGTTAATAGTTACTATCAACAGTAAAAAAAATCCCTAAATTTTTAAATTTCGATTTTTTATTTAAAAAGGGCAGAAAAGACGCAAATTAGAAAAAATAGTATAAAAAAACTCATTTCATAAGTCATTTATAACACTCGTTCATTAGAAAAAAGGCATAAAAGACGCAAATTAGAAAAAATAGTATAAAAAACTCATTTCATAAGTAATTTATAACAATCGTTCTTTAGAAAAAGGCATAAAAGACGCAAATTAGAAAAAATAGTATAAAAAACTCATTTCATAAGTCATTTATAATAATCGTTCATTAGAAAAAAGGCATAAAAGACGCAAATTAGAAAAAATAGTATAAAAAAACTCATTTCATAAGTAATTTATAACAATCGTTCATTAGAAAAAAGGCATAAAAGGCGCAAATTAGAAAAAATAGTATAAAAAACTCATTTCATAAGTCATTTATAACACTCGTTCATTAGAAAAAAGGCATAAAAGACGCAAATTAGAAAAAATAGTATAAAAAACTCATTTCATAAGTAATTTATAACAATCGTTCTTTAGAAAAAGGCATAAAAGACGCAAATTATAAAAAATAGTATAAAAAACTCATTTCATAAGTAATTTATAATAATCGTTCATTAGAAAAAAGGCATAAAAGACGCAAATTAGAAAAAATAGTATAAAAAACTCATTTCATAAGTAATTTATAACAATCGTTCTTTAGAAAAAGGCATAAAAGACGCAAATTAGAAAAAATAGTATAAAAAACTCATTTCATAAGTAATTTATAACAATCGTTCTTTAGAAAAAGGCATAAAAGACGCAAATTAGAAAAAATAGTATAAAAAACTCATTTCATAAGTCATTTATAACAATCGTTCTTTAGAAAAAGGCATAAAAGACGCAAATTATAAAAAATAGTATAAAAAACTCATTTCAGAAGTCATTTATAATAATCGTTCTTTATAAAAAGGCATAAAAGACGCAAATTAGAAAAAATAGTATAAAAAACTCATTTCATAAGTCATTTATAACAATCGTTCTTTAGAAAACTCGAACTCGTGCAATAAAACCTGCCTTATGAAACTCGTTATTTATAATATAATTGTGTTATTTCGTTATAAGGATATGTTTATTTAAGATATTTTTGCTCATTGATAATTAATATCTTTTTAGAGTGTTTTGTGACTAATCACTGAATATACTAATCATACTTATTAGGAAATACGTAGACAAGACTTGTGATGAAACAACTAAAGAAATAAATAACTGATACTTGTGGCTGCAATATAAACCACGTAATGATAGGAATATTCAATAATGAACTTCCTAATATATCTTATTTAACTACATGAAAATAGAAAAGAAATTCCTGAATTATTCAGAAATCATTCTTAGTTTTTCTTACTTTCGCACAAAGTTCTTTGAGAAGAAATTTACAAAAAATATTTTTTCATGCAACATATTGCTTGCTAAATGCCAGATTTTTTTTATAATTATCGAGTTCATTTCACACTAGATTTAAAATGAAAAGTAATGTATTTGAATGTTTCGTATAATTATATAGTCCATACAATTTGTTGAATTATACATTACCTCTACGATATTTAAATGTAAAATGCGTTCCCTTTTTAGATATTAGACAGTGGCTGCAACTACCAAATAGGTTCAAGGTAAACACATTTATATTTACGTACACATAAATTAATATGCATGTTGTAAATCATCACGGAATCTCCCAAATGTATTTAGCACATAATACAATCATTTAAATCGCTCCAAATCTAATCACATAAACCTAAATAAAATACACTTGTATTGTTCAGTACAGTGTGGGAGCACACAGTCTTTTATTCAAAAACACGTAATGTGACTGACATATTAGCCCACTTTATCATCAGCTGTATGACACGATCGCATCCATTCCATGTCAAAATTCGCTCTTTCACCAAATTTGAAAATGCTTGTAAAATTTTGTGCACATATCTCCTCCGAAGCCACACCACCCAAGCGGGCAAATGCCGCTACCATTCGCTCCCAATTTCAATATTCTAACTAAACCGGGCCAATGCACCACTCAATTCTGTTCAGAGAGGGCGCATGCGAATCCCCTTTACCCGTGCACGATGAGTTTGTTAGACACGACGTTTTATTATATATAATATTTTTATAGGATGACTAAGACACCTTAAATATGGTAGCTGAGGAAAAGTGCTGCCAGTTTTTATTATTTATTTATTAAGGTCTTTATCCAATATCAATACACACACTATTTCCGAAAATAAATAACATTAGAATTTCCAATTAGTTATTACTTCATCAATAGGAGAAGATAATTTGTTTCATATAGAAATAAATACAACCCCTGTTCTACCACTTTATCTTATTTCCCAGTAAATGAAAAATCCAATTGTTTTATTTGAAAAAAATATATTTGCGTCTGCATATTTCAATCTATTTAACTTGATCGATAAATATCTGATAAAATGAGTATATACTCTTGCGTCCTGCATTGTTTGCCTTAGCACTATTGATTCCCGTTGCGAAGTAGCGATTTAATAATTAAGTTTGCTTAAAAGCGCTTTAACCTACTTGAAAATCAATTTAATTACATCGGGTCAACATTTTTAATAGCTCTAAACTTCGTTAGAAGCGAACTTTAGCTGCAAACCAAAATACATCTCACGGCTTTGATCCAGTTTACGTAGAGAGCCCCATCTATGCAACAACTCTATAAGATAAGGTAAAGGTGGGTGGAATGTCCTCTATATAGGCTCTCTATATAACTATAAGGGCACTGTGGGACACATCGCGGTCCATACAAGTGTGAGAGGACACCGACACACAAACTCTAAGAGGACAGAGATGAGAGTGTTAATCGCGCGAAGACCACAACCACCCGAAGGAAATGCAGGCTGATGCAGCCAAGTAAAAACAGTAACGTAGAAAATTGGACATTTTATTTTCCTTCGTTATTCAACTTAATTTATTTTTATTAAAAGCGAACACAAACCGAACTAAATCCTGATGAAATTAGTTTTCTATGACAAATAACGAAATAATTGATAAATTTTGAATTGATATTTAAATTCGCAGCCCATGGAATATGAAGCGAGTTAAAAATTTATTAATACAAACTTGTAAAATATATTTAAGTGTATCCAAATACCGTAAATTAAAGTATAAATAAATGAAGGATAGTCCAACCAAAATAACCAAAAATAATATTTTTTTATTCTATCTAATTATACTTATCAATATGTATTATATAATTATACAATATTGATGTTGATATGCCCTTCGAAATGCGCATCTAGCTATTAAATGCTTTGAGTTACGGTATTTGGGTGATATTTTATACTATTATTTAATACCGTAGTCATAATTTTAAGATTTTAAATTATATTAACCGTTGATAAAGTCGGCGTATTTAAAAAATAGTATTTTTAAAGGCTATGTTTTTCGACGTAGTAATTTCACAAAAATTCAATTTGGCTTTTTTTCTTATTATATTAAATTTCTATTTACGATTTCTTCCTATAATTAAATTTTATTAATTAATTTACTTACAGTACATTCATGAATTTATAGCGCAGGCTGTTAAAATTATATCTGGCCTAATAAATGATTATATATTTAAAATTTACATATAAAGAAAAGTTGTTCCTTTTTTTGCAAGATTTCCCAAAATATATCAAACATTCATTTGAAACTTTAGTTTTAAATTGTTGTAATTTAAAGCGGAACTTGTAGTATTAAATATTTACTGTATTACAAATTGTAATATAATATTATAAGCTGCATTGTGTGATGAGTACATTATTTTTTATTTACAGGCTATAAGTGATTTAAGTAGAATATTAATTTTGAATTTTAGAACTATTAAATTATTTAATATTTTAAACATCATATTATTTATCTACCTGTTGATGTATAAAATACGAGTAAACTAATATAATGGTGAAAAACATCAATGTTTGTAAAATAATATTTTGCTCATGGCTCATTGTTAATTTTTTTCTAAAATTAATTATGTTCTAAAAAATTAAAATTCTTAAGAACGAGTACAATATACCGTTTCATGCCAAATTCAAGCAGAATTTGGCAAAATAAAATAGGCAAATATATATATTTCTCTTATAAATAAAAAATAAATTACAAAATGCCTGTTAAAGTAAAAACAATGTCGCGACGTCAAGCCTAAATGTATATGTGTCTAAATGTTCCGCTTTCTGATTATATTAAAGTTCCGCTTAAAATTGACATTAGATATATTAAATATATATTATTTCGCTTATATTAATAGTTATAGTACTGAAGAAATATGAAATCAAATCTCAATCTTACGACTTATAATTTATCATTGGTTTACTTCCGAATAATACGAGCGTGAGCGTGGTAGGAAGGATAAAGACCTCATCCGGAAGGATATTTTTCGGGAAAGAAAATTTCCTTATGGTCCATGAATGTTGTGAATGTCGCCACTCAGCTGTTTCTTGTAGTATGTATGCTAACAGTTCAAGAAAAAAAATAACGATACGAGCAAATATATGTTAAATTTAATTAAAAATATTTCTCTAGAGGAATTATTAAAATTAAAATGTTCATTTGATTTCGGCTTAAATTGCGACGCTACTGAGCCCATGTTATCCGTATATATATGCGAGGATCAGGACTAGGACCTTTCGATGTCTATATCGTCTATACACTGAATTAACGGTGTGTAAACCATGTTCTGGGGTAGCGCCTGCCGTCCTGGCAAGAGTATTAAGATGACCAACTGCTTCCTACAAGACAAAACTTGAGAAATTTCATCGAGGTCTGGAATGCAGACGTTTTGGGTATAAGGGTATTGGACTAGTAGTATAAGGACACTCTAGGCTATGCTATGTATACTATGTATGATATATAACTATACTGACAGGTCAAAGTTTCATCCAATGTCCATAAAAGGTGCTTGTCTTCCTATGTGGACGATTGGTCCGCTATAATTAATAATGCTTTAAAAAATAAAGCTATTAATACGAGGATTAGTGTCTAAAAACGATACATCCTTCAAAGCACTATACAATTAACATTAAATATAAATAAAAACAAAAAATTAACAATATGTTTTAGTTAGTTAGTTAAAGAGTCCGCAATCCTAAAGATTGGTTGGAAACAGCACGCCATGCCGATCTATCCTGAGCTAATCCCTTCATCTCCCTATAGCTATTCATCTCAACGTCTTCAACTATCTGACTCACATACTCCAATCTAGGCCTACCTACCCCTCTCTTTCCCTCCACTCTACCTTCTATGATCAATTGCATAATCCCCCCATGCCTAAGAATATGCCCTACTAATCTGTCTCTCCTACGCTGTAACACTCTCCAGATACTTCTCTTCTCCCCTACTAACTCTAGTACAGTTTCATTTGTTACTTTATCTTCCCAACCAATCCTCATCATCCTCCTATAACACCACATTTCAAGTGCTTCTAATCTACGCTTCTCTTCCTTTCCTATAGTCCACGCCTCACACCCGTACAGTGCTACACTCCAAACATATACCTTCAGTAATCTTTTTCTAATACCCAAGTCAATATTTGATCTTAAAATCTGTTCTTTTTCTACGAATGCCTTCCTACCCTGTGCTACCCTATACTTTATATCTACCTTGCTTCGATTATCTTTTGTGATTCTACTGCCTAAATAACAAAAATCCGACACTTCTTCGATTCTATTATCTCCTATTGTGATCCTCATTTTTCTACTGCATTCCTTTTTGTCACACCTCATCACTTTAGTTTTACCTATATTTATTTTCATGTTAAAATCCCTAGTCAATACTGCCTGCATACCATTCAATACCCTTTCTAAATTCTTTTCGCTTTCTTCCAATATAGCTATATCGTCGGCGAATCTCAGCATATATATTTTCTTTCCCTGTACATTCACACCTACACTATACTCTTCTTTTACTTTGTTTATTGCATCATCTATATATAGATTAAATAATAACGGTGAGAGTGTACATCCCTGTCGAACTCCCTTCCCTATTTTTGCTACCTCTTCTTCCCCCTCAATTCTAACTAAGGCAGTTTGGTGTTTATATAAATTAAAAATTATTCTCCTATCCTTATAATCTATACCCGTTTCTTTTAAAATTCTAAACATTATGTCCCAATCTACATTATCAAATGCCTTTTCTAAATCTACAAAAGCTATGCAAGTTACCTTTCCTACCCTCTTTCTTTTTTCTACTACCGTTCTTAGTGTACTATGTTTTAGTACACTAATATAAAATACATGCAGAAATATCGATGCTTAGATATAAGTGGAGGTACTTCCTTCACTATGAAATAATGCTCAATATATCAAGTACTTGTTCACATTTGCTGCAGAGGCGAAATTCAGTTTTGCAATAAAAGTAAGAATACAAAAATTATATTAATGATTAAACTAGTTGTATAGAATATCACCCAAATATCGTAACTAAAAGTATTAAGTAAGTAGCTAGATGTACATTTCGAAGGCTATGACCCCCATCTTCAGTAGCACAAGAGAAAACTAAATAAAATTCCAAGTCTGGAACTAAGTATTTTTGTATTGGATTGCTGATTTCACTCAGAAGTTGATCAATATCCTAAAAGAAAACGAAAAGCTTGTGATATTAAGTGGATGGATAAAAATTAAGAAATTTTCAAGAAACGTACTATTGGAGAGGTGAACCAATCATTTTGGGAATAAGTCACAGCCACCGGAACTCTAACACGAGCTAAACTAAAATTTGTCGGCAAAATACTTCCATATCTGTTCAGATTTTCTTCTGGTCCATAGTCATACTTGCAAAACGATCCTTAAAATATTTTCTTTATATAGAGATATAAATTTAGTAACCGATTGAAAATAATATTTACTTAGCGTAATTGTCTGCAAAAAATGAACAAACTGCTTCATGGAAATAGACTCAGGGGATGAGGTTACGATCGTTGGTATATTTCCCTATACAATAACAATGCAGAAAAATTTAATCACATTTTTAAAAATTAAAAAACAGAACTAGGTGTATAAACGCTTGTCACCTTAATGAACTGTTTCGCATTTGGGCCAGCTGTTGTAAAACATACGATCGTGCAAATTTCTACAAATAATGGGATTGAACAAAAGGTTCGCAACAACTAACATTTGCAACAACTGACGTCCAGGCAAGAGTTCGTTAACTCCAATTTGACGAAGTGAATTAAAACGTACTGTTTAATCAATTGTGCAAGAGGATATCAATAAACATTGCATTAATATATTATGCTGTATAAGAATGCAACATCCTCAATTATAGTAAATATAAGCATATAAGAAATGGCCTATAGAGCGCTCCCTATAAAAGGGATCCCGGTCTATAGGAAAGATTACACGATATTAGGAGGATTAGGCTAAATCGGTAAGGCGACGGTTAAAATATGCACTCATTTAGTTATGTAAACTAAAAAAAGCGTGCACAAAAAACCCATTTTTTTACTAATTTCTTTTCGAAGACTACCAGCTTTCCCAGTCAAAGATGGGGTAGATGATTGCTGTATGCTACAGGAGCTAGTGCCACCATCAGACGAATTCTGTCATTATACTGGGGTTGTTCGCTGCATAAGACCCAGAAGATCGCAGTACCTTGCGAATGTCCAATGTAGAAGATCCGCTGGTGACCCGTTTCAACCAAAATATGATCGATGAAAGCTGGTAAGTCATAAATACCAATTTCTTCAAGACTAAAGAAGATAAAGCAGAAATAATGTAACCCCTGCGAAAATTAATTTTTAAAGTTGCAGTATTTATACGAAGGAAATTTTTGGTTACTTATAATCAGTGTCAGAAACTGGGATAGGTGGAAGATCTAACGGAAAGCCGGCAGATATAATGGTAAAATCTAAAAGAGCCATACACCATCTTAAGATATTCTAATATAATGACCATATCGTGCATACAGATTTATATATTACATTAAAAAAAAAATCATGTATCATATCGTTGGAAACCTCTTGAGTAATGCTTAAGGGATTGAATGTAAAAGCAATACTTGCTCACCTGTAATCCCAAAATTTGGCATCTTTTCTCCGGATCTAAATGTTCGTGAAAGCTCGAATGCGATGTTCCCCTATTAGTTCCCATCCAGACATCGTATCCTCTACCTGCCAATAGGAAAGCTAAACTACGATTTCCAGAAGTCAGAAAGTGCTCTGCACTTCCAAAGAGGCCGTGCATCAGCAAAACAGGTGTTCCAAGACTCTAGTAATATTAATCAGAATTATCATTAATTTTGCCCAAACTATTGGGACAAAATTTTGCTTTTCTTTTGCCATATTTTATATAGCTTGAGAACGCTTAAAATTCTTTTAAAAAACTTATATTTTCTTAAAGGAAATGTAAGTTGTAGATGTACATATTTCGTCATATGCGTCTTCTTCACTGATAGCACACAAAAATTTTAAAAGTAGTATAATGTAATAAGCCATTATTTTTAAATTTTCGTTTTGATAAGCGCAGTAGAATAAAACAATAACAACACACTGCAATTATTGTCCCAGAATTGTCCAGAAATCCATTTTATATAAAAACTCCATACTATTTGCATTAAAAATTAGATAAATTAAACAATTCATGTAGTAAATACAACGTTGTAATTGTTTGCAAATTTGTGCAATTAATATCTCAAATGCCCTTATGTTTGTTGGTGTAATAAATAATGAAATAAGGTAGTCCTTAGCGCTAAGTAGTACCGCAAGAAAAAAAAACTCTTTTCCGGTAAAGAGTGTCATTTATGTGATAAGAACCCATCAAAATAATTACGAATTACGTTTTTATGTCGCTATATTATAATTTATAATATACCCAATTAATAAATCTTATGGTTTATTTATAGGAGATTAGAAAATAAAGTAGAGGAAAGGCTAGGAGAAGATCAGTTTGGTTTTAGGAAAAACAGAGGGACGAGAGAGGCGATTCTAGCACTAAGAACGGTAGTAGAAAAAAGAAATAGGGTAGGAAAGGTAACTTGCATAGCTTTTGTAGATTTAGAAAAGGCATTTGATAATGTAGATTGGGACATAATGTTTAGAATTTTAAAAGAAACGGGTATAGATTATAAGGATAGGAGAATAATTTTTAATTTATATAAACACCAAACTGCCTTAGTTAGAATTGAGGGGGAAGAAGAGGTAGCAAAAATAGGGAAGGGAGTTCGGCAGGGATGTACACTCTCACCGTTATTATTTAATCTATATATAGAAGATGCAATAAACAAAGTAAAAGAAGAGTATAGTGTAGGTGTGAATGTACAGGGAGAGAAAATATATATGTTGAGATTCGCCGACGATATAGCTATATTAGAAGAAAGCGAAAAGAATTTAGAAAGGGTATTGAATGGTATGCAGGCAGTATTGACTAGGGATTTTAACATGAAAATAAATATAGGTAAAACTAAAGTGATGAGGTGTGACAAAAAGGAATGCAGTAGAAAAATGAAGATCTCAATAGGAGATAATAGAATCGAAGAAGTGTCAGATTTTTGTTATTTAGGCAGTAGAATCACAAAAGATAATCGAAGCAAAGTAGATATAAAGTGTAGGATAGCACAGGGTAGGAAGGCATTCGTAGAAAAAGAACAGATTTTAAGATCAAATATTGACTTGGGTATTAGAAAAAGATTACTGAAGGTATATGTTTGGAGTGTAGCACTGTACGGGTGTGAGGCGTGGACTATAGGAAAGGAAGAGAAGCGTAGATTACAAGCATTAGAAATGTGGTGTTATAGGAGGATGATGAGGATTGGTTGGGAAGATAAAGTAACAAATGAAGCTGTACTAGAGTTAGTAGGGGAGAAGAGAAGTATCTGGAGAGTGTTACAGCGTAGGAGAGACAGATTAGTAGGGCATATTCTTAGGCATGGGGGGATTATGCAATTGATCATAGAAGGTAGAGTGGAGGGAAAGAGAGGGGTAGGTAGGCCTAGATTGGAGTATGTGAGTCAGATAGCTGAAGACGTTGAGATGAATAACTATAGAGAGATGAAGGGATTAGCTCAGGATAGATCGGCATGGCGTGCTGTTTCCAACCAATCTTTAGGATTGCGGACTGTTTAACTAATGGTTTATTTGATCATGACGTTAGATGTGTAAATAGTAAATAAAACGCATTTACTGTTTCGTTTTTTTAATTTCAGTGACAACGATATAATGAACATACTCATAAAGGCTCTATGGAATATAAAGCTAGTATACACGTTTTACTATAATATGGATCAAGTTTCTATTGTGGCTGAACGTATAAAGGAAATTAATCCGTTAATTCAGCACCCGATCAATGTTAAAGAAAAACGATAACGCTAAAAATGGCGTCAAATTACAAACTGTTCATGAAGGAACGGAAGGATAAACTTCAAAAATGATTTTTCACAACGCAGACTAGTTGATGAGAGGTGGCAGATTTTTATACTCAAATTTGTAAGTTCGCAAATTTCGCTTCTTCATCAAAGGTTGATCTTAAAAAGTTGCCGTGCATCTTAATATGCATAAAGCAATTAATTACAATGTAGAAATTATTATAAATCATTAATTTTCTTCTGTAGTGACTTATGACAAAACCGTCTACAAAATTTACATGTTCAATTTATACTTGAATTTGAAATCGTCTTTTAACAGTGGATTTCTTCATTTATTAGTTAGTTAAAGAGTCCGCAATCCTAAAGATTGGTTGGAAACAGCACGCCATGCCGATCTATTCTGAGCTAATCCCTTCATCTCCCTATAGCTATTCATCTCAACGTCTTCAACTATCTGACTCACATACTCCAATCTAGGCCTACCTACCCCTCTCTTTCCCTCCACTCTACCTTCTATGATCAATTGCATAATCCCCCCATGCCTAAGAATATGCCCTACTAATCTGTCTCTCCTACGCTGTAACACTCTCCAAATACTTCTCTTCTCCCCTACTAACTCTAGTACAGCTTCATTTGTTACTTTATCTTCCCAACCAATCCTCATCATCCTCCTATAACACCACATTTCGAATGCTTGTAATCTACGCTTCTCTTCCTTTCCTATAGTCCACGCCTCACACCCGTACAGTGCTACACTCCAAACATATACCTTCAGTAATCTTTTTCTAATACCCAAGTCAATATTTGATCTTAAAATCTGTTCTTTTTCTACGAATGCCTTCCTACCCTGTGCTATCCTATACTTTATATCTACCTTGCTTCGATTATCTTTTGTGATTCTACTGCCTAAATAACAAAAATCCGACACTTCTTCGATTCTATTATCTCCTATTGTGATCCTCATTTTTCTACTGCATTCCTTTTTGTCACACCTCATCACTTTAGTTTTACCTATATTTATTTTCATGTTAAAATCCCTAGTCAATACTGCCTGCATACCATTCAATACCCTTTCTAAATTCTTTTCGCTTTCTTCCAATATAGCTATATCGTCGGCGAATCTCAGCATATATATTTTCTTTCCCTGTACATTCGCACCTACACTATACTCTTCTTTTACTTTGTTTATTGCATCATCTATATATAGATTAAATAATAACGGTGAGAGTGTACATCCCTGTCGAACTCCCTTCCCTATTTTTGCTACCTCTTCTTCCCCCTCAATTCTAACTAAGGCAGTTTGGTGTTTATATAAATTAAAAATTATTCTCCTATCCTTATAATCTATACCCGTTTCTTTTAAAATTCTAAACATTATGTCCCAATCTACATTATCAAATGCCTTTTCTAAATCTACAAAAGCTATGCAAGTTACCTTTCCTACCCTCTTTCTTTTTTCTACTACCGTTCTTAGTGCTAGAATCGCCTCTCTCGTCCCTCTGTTTTTCCTAAAACCAAACTGATCTTCTCCTAGCCTTTCCTCTACTTTATTTTCTAATCTCCTATAAATAATCTTTAACAATATCTTCGATGCATGTGATAGTAGACTAATGGTCCTATAGTTCTCACACAAATTAGCTCCTATTTTCTTCGGCATTGGTACTATTCTACTACGCTGAAAATCCTGTGGTACTTCTCCCTTCTCATATATTGTACAAACTAACCTGTATAATCGCTCCTGCATTTTTTCCCCTGCGTGTTTTATTAATTCGGCTGGTATCATATCAATCCCCGCTGCTTTGTTATTCCGTAAATCATTTAATGCTCTATGAAACTCTGACCTAAGTATGCTAGGACCTAAGTCATCCTCATCTATCTGTTCCACACTTTCTAGCTCCTCCATTGTATTATTTTATTATTATTATTATTCCTCCTTCATTTATTATTCAATATATACTACCTCTATATACCTTATAACAAAATATTTGTGCCATTCTTAATTTAAAGTATTATTTCCCCATAGTTTTTATTATGGCGAATTTGTATTAAGTTTAAAACAAAAATGCTTGATATTTGTAACCACGTTCATTTGCATTTAAAAAATAAATAAATGTGTAAAGAACTCTCTTTGCATCTATAAGTATATATATATTAATTTAATTTGTTTAATAAATCACAATCAAATAGAATGATTTTTCTATTTTATAATTTACGTAACTATATATTAAGCAATTAAGCTTCAAAATATTAACAATTAAATATTTTACATAGTACGATCATTCCTGTATTGAACAGAGCAACATTCATATAACAAATAGAAAATACTTAATAATATCCCAACGCGTGGCAATAGATGATTTGTCCTAAAAAATCGACAACGTAATAATGAATTGATTTTAATATTTTATTTCGGAAAATACCTGATTCTTCCATCCATGTCGGTTTGCATTGCAAAATCTTCCATACATGTAGGATTGAAATTTCTGAAAATAACATGTTTAGTTTTTGTACTATTATAATTCATTAGCAAATAAATTTACGGACATTCAATTTGAGAACAACAAATCTAGCTTTAAGGCCTAACAATTTTTATTTGAGAAGCGCAAAAATACAATCAATTTTTCTACACATCCATAAAATGTTGACAAAGAACACTCAATATATAATTACTACAGAACGGTATACAAAATTTACATACCCCATATTGGATTCTTTGTTTTCATCGTCACCAATATCATTTCCATGCACCTAAATGAAAAAGTTCCTTATAAATCGATGTATAATGCATTTTTTTTGCTTATTTGTAATATTTACGTTAATTAATTTAGAGATGTTTTTGGTATTCGCCTCCGCTAGAACAGTACAGTCATTTTGGTTTTCTTCGTGAAATAAATGTTGAATATGAACTGATGGACTATCGGGACTATCGCATTTAAATCTTGACGATTGCATATTAACTGCAGGTGGTCCACTACTGAAATAGTTGAATTTTAACAGATTTCCTGTACAAGAATGTTTCATTACCTGTAGAAATGTTGAAATGTAGAAATCGTCTCTTTAAGCTCCAACTTGACTGCAGTCTACAAAAATATAAAAAGGCATAATGGATATATTTGAATTTAGAAAGTTTACTTATTTTACCAAAGATCTTAAAATCTCAGTAACACTAGAAATTCTTCTACTAAAGTCCAAAATTTCAGTAGAAAGTTCAATTGATTCGTCGTTGGCTTCTTCAATTATAGATCGAAATAATTCCGTTATTCTTGGACTTTTCGCAATATCTTCTTGGCATATTTCAATAAAATTTTTAACTTCGATTTGCAAATTCTCACTCATCGTTTTGATTAATTTGGCAATACTACTATTGTTTTTATATAAATTACTTATCAGTTGATCACTTTCTAACAGACGTGTCTTGTATACCTCGAAAGATACTTTTACGTTATTTATTTCATCTTGTTTTAAGTCTAGTAAATTCTCGTATCTATCCAGTTTGATTCTGAGCTTATCGAATGTATCTTTATGTATTTTTCGATTTGTTGAACTGTTGCTATTTGAACATTCGTTTTGGTTTGGTCGAAGCTTTTGTTTCAAAGACTGTATTTCAATTTCTAAACTCCTCATAGATGTTACTCCACGCATTTTGTCGGTCTCTAATTCCCGAACATGTTTTCCGTATTCTAATATTTGTCGTCTCAAGTTTTCATTTTCCAACATTTGTCTGTTCATTTCTTCTTCCATTGTAGACATTTGTTTTTGATATTCTTCTTTAGTATTTTTACAACAACATAAAATTGCTTCCTACAACAGAATAATTATCTTGTCAACTTCCCAAAATATATTTTAATCAAAATTTAAATTATGTACAAGGTAGTTGAAAAGAAAACATTGCTCATAACGATTCTTGTTGGCAATGTAACTCAACTCAAAAAATGATTACCTTAGTAAAAAGTCTTGATAAATTTCGGAATGCTTAAGTCTGTCTCATATCTTAAAAAAGTGTTAGGTCGTATTTCGATTTGGACCAAAATTTGACATTGTTTGATTTAAAATCTTACGAATAAGAAAACTATTTCACTCAAATACAGCCGTGCACAAAAAAAAAACATTTGAACTAGTAGAATTCTAATATGTCGACTTCTAAACCATGATATATAACTATGAAGATTTTAAAAGAGTCGATTTTATCTAATGCGATCTCATCAAATATATTTCTATTTAATACCTGAATTTCGGTTTGCAGACTCATATGCGGTGATCTAGGATCAATATTATAATATTTCGCTTCTTCTTCGCAACTAATTTCTGAATAATCAAAGGTATTATTTATCGACTTTGTGGTCGGAGTTTTATCAATAACGTACATTACTGGAGGTGAGCTAGTATTCAATAAATCACATGGTGTACTTTTAATATCATGTTGATCTATATAAGAAATATATATATAAGAAATTGGTAGTATTCAATATGCTAACAATTTAAGATTATAGATTCAAATAATTGATCGTTTCTCAGGTACAAAGCAATTCAATTACTTTACATTCTTTTCATTCAACAACGAAAATGTCCTAGTACGTCCAACACGATAAAATACTTATTCACCTCTTGGAATCTCTTTCATCGATTCGCTGCGCTTATCTTTCGTCGGTGATCTTCGAATCTTCGGCGAATTGATGTTGTAAAAGCAAAATTTCGACGATTTGAACGGTGGACTAAATGGAACCTCGGATGAAATACGAATTAGATCCTTGATTGGTTTATTCTCAATCTCCATTCCTTTCGGTGCATTCTCATCTTGCTTTAACTTTGAATATTCACCTATCGCTTTCACGGCTTTAAGAGCATTAAAGCTTGATTGTAGCTTGTCGTTATAGCACATGGATTTTCTCAGTTTTCCTTCAACCATTTTCTGTTGCGACTTGAATGACTAAAAAATTATGTGTACTTATGCTTAAGATCTTAATATGTTAATGCAAAATTTAAATGTTAAATAAATAATTAGTTATATTAATAATTCACTGTATTGTTGTAAATGATTTAAAAAAAATGATACCGCAATAATTGTAGTCAATTCCTTCACATTGTTACTTAATCCGTTGTTGGTATTAATAAAATTTTCGTGCTCTTTTCTGTTAATTTCAATAATATTATTTTTCTCTATAATGTCTGCTTCCATTGTGCTCAACTTCCTATTCAGTGCCACTATTTTAGATTCTAGATCAATATTTCGTTTTTCAACAAACTGTTTCTGCAAGTGTAAATATTATTTATTAATATCTGTAAGAAAAACTATTAGAATTCATTCAAGTAGGCACTCTGCAATAAGGTATAGAATGTATAATAAATTGATTATTATTGAAGGCAAAGGAGAGTATTAATCAGGGAAGGAAATAAGGAGTTCAGGATACCTCAATTACCTCTAGCTCTAATTGATCAATTTGCTTAGAAAACTCCGCTCTGGATATTTTCAAATCTTTTTGTACATTTTTAAATTTGTTTTCCAAATCTAATTGACTAATTTCATCATCGGTCTCGACGTCCGTACTATCTTCCTTTTTATTGAAGTTATCAATTAACTTTTGCGATCTAAAATTCTTACATTTATTTAAGTTATATAAAACACCTTATGGTCTTATTTAATCAAATAAAAATACGAGAATAAAATAAAGATCCAATTTCATCGTGATAAAGTTCGTTGAATTTTCAAAATCTCCTGAACTAAGAAGTTTGTACCGATAAAGAGAAAATGCATTTATCTTCATTCGGTAAAGTAACGTTTGTTTCCTTCTTTCTTAACGTGCATTAAATTACAAAATACAAGAACGTACAAAGTGTATTTGTTAGTCATCAGATCTAATTCTCTTTTTAAACAATCGATTTGATCCTCGCAGAATTGCTCTTGTGCCTTTTGTCTACGCATCGTATCTGTGAGTCTCCAATTAGCGTATTCTAAATCCTTTATCCGATCTTCAAGAATTGTGTTATTTAAATACAAATCAGGACATGACGTGGACGTTATATTTAATGGTTCCTGAATTAACGGATAATTTTGATTCAAAATCCCTAAACTTGTTCTTGGTGTCGAATGAACAAAAGACTTCTCATTTATATCGGATTTTCGTCTATAAAATAAATGGATATTAATGAATTCGTTCGGATTGAGTTCTGTAATAGTACCCGGGCAAAATTCCTTCAAAACTCTCCTCTAACTGATCAGTACAGTCTTTATATTTGTCCGTCCAATTTTTCATCGTCTCCATGAATAGTGATCTGGATATACTTCCACTTTCTTCACTATTTCCATTCAATGCATCTTCTAGTTCCAACAATTCGGACCTATTCAAAATTTTACTATCTTGAGAGAGACATTAATCCTCAGCCTATGATTTTTTTTATTAGGCATTTGCTGTTAAATCGAATATAAAATTATGATAAAAATTAATATTTATAAAAACAGGAAATATTTTACGGCTGGTGTGGTTAATAAATAAATTTCTTATATTTATTATAGCAAATGTAAACATTTATATAAGAAAAATATACAGTTTTAACATATCTTCAAATTTTTTTATCTAACCTCTAGATTTCGTTCGCATTTATTCCCTATCCGTTAATGAAAACAATTTAGATTTAATTTAAAAAAAAAATTATATAATAAATAAAGTTTAAAAAAATTACGCATTGTTATTTAATATTTTCAAGTTATTTCATAATTTGTTATTTTTATCATTTTTTCCAATATTCTAAGAAACTATACAAATTGTTCATATTAATGTTTTTTCTTCAGTTTTCTACTTACGTATTGGATTGAAGAAACGGTGATATATATCTAATCACTTCAGTTACATGCACCTTATTAGATTTTTCTTTATCACATTCATAAAATATCGCGTGGACCACGTCCTCAATACTATTATCATGCATTTTTTCACAATTTCCCGTATTATAAAACATTTAAACAACTTAATTATAAAAATAAACCGCTTCTCTTTTACAAAAAAGTAATTGATCTCAATTTCCGACCAACATATTTTTAAATATATATAAAATTTCCCGTCACAACATTTTCCCGTATCAACGGAAGGACACAACATTATGATTATTTATATTGGTAATGATATAATTTAACGGAAAAATAATAAACTTCAAATAATTATAGTATTTGTATTATTTCATGTATAGTTCTTGTATATTTGTAGCCATTTCTTAGTAAACTTGAAATTTTAGTGCCTAGTTTCATCCAAAAGAGACTAATGATTAATTTTTAGTTAAGTAGAAGTGGAATACAAACATATTTTATGCTAATAATATTAAGCGGTTTAAACGCAACATTTAATATATAATGCAAATATAAGAAAAAATAATACAAACGTTTTAGTTTTTTTTTATGAATTGTATTTCATGATAAGTTAAGTTGTTCTACCATTTGTTCCTGAATTGGTAAGGATACAGCAACTTGTCCTAATCATAAGCCACTATATCCATGATAGGAACGAATTCCTCTAGTTCGCAAAAGTCCCAAATTGTAGCAAGTTTTGTTATGCAACCACTGTGTATGACTCGATTCAACCATCTCTTTGTCTTTTTTTTTTTTAATTATCACTACCGCGTTAAATTATAATATAGAATATCACCTAAATACCGTAACAAGCATTAAGTAGCTAGATGTACATTTCGAAGGCTATGCCCCCATCTTCAGTAGCATAAGATAAAAACAAAAAGTTATGCGAACAAATACAAAATTAATTTAAATACAATACAAAATTAACAAAATCAATATTGGAGCCAATAATAATCTAGTGAAAATTATTATTGACTAAAACATAAAAATGAAAATATACATAATACATATTATACGCTTATGTAGAAATTAAACATAAAAGTCTGTATTATTTTACAACCAATACACAATAGTTTGAAGCAGTAGTATTCAAGAACACAAAAAATGACATACTAACAAGGCAATGTAACGTATGAGCTAATCTATTGTCCAAATTATTGCAAATATAATAAATTATTTACAAGAACTTTTTTAATATACCATAAGGACATATTCCGCCAAGGATTTATGCATGTATGTATATACTTTCATAAGCATTTAACTTGGAATAATTCAAAACACTTTTAAGTAATTTAAGTGAATTAATTCGAATTCGGATGACCTGAGTTAGTCGAAAATATGCTCGGCTACAGCATTTTTATCTTCTCTATTTAATCTGAAATGAGCTAAATGCTCCTTAAATCTAGTTTCAATTTGTCCACGTGATAGCACAAGATATTTCATAAATACCAGATTTTTTAACGAAATGAATCAAATCTTTGGGATTTCCTAGAAAATTAGCAAGACTATTATATTCTACTTTAAAATTATATTTATTTAAAATATTATCTAAACCACGTGCAATTATAGGATCAAATAGTAATTTAACAATATTTGGAGTTGAATTATTAATTTGTTCCAAACTACTAATATTTCTGATATCTCTTGTTCTTTTAAAATTTCTTAATGTTATTTATAATTTTATAAGAATAGCCATTTGTACTGTTATATTTCGGATATTATTTAATTCAATGTTATATTTATTATTAGATAAAAGAAAATTTAATAAGCGGTTAATTAAAAAATTGAAAGCAGCATATTTATGTTGACGACAATGATTTGAATCGTTCTGTATATAGCAGTCCGTATTTGTAGCTTTTTTATGTCTATCAAATTCTATATATTATTATTTCTAATGACTAAAACATCTAAGTAAAGTAACTGATTATTATTTTCGATTTCATAAGTAAATTTAATTGAAGGAAATTTAGAATTTAATATTTGAATAAAATCATCAATATTAGATTTTCCAGTATCAAAAATCGCAAAGATGTCATCTACATATCTAATCCAAATTCTAGGAAAATAAATTTCAGTTTCCTTTAATTTAGTTTCAAAATAACTCATAAATAAATTAGCAATAAATGGACTTACACATTCTTTTTGCTCAAAGAATTTACCATTTAAGGAAAAACAATTGTGAGACATACATAATTTAGTAAGTTTTAAGTATTCATTCATAATAACATCATCCACAGAATTATTTTTTAGCATATCTTCAGGAATAGGAATAGGAACACTTGGTAATAATGAGCAAACATCAAATGAAATAAGTATTTCATTATTTGATAGTGTTAGATCTTTAACAGGATAGGTGGTATTACTTAAATTTACCTCCAAAATATTCCTATTTCTAATATTATCATAGATGGACAAGCCTTCAATTATATAATTTAACTACTGCGAGACCAAAACAAAACTATATATATTAGTTTTTTTTTTAAATTCAAGTATATATTCCATTCTGTGATATGATTGCTTCAATCTCACTGGTCGATTTATCACAGTTTTATACCATGTTTATGGTTTACATTACAAAGTTTACCATGTAGTGTATTGCCTTTCACTACCATTACAATCCATTACTCCAGCTTTTTTTTACGGACATAGATTGCAATCAAAATGTATCTAGTAGATTTAGTACATTTGCAGGGGAAAATGTACGCTTTCGCGTTCGTATTTACAATTTTTATCGATTTTGGAAGCCATAAAATGCATGAGGTAGTAGACTAGTATTTTCGAAATGATACAAATGTGACAACATCATTTATGCTCCATTTGAATCCGAAATTGTGTTATGTGCAAAGTTTTCATGCAGAGATTACAGATTAATAATATGAATATAAATAAAATATCTGTGAACTCACTTAACGAACACTTACGAATATACGGATCAAATGAAAGCAATGTTGAATATATATGTATATATGATTTTATAAAAAAATTAAAATAACCATATGTAACTTTTAAATTGTATATATATATTTAAAAAATATTAATAATAATATATAGTAATTAATAAATATTAAAACTAACTAAATTATGTTAGTTAAAGAGTCCGCAATCCTAAAGATTGGTTGGAAACAGCACGCCATGCCGATCTATCCTGAGCTAATCCCTTCATCTCCCTATAGCTATTCATCTCAACGTCTTCAACTATCTGACTCACATACTCCAATCTAGGCCTACCTACCCCTCTCTTTCCCTCCACTCTACCTTCTATGATCAATTGCATAATCCCCCCATGCCTAAGGATATGCCCTACTAATCTGTCTCTCCTACGCTGTAACACTCTCCAAATACTTCTCTTCTCCCCTACTAACTCTAGTACAGCTTCATTTGTTACTTTATCTTCCCAACCAATCCTCATCATCCTCCTATAACACCACATTTCGAATACTTGTAATCTACGCTTCTCTTCCTTTCCTATAGTCCACGCCTCACACCCGTACAGTGCTACACTCCAAACATATACCTTCAGTAATCTTTTTCTAATACCCAAGTCAATATTTGATCTTAAAATCTGTTCCTTTTCTACGAATGCCTTCCTACCCTGTGCTATCCTACACTTTATATCTACCTTGCTTCGATTATCTTTTGTGATTCTACTGCCTAAATAACAAAAACCTGACACTTCTTCGATTCTATTATCTCCTATTGTGATCCTCATTTTTCTACTGCATTCCTTTTTGTCACACCTCATCACTTTAGTTTTACCTATATTTATTTTCATGTTAAAATCCCTAGTCAATACTGCCTGCATACTATTCAATACCCTTTCTAAATTCTTTTCGCTTTCTTCCAATATAGCTATATCGTCGGCGAATCTCAACATATATATTTTCTCTCCCTGTACATTCACACCTACACTATACTCTTCTTTTACTTTGTTTATTGCATCTTCTATATATAGATTAAATAATAACGGTGAAAGTGTACATCCCTGCCGAACTCCCTTCCCTATTTTTGCTACCTCTTCTTCCCCCTCAATTCTAACTAAGGCAGTTTGGTGTTTATATAAATTAAAAATTATTCTCCTATCCTTATAATCTATACCCGTTTCTTTTAAAATTCTAAACATTATGTCCCAATCTACATTATCAAATGCCTTTTCTAAATCTACAAAAGCTATGCAAGTTACCTTTCCTACCCTCTTTCTTTTTTCTACTACCGTTCTTAGTGCTAGAATCGCCTCCCTCGTCCCTCTGTTTTTCCTAAAACCAAACTGATCTTCTCCTAGCCTTTCCTCTACTTTATTTTCTAATCTCCTATAAATAATCTTTAGCAATATCTTCGATGCATGTGATAGTAGACTAATGGTCCTATAGTTCTCACACAAATTAGCTCCTATTTTCTTCGGCATTGTTATTATTCTACTACGCTGAAAATCCTGTGGTACTTCTCCCTTCTCATATATTTTACAAACTAACCTGTATAATCGCTCCTGCATTTTTTCCCCTGCGTGTTTTATTAATTCGGCTGGTATCATATCAATCCCCGCTGCTTTGTTATTCCGTAAATCATTTAATGCTCTATGAAACTCTGACCTAAGTATGCTAGGACCTAAGTCATCCTCATCTATCTGTTCCACACTTTCTAGCTCCTCCATGTCCTGCCTACCTTTATATAAATCTTCAAGATACTCCTTCCATCTTCTAGCTTTTTCCTTATTTTCTGTGAGTTCCTTACCCTGCTTATCACATATAATGTTACCCTTTGGTTTTACTTTAGAAAAATGTGATTTATTATATTAATTATTATAAATTATGTATGTCTAGAATTGTTTTTTCTTAAATGGTAAATTCTTTGAGCAAAAAAAAGGTACAGCTATGGGAAGTTGTTTAAGTCCATTTATTGCTAATTTATTTATGAGTTATTTTGAAACTAAATTAAAGGAAACTGAAATTTATTTTCATAGAATTTGGATTAGATATGAAGAAGACATCTTTGCAATTTTTGATACTGAAAAATCTAATATTGATGATTTTATTAAAATATTAAATTCTAAATTTCCTTTAATTAAATTTACTTATGAAATCGAAAATAATAATCAGTTACCTTTCTTACATGTTTTGGTATTAAAAAATGCGATTTATATTTTTAAAATTTTTTTTATAAATACATTTGATTGTGTTAAATACAATATAAATCAAGGGCTTTGATCTTACAACTAATACGGCAAGAAAATTAGCTGTTTAATTACTGCTAAACGCAAATGGCTTCGATTCAATTGATATGGCATAAGCTTTCCTAGCACAATTTATTTATTAAAACATACGTGAGAAATTGTTTGCCATTGAAACTGCCGCTTTGAAGTAAAGCGGACTGTGAAATGGTCTTTGCCACGCGGTGTTTGTCTATTATTCCATTCTGTACATTGGTCAGGCTATATCATAACAGACTTCTGTCCCATAGTTCAGTCAACACTCTTGTGAAAAGTTAAATCATGTTATGAAATTGGAATAGTTGGGCACCTTATTCCGTCTCCCGTACCACTAGGCTGACATCTATACGGAACAATGATCGAACATACACGAAATTAGCAAAGTTTCCTACCACTGCCATAAAGGACATGTGTCCTTAAACTTTTTTTAACTTTGCTTAAAAAAACTTTTGATTCTATATTTTAAAAGGCTTGATTTTTTTTATGGAACGTGAGATAATAATATGTGATATAATTGGTAATGGTACACTAAGCATCCGCATTCTGCTAAAATTTAAAAAAAAATTTAAAAATATCGTAAACTTGGAAGAATTTAGTATTTGAAATATTTTTAACGCAGTTGTATAGAATACCAACCAAATACCGTAATACAAAGCATTTAATAGCTAGATGCGTATTTCGAAGGCTATACCGCCATCTTCAGTAGCATAAGATAAAAACTAAATAAAATACCTGTTTAAAATAAATATTAAACAAAAAGTGAATATTTTCACCTTCTACGATCTCTGGCGTATATAATATAATTTATATAAAGTGCTAATAATAGAAAAATATGATTAACGACGTTTGAACGTAATATCAATAATTCAGGACAGTCAAACTTAAATAACAAAAAAGGAAATTTAGTTTTTGACAAATAAATATCATATACAAGAAATTGAATCTGAACCAGAATTCATTACAATATTTATTTGATATTGTATTAAATTATTTAACACAGTAATGACAAATTGACAATTTTAAACACTGATTTAATAAGAACAAATAAAGAGATTGTAAATACCTCACGTGAAAGTGTCTCGAAAAATTGAGGTATCATAGCAATATACTATAACAATATATTTCTGTGATAAGATGGCAAAACATGATATGTCATGTTTTGGTCATTTTCTGATTTTTACTGCAGTAAACAATATACGTTGAGGTGTATATGTTGGCAAACTTATTATGTCAATGGCTTTTAAATCAGTAAAAATTCACGGATGACATTTATGATTTGTAATCAAATACAATGCCTTCAGAAACTTTATTTTTACTATCCTGTAAAATTTATAAAATTGCACATATCATGTTTTGCCATCTTACCACTGATTTAATACCAAGAAGTCAGATTTCCACATAGAATATTTAATGATTTCTCTTTTGAAGGGATTTCCACACGCAGGCTGTTTAATCCTTCTCTTTTATTCGTTTTGTAATAATATATAACATTTTTCTCAATTATTTTCATTTTAGTCCAATTTAGGAAAAAATAATTAATTATTTTGCTTCGATTTATTAAAAGGAACAGAAAATTTTTTTTTACGCCCACCCAACAAATTATTTGATATATATTATGTATAATTATTATATAATAATTGCCACTACATTCGTTATTTTCAAAATTAAAATAGCTTCTTCATCATTGGATCATTTATTAATAACGTAATCAAGCAGATATAATTGATAAATAATATTTTTTTTTATTAACTTAGAAACCGATTGTCTGATCAATATAATGTTTTAAAAAATATCACTATGGTGTTAAATAATAGTATAGAATATCACCCAAATACCGTAACTTAAAGCATTAAGTAGGTAGATGTACATTTCGACGCTTATGCCCCCATCTTCAGTAGCACAAGATAAAAACTACATAAAATACCTTTCTTTGAGCAAAAAGAAGGTACAACTGTTGTTTAAGTCCATTTATTGCTAATTTATTTATGAGTTATTTTGAAACTAAATTAAAGGAAACTGAAATTTATTTTTCTAGAGTTTGGATTACATATGTACATTACATATTTGCGATTTTTGATACTGTAAAATCTAATATTGATGATTTTATTAATATAATAAATTCTAAATTTTCTTAGGAAATCGAAAATAATAATCTTAGATGTTTTAGTCATTAGAAATAATAATATATTAGAATTTGATATATATATATAGAAAAGCTACAAATACGGACTGCTATATACAGAACGATTCAAATCATTGTCGTCAATATAAATATGCTGCTTTTAATTTTTTAATTAACCGCATATTAAATTTTCCTTTATCTAATGATGAATATAACAATGAATTAATAATATCCGAAATATAGCAGTACAAAATGGCTATTCCTCTAAAATTATAAATAACATATTAAGAAAACTTAAAAGAACAAGAGATATCAAAACTATTAGTAGTTTAGAACAAAATAATAATTCAACTACAAAATTTGTTAAACTACCATTTGATCCTATAATTGCAGTGGTTTAGATATATTTTAAATAAATATATTTCAAAGTAACATATAATACTTCCAATAGTCTTGCTAATTTTCTATGAAATCCCAAAGATTTGATTGATTTCAATAAAAAATCTGGTATTTATGAAATATCTTGTTCTAGTTGTCCTAAAGTAAACACGTAGACCAATTGAAACTGGATTTAAATACCATTTAGCTCATTTCAGATTAAATAAAGAAGATAAAAGTGCTGTAGCCGAGCATATTTTTGACTAACTCAGGTCATCCTATTCAAATTAGTTCACTTAAATTACTTAAAAGTGTTTTGAATTATTCCGAATTATAAATGCTTAAATGAAAGTATATACATGCATAAATCAAAATCAAATTTAATGAATTTAGATTCAGGCCCAATTTCATCCTGCCTATGTAATTTATTTAATAAGAGCTATTTTTAAATTTATTTTTCTTTAATTTATTTTTGGTTATTTTAGGTTTGACAAAAAACCAATGTTTATTGTTGTTACTTGTCAGTTTTGTTAATTATTATTTTATATTGTTTTAATAGAGTTATACGTCATATTATATGCCATTTTTGAAATACTTCTTAAATGACTTATTTATTTGATAGTATATCAATCACGATTCGTGACACAGGTATTTTATTTAGTTTTTATCTTGTGCTACTGAAGATAGGGGCATAGCCTTCGAAGTGCGCATCTAACTTAAAGCATTATATAAATCATTCTAACTTAATCAATAAGAGTATATCACACGATTCATGACAGAGGTATTTTGTTTTGTTTTTTCTGTTTTGTGCTACTAAAGATGGCCTTCGAAATGCGCATCTAGCTACTTAATGCTTTAAGTTACGGTATTTGGGTGATATTCTATACTACAATATAATATTCACAAAATATAATTGCAAAACAAATTGTAAAAAATAGTGTGCATTTTAGATTTTAGATTTTTTACCCATTATTTTGAAGATGTAGTACTATCTACACTACTTGTTTACTTTATTTTAAGTCCTAAAATTACGTAAAAAATAATTTATATATAAGACGTTTTAACTGCTAGTAATCGAACTTTTCACATGCATATCTATATATTTCAGTCCAATATTTGCACCTATGGCATCTGCACGCATTCCTTTATTCCCAATTATATACCCAACAACAATCGTTGATCCGACGGTTGATCCCGCGATCAACTGCTTGCTATCTACCATCTACCAGACCAGACCCTGCTTGCTGCCACATTCGTTGGCATATCACGTATCACAATACGCTGCAAATGACACATCATCCCGACTCAATAGTGAAGACATCCATGCCGTGCTGACACACATGCCCACACACACACACACACATGATGGGATGACATGGGAAGAGAATGGTGGTAGGTGGGAGGAAATAGGGAATTGACTCGCCTATACTGGATACGTTGGCATCTACAGCAGCGGGATATTGTTGGCCGGACGTGTGGTAGGAGCAACCTCCTCGGATCGGCTCCACGCTGCTACAATTACTTCTAAAACTCTCCAGAGGAACGCGGTAGAAGAGATGGCGGAGGGAAAAGTGAAGCAAGCATCACAAGTCTGTTTCGGACTGATGTGATCGCGTCACTAGTTCAGAATAACGCTTTCGGATGCTTTATTCGAATTTTTCAGTAATATACTTTTATTGCCCATTTAAAACATTAGTATGTAACGGCGAAATTCACGAATTATTTGAAATAATCTCTTCAATGAAACTACAACAATATTTCAATTGAGCGATCTGTTATCTTAAAGAAATTAAATAATAGTACTATTATTATATACAGGATGTTTCATTGTCAACACAGTAAATTCTCCAGCCTAATTCTAATGCGGATAGAAATTTGAAATGTTTTATAAAGTTTTGAGATATTATAAAAATAAGTTGAGTATTCAAAGTGTGCCACGTTTCGTATGTGTGCATTAACTATTTTTATTTTAAACGTGATGTTAGCTTTTTTTCTTACTTTATGTTACGAGATATAATATTAAGTTTATCGGAAAATAATTATTTTACGACTTACATTTTTGAAGAAAGGTTCTACATATTTTACTTTTATGATTTGTTACACGTAAAGTGTAAAATGTTTTCAATATTTCTACCTCATAACAGAATAACAACATTTTTATACTGTTCATGAAGAAATATCTAAATCTCTAAAATACCTACCAAAAAAATTAATTAATATCACCAATTGTGAGACACAAACCGCGAAATTGCAAATAATTGATATGAATCAACAAATGGTAATTTCTAATTTTATTGATGACTTCAAGCGAAAAATTTATAGTTTTTAATAAAAATATATGTAAAGCTACGTTATGAACATACTATTTCTAGAATAAACAAAATATTACAATTACATTTCATAAAGAAAGAACCACTATATTTATAATGTTTCCTAAAATAAATTTCAATATTTAATTTGAGAATACAGGACTGATATTAATTGAAAATTGTGAATTTTCAATTGGAATCTGGCCGCTACTGGATAACCAACTACGACTTCTTTAATATAGCAACATAAAATTTAATGATTGTATATCAAAACTATAAACATCTTAAGAACTACATAATATGAATTACATATGTGATAAACGATACAGCGTTATTGGTGTTGGAAAATTGTATTATTCATATTTTACAAATCGACACAAAATTATAAACTGACTTTATTATGACGCAAAAATTTGGAACATATATTCTGACAATTTAATCATCTAAGAACTTCAGTTTGTTTGTTTGATTGTTATGAATACTACATTTCCTTATAGCTATTAATACTACGTAAAAAAACGTATATGGTGGTTTTATTGTAAATTCACAAGAAGTGTTGTAGAAGAATTTATGATTTGAAGAATTAAACTATCTATCTTATTCGGTTACCTTCGTAATCCTACTTCCTAAATAAGAAAAGTCTGACACTTCTTCTATTCTATCGTTTCCTATTATTATCGTCATTTTTCGCTTGCATTCATTCTTGTCAGACCTCATCACTTTGGTCTTGCCTATATATATCTTCATGTTATAATATCTAGTCATTACTTCCTTCATACCATTTAATACCTGCTCTAAATTCTGATCCCTTTCTCCTAAGATAGCTATATCGTCGGCGAACCTCAACATATATATTTCCTTTCCTTGAATTTTCACACCTACACTATATTCCTCTTTATCCATGTTTATTACAATATATATATACATCAAATAATAGCGGCGAAAGTGTACATCCCTGCTTGAGTCCTAATCTTGTTATTTGTTCGCACACTGAAGCAATTAAAACAATTGCTGTTACTTTCAAAATTTCAGATAAATTTAAATCTACATTATCGAATGCCTTTTCGAATTCTATGAATGCTATGTCTTGTAAGTTGCTTTGCCAACTCCCATTCTTTCTTCTATTACTTTTCTTAGCACTAGAATAGTTTTTATCAACCCTGAAAGAATTTAAATGTTTCCAAAAAGAACAAGAAACCCAATAAATAAATTGATTTAATTGTTCAAACTTGAGTTTCTTATACAATAATTACATGCTCATATTTGACATTGGTTTTAAATAATTTATTTTTATTATTAAAAATAACTTTTATGGTACTTCATGAGACATCACTAAAAACTCATTTAAAAATAATAATAATAATTCCGTTATATTCTGTTTTATACGGTAATGAAAATATGTTAGTTAGAACTAGTTTGAGCAAAAGATGTTTAGACAAACAGTTTGAATGACCGGTATGTAGAAGAAGGGAATGGACAAGCTCTGGATGGCTGTATTTATAAGAGGCTATTGTATCGCTGAAGATGTATCGTGCAGCGAACGAAACGTAGACATTGTGTTACACGCAATAGGGATGTAGGTTTATACGGACAATAGAGACATGTTCTGTATAAAAGTTATTTGTTCTTTTCCTCGTTCGAGCAGGCTTGTTGAATTTAAGAGACATTTACATAGGGGTTCTCGAGGAATTAAGAGTTTTTTTTTTATGGTGACCCACTTTCAAGGCGCCAAATATATACAACGAATTTTATAAACTGAAACATATTATTAGATATATTAGAAATAAGTATACTGGTGAAAATTTACTTCATTCTTCTATAGTACGTATGCAATGTTCTTGTTTTTAAAAATGTTTTTTAAATGTTTTTAAAATAGTGCAATGAAAAGTTAGCGAAATGAATTTGGTGTTGCTTTTACATTTTTTAAGTAAATAATTTCAACATTTAATCATAATAATTTATTCTCTATATATATATATAAGATCAGTACTTTTGTTAAGTAAATGTAAGTGTACATTACGAAAAAATTTTTTTTTATAATTGTTTTTCGCTTATATCAAATTGAGTATGTTATTATTATTTTTTGTTAGTAGGAGTAATAATAATAAACGTATAGAATATCACCCAAATACCGTAACTTAAAGTTATATGCGCACTTCGAAGGCTATGCCCCTATCTTCAGTAGCACAAGATAAAAACAAAAAAAATACTTCTGTCACGAATCGTGATTGATATACTATTAAATAAATAAGTCAACATGACGGAAGTATTTAAAAAATGGAATATAATATGATCTATAAATCTTTTAAAACAATATAAATTAATAACTAACGAAACTAACAAGTAACAACAATAAACATTGGTTTGTCAAACCTAAAATAACCAAAAATAAAAAAAATATTTTTTTTTTTAAAATTGTTCTTATGAAATAAATTATATAGACAAGATGAAATTGGGCCTGAATCTAAATTCATTAGTTAGTTAAAGAGTCCGCAATCCTAAAGATTGGTTGGAAACAGCACGGCATGCCGATCTATCCTGAGCTAATCCCTTCATCTCCCTATAGCTATTCATCTCAACGTCTTCAACTATCTGACTCACATACTCCAATTTAGGCCTACCTACCCCTCTCTTTCCCTCCACTCTACCTTCTATGATCAATTGCATAATCCCCCCATGCCTAAGAATATGCCCTACTAATCTGTCTCTCCTACGCTGTAACACTCTCCAGATACTTCTCTTCTCCCCTACTAACTCTAGTACAGCTTCATTTTTACTTTATCTTCCCAACCAATCCTCATCATCCTCCTATAACACCACATTTCAAGTGCTTCTAATCTACGCTTCTCTTCCTTTCCTATAGTCCACGCCTCACACCCGTACAGTGCTACACTCCAAACATATACCTTCAGTAATCTTTTTCTAATACCCAAGTCAATATTTGATCTTAAAATCTGTTCTTTTTCTACGAATGCCTTCCTACCCTGTGCTATCCTACACTTTATATCTACCTTGCTTCGATTATCTTTTGTGATTCTACTGCCTAAATAACAAAAATCTGACACTTCTTCGATTCTATTATCTCCTATTGTGATCCTCATTTTTCTACTGCATTCCTTTTTGTCACACCTCATCACTTTAGTTTTACCTATATTTATTTTCATGTTAAAATCCCTAGTCAATACTGCCTGCATACCATTCAATACCCTTTCTAAATTCTTTTCGCTTTCTTCCAATATAGCTATATCGTCGGCGAATCTCAGCATATATATTTTCTCTCCCTGTACATTCACGCGTACACTATACTCTCCTTTTACTTTGTTTATTGCATCTTCTATATATAGATTAAATAATAACGGTGAGAGTGTACATCCCTGCCGAACTCCCTTCCCTATTTTTGCTACCTCTTCTTCCCCCTCAATTCTAACTAAGGCAGTTTGGTGTTTATATAAATTAAAAATTATTCTCCTATCCTTATAATCTATACCCGTTTCTTTTAAAATTCTAAACATTATGTCCCAATCTACATTATCAAATGCCTTTTCTAAATCTACAAAAGCTATGCAAGTTACCTTTCCTACCCTCTTTCTTTTTTCTACTACCGTTCTTAGTGCTAGAATCGCCTCTCTCGTCCCTCTGTTTTTCCTAAAACCAAACTGATCTTCTCCTAGCCTTTCCTCTACTTTATTTTCTAATCTCCTATAAATAATCTTTAACAATATCTTCGATGCATGTGATAGTAGGCTAATGGTCCTATAGTTCTCACACAAATTAGCTCCTATTTTCTTCGGCATTGTTACTATTCTACTACGCTGAAAATCCTGTGGTACTTCTCCCTTCTCATATATTTTACAAACTAACCTGTATAATCGCTCCTGCATTTTTTTCCCCTGCGTGTTTTATTAATTCGGCTGGTATCATATCAATCCCCGCTGCTGTGTTATTCCGTAAATCATTTAATGCTCTATGAAACTCTGACCTAAGTATGCTAGGACCTAATTCATTAAATTCGATTTATATTTATGCATGTATATACTTTTATAAGAATTTAACTCGGAATAATTCAAAACACTTTTAAATAATTTAAGTGAACTAATTTGAATGGGATGACCTGAGCTAGTCGAAAATATGCTCAGTTACAGCACTTTTATCTTTTCTACTTAATCTGAAATGAGCTAAATGCTCTTTAAATCTTGTTTTAATTGGTCTACGTGTTTGTCTTGTATATATACTTTAGGACAACTACAACAAGATATTTCATAAATACCAGATTAAAGATTAAATTAAAGTTAAAGATTAAATTATATCCAAATATAATGAAATAGAGTGGTCTTTGAAAATTTATAATTTTTTAAAATTCATTCTCATTTTGAACGCTACAAACTGTAACAGTTCAAATAATTGCATGTAGATTCGGATACCTAAACGACCCTTAAAATAGTATTGTTTGTGGGGAGCAAGTTGTTGTTACGGATGTTGACATTATGAATTAATTAAAAATTAATTAGCAGCGTGTATAATTAATTTTATTACAGTGTAAATGCGGCCGAGATTTATCAATAATAGTTTGTGTAGAAATTTTGTATCTGATTTTTTGGCTATATCAACTATTTCAATTCTATTAGTTTATAAGATATCCAAGAGTTTCCTGATACCGAAAATAAAACAATTTTTGTAATACCATCGCAATGCACCAAAAATTAGCTATCTGCTATTTTGTTGTAAACTCGTCACTATGGCCCTAAATAATTGCATAGAACATATCCAAATACCGTAATATTAAGGATTTATTAGCTAGACGCGTATTTCGCCAACTAAGCCTCCATCTTCATTATATTAAACCAAAAGTGCCGGAAATGCGCACCAATGAACGCTTCGTGTTATGGTTTTTGGTGACAATCTACACAATATTATTGTGCGTTTTGGATATAATGTATAAAAATCAGTGGCGGCTCGTGATAATTTTTACTGGCGATGGTTACGTTCATTATAATGATGATAGTTTAATTTTATTAGATACTATTCAAACAATCGGTATAATTGTCAATTAAGAATTTATTTTAACCGTATATTTAAATGTGAATAATCATCACTCATGTTGTGGATTAGAAAATTGTTCGCCTATAATTATATAAAACAGAATTTCTCGAATGACAAGAATGACAATTCATCTTTTTTTAATGGGATATTGGTAAATGAAACGATGTCGATGTAAATTGATGTCGATATTAAGTCAATTTTTGTAATAGAATCTACAACCCATAACCCTTATTAATCTTCTATTAATCTTCAACCAATAACCCAATTCTGTAAGTTTTAAATAGGACACCCATATCTGGGGGGCTCACTGCAAATTTTGTCAAAAATTGAATCTAGTCATAAGAATATAACATAATTTAAATTCGTGAGTTTCGAATTTTGTATTCATATTTTCTTAGTTCTTAGACATAATCTACAATAAAAAAAAATGTAAAAAAAATTCTATCCCATATGGTAACGTGAATATGTCGAAATTTACGTACCAATTTGAACTTTCACACAAACCCGAAAAGTTTTCGATCTGTATCATTTATGATGTGATATTAACCTGCGTCGAGAAAGTAACTGCCACGAAGTGATTTTAGATTAATAGGGAAAATTTCGGAAGTGACCTTGCGTCCGCATTTGTTTCCAATGACTAAGTATCTGCACGTTGGTGTGGCCATGGCATGTGGTGCTCTGATGGTGTTGGCCACACCATTTAATAACACACATATATTACTGCGGCACGTTCAAAATGAATTACTGTTACTTATCGTCCAAGTTTGCCGCCTCAACTTCTTCCTCTCTCCATATATATTATCTCAGCTTGCCTTGCCACACTTCATCAGTACATTATAGCACCTATTTTATTTTCTCGAAAAACCCTACTTTCGATACTTTATTTATGACTTAAGTACATGTAGTATGGGCAAGTTTTGAAGATCTTTATTATATTCCATAATCAATTCTGTATAATTTTACATAAATCTCACGCTAATGTTAATTTAATTTACTAAAATAAAGCTATTGTTAATTTATTTAAAAAAACGTTAATAATGCATCATTTGACGTTGTCAATTGCGTTATTGCATGTAAATATGGTTTTATAACGGCTTATTGTCAGTGGGATTAAAAACTGCAATCTCTGTTATTTATGATAAAATCGTGTTATAAAGCGGTATTGGTGTTGTCATCTATGTTTCAGGTAAACATTATTTATATATTTTTCGGGTGTTATTCTATATTATTATTTATATTCGTAATTTGGTTTAAATAACGTACATTATCATCGCGCGCAGAGTAAATCATATATCGATTAATTACAGAAAATGATTTAAAATTTAACGCTAATAGCGTCATTGTAATATTTAATAATTTGCGAATAGTGAAATGAGTCCATATTCTTTATACAGCTTGAATATATCGGTGGCGTATATGATTATGTTTATCATGAACATGCGATACATGGATTAGTGCCCACCACTAAATAGAAGAAATGATCAATTAACTTACATTTGCCGAAATAAAGAAAATCCTGATGAGTTTGCGATAAGAATCGTATACAGAGAACATGGTTTATGTAGAAGACGATTGTATATAGTTGTAAAGTGAAACAGAAAGCTGCAGATATAATTATTATTGAAGGGTTTTTACGTTCACAATCGTAGCTATGTATTCGAATTGATTCGTAAATGTCAGAATTGTATAGAAATAAATTGCATGAATAATGCAACGTACTTATCACCGCACTATACAAGGTGGCTCAAATTTCCCTTTTTTTTTTGTATAAAATATACAATATTTGTTTTATCAATAAATAATGTTGTATTTTTATATGAAACACTATGTATAGTTTTACTACATTTTCTACAGCGTTTATGGGAACATAATTAAAATTACTACAACTCGAATTATCATTCGTATACTTTTGTGATAAAATAGTAAACGAAAAAATATATATTTCATATATTTAATGGTTTAATTATATTTGAAGGTATATACATATTCCTTGATATTCTTTTTGTAATATAGGGCAGTGCGCAAACCGCGAGAAAAATTTTTGCGGGTCGCCAAATTCAAAGAAATTTATTTGACAATAATAAAAATAAGGCTTTTCTTCAACAAGTATCAGGTACCAGTAAAATAGTGAAATGAAATTATATTATTTATAAAAATATTTTTTAACTATAACTACATTTTAACATCGAGCAGTAAAATTGAAGCTTTTAAGAATAAGCGGATACTTTGGCAAGGAGAATTGTACAAAAATAACACAGACATGCTCCCGTGCTTTTCAGAATTTACTAAAGAAAATAATATAGATTTCTTGTTATTTAAAAACATCATTTCCCGTCATATAATAAAATTGGGAGAAAACTTTTTGAAAAGGTTCGAAAAATGTCCAGATAATGAATTAATTTGGATCCGTGATCCATTTTCGTTTGATATTTTTAATTGCAATATCCCTTCAAATGAAAAAGAACAGTTAGTTGATGTTTCAAGCGACGAAACGCTGCGCATTCAATTTAAGTTTCTGACTTGCCAAAAATTTTTGTTATCGATTGGAAACGAATATGCCGATTTGAAGAAGAAGGCAATCAATATTTTGATTCCGTTTGCATCGACCTACTTATGCGAAACCGGCTTTTCAAAATTAGTTGCCATTAAAACAAAATATCGATCTCGATTGGATCCGGAGGATGACTTACGGCTTGCGATTTCCAATACATAGAAGCAATCAAGAGCTCTTTGCAAGCGCATACCTCACATTGAATTCTTATGATGTAAAGTTTTTTTAAGTTTTTTTCCTAAAAAAAAAATTTATACCCATATGCATAAATAAAACCATTGTTTCATAAAATTATGTGTGTTATTCAGACCTGTAATAAAGCAGAAAAAGTAAGCGCAAATCCCAGAAAGAATTTCACTTTAACTACGTTGACGATTGAAAAAACGTCTATTGTCTATTCAGGGGTCGCGACAAAATTGGGGTCGGTAATGAAAATAGTTTGCGCACCACTGATATAGAGGATCGTAATAAATACGTATTCAGACTGAACATAAATTCATTTTGACAGAAGCTTATGTAGCATGAATTTTTTTTTTTCATTTTGTTACTTTTTATATTAGTATAAATCTTTGCGGTATATGAAAACGCATTATTATTTCGCAAAAAAAACACTTTGTAAATTAATTTGGAGGATTGAATATGTTGCTTTAAAATTCACATACGAAAATATAAATAAGTGCATCCTAATCTACCATTACTAGTTTTTTTTTATTCAAATATTATATTAGAGCCTCAGAGAAAAAAATACGACAAAACCATTTTCTACGTGGGCATAGAAAATTGTGCACGAAAATATTCTCAGTTTCCATTATTATTAGTAATATATTTTTAATATGAAAAAGAAATTCCTTTATATAAACATATATATTTTTTGAATGGAATTAAGTTATACTCTTGATAATATTAAATTTCAAACCCCACCCTAAAATGTTATAGCTTTGTACAAAGGGAATCTGCATTCATCAAAAATAAAACAGTAATTTGGTTGTAAAAATTAATTTTTGGTGGTATATCTTAACACTTATTTTACTTAATAAAGTAACTCGTAAACGTGAAAATTAAAAAGCCGTATGAAATATTATTTTGATTAAATATTTACATTAATGAATTTAATGAATATGTGTTTTTAATTGGATGATTAATTAACGTATTTGATTTTATTTTTAAATTTCGTACCTCCAAGTGATTGCAATAATTATAAATATGTGAAAATTCATGACTTGAATGTTTTGATCAGTTGCAATTACATGCATTTTCTTTATTAAACTGAAACAGTTCTTCTAATAGAAAGACTGTGTGTTATTCTGTTTACAAGAGAATACTATGTTCTCTTCAGGGAGGAAACGATAATAAATCTGAAGGTTTTCTTTTGCTCTCCAAGCTCTAGTTGGCGATTTGCTTTAGTATTCCTTGTAGACTTCTTGAGAACAGTATTTTTTATTTGAATGTCAATAAAGCGTGAAATATATTTCATTTCTGTGAAGTTTTTCCAATTCGTTTAAAATATATAGCATTAAAACATAACGCTGAGAACAATATATTCTTCATTCACAAAAAAAAATCACCTGGAAGAACAAACAGTTTTATTTTAATATTTTAAAACACTGAAGTTTTTACACTGAAGTTTTGGCTGTTTAATATATCTTTTAGTTTAATAATAATAATTCTTTATTAACGCCATCGGCATTTTCATAATATACAGATATTTAAAAGTTACAAAGTAAAGGTAACAACACAACAACAAATTTAAATGTAACGAGTTACGTACTCTTTCAATCAATCAATTCAAATGAGTTAGTTTCGTGATAGTGTCTATCTGTCTTGAAATATTCATATATTTATAATAATATATTATTTATATTAGTTAAAGAGTCCGCAATCCTAAAGATTGGTTGGAAACAGCACGCCATGCCGATCTATCCTGAGCTAATCCCTTCATCTCCCTATAGCTATTCATCTCAACGTCTTCAACTATCTGACTCACATACTCCAATCTAGGCCTACCTACCCCTCTCTTTCCCTCCACTCTACCTTCTATGATCAATTGCATAATCCCCCCATGCCTAAGAATATGCCCTACTAATCTGTCTCTCCTACGCTGTAACACTCTCCAGATACTTCTCTTCTCCCCTACTAACTCTAGTATAGCTTCATTTGTTACTTTATCTTCCCAACCAAACTCATCATCATCTTCCTATAACACCACATTTCGAATGCTTGTAATCTACGCTTCTCTTCCTTTCCCATAGTCCACGCCTCACACCCGTACAGTGCTACACTCCAAACATATACCTTCAGTAATCTTTTTCTAATACCCAAGTCAATATTTGATCTTAAAATCTGTTCCTTTTCTACGAATGCCTTCCTACCCTGTGCTATCCTACACTTTATATCTACCTTGCTTCGATTATCTTTTGTGATTCTACTGCCTAAATAACAAAAATCTGACACTTCTTCGATTCTATTATCTCCTATTGTGATCCTAATTTTTCTACTGCATTCCTTTTTGTCACACCTCATCACTTTAGTTTTACCTATATTTATTTTCATGTTAAAATCCCTAGTCAATACTGCCTGCATACCATTCAATACCCTTTCTAAATTCTTTTCGCTTTCTTCCAATATAGCTATATTGTCGGCGAATCTCAACATATATATTTTCTCTCCCTGTACATTCACACCTACACTATACTCTTCTTTTACTTTGTTCATTGCATCTTCTATATATAGATTAAATAATAACGGTGAAAGTGTACATCCCTGCCGAACTCCCTTCCCTATTTTTGCTACCTCTTCTTCCTCCTCAATTCTAACTAAGGCAGTTTGGTGTTTATATAAATTAAAAATTATTCTCCTATCCTTATAATCTATACCCGTTTCTTTTAAAATTCTAAACATTATGTCCCAATCTACATTATCAAATGCCTTTTCTAAATCTACAAAAGCTATGCAAGTTACCTTTCCAACCCTCTTTATTTTTTCTACTACCGTTCTTAGTGCTAGAAACGCCTCCCTCGTCCCTCTGTTTTTCCTAAAACCAAACTGATCTTCTCCTAGCCTTTCCTCTACTTTATTTTCTAATCTCCTATAAATAATCTTTAGCAATATCTTCGATGCATGTGATAGTAGACTAATGGTCCTATAGTTCTCACACAAATTAGCGCCTATTTTCTTCGGTATTGTTACTATTCTACTACGATGAAAATCCTGTGGTACTTCTCCCTTCTCATATATTTTACAAACTAACCTGTATAATCGCTCCTGCATTTTTTCCCCTGCGTGTTTCATTAATTCGGCTGGTATCATATCAATCCCCGCTGCTTTGTTATTCCGTAAATCATTTAATGCTCTATGAAACTCTGACCTAAGTATGCTAGGACCTAAGTCATCCTCATCTATCTGTTCCACACTTTCTAGCTCCTCCATGTCCTGCCTACCTTTATAAAAATCTTCAAGATACTCCTTCCATCTTCTAGCTTTTTCCTTATTTTCTGTGAGTTCCTTACCCTGCTTATCACATATAATGTTACCCTTTGGTTTTACTTTAGAAAAATGTGACTTAATTTTCCTGTAGCCCAAATCTACTTTACCTCTTCTCATATCCTCCTCAATATCCTCACAATTTCCTTTTATCCACTCTTCTTTCGCTAGCTTGCATTTCCTATTAATTAAGTTCCTTAAATATTATAATATAATTATTATAATTATAAGTATTGGTCCAACCAATATATATCGAAAAATCTTATAAGGAAGTACTCTATTTCATCTATTAGAACTCTGACATTTCTTCTATTCTATCATCTCCTATTCTAATTTTTATCTATCCTCATATTCTATCCTCATTTTTCGTCTGAATTCCTCTTCGTCACACCTCATCACTTGCCTATATTGATTTCATGTTATAATATCTAGTCATTACTTCCTTCATACCATTTAATACCTGCTCTAAATTCTGCTCCCTTTCTTCTAAGATAGCTTCTCTGCGTATATTCGAATCTTTTTCACCATTACTTATAGCATCTGTTACATACTGACTAAATAATAACGACGAAAATGTACATCCGTCTGATTCCCTTCCCCAACCTCGCTTCTTCTTCTTGTCCCTCAATTCTAACTAGAGTGGATTGCTATTATTAAAAATAAATCCTTATTATATATTTCCGTTCCTTAAAAATTTTATACATTAATTCTTCCTATTTCTAACCACAAATATTGTATCCTATTGCGTGTTGTTTTTGTAATCCTTTTTTTTTCGTGGATGCAATTTATTTGCTATAGTATTTTTTATTGAAAGACGAAGAACTCTTCATTATACGATAGAAGCTTCATATTACATATTACGTTCTATCATTAGTTAAATGAAATGAATCCTAAAAATTCATAATTCCATAACATTGGGATTAACATTAAATAACAGTGGTGCCAGTTCTTTAGTAACGTAAGTTCCGTTCACAATTTGTTAGTAGTTTCCACGCTACCATCGACGATGATATTCATAGCTCTTATATCGTGCAATTTTCACGTGAAAAGGGCACGTATGAACATTCAACATAATATATGTGTATACTTGTGTACTTCTTCACCAAAAAAAATCGACTGCTCTATTTCACTTCAATGCCGGCACTGATCAAGATGTCGGCCACGTTTCGGTTCTGTACCTGACGAGGTGCGAACATCCACATGGCAGTTCGAACCATTCAGTCAGAAAGCGTTCTTAGAAATTGCATTTAGTTTTAAGAAAGGCCCAACTTATCTCAGCCTTTATATTGTTCATGTGTTAATATTAGTTCTTCTTATGTTAATATTATGAAGCAGATTGAACAAAATCTATAATGTTTATAACACTAAAAAGGAGAACCTAATTAATTGTCAATAAAATTTACGTAACTAATCTAAATATATGTTTATAGTAGTTTAAAATCGTATACGGAACTATTAAATCAAAACAACATTCCGATTAAACTAGATATTCTAAAAAGATATTCTAAAAAAAAAATTATTCTTGTGCAGAATATTTATAACGTATTTTACAGGTGAATATTTCGTAGTAAAATATTTAAAAATATGGAAATATTTCAGTAAAGGTATGTTTTTTGTATGCAATAAAAATATTAGATATAAATTATTTTTGTAGACGAAGAAATTGTTAGGAAGAGGTATTTTTGCCATCAGTTAGAAGCGTTTATCAATTTATCCAGAAAACGGTTGCTTTTTTTCAAGATCTATCTCCCCAATACTTCATTACCTAAAAAAATTTCGTTTATATACCGAGTGTAGAACTGGATTGGAAACAGGCATTTGAAAATTGAGGCAAAATTGTAAATTGAGAAAATTTTCCAAATTGAAAACAATCTAACGAACATTCTTTTATCACTTTAGTGATTTTCAAAATATGCGAAGAAAACGTTCCCATGCATGAAGCCATAAAATCATATTAGCATTGATTTTGACAATTTATAGCTATTAATTCTGACTAAAATTAGTTAAATATAATTTCCCTATTTGACCTATAACTTTAGGACAACTAGAACAAGAGATTTCATATATGCCATATTTTTCTTTATATCTACTAAATAATAGGGATTTCCCAGAAAAATTGTAAAACTATTAGATGTATTAATCGATATTTTAAAGTATAAATTAAATTTTTTTTTAATTTAAAATCTCCTATATACAGTAATTTTAAATAGCTTTGATTGTACACCAAATATTCGTTATTATTAAATAGCGAATTAAATAATTCATGAACTAGACTACAATGTAATATTAGTGCTAATTAATAAATATATAGCTCCAGAAGATAGTTTTAGTTTCGATAAGAAATTAATAACCATAAATAAGTGGCTTATGAAACAATATTCTCGGCACTCTTTCCTGTTTATCAAATTTGAAGTTATCTTTATTAAAATCGTTTTTATAAATGAAGAGGTCCTTGAAAACGATGATGTATTGAAACGATAATTTTCCATTTTTTGGATCTATGCCAATGCTTTCACTCAAGCTATTAAATGAAGTTAAAAATGCCATTTTAAATAACAATGTCTACTTATTTAAATAAATAATATTACAATATTTGTAGGCTGATACAAAAAAAAAAACTGCGAAATTTGTACTAACCAGAGAATAATTATGCAGGTTCTGAAGTAGTAATCCAAATTTAAAGGTGCCGGTATATTAATGCAATATATTTATTATTAAATTGAAATAAAAAGAATTAGTACATCATTTAATAGGTAACTTAAACTAAAGTCATAATTATTAATTAAACTAGAAAAGCGCGAATTATTTAGATCAAAAGAAGCTGCCTTGGTAACAATATCCAGGCAAAGAATTGAGAAAATATTTTACATAAATAAAAAACATATAGCTCGCTGATATTTACTAAGTGATAATAATCAAAATCTGTCAAAATAAAATAAAATAATCAAAAATGTTGGAACAATAGCAAATTAGACGAAACTTATTTCGCTAAATAAATCAAGTTGGAAAGGACTATGCAACTGCGTGTATAAAATCTGAAATTTTATATGTGCGTGAAGAAGAGATACCATCTTTATTTACTGCCAATTAAAAATAATTATATTACTCCAGTGTTTTTTCAGAACGGTCCAGAACTTGGGCTATTGGTATTACTATTAATCGATCTATTGCGTAATATTTATCAGTATATTTCCTTAATTTGTACGCAACCCACCGAGATCTTATTGAAGGTTACATTAATAATTGTATCCTCGCAATTATTCCATTTCTGCAAATGCGCAGATAATAATTATATGGTATCGATTGTGGTTGTGCGATACAAGTTGGAAACTGGTAATTTGTTATGGCAAAGTTATATTAAATCGCTCCGGGACTAGAATGCGATGTGGTTGTTCCGTTCGCGACGTGGCGCACACGTGCTAATACAGTGTTGCCATTCGCGTATTTAGCACGTCTGCGCATACATTTCCGTTAACCACTTGTATATTGCTTCACCGTTGCGGCATCATTATGATCCCATATTCTCGTATAAATATTTGATAATTTACTACAGAACTTCTAAAACTTTAGAAAGAAAATGAAACGTGCAAAAAATCACGTCATTTTACTTACGACGTATAGCTACAAAAAGAAGTATCATAAAGTCATGGATAAATGCAATAGATGTTGTGAAATGAAGAGGATTATAAGGAGGAAGATTTTCAAAAAATGATTATAATGAATTTGATGAAAATCAGATGCGTTACTAACGCGATTCTTTTTTTAGGATATTTATTACGGTCCCACGTTCTGTACACATGCAGCTAAAACGTTTTTTATAGTTTTAAATAATGAATCAAAATATTATAATTACAACTCCTTTTCCAAATGTATATCAGAATCGAGAATTAAAATGTGTCAAGATTTTGTTCTTTCCACATGCGCGCAGTATTTCGATAATCGCATTTCGCATTAATTAGCAATTCTCCAAACATAATTTATTAATTTCCATCTACATTTAATACAACTACCACATATACTTCCGGCTATTTTCCTATCAACTCTCATTTTCTCCAGTATCCTGTCATCCTTCGCAAACGTTTTATTAAAGCACAATTACATTAAGAAATAAATACTTTTAATTCAAGAACATATACTTCATTTTAAAAATTATCACTACGGTGTTAAATTATAATATAGAATATCACCCAAATACCGTAAGTAGCTAGATGCGCATTTCGAACGCTATGCCCTCATCTTTAGTAGCACAAGATAAAACGAAATAGAATACCTCTGCCACGAATCGTGATTGATATACTATTTTATTTTAGTTATTTTATATTATATACTTCATTGTTTTTAGATTCTTCGTTTTAATCACAACTATATCGAAAAAATATTTCAAAACTAGTAATTTTGTATTGACTAGAGAATATACGATATCGTATACAATATACAATATCGTATGATATTGCCTACTTGTGATAAAACACTTCTATTTTTATTGTAGCAAAATAATGGCAAAATATTATTGCATATAGCAGAATTTTATATAAAAATTTGATATACCAAAAAAAAAAAAGGGTAATTAATAAGGATGCTATGAGACATCTTTTCTCATATGGACAGAAACTAGATTTTATTTTATTCTACATAAACTAGATTCTAGAACTAGATAAAAAAAATCGTTAAAATCGATGTTGTGTGGATATAAGCGTTATATATATTTTTTGATAATAATTTTTTTCTAAAAAAAAGTTTTTTACGTATATATTCCATTCCTTTGTACACGACCGTAAAATACAACCAAGTTACTTTTACCACCTTCAAGTTTGAGAGCACTGTTTTCGCCGTGGTAAATACTCTTGTATATGCCAGGCTAATGTGTGTATCAGCTACTTACACCTCAATTTGCGTTAGTCGGCGCGCTATACATAATTTATAATATGCAAATTTATAAACGCACGTTGGCACTTGCAAATACGAAAGAGTTTAGTGGATACGAAGCAAGTAAGCGACAGCTCCACGTTATCGTTATATGTGTTTAACGGGGCAGTGAAGCACTGATGGGTGGTGGCGAACAGTGCCGTATCTAGGCAGGCGCACCTGCCCAGGGCCCATGATGAAAGGGGGGCCCGAAAATGGTTCTACATAAAAATGATATGGTCTTTATAAAATACATGTTCCTTGCATTCAGTTATGTTGTAGTAACGTAGTTCATTTATTGTTTTGTACGTATTAACTTGAGCCATGAGCGTGCAGTGATATTTTCTGACATCTGTCACTTTTCGAGACGTATTTGGTTTCGTCTGTTCCAAGTATTTTTCGTTTGTTCATATTATCAGTTTATATCATTTACTCGTGTTTTTAAATACGTACGCAGTGTTTTTCAACGCTATTTAATTTCTAATCTTAACTGTTCGAATTGAATTTTAATATTCGACGCCAATGAATGGGCGCAACTTTCTGTACGTATAACGTGAAGATGTTATTTCGTTTTTTTATATTAAATAAAATGGGGGGGGCCCAAAAATTAATCCTTGCCCAGGGCACAAGACAGGCTAGTTACGGCACTGGGTGGTTGGGTGCTTCAGCTTCGGTGTGCGAATAAGTTGAACAACATAAGTGCGTGTTAACATCCATACCATATAGACTTGATGATTCAGTCAGCAACGCTTATGAAATGGCTAAAAACTGTCCACTTTTCTAAACATTCAAATTTTTGTATTTAAAAATTGCCGCTCTGCTTACTATAATTTATTTTATATAATAAGCTGGATTGGAAACAGGCATTTTACATATTAAATTGAACTTGTTTATATATTGGCTAACCTGATTATTTTATAGCAAAATTGTAAATAGAGAAATTTTTCGAAATTGAAAACTGAATCTAACGAACATTTACATTCTTCTATCACTTTAGTGGTTTTCAAGATATTCGAATTCGAAGAAAACTTTTCCAAGGATGAAGCCCTTAAGTCATACTAGCCTTGATTATTTTATTATTGGCTTGGATACTTTATGCAGCTAATTTTTGAACAATTTATTAAAATTTGTTAAATAATTTTTATATTCAATTTTATAACTAGATTACTTGTGAAACTTGTCAGTAGAGACCGGATTATAAGCACTAAAAAAATGCTAAAATAGGCGGCAAATAGGCACCAAAAAACTTCAAAAAAGGCGCTTAAAAAGGCATTTATTATTTTCAAAAAAACTTTTAAAAAGGCACAAAAAACACAGTAAAACAACACTTTTCATTTTTTGGATCTTGTATTCATCTGAACTGCTAATTTTAGTCATTTTGAATTTATTTTCGAATGTATTCGTGCGCTAACTAAACACAGACTGAAGAAATGAAGCGTGAATTATTTATTTGAAATAACAGTTGTTACAAAATAGCCACTATTGGTACTTAAGAGTACATTACGAACGATTAGGGATTTTTCCATTCGTGATGAAAGCAATGACACAAACAATTTAAAAAGTTTTTAAGGCATTTTGCCTAAAAAATGGTCTCTACTTATTAGTGAAATAAAATAAAATAAAATAAAGATTTCCTTTTTTCAGAAAGTGTAACTATTAAATAATGAAGAACAGTTTTTCGCCCTGATGTAAATGGCACAGCGAAATAATCCAATTCTGGTGAGAGTGTACACACTGTCCCGATTGGGACAATGGTAATCAAACGAGATGTACGTCATCATCGAAGCAATGTTAGTATAAGCGACCGTCCGTTCACTTCCCGATTATAATTGCCATGTTAAAGGACAAGGGGATAAAGAGAAGACGTGGCTCCAAAACGATTTTAAATTGGACCCGGTGTTGGCGAATTCCAATCATTACCAATGGGAATTTCAGTTTATAATGTCCCGGGTATTAATTTTGAAAAATTGGGTTAAATATATAACATGTATCAAGGATGTAAAATACATTTGATTCATTTAGTATTTATGAATATTTTGAAATTTAAGACATATTGTATAGAATATCACACTAGGGCCGTAATAGAAAACTTTTAAAGCTAGATGCGCATTTACAGGACTTTGCCCCTGATCTTCAGCATAATATTAAACAAAAAAAAAGCTATGTCACTCACTGTGATTGCCATACCAATAGTATAGCCTTCGAAATGCGCATCTAGCTATTAATTGGTTTGAGTTACGGTATTTTTATATATTTTATATTTTAATTGAACACTGTAGTGACAAATTGGGGGTTGGGTCAGATCAATTCTTTCAACCATGGCCTTGGATATAGATTTTATTAATTATTATAGTAATATTTACAAGTCCAATTAAAGAAACTATGAATTTAATGAAATCAATTCCTATGAAAATAATGTATATTAATGTAAAAAATCGAAAAACTAAACTTAATGGATATTCTTCAAATACTACACAATACTTTAAAGAAATAGAGGGATTAAAATACTTTTTGTACCACCATTTTTAACAAAAACTTTAGATTTATATAATCTGACCGGATTTTTTTCTGTTAACCAAATGATTGACATTGAAAACTATAATTTTGTGCAAAAATAAACATTAAAAATAATTATATCGTTATAAGAAATGTGGATATACACAATCATAGAACACGAACAGCTGAGTTTCTGCACATTACACTTGTGCGTCTAAATAATGGTGGAGATGATGTTACTCCTGATAGATTGAAATCAAAAACTTGCTCCAAAACATTCAAATATGAAATCAAAAAATATGTAAAGCAATGTAATCAAATCATAACATACAAATAATACAAGTAATTAATGCTGATTTATTATAGAAGTTTGATTTTTTTTCAATTTTTTTTTAAGATTACATTGCTGTTTCTTTTCTTTTATTCAATATGGATGATGGGACATATATGCTATGGCCAGTCATCTAAATACTATGTCTTATATATTTATATTTCACTAAATATTTAAGCTAGTCAATTTCCTTATTATTTCCTTCTCTCCTAAATTCCCTGATTTGAAATGACAATTATAAATTCAATTCGTTTTTTCTTTAATATTATAAGATGTTCATTACTAATAAAAATTTCCTTTATAATAAAAAAAAATTAATAAAATTAATTATTTGATGTTAACTGGATGTAGTATCAAATTTTTACTATTTAAGGAATTAGTAGAATTAAGAATTAAACGAAATTAGATATATAAAGGAGTATAGGGAAGGGCAAGAAGGTAATCGAAGAAAAACAAATTTTAAAATCAAACATTGATTTAGAAAATAGGAAAACAATTTTTTAAATGAGCTTTTATTAAAATGTATTAAAAATGAAAAAATAATTTGCCAGCCTAAAGACTGCCTTAAAAGAATTCCCGCATATCACTAAAAATATAAGAGTGGGGCGTAAAGTTTAGTTCATTTGTATTATTTAATTAATTATAATTATTTAAGTCTGAATATTAAAAGTATGCAAAAACGAATTGCCGAACTAAGCACGATTTTGTCATCTCGTTTTAGGCTGGTATTAAAATTGTTTTTTTCTTTTTAGTACATTTCAATAAAAGCTTATTTAAAACAATATTTTTTTTCAAGTTCCTCTTAGTTTCGGCAATAATATTTTGAAAATTAGATATCCAGTTTTTGAATACGTTCCAATAAAATGCGTTCGTGTATTGTCTATTAAATTAAATAAGCAAATTTTTTGGTTATATTTTGCTAACTATCTTACCTAATAAGATTATGGTTCATAAATTATGTTGAAGATTTGTTAATAACGTTTGTAGCTGTTCGTTAATAATTAATAAAAAGTTGATGAATAATAATTTATCTATTTGCACACTTTCATATTCATATTTCATCCATTGATAGCTGGAAATATATATTTCTTCTTTAAACATGTACAAATATAAGGATTTAATTATCCGTTTAATAATCGTACGTATATAATTAAATTGACACGCTTTTATGGCAATAACGATAGAAGCGTATTTTATTATTGAAAATAAGACATAATGCACTAAATTTTATTATTTCAATTACTGCTCAGTAGATTAGATAAAGAATTGTCTAATTTACATATAATATGTAAATAAATAAATAATATATTACGTAAATTAGACAACGCTGCAATTAATTGCATATGCGAGTGTCGAATCAAAATTCATGCAGCGTGTCATCACTATGACCTAGTAGAGGCACAACTTTATTCCTTCTTGGAAGAAAATTAACTTTTTTCGCACGTCGTAACACTAAAATAAGCAATTAAGAGTTTTAAGGCACTTTATTAACGACCACGCGGTTTATTTTTGTGGCATCTATTCAAAATGATACAGGAACCAATGATGAGAAAGAAAATTCTAATTCGATAAAGTTCTTAGTAATGATTGAGTATCAAGTATTATTATTCGCTAAAATGCATGTTGTACATATTCAATGTAACGCAGAAGAATGGTTTAAATTATACTTAGAGGAGTTTAAATTAGGATTGATATATTGTTTAAATCGGTTAAACATCGTATTTAAATCCCAAGCTATTTTTTTATATAAATAATATCAAAAGTTTCATATTTGGTGATATTACCAACCAATTTGTGAAATTCCCAACTATTTTTACTTATATTTGAGTTATTCTGGCTGCATTTACTTATATATAAATATTCTTTTTTACTCTACTTTATAAATGTATCTATCGATAAAATCAAGAACTGACATCGGTCCAAAAATTATATCAAATTTTCAATAGGTGTCTACATTTTTTTTGTCCAATTAATCAAAAAAAGTGATTTTTGGGATGATATCTATCTGTCTAAGCGGTATTTCAGTTTATCGTTAGTTAAAGAGTCCGCAATCCTAAAGATTCGTTGGAAACAGCACGCCATGCCGATCTATCCTGAGCTAATCCCTTCATCTCCCTATAGCTATTCATCTCAACGTCTTCAACTATCTGACTCACATACTCCAATCTAGGCCTACCTACCCCTCTCTTTCCCTCCACTCTACCTTCTATGATCAATTGCATAATCCCCCCATGTCTAAGAATATGCCCTACTAATCTGTCTCTCCTACGCTGTAACACTCTCGAGATACTTCTCTTCTCCCCTACTAACTCTAGTACAGCTTCATTTGTTACTTTATCTTCCCAACCAATCCTCATCATCCTCCTATAACACCACATTTCAAGTACTTGTAATCTACGCTTCTCTTCCTTTCCTATAGTCCACGCCTCACACCCGTACAGTGCTACACTCCAAACATATACCTTCAGTAATCTTTTTCTAATACCCAAGTCAATATTTGATCTTAAAATTGTTCTTTTTCTACGAATGCCTTCCTAACCTGTGCTATCCTACACTTTATATCTACCTTGCTTCGATTATCTTTTGTGATTCTACTGCCTAAATAACAAAAATCTGACACTTCTTCGATTCTATTATCTCCTATTGTGATCCTCATTTTTCTACTGCATTCCTTTTTGTCACACCTCATCACTTAATTTTACCTATATTTATTTTCATGTTAAAATCCCTAGTCAATACTGCCTGCATACCATTCAATACCCTTTCTAAATTCTTTTCGCTTTCTTCCAATATAGCTATATCGTCGGCGAATCTCAGCATATATATTTTCTCTCCCTGTACATTCACACCTACACTATACTCTTCTTTTACTTTGTTTATTGCATCTTCTATATATAGATTAAATAATAACGGTGAGAGTGTACATCCCTGCCGAACTCCCTTCCCTATTTTTGCTACCTCTTCTTCCCCTTCAATTCTAACTAAGGCAGTTTGGTGTTTATATAAATTAAAAATTATTCTCCTATCCTTATAATCTATACCCGTTTCTTTTAAAATTCTAAACATTATGTCCCAATCTACATTATCAAATGCCTTTTCTAAATCTACAAAAGCTATGCAAGTTACCTTTCCTACCCTCTTTCTTTTTTCTACTACCGTTCTTAGTGCTAGAATCGCCTCTCTCGTCCCTCTGTTTTTCCTAAAACCAAACTGATCTTCTCCTAGCCTTTCCTCTACTTTATTTTCTAATCTCCTATAAATAATCTTTAACAATATCTTCGATGCATGTGATAGTAGGCTAATGGTCCTATAGTTCTCACACAAATTAGCTCCTATTTTCTTCGGCATTCTTACTATTCTACTACGCTGAAAATCCTGTGGTACTTCTCCCTTCTCATATATTTTACAAACTAACCTGTATAATCGCTCCTGCATTTTTTCCCCTGTGTGTTTTATTAATTCGGCTGGTATCATATCAATCCCCGCTGCTTTGTTATTCCGTAAATCACTTAATGCTCTATGAAACTCTGACCTAAGTATGCTAGGACCTAAGTCATCCTCATCTATCTGTTCCACACTTTCTAGCTCCTCCATGTCCTGCCTACCTTTATATAAATCTTCAAGATACTCCTTCCATCTTCTAGCTTTTTCCTTATTTTCCGTGAGTTCCTTACCCTGCTTATCACATATAATGTTACCCTTTGGTCTTACTTTAGAGAAATGTGACTTAATTTTCCTGTAGCCCAAATCTACTTTACCTCTTCTCATATCCTCCTCAATATCCTCACAGTTTCCTTTTATCCACTCTTCTTTCGCTAGCTTGCATTTCCTATTAATTAAGTTCCTTAGTTCCTTATATTTTTTCTGTCCTGCTTCTGTGTTTTCAATTTTAATTTTCCTTCTTGCTTCTATCATTTCAACTATTTCTTCCGTGATCCATTCCTTCCTACCTGCCCTTTTCTTTGTGCCTAATACTTCATTTGCTGCTGTAGTTAACCCATTTCTGATTTCCCTCCATTCGCAATCTATGTCGCTCCTAGATGTTCCATTAGCCATGATTTCTACTTTCTGCTTGTACTTTTCACATACATCAGCTAATTTTAACCTATCGACATCTACTCTAACCTGTTTAGACTTCTGTAATTTCTTGAATTTGACCTCTGAGTCCAGGACTACTAAATTATGGTCACTAGCAATATCTGCTCCATGGTAACTCTTACAATTCTTAATCTGGTTCCTAAACCTATTTATCGTATATTCGAAAATTTATAATATTTATTTCATAGTATTTCATCACAATATAAATATATAAAAACAACAAAAACAGTTTTTTATAAATTATTTTCCATTTATCATCCAAATATAAAATATTATAAAATGTTCGATATGTTGGCGGCTTACTTTGTTATATTTATTCGTATTGAATAGGGATGGGAGTAAATAATTACTTTATTAATATAATTGTTGTGAATATAATATATTTACATACAATAAATATAAATATCTGACGATTAGTTTCGCCTCTTCAAGGCATTAATCAAGTCTGAACTATTACAATATATACACAAGAATATCGTGACGTTAATATTTCCATTTGCACATATTAAATTATATTGCATAGATGAAGGTAACAAATAAATTTGTGCTAGTATAAAATTTAATGATGTATGTCATTTGGATTATTTGTAATTTGAATTTGTGTTAAAACTGGTGAAAATGAAGATAGTTTGTTTGGGGGTTTTGTTAGTGTTCCATTTATTATCTTTGCAATTTAATTCTATGATATATATGATTTTTAACAAAGATATACGGATGCTTTTTTGGGACTTCTGCTAGTGGAAGATATCCCGAGAATTATCCTCCAAGTCTGCCTTGGAACAGACATCCACCACCGTACAAACAGCGACAGACCGATGGACCAGCTTCCGATAATTACCAATCTCTCTGCGTGTAAGCGTGTCTACAATTCGGTCCAATGTTTTTATTCTCAAACAGAAATGGTTCTTATATTCTCAGGGCCGTATACAGTCACGGAGCTTAAGGAATGATTACAGAAAAAAGTTAATCCTGGTAGGAGACTTTGTAAGAAAGGATATATGGGTATTAGGACGTAATATGCTCTTAATGATCGAGTGTTATGGGTACTTCGTGGAACTGGAATTTATTGTGTAGAAGTAAACCTTTTATGAACAAAGTTTTACTGGATTTAGTAAAATTTCGTTTTGAGTTTCGCGCCACCAATTTTAATCATTGTCAGGACAACGTGTTTCTTAATTTGCACGTATGATTTTTAACGTTTTATTTTCCATATTTTTTATATTTTCTTATTAAAGTTAAAAACGTTTTTCTGATATTGGCGCTGTATAAAAAAATTATACAAAGTGTATCGATTTCATAAAAATTATTGTAAATATTAAATTATAATCTGAAATAATTATAGTAAAATCTCGGTTCTTTTCAGAACTAGTTAGTTTATAAATTATAGCGACATTTATGTTTCGAAATCGGTTGATTGATACGGACGTGTCCTGGCAAGTTAAGAGACTCGACTTCAACTTCTTGCAGATAAAATGGAATGCTTTAAACTGTCTAAATGTCGCATAACAATCAGCCTCATCTCCTATATAAGAATTTTATGACGAATCGATTCACAAAGTCTATATCAGGTAGTAACAGATTCTCTGCTTTTCTTTAGTTCACGTAGCCTCTTATACTTCTTATCTTAACGTATTAAAATTATGGGTCAGCAGCAATCTGTGTGAAGGGCACGCAAAAGGCATTGAGAACTCATTATTTACGATTAATTGACCTGGCAAAAACATAAAATACAACACAAACAATGGAATGCAATTATTATCAAACTCTTGATAAGTCGAGGAGAACTTAATAAAATTGAATAATGTTTCCATATAAGGGTGCTTGTTCTTAACTTCGTCTATAAAATCATTCTTTGAACAAATCTAGATGTACTATTTTAAATATGGTTGAAATAGTATTTCTTAAATGATATTAAAATATATTTCATGTTTTGCATGTTTTTATACATGTTTCTTTTGAGAAAATCAATGTAGTATATTAGTTGATGAATTTATATATTTATAATTATTTATATACGTATATCACTCTTCAATTACATGTTACTTATATACGTGTAATATCCCCATATGTATATATATTTCTTATTCAACCCTCTTAGATATAATTTCAATATTTTCCTTTCATTCGTACTTGTATTCAATCTTTCCATTCTATTAATTTTCCCAAGAATCGCCATCCTTTGTGCTATTAGGAAGTCTCCATTCTACCTTGCTTAAATATTATTTATCCTTTCCCCGTAATCAAGATAGGCAAAGTACCATTTACCATTGTACGCATTAACCATCGTTACCTAAACACACCCCGCGCATCATACAACCACCCTTAACTACATCTACCTGTGACCATATACTATATATACAAACACCAGAGCTCAGTTCCGCCTCAGAATAATCAATCATATTCCTCAGTCCCAGGTCAACAGTTCACATCGACATTTCTAATTCCAACATTCAAGATTCAGCAATTTTAAGAGTTCACACATCAAACACTGTTTCAGTGAATAAACAAGAATCTAACAACAAGTCTTTTATTTCGCGGTTTATTTTAACCGCTGGCGCAGTCGACGGCAAACGCTACAAAAGCGTCATTACAAGAGTGACATTACAAAAGTGGCGCAGTCGGTAGGATTTTGGAAATCAATACAGATTTCCCGAACCAAAGAAAAAGAAGAATCAACATGGAAGAAAGGAAGCCTCTCCATAACCCAGCGTACCAACATACAGTTCGTAGTTCCAGTTCGCAGTACCAGTTCGTAGTTCCAGTTCGCAGTACCAGTTCGTAGTTCCAGTTCGCAGTTCCAGTTCGCAGTTCCAGTTCGCAGTTCCAGTTCGCAGTACCAGTTCGTAGTTCCAGTTCGCAGTACCAGTTCGTAGTTCCAGTTCGTAGTTCCAGTTCGCAGTTCCAGTTCGCAGTACCAGTTCGTAGTTCCAGTTCCAGTTCGCAGTTGCAGTTCGCAGAGTACCAGTCCACAGTCCAAGTTCGTACTTCCAGTTGCAGCTCCAGACGCAACAAGCCAGGCCCATACGAAATAGTTGACGTCTCAAATGTAAATTGTAAATTAAAGATTAAGAAAAAAGAAATAATTGTCCATAAAGACAAACTGAAACCAGCTTTTCTTGCAAATTAATCCAATTCACCACTAGCTATTACACTCAAATTATAGAAATAAATAACTCTCTACAAAAAAAAATATAAAACTAAATTTCGGGATCACAAAATATCAAACGGGAAATTGACAGTGTCCTAAAATTATAAAGCTTACTTTATTGTACTTATTTTAGGTTATTATATTAGAATTTTCTAGATCAATATACCAAAATACATTTAGGCAATGATTACCATAGTAGGATATCCTCACTTAACCTAACTATAATAATTCCACATTCTTTGATCATATAAACCTCGAATCTAACAAAAAAAATAATCCTTTTATACAAATCAGACCATATTATATTTAAGTGCATGTTTTAAAATGAGCTATACAATGTAAATGAATATGATTTTCCCAGATATCCTAAACCTATTTAATGTTTATTTCTATAATGACGTTTATCATGAAAAAAAAAAAAAAAAATTACTGTTTTTCTTTATGTTAGTTAATAAGTTATAGCATAAATTTAAAACTATCCCACTAAAAATATCTCCTATTTCATACATCAATATTTTTCGTTTTCAAAAGGGGGGGAGTGTAATATCCCCATATGTATATATATTTCTTATTCAACCCTCTTAGATATAATTTCAATATTTTCCTTTCATTCGTACTTGTATTCAATCTTTCCATTCTATTAATTTTCCCAAGAATCGCCATCCTTTGTGCTATTAGGAAGTCTCCATTCTACCTTGCTTAAATATTATTTATCCTTTCCCCGTAATCAAGATAGGCAAAGTACCATTTACCATTGTACGCATTAACCATCGTTACCTAAACACACCCCGCGCATCATACAACCACCCTTAACTACATCTACCTGTGACCATATACTATATATACAAACACCAGAGCTCAGTTCCGCCTCAGAATAATCAATCATATTCCTCAGTCCCAGGTCAACAGTTCACATCGACATTTCTAATTCCAACATTCAAGATTCAGCAATTTTAAGAGTTCACACATCAAACACTGTTTCAGTGAATAAACAAGAATCTAACAACAAGTCTTTTATTTCGCGGTTTATTTTAACCGCTGGCGCAGTCGACGGCAAACGCTACAAAAGCGTCATTACAAGAGTGACATTACATACGTTTTTTTATTTTGGAATTAAATAAATGTATATCACCCAGTGATATTACATTTTTCACAATCTTCAGAAATTTAAACTTAAGGCATTGTATAGAAAGCGTTTGTTTAGGAATATAAATAATACAGAAAATAATGGTAACAAAATCATTAAATAAATATTAAGTGCTTACTTAATATAGAAATAGTTAAAATGATAGAAGCAAGAAGGAAAATTAAAATTGGAAACACAGAAGCAGGACAGAAAAAATATAAGGAACTAAGGAACTTAATTAATAGGAAATGCAAGCTAGCGAAAGAAGAGTGGATAAAAGGAAATTGTGAGGATATTGAGGAGGATATGAGAAGAGGTAAAGTAGATTTGGGCTACAGGAAAATTAAGTCACATTTTTCTAAAGTAAAACCAAAGGGTAACATTATATGTGATAAGCAGGGTAAGGAACTCACAGAAAATAAGGAAAAAGCTAGAAGATGGAAGGAGTATCTTGAAGATTTATATAAAGGTAGGCAGGACATGGAGGAGCTAGAAAATGTGGAACAGATAGATGAGGATGACTTAGGTCCTAGCATACTTAGGTCAGAGTTTCACAGAGCATTAAATGATTTACGGAATAACAAAGCAGCGGGGATTGATATGATACCAGCCGAATTAATAAAACACGCAGGGGAAAAAATGCAGGAGCGATTATACAGGTTAGTTTGTAAAATATATGAGAAGGGAGAAGTACCACAGGATTTTCAGCGTAGTAGAATAGTAACAATGCCGAAGAAAATAGGAGCTAATTTGTTTGAGAACTATAGGACCATTAGCCTACTATCACATGCATCGAAGATATTGTTAAAGATTATTTATAGGAGATTAGAAAATAAAGTAGAGGAAAGGCTAGGAGAAGATCAGTTTGGTTTTAGGAAAAACAGAGGGACGAGAGAGGCGATTCTAGCACTAAGAACGGTAGTAGAAAAAAGAAAGAGGGTAGGAAAGGTAACTTGCATAGCTTTTGTAGACTTAGAAAAGGCATTTGACAATGTAGATTGGGACATAATGTTTAGAATTTTAAAAGAAACGGGTATAGATTATAAGGATAGGAGAATAATTTTTAATTTATATAAACACCAAACTGCCTTAGTTAGAATTGAGGGGGAAGAAGAGGTAGCAAAAATAGGGAAGGGAGTTCGGCAGGGAAGTACACTCTCACCGTTATTATTTAATCTATATATAGAAGATGCAATAAACAAAGTAAAAGAAGAGTATAGTGTAGGTGTGAATGTACAGGGAGAGAAAATATATATGCTGAGATTCGCCGACGATATAGCTATATTGGAAGAAAGCGAAAAGAATTTAGAAAGGGTATTGAATGGTATGCAGGCAGTATTGACTAGGGATTTTAACATGAAAATAAATATAGGTAAAACTAAAGTGATGAGGTGTGACAAAAAGGAATGCAGCAGAAAAATGAGGATCACAATAGGAGATAATAGAATCGAAGAAGTGTCAGATTTTTGTTATTTAGGCAGTAGAATCACAAAAGATAATCGAAGCAAGGTAGATATAAAGTGTAGGATAGCACAGGGTAGGAAGGCATTCGTAGAAAAAGAACAGATTTTAAGATCAAATATTGACTTGGGTATTAGAAAAAGATTACTGAAGATATATGTTTGGAGTGTAGCACTGTACGGGTGTGAGGCGTGGACTATAGGAAAGGAAGAGAAGCGTAGATTAGAAGCACTTGAAATGTGGTGTTATAGGAGGATGATGAGGATTGGTTGGGAAGATAAAGTAACAAATGAAGCTGTACTAGAGTTAGTAGGGGAGAAGAGAAGTATTTGGAGAGTGTTACAGCGTAGGAGAGACAGATTAGTAGGGCATATTCTTAGGCATGGGGGGATTATGCAATTGATCATAGAAGGTAGAGTGGAGGGAAAGAGAGGGGTAGGTAGGCCTAGATTGGAGTATGTGAGTCAGATAGTTGAAGACGTTGAGATGAATAGCTATAGGGAGATGAAGGGATTAGCTCAGGATAGATCGGCATGGCGTGCTGTTTCCAACCAATCTGTAGGATTGCGGACTCTTTAACTAACTACTTAATATATGTAAAATAATATAGCAATGAATTATAGAATTATTTAAGCAAACTTTTTAAGAATAAATTATCGCAGATATCGCCTGAATATGTGTTAATAAATCTTTTGTCGGATTTATTTTCTTGCTCAATTCAATAAAAAAAGTTTTTGTTTTGAATGATGTCAATATTGTTTTAGGAAGAAATGTAAGTGTGATGAATATTAATAATATTTTAAGGGGACGCAACATTGAGATTTGTACGACGATTCGAATGCCATTGCGAGAAACTTCATCGGAAAAGAAAAAAAATCCTTTCATGCGATGAGTTGTCCAAAATTAAAAACAAAAATGCATTTCCTGTCGATAAGGGGTGACTTGTGCTCAACAACCATTGAATAACGAAATATCACCCCTAACTACTGTGGAAGTTCAATAAATTCCTTTTTCCAAAATAAGTTAATGCATATATTTATATACTGTTAAACACAAATCAAGAAAGTTAAGCAATATTAATATTTTCGATAACTTTATATCCTTGATACGACCTCAACTGTATGGCTTTTCTTAGTTTGTAATTCTTTTGGGCATACAATAATATCGTATTAAATACAAGCATGAAAAAGTCCTAACTTTTTCGTAATCTCTTTATTTTTTAAGGGTCCAGTCGTTCGCTGTCTTATTCCCGAATTACAGCGCTGATATTAAGGAGGGTTTGTAGGGGTGGAGGGCATGGGCAGCTCTCAGACTCCTACTACGATCGAATTTACCGTACATCGAATGTAGAAAACGGAACGACCATTTCGGGGCCAAACGATGAATATTAATTGACGTAGCGGTCTCAATTAATACAGCAGCAACGGTTGTCCAACCGAAAGAAGGACCAGCGAGACGACTCAATGATGAGCGTATACTAAAACCATTTCCATACGAAAACCATTCATTTCCTTATCGACAGGAGAAGCGCCCGAATCTGCCATAAACTGACGTAATGGCCAGCTTAAAGCATTCGTGGCGCCAGATATAGGTTAAAATAATAAAGACCATTGTGGGTATCGTACGATGGGAATGTAAGGATTCATGGATATTAGTCACAGAAATATTAAATGTATACAGAAATATATAAATACAGAAAAACGGAAGAATATAGAAAAGCAAAATCCAACAGGTTATTGTAAATATATCATTTAAAAAAAATAATGAAATACTTATTTCATTTGATGTGTGCTGATTATTTCCAAAGTTCCTATTCCTGAAGCTATTCTTTTTGTTGAAGATATGCTAAAAAATAATTCTGTGGATGATGTTATTATTAATGAATAATTAAAATTAAGGAAATTATGTATGTATTAGAATTTTTTGTCCTTAAATGGTACATTCTTTGAGCAAAAAGAAGGTACAGCTATGGGAAATTGTTTAAGTCCATTTATTGCTAATTTATTTATGAGTTATTTTGAAATAAACTTAAAGGAAACTGAAATTTATTTTCCTAGAATTTGGATTAGATATGTAGATGACATCTTTGCAATTTTTGATACTGAACAATCTAATATTGATGATTTTATTAGAATATTAAATTCTAAATTTCCTTCAATTAAATGTACTTATGAAATCGAAAATAATAATCAGTTACCTTTCTTAGATGTTTTAGTCATTAGAAATAATAATATATAGAATTTGATAGACATAGACAAGCTACAAATACGGACTGCTATATACGGAACGATTCAAATCATTGTTGTCAACATAAATATGCTGCTTTTAATTTTTTAATTAACCGCTTATTAAATTTTCCTTTATCTAATGATAAATATAACATTGAATTAAATAATATCCGAAATATAGCAGCACAAAATGACTATTCCTCTAAAATTATAAATAACATATTAAGAAAATTTAAAAGAACAAGAGATATCAAAAATATTATTAGTTTGGAACAAAATAATAATTCAACTGATTTCAATAAAAAATCGGGTATTTACGAAACATCTTGTTCTAGTTTTCCTAAAGTATATATAGGACAAACACGTAGACCAATTGAAACTAGATTTATAAGGAGCATTTAGCTCATTTCAGATTAAATAGAGAAGATAAAAGTGCTGTAGCCGAGCATATTTTTGACTAACTCAGGTCATCCTATTCAAATTAGTTCACTTAAATTACTTAAAAGTGTTTTGAATTATTCCGAGTTAAATAAATGCTTATGAAATTATATACATGCATAAATTTAATGAATTTAGATTCAGGCCCAATTTCATCTTGTCTATTTAATTTATTTTTATTTTGTTTATTTATTTATTTTTGTTATTTTAGATTTCACAAACCAATATTTTCGTAAATTGTTAATTTGTATTGTTTTAAAAGATTTACAGGTCATATTATATGCCATTTTTGAAGTACTTCTGTCATGTCGACTTATCTATTTAATAGTATATCAATCACAGAGGTATTTTATTTAGTTTTTATTTTGTGCTACTGCAGATGGGGGCATAGCCTTCGAAATGTACATCTAACTACTTAATGCTTGTTACGGTATTTGGGTGATATTCTATATTAATATTTAATACCGTATTAATAATTTTTAAAATAACTCATTAACGAAATAAAAAGAAATCGTACTTTTAAAAGTGCTATATATCAGCTTTATTAAAGAAAGCGCGAAAAAAGAACCAAGACTATCGAAAGTAACGGCAATTTCGTTTCGTCTCTTTTATTTTTGAAATATTTTATATTTGGATAAAGATGGAATCATCTATTAAACATTTATAAGTTCAATTAAATAAGAATTGAATTTGACCATTTCTGTTTCCAATTCTCTCATATTTATTTCATTTTACAGGGTCCTCAATCCCAGGGATAAGTAGGAAACAACACATGCTGATATCTCTTCAGCCAACTCCTTCATTTCCTACACCTATTCATCCTAACGGCCTGCACTATCTGACTTACGTACTCTACGCAGGGTATATTTATGCCTTTATTCCCTTTACTCCAACTGCTATAATTAATTAGCTCCTCATCTAACTCTAGCATATCTTGTTTTAACACGTTATTCAACCAACAAATCCTCATTAACCTTCTAGAGCACTACATTTTTAAACCTTATATTCTACGTTTCTCTTGCTTTCCTACTATCTACTTCCCATAGTCTACGTTTATCATATTTTCCTATTGTCCACGCCCCTCAGTCGTATAATGCTACATTTCATATATATGCCTTTAATGAGTGCTATTTATCATTATGGAAAGGGTTTGTGTACATAGAAATGTGAATAATGGTTGATTAAGTGTATATGGACGAAGACATATAATAATGTGGTTTTATGGAAATAAAGACTGATATTTACCGAGACGTAATATCTGGTTGATTGAGAAATATGTGATTATATAAGAAGTAAAAAATAGCTTACTAAACGCAGGTAATCAATAGAAATATGCCAAATTAGAAAAATATATTTTTCATTATATTATATACAAAAGAAAATTTGTTTAGAATTGATTTTGTATCTGGAAAATATATAAATTGTTATTAATAATTTTGCTTTGATGTTTGTGAATTAAAATAGTACCTAAATGACCTGGTTCTTCTTTCCCAATTCTCTCAACTTTTACATTTACTTGAAAGAATATTTAATAAACTATAACGAAATAAAAAATATTTATTTTCAAATAAAAATTGTATTTACCCTGCAATGATTCCTATAAAAGTCTATATTTACTTTTAGAGACGTGAAATATCGATCATAATTAAAGTGAATCGTTATCTTTCAGCAAGCTCTAATTCCGCTTTTGTAGTCCACATTGATATCATGTAAAATTCATAATTACACGGAACAGAATTTTTATTCATCGGCTATAAATTGTACCTGCTGCGCGCTTAATGGTCATTACGCATCTGGATAACGGCTTCCATCGAATAAAAATCAATTAATGCGAGAATTACATAGAATGTGCACGTACAAAAAAAGGAAGTATAATGCACCGCTGAACGGTTCCAATTGAACAGCTTCGGTCTGCCGCTGAAACCATTCCATTCCTACCACAAAGTAATTAATTATTACTGGTATAATGATCATATTGAATAGTCCTCACTTTAATATCCATAGGCGTCCAAGGCTAAACCAATTCAAATTGAGGTAATTAGACCATATTTTTTGACATGAGTTATTAAAATAGCCTTCGAAATGCGCATCTAGCTACTTAATGCTGTTATGGTATTTAGATGATATTCTATCAGTGGCGGTACCTTATGCAGGCCGCAGGGCCGCGCGCCCCTCCTCAACATTGAGTGCATCACCGTAGATAAATAATTGTATTGCGATATTTTATCTTGGCATTATTTTTCCTAAAAGATAAAGCTTGTGCCACGATAACAATTAACACAACACCGTGTGGCGTTCGTTGTGGTATCCATTGCAAGTCACGGCAGCGACCGATGCTGTATCTATCGGTATCTATGGTGGAATAGATATATACCACCATATATACCACTATTCGCGTGGTATAGATATATCGCTATGGTGCACTCATCCTATCTATTGGAAGCGCTATATCCTATCTAGTGAGAGCGACCGTATGCAGTATATCATCTGTTTCATCTGTCCGCGTACAAACTAGCCGGCCGGGTTGCTACGGCAACGTGACGTCACGCAGCTTCTATAGCTAAGAATATATCGTTGTTTTACGCTATTCTGGCCTACGATTCTTTAGCGGCGTCCCAACAGAGAAGCCTAGTATACAGTATACAGGAAAATTGATATAGAATAGCCAGATAAGACAGTTGCATTGTTCTGTGTAGTTACGTATGAACGATTTTGCCACGTGTTTCTCCAAAAATATATTTAATAGAAATAATTTAATAAAAATGAATTGGGTAGGCCATTTCCTGATTTCAATTTACCGCAAACTTCAACTTCAAGTAGTGCTCAAAACCGAACATTTAGCAGCATTTTACAAGAGACATTTACAAAAAGAATTATAACACAGATGAAGGACAGATTCTCATATCGTGGCCATCTACAAGCCGCTGAGTTATTTAACACGAAATCGATGCCAACATTTTCTAAACAATTTCCAGTGGACCTTTGGAACCGGGTGTCATGTATATCAATTTTTGAATAAAACCAGATTAAAAACAGAATTAGAAGTCATTTACTCGCGTCCGGATTTTTATCAAATAATTGGACCTACAAATTTTCTTTCGTTATTGCTACAAAATAATTTCAGTGAAACTTTCCCGGAAACTATAAAAATACTTAAAATTATTTTAACAACCCCGATGACCACTGCTGAATCAGAGCGTTGTTTTTCAACACTTATAAAAATCAAAACTTTTTTGCGAAATGCTATGGGTAATGATCGTTTAAACGCGTTGGCGATGATGTGTATTAATAAAAAAGTGGTGCGAGATATTTTCAATTTTAACGAAAAAGTTTTGGAAAAGTTTATATCAATGAAAGATAGAAGAGTGGAATTCACTTTCAACAAATGATTGAATTTAATCATTTTGCATCCATTTTAGGTAAGATTTCTCACTATTATGTTATTTTTTAAGAAATGCGCCCCCCCTGATTGAATTGTCACGAGCCGCCACTGTATTCTATACTAATATATTTCATATTTAAACTGAATATTAAAATGATAAAAAAGTATGCGGACCAGATAAATACATCCCATTATATTTCAATCATAATAGTGGTAGCATTTTAATATTTCTGAATGTTTTGCGAAAATGAAATGGCCAATTTGCATTCATTGAGTACATGAGTATGTATGTATGAAATATATATTACTAACGAAAAATTAAGCTTTGATGTGCATATCTCTACAATCATAAAAAAGGCAAATAAATCACTAGGTTTTGTTATGAGGTCCTGCAAATCAATAAAACCATTACATCTATCAAAATAATTTACTTTGCATATGTTTCATCGCATCTAAATTATGTATCTTCTGTCTGCAATCCGCAATATCAACTACATATAAACAAACTAGAATCTGTACAAAGGCGTTTCGTTTAGTACATTTGCTTTAAATACCACAGAGAATTCGATCATTACTCTCTTGCATATAAACATTTTGGATCTGTCATCTTTATACGAGAAGATGTAGGAATGATGTGCTGATTCTCTATAATATTATAAATAACATAATTGATAGCCCGTTTCTTGTGGAACAGTTGAACTTTTACGCACCTGCTTATCGTACTCGCCTAACAAATTTATTTATTGCAAAGAAATATAGAAGCAATCTGGGTAGAAATGCCCCATTAAAACGAATGTGCCATTTATACAACAAATATGTAAATATTGATATTCTCACCAGCTCTTTTGAGTGACAGTTTTCAAACGCAATGTAATTAAACGCACTAATTTTGATACCTTAAATAAATAAATAAATATAAGTGACTATTCTGTTTGGTTAATATTGCAAATGAGCAAGTACGTGATTTATATAAAAGAGTTCAATCAAACACTATAGCATGTGAGGCATCTATTGTGAACTTTAGAATTAGAGCGGCACCACCTGCAATAAACCGAAATAAACCCCTGAAGAAGTAAATTACTTCATGTTTCTCGGTGGTTAACTAGAGTCCCGGCTACCAATGCGTCTTTATACTTGTATATACATAACATAAGTAATACCTTAACCCAGGCATGGGCAACCTTTTTTTTGTAGAGGGCCGAATAGAAAATTTTTATGTGGACCACGGGCCAAAACATTTGCCAGCAGATTATACTTCCTCTTCTTCTCCACTTCTACTGTATGCAAATAATCTTGGGATGTAATTCCCACTTCCACAATGGTTATCTCGCTTAATACCTTGTCGTGTACTACAATATGAGGTTTGTTAAACTGGACATAAACAGTTGATAATAATAGTAATAATATTTATTAAAAAAGAGAAGGTACAGATATGTAATCATACCTAGCGTTTTTATTACAATAAAATAATGAAAAAATAAAACTTAAACTGATAAACTTCAACAAAGAAATAACTTAATAACTTCTCATAGTCACATAGTGCTACAACTCTAACCAAAATAACATCAACCAAAAATGTAAAATCAGATAACCATGCATGATCTCCCAATGGTTGGACCAGCTCGGGTCTGCCCTTCATTTCCACGAACGTTTGCACTTCTTCTCTTAATTCATAAAATCGCTTCAACATTTTGCCCTTACTGAGCCAGCGAACTTCACAATGAAAAATGATGTCTCCATATTCTGTTTCCAAGTCCTGCAGGAATTGCTGGAACTGGCGGTGATTCAAACCTCTTGATTTGATAAAATGTACACACGAAACAACTGTCTTCATTACGTGCTTAAATTTTAATGATTTAGCACACAAGTTTTCTTGATGAATTATACAGTGAAATGGGAACAGATTATTAATATCAATATTTCTCTGTAATTTGTGATTTTATTTTAGCCACCACTCCCAAACTTTTCCCTATCATCGCGGGAACTCCATCTGTAGTGACACCGCTTAACTTGACCCAGTTCACTTTAAAAGCGCTAGACACATTAACAATTTCTTCAAAAATATCTTCTCCTCTTGTAGTGTCTTTCATGGCTCGAAGCGCGAGCAAATCTTCTGTTATTTTTAAATTTTGGTCGACTGCGCGAATAAAAATTGCTAGTTGCGCTGTATCACTAATATCGGTGCTTTCGTCCAATGCTATGGAAAATGCAACACACTTTTCCATCACTTCTCCAAGAGCGACTTTTATGTTTTCGGCCATTGCATCTATTCGTCTTGTGACTGTTCTTCTGGATAAACTAACTTCTGCGAACTTTTTCCTTTTTTCTGGACACAAGATATTTGCCAATTCTATTAAGCACTCTTTCACAAATTCTCCTTCTGAGAACGGCTTCGAATATTCCGCCACTTTCTTACTAACAACATAACTTGCTCGAACGATATTTTCAGCTTCTTCACTGCGTTTTACAAAGATATTTTGTTGAGCGGCTAAATTATTTCTTAACTTCTCGATTCTGTCACTTATTAGTTGCCCTGTTAAACTTTCGTATTTTTACAAATGTTTGGTGGTATAATGTCTTTTTAAATTGTACTCATTTAAAACCGCGACGGCTTCATTACATATCAGACAAATTGGCTTGTCCTTATAAATAACAAACAAATATTCTTGGGTCCACTTCTCCTGGAAGGTACGACGTTCTTGATCAACCTTTCTATATTTACTACTTGAAGGTCCCGACATATTTTAGGAATAATTTTTTTCAGAGCTCCAAAACAATCATAACACTATTAACCCAACCTTTGCACTTCCAAACTGATCTTAAGGCAGACTTCCTTATATAGCGAGTGGCCTAAGCATCTCGAATATTCCTGAATTTACTAGCGCCATCTCGTCGATCGCCATCGTACGAGAAATATTCGACATGTTAGGATTCTACCTTCACACATTTTGCGGGCCGTGTTAATATGCAACGGAAAAATTCAATGGCGGGCCGGATAAATCTTACTCGAGGGCCGGATTTGGCCCGCGGGCCGTGGGTTGCCCATGCCTGCCTTAACCGATACTTAGTCCTAAGACTTCAAGTAGATTGCTGTATTGTATGTGTATAATGGAAGTATCGCGCTGTATAATTTATATTTACCAACCTGGCAGACGTTTGTGTGTATGTCGTCGCTTGAGGGCAGAACTAGACTATGTCCAATTTTCATGATTTTTAGATTATGACTTCATATTATAGTTTAAGACGTGTTCGATTTGGTACAGAAATATTACATGTCCAAATGCGTTGGCATAGAGCAAGAAATCAAACTAGCGCTTTCAATTACAAAAGCAATCAAAACTCACAAACGAATTTGTAAACAAAAAAAAACGCTTCGCGTAAAAAGTGCGCTTTTTGTGACTTAGATTACTTCTGCTCTCAGGCGACGATGTATTTACTGTTTATAATGTACAGTGTATAAATAAGCACTTTTGGTCGCCATATATCCTCTAACGTCAGATTGTCTACTAGGTACGTAATGTACTAATATATATATAGTTTTATATCCATATATACACGCTTCCTTTCTCAGGCTTACCCCTTGATGTATTATCGCACAAGAGCGAAAGCTGTGGGTAATATTAGATGATATGAAGTATCTACTATCTATATTTAAAACTATAAGATTTTCTGCTAAAGATCATTTCAGGCGTTCCAATTTAACGATTTTAGTGATCGAAATACAAGCATATTTATATCTGTATGTATTGGCAAACAAATATCAAAATATAGATTTTTTCTTCAGTTATTTCATTTTAGCAAATAAATTCTTTAATACGTTTCATACCCTCGTGATTTTCTTATGGAGCAAATATTAATGAATAATCTATGATGTTAATTGTAATACAATTAATTTAATTTAATTAATTTAATACAATTTAATTAATCCCAAAGAAGCGCGACTATTGCACAATTTATAATGCCTGTGTTTATTTTATATAAAGAAATATTTTTGTCACAAATCATCAACTCATTCCAGAAGAGTTCCCGAATTTGTGTCTTGCATAACTAATTGGCAATAGGTAGTTTTAAAACCATGGCGAACGATTTGGATGAGTGTATTGCATTTATTCAAATTTAAATTCCTATTTATTTTGCAAAATCAAAATAATTGTATAATCGTACGATTAGTTATATTAGAAAATTGGCTCTAAAAAATATAAAGAAATGGTTGATGAAATTTGATGAGTATGTTCCATATTTAAAAAATAAAAAGATTAAAAAAAGTATAAAAAGTGCATAATTCTTATTTTAACGTGATATTGCAAGTTTGTAGTTTCGAATTTTGTCGAGCCTTAGAACAATATGTTTCATAAACAGTAGTCTATTTTGAAGATTCCTGTTGTTGTGTTGGTACCAGCTAAATAAAAAGGTATCAAACTTTCAAATATCGCCGAGCTCAATAAACAAAATCCTTCGAATTGTAATTTTCCGGCAGATATATTTAGACGAAAACAAAAATTAATAAATGACAAAAGCATTGATTGTTTAAAAATATATATGATTATCAAATAAAGATACCCATCTTGAACGATCGTCCATATAACTGAATAAAAGGCGAATAAAGCAAATGTGAACGCCATAAATATAACAGCTGGCATTCTGCTCGTACTTAGGGAAGACTTTCCCTTGAAATCCTGAAAATGTCCCATCCCTCGAAACGTAGTTTTTGCTCGCATGATTGTATAAGTACATTTATGTTCGGTATACGAGAAATAAACCATCTCTTACTTGTTAACATAATTTGACGATTTCAGCCTTTTAAAATGCTTCAATTTTGGTCATATTTTCAATAAAGTACATATATTTACTCGAAATTTCCTTGTAGTATTAGAATTTTTTTAAATATTTACAATTGTGGAAAATTCTTCTTCTTACATGCATATTGCATGCAAATAATACATTATCTTAGAGTTAAAGTTGAATTCGGAAGAAATAATATTTTTCTTTAGTAAATTGATTGCGTCTCATTTTATTATTTTCTGCAATAATGAAGAAAAATGTTCTTTTTAAGTTTTGGTAGAAAAAAATATAGAAAGAGATATATAAACTAGAGGAATCTGCTTTACTGGGATAAATTTCAAATTATGATTTTTTGAATCAAGGTGTTGAAATCATTTAAATTCAATATGCTCTGCATTTACCCGTTTTAGTACGTATAAAATTATTTGGCATACTACAGATTGTACGTACCAAAAATTTTAAAATGACTATTATCGAGTGCAAGGATTTTTATGTGCAAGGATTTTGATGTGCAAGGATTTTTTCTATACGAACCAATTGTATCAACCCCTCTATTTATGAAACTTCGTATTTATAAAATTTAGTTAGTCAATATCTGACGTTAAAGTTCGTCCATTTTATTCGAATGCAGTCCTCCCCTGTGCTATCCTACATTTAATTTAATTTTATAATCTCCTATTCCAATCCTCATCTTGCGCCTGCATTCCTTCTTGTTACACCTCATCACATTGCTTTTCTTATATTAATTTTTATACTATAATTTCTAGTCATTACTTTTTACATACCATTTAATATTTGATATAAGATTTGCTCAATTTCTTTCAAGTTATCTATATCTAGTTAGCAAAGCTCAACATATCTATGTATTTTTAGTATATTTTGTTTTAGTTTTATATAAATTTTTATATAAATCGATTAGTGCTCTGAATCGATTTCTTTTCCCTAAAATTTTACGCCTCTCATACATTTTTCGGTAACCTCTTTTGGTATAATTTATTATGATGAAAATAAAAAAAAAAATGCAACTTATTTAATTAAAACATACTGACTGAATTTTATGAAATAAATTATGGAATAATGAAAACTTCCAGCTCAACGAAATATAGCAATTATATATACAATTCGATAAATCCCTAGAAAGTAAATAACTAAATTAATATCCTTTGTTTCCACTGCCAGCTACATACAAACGGCATTTATTTTAATGTTTACCTAATATACAATTTCCCACTACAGTCCTTTGCTAGCTTCATGAAACTGCACTTTAACATTAGCTATATAACCTTTATAACGGTTATAACGGTCATACTAAGTACAATATAGTGAACTGTATATGTACTGTGTATATCCAGCATGTATAGTGAGAAAGATGACGTTTCCATTACGACCTAGTTGGCGCCCAACAACCCCTCCATGTCGCATATTGACTACCCCAAGCTTCTATCCGAATAGCGATGCAGATAAATATGATATTGAACGATCAGCTTTTGCCCAGCTTAACATTTAATAACTTTTTCCCTTTGACAGACGAGTTCGTATACAAAGATAGTCGATACAAACATAATCCGAGAATTACAACCACAGTTCAGAAGGAAAATAATATCTTTCTTTAAATATGCAGAATTTTCAAATAAAGGTTCTTATATATACATTGTAATATATTAATTCTCAATCAATTTGCCTTCGCTTTGATTAACATAAACTTAAGATGCTTTTACACGACTTTTAGCGCGAAACATTTCGAAAAATTGTTCCAATTTAGTTTAGATTGTATTATTAATTACCAATAATAATTACCAATAATTTCCAATTAATTACCAATTAATAATGGCCTTTTGTTTTTTTTTATATATCTTAAACATCATACACATATTCTTTTAATTCATATAGTAGGTTTTGTATTAATCGAATATAGGAAATCAATCTCCTATGACCATGACCAGCTGACAAATTATCAATAGTATTAATTAATAAGAGTGAATAAAGTGAAAGAAGTGTGGATAAAAGGAAATTGTGAGGATATTGAGGAGGATATGAGAAGAGGTAAAGTAGATTTGGGCTACAGGAAAATTAAGTCACATTTTTCTAAAGTAAAACCAAAGGGTAACATAATATGTGATAAGCAGGGTAAGGAACTCACGGAAAATAAGGAAAAAGCTAGAAGATGGAAGGAGTATCTTGAAGATTTATATAAAGGTAGGCAGGACATGGAGGAGCTAGAAAGTGGGGAACAGATAGATGAGGATGACTTAGGTCCTAGCATACTTAGGTCAGTTTCATAGAGCATTAAATGATTTACGGAATAACAAAGCAGCGGGGATTGATATGATACCAGCCGAATTAATAAAACACGCAGGGGAAAAAATGCAGGAGCGATTATACAGGTTAGTTTGTAAAATATATGAGAAGGGAGAAGTACCACAGGATTTTCAGCGTAGTAGAATAGTAACAATGCCGAAGAAAATAGGAGCTAATTTGTGTGAGAACTATAGGACCATTAGCCTACTATCACATGCATCGAAGATATTGTTAAAGATTATTTATCGGAGATTAGAAAATAAAGTAGAGGAAAGGCTAGGAGAAGATCAGTTTGGTTTTAGGAAGAACAGAGGGACGAGGGAGGCGATTCTAGCACTAAGAACGGTAGTAGAAGAAAGAAAGAGGGTAGGAAAGGTAACTTGCATAGCTTTTGTAGATTTAGAAAAGGCATTTGATAATGTAGATTGGGACATAATGTTTAGAATTTTAAAAGAAACGGGTATAGATTATAAGGATAGGAGAATAATTTTTAATTTATATAAACACCAAACTGCCTTAGTTAGAATTGAGGGGGAAGAAGAGGTAGCAAAAATAGGGAAGGGAGTTCGGCAGGGATGTACACTTTCACCGTTATTATTTAATCTATATATAGAAGATGCAATAAACAAAGTAAAAGAAGAGTATAGTGTAGGTGTGAATGTACAGGGAGAGAAAATATATATGTTGAGATTCGCCGACGATATAGCTATATTGGAAGAAAGCGAAAAGAATTTAGAAAGGGTATTGAATGGTATGCAGGCAGTATTGACTAGGGATTTTAACATGAAAATAAATATAGGTAAAACTAAAGTGATGAGGTGTGACAAAAAGGAATGCAGTAGAAAAATGAGGATCACAACAGGAGATAATAGAATCGAAGAAGTGTCAGATTTTTGTTATTTAGGCAGTAGAATCACAAAAGATAATCGAAGCAAGGTAGATATAAAGTGTAGGATAGCACAGGGTAGGAAGGCATTCGTAGAAAAAGAACAGATTTTAAGATCAAATATTGACTTGGGTATTAGAAAAAGATTACTGAAGGTACATGTTTGGAGTGTAGCACTGTACGGGTGTGAGGCGTGAACTATAGGAAAGGAAGAGAAGCGTAGATTACAAGCATTCGAAACGTGGTGTTATAGGAGGATGATGAGGATTGGTTGGGAAGATAAAGTAACAAATGAAGATGTACTAGAGTTAGTAGGGGAGAAGAGAAGTATTTGGAGAGTGTTACAGCGTAGGAGAGACAGATTAGTAGGGCATATTCTTAGGCATGGGGGGATTATGCAATTGATCATGGAGGGTGGAGTGGAGGGAAAGAGAGGGGTGGGTAGGCCTAGATTGGAGTATGTGAGTCATATAGTTGAAGACGTTGAGATGAATAGCTATAGGGAGATGAAGGGATTGGCTCAGGATAGATCGGCATGGCGTGCTGTTTCCAACCAATCTTTGGGATTGCGGACTCTTTAACTAATTAATTAATCTAAATTTTTAAATATCACATGAATACTTTTATAATATAGTCTTCATAATTTTCATTATTATAGAGGAGGTAGAATCCATTTATGAGGAGATTGAATCTAGGTTAGCAAACGTTAAAGGACAGGATAATCTAATTGTAATCGGAGATTGGAATGCCGTAGTAGGTAAGGGAAAGGAAGTTTCAATAGTAGGAGAATATGGAATAGGAACACGTAATGATAGAGGGGATAGATTGGTAGAGTTTTGTATTAGGAATAAGCTAGTGGTAGCAAACACGCTTTTTCAGAATCACAAGCGCAGGATATATACGTGGAAAATGCCAGGAGATATAGGGAGGTATCAGATAGATTACATACTGGTTAAAGAGAGGTTTAGGAACCAGATTAAGAATTGTAAGAGTTACCCTGGAGCAGATATTGATAGTGACCATAATTTAGTAGTCCTGGACTCAGAGGTCAAATTCAAGAAATTACAGAAGTCTAAACAGGTCAGAGTAGATGTCGATAGGTTAAAATTAGCTGATGTATGTGAAAAGTACAAGCAGAAAGTAGAAATCATGGCTAATGGAACATCTAGGAACGACATAGATTGCGAATGGAGGGAAATCAGAAATGGGTTAACTACAGCAGCAAATGAAGTATTAGGCACAAAGAAAAGGGCAGGTAGGAGGGAATGGATCACGGAAGAAATAGTTAAAATGATAGAAGCAAGAAGGAAAATTAAAATTGGAAACACAGAAGCAGGACAGAAAAAATATAAGGAACTAAGGAACTTAATTAATAGGAAATGCAAGCTAGCGAAAGAAGAGTGGATAAAAGGAAATTGTGAGGATATTGAGGAGGATATGAGAAGAGGTAAAGTAGATTTGGGCTACAGGAAAATTAAGTCACATTTTTCTAAAGTAAAACCAAAGGGTAACATTATATGTGATAAGCAGGGTAAGGAACTCACAGAAAATAAGGAAAAAGCTAGAAGATGGAAGGAGTATCTTGAAGATTTATATAAAGGTAGGCAGGACATGGAGGAGCTAGAAAATGTGGAACAGATAGATGAGGATGACTTAGGTCCTAGCATACTTAGGTCAGAGTTTCATAGAGCATTAAATGATTTACGGAATAACAAAGCAGCGGGGATTGATATGATACCAGCCGAATTAATAAAACACGCAGGGGAAAAAATGCAGGAGCGATTATACAGGTTAGTTTGTAAAATATATGAGAAGGGAGAAGTACCACAGGATTTTCAGCGTAGTAGAATAGTAACAATGCCGAAGAAAATAGGAGCTAATTTGTGTGAGAACTATAGGACCATTAGCCTACTATCACATGCATCGAAGATATTGTTAAAGATTATTTATAGGAGATTAGAAAATAAAGTAGAGGAAAGGCTAGGAGAAGATCAGTTTGGTTTTAGGAAAAACAGAGGGACGAGAGAGGCGATTCTAGCACTAAGAACGGTAGTAGAAAAAAGAAAGAGGGTAGGAAAGGTAACTTGCATAGCTTTTGTAGACTTAGAAAAGGCATTTGACAATGTAGATTGGGACATAATGTTTAGAATTTTAAAAGAAACGGGTATAGATTATAAGGATAGGAGAATAATTTTTAATTTATATAAACACCAAACTGCCTTAGTTAGAATTGAGGGGGAAGAAGAGGTAGCAAAAATAGGGAAGGGAGTTCGGCAGGGATGTACACTTTCACCGTTATTATTTAATCTATATATAGAAGATGCAATAAACAAAGTAAAAGAAGAGTATAGTGTAGGTGTGAATGTACAGGGAGAGAAAATATATATGCTGAGATTCGCCGACGATATAGCTATATTGGAAGAAAGCGAAAAGAATTTAGAAAGGGTATTGAATGGTATGCAGGCAGTATTGACTAGGGATTTTAACATGAAAATAAATATAGGTAAAACTAAAGTGATGAGGTGTGACAAAAAGGAATGCAGTAGAAAAATGAGGATCACAACAGGAGATAATAGAATCGAAGAAGTGTCAGATTTTTGTTATTTAGGCAGTAGAATCACAAAAGATAATCGAAGCAAGGTAGATATAAAGTGTAGGATAGCACAGGGTAGGAAGGCATTCGTAGAAAAAGAACAGATTTTAAGATCAAATATTGACTTGGGTATTAGAAAAAGATTACTGAAGGTATATGTTTGGAGTGTAGCACTGTACGGGTGTGAGGCGTGGACTATAGGAAAGGAAGAGAAGCGTAGATTAGAAGCACTTGAAATGTGGTGTTATAGGAGGATGATGAGGATTGGTTGGGAAGATAAAGTAACAAATGAAGCTGTACTAGAGTTAGTAGGGGAGAAGAGAAGTATTTGGAGAGTGTTACAGCGTAGGAGAGACAGATTAGTAGGGCATATTCTTAGGCATGGGGGGATTATGCAATTGATCATAGAAGGTAGAGTGGAGGGAAAGAGAGGGGTAGGTAGGCCTAGATTGGAGTATGTGAGTCAGATAGTTGAAGACGTTGAGATGAATAGCTATAGGGAGATGAAGGGATTAGCTCAGGATAGATCGGCATGGCGTGCTGTTTCCAACCAATCTTTAGGATTGCGGACTCTTTAACTAATAGAACGCGGCCTAATTTCTCTTTTTGATATTCTTAAATATTATTTTAATAAAAATATCAACGAAATTTCAAAATTTAATTTACTCTCTATTAGATCACATTCACGAGTCAACTATATGACAGTAAATTGTTTATTTTAACCTGTGCAAAATCGAGGTTCAAGTTTCATATAAGAACTACAGGGTTATAAGTAATAATTTATTAATTGAGAGAAAATCGAATTTAAAGTTCGGAATAAATAGAAAATTCTGTATATTATATTGCATAAATAATTAATTTAATTTTCAATCAGTCAGAAAGTGACCTTAAAATATAATCCTCGCGCCACAACATTTTGGACAAATACCTCTTAGGTTCTAAGGCCCTCGTGTAGTTTTAGAAGAAAATAAATGCGGATTTTAAGAGCATACAAAATACTTATATTGGGCCTATGTAAAAAAACTATTTAATTGATATTGGCAACGCAACCTGGCCACATGTTATATATCCTAGTAGCTTTTCTTTTGACACTGCGGTGACGGTTTCAAGCAATAATTTCAGAAGAGGTGATATTTTCGTAAATAGTTATTTTCACCAGTAGGTACTATATGATGCATATAACAGAAAAAGAATCTCAATTCCTTAAAGTATATAAATTTATGTTGTAATAGACCCGTTGGGGACTCCCCCGCAATTTATAATTCATTTGGGAAAACTGAAGCTGGTTGCAAAACGCTCAAACGCACAGATTGGTCACTATATGTGCATTTCTACCATCTACAGAATGGAACGCGTGTCGTAATAAATAAAATTATAGGCAATTTGTAGGAATTATTCGCCTGGTATAAACACAAAGCCGCTAAATCATAACGAAATGATAACTCTTATACTAGGAGTTATACAAATGATTTTTGTACCTTGTTAGGAGCCTAATGGGTAATATATTTTAGATTTATTATTGAAGATATTGAAATTTTTTTTAATGAATATGTATTATGTATATTTCGCTTAAAATCCGAGATCGGATATTGTCGGAAATGAGGTTTTTTTTATAACAATATTTTATTTTGTTATTTTCCAAACAACAGCAGGGCTGAAGTCCCAATCAAAAGTGCAATCTGTTTTCCATGGCACGAATATAAATAATGTATGAATTTTCTGCCGTGACTTGTATTGTTAGTGATATAGAAGCAGAATTGATATAAAGGTGTCTTATCTGAATGTAAGTATGAAATATTTATTAACAAAAAAGTTTCTGCGACCGCAAATTGAACAGGCATAAATGTTAATATAGTTGCAATGGAAAAATGTGCTCGATTTTGATTCTGATATCTTTCTGCAGAGGAAAAATAACTTCGTATTCAATTATATTGTTATAGCATGTACCTAACAGTTTCTGCATGGCATGGAACTAGCGATTCACAAAATGCGAGAAATATTATTGCGCTGAACTGTAAAATGTGATTTTGTTAAAATCTTATGATAAAACATTTTTTTTATACATTATTTATTATATATATTTTTTCTAGTTAGAATGAATTTAATCTTTGCAAATATAATATACCTTAGGTACAAATTTACCTTCACGCTGAAAGTTTCTCCGTATCTTTCTTTTTAGAAGCAAAATATATAGTTGGCACATTTAGTCCCGATAATTGATGATATAGATTTTATATCACAAACAAAACCACAATCTGTTATATAGCAATTTAAAAAAGGATAAAATAAAAATGTGTCTAATTTTTATTGTTGTCCCAAAAATATTGTTATAAATTAGTTGTTGGCAACTAAAATCGTTATCGCATGAAATTGGATCGGTCGATTATACATCAAAAATGTCATAATGAATCTTCATACGGTTAACAGTCATGATTATATCACGGCAGAATGAATATAATAATTTATTAGTTAAATATTATAATAATAAATACATGCAAATTAGAGAATATAAATTCAAGAGTTTATTGGATGTCGATATCGTATTAATAGTAGGCTATTTATAAAATATCTATAATAGTTCTCTTATTAATCATTGATTTTAATAATATAAATAAAATAATAAAATAATTTTAAATATCGAAAGATTATAGCTTATTATAATTATAATGTTAATACAGTCGAATTCGGTTAAAACGTCATTGCAGGGACCGAGCAATTTGGACTTACTAACCATTGTGACATATTATCCGAGGTAAGGAGGGGATACAATTTAATGAATTATATTTCTATTTGAATTTTATTTCAATAATACCCAACATTTAAATGATTAAACATTTAAAACATTGAAACATTAAACATTAAAAAAAATCGGTTATCATTGTCTGCTTTTTTCTAGAATTCCAAGTTTTTTTTTAATCCTCTTCTATTTTATATAAATTATTTAAATGTATCCTTTTTTCTTCGGCTTAATAATATGTAATTAATTTACGAACAAGTAACAATGCTTCAGAGGTTGTAGGTTTTGGGTCCGGCACTATCTCTTCTTCTTTTTGTTTGTCGTCTGATTTTTCATTTCTTGTCTGTACGTCTCTTACTAAATGGAGATCAGACATTTCTCCAGTCGTTGGAAGGTCTTCATCCATTTCGATCAAATCTTCTAAATTATTTGAAGTGGGAATATCGAAAGATTGTAGCCAATGTTTCAGAGGTAAATCATCTTCCTCATCAAAATGATGGTCGCATAGACCCGCATGCCGAAAGCATTTCCTAATTGTAGCACCGGTGACGTCCTTCCAGGCTTTTTTCAGAATTTTCAGAGCATCAAGTAGAGTTACTTTGCTCAAGATAAATTTGCGCCGTCGGTTTCCATCATTTTTAAAAACCAGTCTTTTTCCGTACGCACATTTCAGGCTTCTTATTACTCCTTAATCCATCGGCTGTAGAATACTGGTTGTGTTTGGAGGCAAAAACTTCAAAGTTATAAATTCAAATCTTAGTATGCGAGGATGAGCTGGACAATTATCCAAAAGTAGAACGATTTTTCTTTTTGCTTTTTGAGGTCCTCTTCCCAACGTCGGATTTCTTTTTCAAATAATGCACTTGTCATCCAAGACGTCTTATTCGCTTCATAAGTCACAGGTAAGCTCTTTACATTTTTGAAGCATCGTGGATTTTTTGATTTGCCAATCACTAACAAATCATTTTTTTCAGTGCCACTTACATTAGCACAAATAAAAACAGTGATCCTTTCTTTCGGCAGTTTTCCTCCAATGCATTTTTCATTTTTAAAATTTAAAGTGTGATCTGGTATCAGCTTGAAGAAGAGGCCTGTCTCGTCTCCGTTGAAGATGTCTTCGTCTTTAAAATTTTTCCAGATTTCTTCCCACTAATTTTTAATCCACGCACTGGTGAAATTCAAATTGACTGCCTTGGCTTCGCCAATCATTTTCCCAAAATTGATTTCATGCCGTTTTTTTTTTAAACGGTCTATCCATGCCGGGGAACATTCAAATTTTTCTATTCCCAACAAATCAGCCAATTTTCCAGCTTTTACGTGGAGAATGGGTCCGCTTACCAGTAAATTGAGCGTTCTTTGTTGTTTTAACGAGTTCAATAAAGCAGCATCTACATCCTGGTGAGTAGGTTTCCTCATACGCTTCACACTTTTGCTTCATTCATTTTCTTTGATTTTTTTTCGAGCCGTCCATATTGAACCCATCGATGAGTTTACTAAGTTGAAATGCTTACACACTTCACTTTTCTTCACACCACTTTCTAACATTTTCACCACTGCCAGTTTTGTTTCTAAGGTTATTGCTTTCCGCTTAAGACATACCATTTCCTTCTCTAAGAGATCAATCTCAAAACTGATTTGATGTTTCTGCTTGCAAGCTATTAAACAACCCCATTAGTCGGTAATTACCAGAAAACCCGTCTAATCTCCTAAACGGATGAAATCATAATTCCCTCAACATAATGACTTAATAAGCGAGGTATGATGACTTATTATCCGAAGTCATAATACATAGAATATATGAGCCTTGGATTGGGACCAAGCCATTTTGATTTACTAACCGAGTTGACTTATTAACCGATGACTTACTAACCGAGTTCGACTGTATATTAGATTCGTTTGTGTATGTACTTAAACATAAACTATCAGATGAAACTAATAACCGTTTGAGAACATTATCTTCTACCATATGAAAATTCCATGGATCTAAATTCCCAATAAGTGTAACTCCCAAATGCGGTAGAATTTTGAAAAGAATCGATAGAACTTGAGAGATCAATTGGCAATGGTCAGTAGATAAATCAAAAACTTGTTATATTAATTCAATAAGTTCGAATGATAAAAATATTATTTTAAAATAAAATAAATTAGAATATCTGTTAATGATTTTTATAATACATTAAGCGAAGGAAGAGTGAATTAAAAAGCATTTATGAAGAAAGGGGTTCAGAACTCAGGTCAAATTTTTCTTTAGGTCAAACTCAAGTCAAATCATATTTTTATGAATTTTTATTGATAACAAGATCCTTAATATCAATAAACTTTTCAAATCAGTATTTTATTTATATTGATAAACTAATTTATTTAGTTGAATGTTTAAATATTAAAGATATTAAAGAAAAGTAGTTCACTTAAGTTGGGTTAAATTTTAATAATTATATGTAAACATCGTAGGTAATTTATATTTGATATTGATATATTCTTCGTATTTACGTACAGTGCAATATTTATTACTTTAGATTTATTTTTATTAAAATTTTTAAACGTATTTCGAACACAGAATGCATACATTTTTGAGATGTTACATATATTTATTTTTGAAGTGGTAATAGTGAACTAGAAAAATATATATATTTGCAACTGTGAAAGATCTAATATTTCTCAATGTCAGTAATTTTTTTATTCGATTATATTAAATAATATTAGTAAAAGAGAGCTCCCTATTATATCTTTATAAAAGTATTTATATGCTCATAGATAACATTTTAATAAAGGCAATTCTTTATGTAAAATCTGACTCATATAGTATAATACTTATACTGTATGTTGCAGGGGTATTAATAAAGTTTATTGAATAAATTTTGTTGAAGCTGTTACATAAACCATTAAAATTATAGCCTATATACCGTAGTATGATTATGAGTGAACTACATAATCGCTGCAACAATATGTATATTCTAGAGCACTTACCTAATTATTGATAAAGCGATGGTCTGCTGGATGTATGGAGTAAATAACTTATGTCTTCCGTCGATGTGTTGGCGAGTGTGTCATCCGTCCTCCTCCATAGTAATCAGAGCGGAATGTCTTGGCAGCGAGACGGTAATGTGTTAAGTTAAATCTTTGCAAATTGCTATTAACTAACACAGATTACAATCCCTTTATTATGGACAAGGATGTGCTGTCGTCGTTGCTCTTGATAATGTTATACATCCTCATCATCATAACTGAACTCTCTTTTGAGCTGTAAATACGAAATAAAACAATCTTTAATACGCAATTATAACACACTATCTTTATATAAGTATAATATGCCATAATTAGAGTATATGAATATTTAAATTAAACTAAATGCCATTAAAATTCGACCAAATCCAAGCACCATTAACATTACTTCAGTTATAATATCACTTTATTATTATTCTCACATATTTTTATTTTATTTGTAAATAATTGGTATTTTAATTGGTTGCATCTTTATTTAAAATATATCTTGTGTACAAAACAGTTTTGTTTATTTTTATTATTTGTACATTTTATTATTTTGTCTATTATAATGTCTTGATTCATGACGAAATGATTTCAAATACTGTGAAAAAGTAATGGAATTAATCCATCACTTTAATTTCAAAATTGACTTAAACCAACAAAATCCTATGGCTAAACAATGCCAACCAATGGCACGCGATGCAGAAGTGGCACGAATAAAAAAAATGTTAAGGAGAAACTGCAGATTGCAAGTCCATATATCTGGCAATGTTAAAGAGATGACATTTTGCTCTCTGCATATAGTAAAAATAATTTTTTTTATTTATTCCGAAAAAATTCTAAGCAATCCATTATGCGCGTGATTATAAAGATTTTTTTTTAATATTTTTTCCGTATTAATAAATAATCAACTCTAAAATGGCCTCAATTTTTGGCAGTCTTGATCAATGTCTAGTACCAAGTACCTTCAAAAGGCAGATCTACATTATCAATGTTAAACTTTTGTTAACAATAAGCGATCTATCTTATCTTATGAATAATTGTAACTAGTCTTGTTTCACAAGAGTCCAGCCTCTCAAAGGTTTCGAGAGCCAATAAATTGCGGAGTGAATTTCATTTGCGCTGCAAATTTCTAAAAGCTGATTCTCTTCGTAACACGTCAACAATTTTTAAACGAATGAAATTTTACAATTATATAACCGTTTCAGTTGCCATATATTGAGAAAAAAATTGTCGATTTGGGAATAATGACTTGAAAATGATTTAAAAATTAATATCTTTTATTGTCTACCAAAGTCTTCACGTCACATTTTTAATACGAATAATGCAATTCGTGTTTTACTCAGTTTAATCTCTGTTAAATGCAAATCTTGTTTTTGATTGTTCTAATATACAGTTATTTTCATTTACAAAAAAAAAATGGATGTTTGGCAATATTTTTGTGGTAAGTGAAGTTGTATTTAAACAAGTAAGATACATCAAATTTATTGTTAACATAAAAATTTGCACATTATTCTAAATACCCTTACCGTATATTAAAAAATATAATATGTTGCATTGATTTGTGATTCATAATAATTTTACGCATTTTTTAGAATATACCTAATTTTTAATCAATTTAATTGGAAATAATTTTGCTATTGGCTTCTTTCCGAAAGGATTTGCTAGGATCTTTTCTATATCTATTCAATTTTTTATTTTTTTATAGATATTGTTTTTAATTTTTATAAATTAAATTTAAATTAAAATTTTTAATTCGATTAGTGTATGACCAAGTGAATCAAGACGCTGTACAAGTACCATAAGAAACTTCATAAAAATTGCATATATTTATTAAATATTTACTTCTATACTTTGTAGGTAACCATAATTTGAACTCAATTTATTAACGTACTTTTACATTTATATAATACACTTCGTATACTTCTTAGTTCTAACGTGGAACTGCAAACTCGAATACAAACATAGCGTATAAACTTGTGAGGAAATTGTAATTTCAACTTACATATAAAAGTTTGAGTAGATGATGATGTCCATCCACCACCGTCCTCTTAGACCGTCCTCCTCGTTCTCTCAATGCTCTGGCAACTTACTGCAGTAAACTTTGGATATTTGACGATTGCGTGATTGAATTTTTACAATCCTCAGTATAAATATAGCAACGTTTTTCACGGAAATTAGAAATGATTTGGTTATTTTCCAAGAAGTTAACAGTCCATTTGTATTCGATGCCGTAAACGTTGAAATTGAATTTATAAAAGAACCAGAAAAGTTCATCAATATGGAATATTAATATACAAATAAGTCGAAACATCATAAACAAAGTAAAAAAGCTATGTAGAATAATATAAATTACGTAGAATATATGAGAAGGGAGAAGTACCACAGGATTTCAGCGTAGTAGAATAGTAACAATGCCGAAGAAAATAGGAGCTAATTTGTGTGAGAACTATAGGACCATTAGTCTACTATCACATGCATCGAAGATATTGTTAAAGATTATTTATAGGAGATTAGAAAATAAAGTAGAGGAAAGGCTAGGAGAAGATCAGTTTGGTTTTAGGAAAAACAGAGGGACGAGAGAGGCAATTCTAGCACTAAGAACGGTAGTAGAAAAAAGAAAGAGGGTAGGAAAGGTAACTTGCATAGCTTTTGTAGATTTAGAAAAGGCATTTGATAATGTAGATTGGGACATAATGTTTAGAATTTTAAAAGAAACGGGTATAGATTATAAGGATAGGAGAATAATTTTTAATTTATATAAACACCAAACTGCCTTAGTTAGAATTGAGGGGGAAGAAGAGGTAGCAAAAATAGGGAAGGGAGTTCGGCAGGGATGTACACTTTCACCGTTATTATTTAATCTATATATAGAAGATGCAATAAACAAAGTAAAAGAAGAGTATAGTGTAGGTGTGAATGTACAGGGAGAGAAAATATATATGTTGAGATTCGCCGACGATATAGCTATATTGAAAGAAAGCGAAAAGAATTTAGAAAGGGTATTGAATGGTATGCAGGCAGTATTGACTAGGGATTTTAACATGAAAATAAATATAGGTAAAACTAAAGTGATGAGGTGTGACAAAAAGGAATGCAGTAGAAAAATGAGGATCACAATAGGAGATAATAGAATCGAAGAAGTGTCAGATTTTTGTTATTTAGGCAGTAGAATCACAAAAGATAATCGAAGCAAGGTAGATATAAAGTGTAGGATAGCACAGGGTAGGAAGGCATTCGTAGAAAAGGAACAGATTTTAAGATCAAATATTGACTTGGGTATTAGAAAAAGATTACTGAAGGTATATGTTTGGAGTGTAGCACTGTACGGGTGTGAGGCGTGGACTATAGGAAAGGAAGAGAAGCATAGATTACAAGCATGCGAAATGTGGTGTTATAGGAGGATGATGAGGATTGGTTGGGAAGATAAAGTAACAAATGAAGATGTACTAGAGTTAGTAGGGGAGAAGAGAAGTATTTGGAGAGTGTTACAGCGTAGGAGAGACAGATTAGTAGGGCATATCCTTAGGCATGGGGGGATTATGTAATTGATCATAGAAGGTAGAGTGGAGGGAAAGAGAGGGGTAGGTAGGCCTAGATTGGAGTATGTGAGTCAGATAGTTGAAGACGTTGAGATGAATAGCTATAGGGAGATGAAGGGATTAGCTCAGGATAGATCGGCATGGCGTGCTGTTTCCAACCAATCTTTAGGATTGCGGACTCTTTAACTAACGTAAATCATCAAAACAACTGTTCATTTTTAAACGGAAATACATAAAATAATTTATTTGAGTCGTTTAAGTGAATGTTTGCATTTTTACATGGTAAAAAGAAATTATTGGGAAAAATAAAAAGGTATATATTGAGAAGATCTGCAACGTATGGACTACGATTTTATATTAAGCATATAAATATGAATTTGGGGTACATTTGCCAATGAATCGGTAATACGAATTTTTGATATTATAAATTAAATTTGTTTAAATATTTAATTGATATCGCTTATATCGTTAATTGATTAGAAAATACTAATATATTTTCTTGAAAGTGAAATTTTAATTTTATAAACAGATTGACTATAAAATGAAAATTTCCACTTATACATATTGCTCCTAATTTTAATTTGCAGCAGTAATTTATTAGCTCAAGAATTGTAATAAGTGTCTCGTCTATTTGGTTAATACGCCAATTTGATTCGCTCCTAGATTTGGCTTCAAAGTAGAGTATTTCTACAATAATAATTCGTTTACCGCGGACGCATATTTGAAAAAACTTATAAATTAAAATTCGAATAGAATCGCCAATAAAAAAAACAACAAGACTGTAGGGTCTGAGTAAGTGTTTTGTGCAGGTCTGTCGTTTGCTTCTTGTACTACAAATATTATAAAAATACCTAAACGTTTAATCATTTAATGTTTCCGCAAATAGACAATTAGGAATCAAACTATGAAAATATGGATTAATTAGAATTAGCTAGATCTATGGCTTCGATTTTGAAATAGTATTTATATATAACAGTGAAATAGTTTTTCGTATAATTTGCCATTTTATGGTTTGTTAAATTTTCAAACGAAACACGAGGTAACGTTGTAGACCGAATACCTGATGTATTTTGTGCATGCCCAGATTAATTAAATTAATTAGGCAACTGATGGGATCTTTCGAGGAAATAAGAAGCTGAGTAAGATTGAGATAGCTAAATATATCGTAATGATAGAAATGGAAGGCGACGCTGGATGTCACGGAGAAAGATTAAAGATAAAATAAATCCATAAATATATATTATTTTGGCTTGCGCAGCCACTGCTAATATGGCTCTTAATTTAGGTTTTTTAATTTGGAATATTGATGTTAAGTTGGACTTAATTATTTTTTATAAATTTGAATAATCCTTTAAAAATAAGAATATTTCGTTAGTTAAAGAGTCCGCAATCCTAAAGATTGGTTGGAAACAGCACGCCATGCCGATCTATCCTGAGCTAATCCCTTCATCTCCCTATAGCTATTCATCTCAACGTCTTCAACTATCTGACTCACATACTCCAATCTAGGCCTACCTACCCCTCTCTTTCCCTCCACTCTACCTTCTATGATCAATTGCATAATCCCCCCATACCTAAGAATATGCCCTACTAATCTGTCTCTCCTACGCTGTAACACTCTCCAGATACTTCTCTTCTCCCCTACTAACTCTAGTACAGCTTCATTTGTTACTTTATCTTCCCAACCAATCCTCATCATCCTCCTATAACACCACATTTCAAGTGCTTCTAATCTACGCTTCTCTTCCTTTCCTATAGTCCACGCCTCACACCCGTACAGTGCTACACTCCAAACATATACCTTCAGTAATCTTTTTCTAATACCCAAGTCAATATTTGATCTTAAAATCTGTTCCTTTTCTACAAATGCCTTCCTACCCTGTGCTATCCTACACTTTATATCTACCTTGCTTCGATTATCTTTTGTGATTCTACTGCCTAAATAACAAACATTCTATTATCTCCTATTGTGATCCTCATTTTTCTACTGCATTCCTTTTTGTCACACCTCATCACTTTAGTTTTACCTATATTTATTTTCATGTTAAAATCCCTAGTCAATACTGCCTGCATACCATTCAATACCCTTTCTAAATTCTTTTCGCTTTCTTCCAATATAGCTATATCGTCGGCGAATCTCAGCATATATATTTTCTCTCCCTGTACATTCACACCTACACTATACTCTTCTTTTACTTTGTTTATTGCATCTTCTATATATAGATTAAATAATAACGGTGAGAGTGTACATCCCTGCCGAACTCCCTTCCCTATTTTTGCTACCTCTTCTTCCCCCTCAATTCTAACTAAGGCAGTTTGGTGTTTATATAAATTAAAAATTATTCTCCTATCCTTATAATCTATACCCGTTTCTTTTAAAATTCTAAACATTATGTCCCAATCTACATTATCAAATGCCTTTTCTAAATCTACAAAAGCTATGCAAGTTACCTTTCCTACCCTCTTTCTTTTTATGATATTTTTTATATTTCGTGAATCTTCGATATTAATTCCAAAAATGAATGAAGCATCTTATAACTATATAATTAATAGTAGATGATTTTTTACCGTAGTTCACTTCTTTCACTATACTAAAAAAATAAAGATAAGCAGCGGTTAGAAAAAGCTTACTGAAGGCATTTGTGCAGAGTGTAGTATTATACGGGTGTGAGGCGTGGTCTATAGGAAAGGAAAAGAAACGTAGAATAGAAGCATTCGAAATGTGGTGCTACAGGAGGATGATGAGGATTTGTTGGGCTAATGGACAAATGAAGATGTGCTAGAGTTAGTAGTGGAGAAAAGAAGTATTTGGATAATATTGCAGTGTAGCAGCGATAGACCAGTAAATCATATTCTTAGACATGGGGTAATAAATAGATAAAAAGTTATAAATAGATACAATTTTAAGGTCAAACATTGACTTATTTATAAGAAAAATCTTACTAAAGGCATATGTGTGTAGTGTAGCACTGCACTGTGATAAAGTGATCCAAGGTGGCGTAACGGAACCCCGTCGTAAGTCGAAAACTGACTGTATATATATATATAACCGTAAATACCGTATAATTGTCTATGGTATACTATTTTCTGCATAAAATGCAGAAAATAGGAAATAACTTTTTTTTTACTTGTTTATTACTTGCTTGTTTCATAAACGTTAAATCATTTCAAATTAAAACGCTCCCCATTATCATTATAAAAGTCAAGAATGCCTATATTGTAAAATAATTTTGAAAAATAAAGATTGTACTTAATTTCTGGTTGTCTTACAAATTTTTATCATATGCATAAATATATGATTATAATTTAAAAAATTATCACTGCAGTGTAAAATTATAGTATAGAATATCACCCAAATACCGTAACTTAAAGCATTAAGTAGCTAGATGCGCATATCGGAGGCTATGCCCCCATCTTCACTAGCACAAGATAAAAACTAAATAAAACGAATGTGTCACGAATCGTGATATTTGGGTAGTCGGGTGACATTTTATAATATGATTATAATTAAATATATTTGAATATTTACTTTGTTTAATAATCTTCTATATATGAATATATGAAAATATACATTTCCGATATTTCGCACCTATATATATTGTAGTATACATATATGAATATATTATGATATAATGCGAACATTAACAAGTCGATATAGAGCCCCTAGTGTTGTTGCCGGTGAAATTCATAATGCGTGTCAAATATTGCGGACGCTAATTAATTTATTGAGGGTCAATATGGCTAACCACGGCCCCCAAATCCAAGCTGATTTATTGTAATTTCAATAAAACAATATATTACCGGAGTGTATTGGAAAAAGAGGATTGTAAAATGTATGCGTATACGCATATTCAGGACTTGCGTGTAATATTAATATTTATAGATTTCTTCATACGACATGCTTATTAGCGATGTGTAGTTCACCCGCGAACCGTTCACTCTGAACGGTTCAATCAAATGACTGTGACGATGTTTTGCAATGACCTATAGGTCACTAGGACCTAGTTCGTGAACTATCAACTACATGGTGAACGATGTACTTGTACTAGGTCCTGAACCTGTCGTGTACTAAAGCGTTCATGAATCACAACGATGCAGTATAGTATATATTACATATACAGTACTAACATTTATTTAGTGATAAAGTGTGTTGGTGAACGGTTTATCCAGTTTCCATTTAAATGAATTCAATGTGAAACTGCAAGGTGTTAATAAGACAGTTTTATTTGATCAAACCATTCGAAGTTATAAATTACAAATTTTCAACCGTGATGTTATTTCTAACACCATCAAATAATTTCAAAATATAAAACAATTCTTAGCAGATCTAGAATCTCATGAAAAGCCAGATCAAGTTAAACTGACACAAGAGTTTTTCTGTTGTTATCCAATCGATAATTGACCAAATTTCTTGAAGATTTACACAGTTCAGGCAATTTGCAGAAACATCAAAATTTATTTTACATCTAGACACAATATCAATGGATAAACTCAATTTGGAGATTTTCATATAGAGGAGGATATAGAAATGCAATTAATCGATTTTCAATCCAGTTATATATGGAATCAAAAGTTTGTCGATTTGAGAAATGAGTTGGAAATAATATAAAATGATCGATTATTGGACGTACTTAAAAAGAATGCTGAAGAGGACCTATTGGAATACTATTCCTGAAATTTTTAGTTGTTTCAAAAAATTAGAGACCGCTATATTATCAAATTTCTCCTCTACTTATGCTTGTTTTCCGAAATGTAGTTCATAAAAGACAGTTCAAGAAGTAGAATGACTGAATCTAATACATTATTAAAACTGACGAAATATGAACCAGATATAAACTATTTGGCATCAAATGGTACAACAGCAAAAATCTCATTAAATGCTATCGATTTTTGTACAAGTTAAGTGTTCATTTTCTATGAAATTTTGTTACTTTTTCAACTTATAAAATTTAACGCAGGAAACTTTTTCAACATTGGTTTGAATGAATTTATTTAGGAACTATTCTATTAATGCCACTGCTCGTTATTTGTTTAAATTCTATATTGTGCCAACAGAACCATTGGTTCAATTAGCTGTTTACCTACAGTCTAAATCTCTCGAAATGCTCTTCAGTGCGTGCGGTGTGTCAATGTTGATATAATTGGGTCAACCGAATTTGAAGTAAATACTAATTTCATATTGACTTCTACATATATAATAACGAATGTTACAGTACTTATAATGTATCTGCATCATTAAAGTTACCCACTATTATTTTTTTTGTGTAACACTTCAACAAGGTGGGTGTTTTATTTTTTATACTTGCGTTTTTTTGAAAGAAACTTTACATTACAATATGGCAATATTTGCTTTAAATGTACAGCTCATGTTTTTTAAATTGGCGGAGAATTTTGGTAGTCGTCTGCGCATAGGGTTGTGCTTATCGGGGTTATAAAGTACCAGTGGTGCCAGACAACAAAAAAATACTCTAGGTCTAAGAATTTAAATTTGTCGCTATTTTATAGCTATCGTACAAATTAATTATGACGTAACTATAATAAGTATTTATCAACATTTCTTATATTCTAGTATAACTTTTCTGCATTTTGTATTAATTTCAAAGATTTCATTCTAATTGCATAAAATGGTTGTTATAACTGTGCGTGGTGATTTGTCAACATTGCATTTCTTAGGATGCACACCCTCTGGATTAGACACACCTACTTATTCTTTGGAGAAGACAGAAGCGTAGCATAATTGGTCAAGGTTTATTATGCCGGTTTTGATTTATGATGCGTATACTTCTGTCATTCTCCGCCAATTTAAAAAAAACGAGCTGTATATTTCAATTGATGATAGAACTAATAAAATAAGTAACAATTAACCAAAGAATGTATTTGGTTAATATTATTTCAGTAGGTATAAATTTTAAATTAACTTTGTTTGGCAGCAATTACTTTTCCCATGCGCAATTAAAAAATAGTAATAATTCATATTAATATCAACTTAATTTCATTTTTCTAGAATAAAAATCACGGTGGTGATTGAAATTAATTTACTTAAAAATATCCTCTAACACCGATGCAGCATTTAATCATATATTTGACAATAAACTAAGTTAAAGATGAGTATAGTTTAAGCGCGAAAATTTAGGGAAAGGAAATATATATGTTGAGGTTCGCCGAAGGTATAGCTATCCAGGAAGAAAGGGAGCAGAACTTAGAACAGGTATCAAATGATATGTATGAAGTATTGACTAGGGATTATAACATGAAAATAAGTATAGGCAAAGTGATGAGGTGTGACAAGAAGGAATATAAGCGAAAAATAAAGATAAAAATAGGAGATGATAGAAGACAAGAAGTGCCATACTTTTCTTATTTAGGAAGTAGGATTACAAATCCTGAATGGTCAGTTGACCGAGACCAAATCAAAAATCTAATAGTAATGCTTGAGAAAACAACCGATTTTTCAAATTCTTTGAATAAACTTAATGTTTATTATACAATATTCTATTGTAACAATAATTTCGCTTATTAAGCATTATCAAGAAATGAAAAACGAATTACAAAAAAACTTATACAGGCTGATTTTAAATAGGTTATAGTTTTGCCGTTATGTTGTGATATTCCATATTAGGTGGGGAAAATAAAATATTTTTATTCTATTGTAATTCTTCTCGAGATCATATTTTCTTAATTCCTATTTTTAATTCCTTAACTCCTAATTTTCATATATATTGATTAGCCAACCAATCTAAAGATATACAATTACCGCGTTGTTTATGTTAGAATACGTTTGACAGTACCCTTATAAAAATATCATTTTTTTGCAGATTTTGTCAAAATTTAAAAAGTTTCCGTAACAACGTAAAATGACTATAAATCGTCCTAGAAACAAATTTTATTGAATTTCGCTTCAATCGGTAAAAGTTGAAAAAATCGTCGAAAAATGCAAAGAGTCCGATTCTTTGACCCTTCTAAAAATATCAATTTTTTGCAGATTTTTGTCAAAATTTAAAAAGTTTCTGAAACAACGTAAAATGACTATAAATCGTCCTAGAAACAAATTTTTGTGATTTTCGCTTCAATCGGTAAAAGTTGAAAAAATCGTCGAAAAATGCAAAGAGTCGGATTCTTTGATCCTTCTAGAAATATCATTTTTTTGCAGATATAAATTTAAAAAGTAATATATAATATCGACCTCTGCTTTTTTTCTATATTTTTTCGATAATTTTTCGATAATTTTGATGAACAGCTTACCTAATAGATTTTTGCTTATTTTATTTTATATAAAATTTTATTGGGATAAAATTAATAACACAAATGAGAAAAGTGACCATACGTCCCGCTTTTAGCGGGACAATCCCGATTTTCGGTAATTTGTCCCGCTTAAAGATAAAAATCATTATTTCCATGCTCACTACAAAAGTTTACCATTTACCCGTATAAAAAAAATTCTGCGGAACGGCTCGACAGATTTCAATGATTTTGGTGTTATATTAAAGCGATTATGTCTATTTTTGTCCATTTTGTTCAAAATTTAAGTGTAATTGCTAAATTGGTCGGAAATTGAAAATTAAGAATTACTATTTTCGTCTACATTCATATACACTTGTATATCATAATCAAAGGCATAGCTGTCATGTACAATCGAGTCAAAGAAATAGTCAATAATTGTGGCTTAAAGTGTCTGACTTAAAATTATTCTAGGCGAGACCTGGCGATCCTATATATATCTATATAATTTATTTTTACATACATTTTTTATATTTTAATTTTCTTAAATATTTTATTTTGATTTTTGTCAAATATTTTATAGCAAATTATGTTGGATTTATGAATTACAAAATAAATACGCAATAGCGTCAATCAAACAATCGGTCAATAATTGTATTTTCTTTTTTTAGTTTTTAAGCTATGCATTTATGTCTGATTTGCCATATTCTTGGCAGTAGGTGTACTACTGTATAGATAAAATTCTGATAATAAACACGCGTTTGTCGATAACGAATACTCTATTAGAGCGAGAACTTTCTCAGAAAACGGCAAAAGTCTCGGTTCAACCAACGCAATCAACTTTTTCGAGTTTATATTATTCACTTCAACTTACCGTTCAGGGTGACATTGAAACTGCCCATATAAAATAGCATGTGCAAAGATGGGATTGCATTCACGTAACCATGTAGTTAGACTTGAATTTCTCGCCGCGTTCGTCGAGAATAAATAGTGTGTAATCTGTGTGTGTGTTTATCGTCGTTGTCGCACACACATCTAATATAAAAATATGTAGATGGCGATACCAACACGATCAGCAACTGTAAATTAATACGCGATGTTAATTGCGTGTTCAATTTCAAAGTCAGCATTTAGAAACATTTTTATATGGACTTGTCCGTGCTAAGATTAGAAATTTTGATTAAGCGTGAAAAAATGATTGAATGGGACATTTTCTAATGGGAAAATGACCCGAGGATTCTAAATGTGCAACTTGTCAATATAAAAACAATAAAATGTAAAATAATATTGAACAAATTCGTGCCAAAATTTGCATTATTAATAATCCGAATCGTGCGAGGAATATCCACCAAGTTAGAAATATGCGTATGAAAAACAAGGAAAATTATTTATATGGCAAAGATTAATAAAGTAATTTTTTTTTCAGTTTCTAATATATTTGTTTCTACAATCAATTTTTTGCAGATTTTTATCAAAATTTTAAAAGTTTCCGAAACAACGTAAAATGACTATAAATCGTCCTAGAAACAAATTTTAGTGAATTTCGCTTCAATCGGTAAAAGTTGAAAAAATCGTCGAAAAATGCAAAGAGTCCGATTCTTTGAGCCTTCTAAAAATATCAATTTTTCGCAGATTTTTGTCAAAATTTAAAAAGTTTCCGAAACAACGTAAAATGACTATAAATCGTCCTAGAAACAAATTTTAGTGAATTTCGCTTCAATCGGTAAAAGTTGAAAAAATCGTCGAAAAATGCAAAGAGTCCGATTCTTTGACCCTTCTAAAAATGTCAATTTTTTGCAGATTTTTGTCAAAATTTAAAAAGTTTCCGAAACAACGTAAAATGACTATAAATCGTCCTAGAAACAAATTTTAGTGAATTTCGCTTCAATCGGTAAAAGTTGAAAAAATCGTCGAAAAATGCAAAGAGTCCGATTCTTTGACCCTTCTAAAAATGTCAATTTTTTGCAGATTTTTGTCAAAATTTTTGATAATTTTGATAATTTTGGATATAACACTTTTTTTGTTAAATGATCGATTAAAACAATGTTTTGTATGCGAGAAGAACATTAAAAATTTCTTGTATATAGGCTTCGTCTATATCAGTTATAATTAATATTTCATAAAAATATTTCATACTATTTATTTCTGCAACAGTAATATATAATGCAAGGCAGTTTTTCTTTTATATTTCTTTAAATACGAAAAATGTCGGTTATCTTGGCAAGTGTAGCGTCAAATATAAAACCAGCAGCAGTTCTCTGGCTCGTGGTTCTTATAGCCTGCAGGAGCATGGGAAGGAACAGGACCCGTTATAGAGTTGTGTTTAATATGAGCACACCGGGAAGAACATAGATCAAATATTGACAGCAGTTTCTGGAGCGGCGTTCAATGTTTTCTTTTTTCTGCACACAGTGGATGCGTTCCTCTTTCACCTCTTTCACCTCTAGCGCCGATGCTGTCACCGCCAGAGGAAGATATATATACTCCTTTATATTATGTCTGCGTGCGCGGATGAGATACCTAGAGAAGACATGGAGGATTCTTCAAATGTAGGCTTTATTATATAGGAACATATCGAGGTCTTGCATAAGACAAAGTAGTAAAGTCACCAAATTTTTATAAGCTTTTATTGGGTTCAGTGACTTTATGTGAATATAAATAATTTGAACTTACTGAATCTGATTGTTTTTTTTTTAAATGTAGATTTGACACTTATTCACTCTATTGACTATTATTGGTATGTTGTATTTCGTAAATGAAAAACGCAAAAAAATTGAATGTTAACTCATAAAAAGTTAAAAAATTCATGGTAGAAGAAAGTTAGCGTTAGTTTGATACGAACAATTTAAGATTTAATCCAGATACTACACAGCGAGCAGATTGAATTCAAAATTATTTAAATACATATCACACAATTTCTATTAGTTAAAGAGTCCGCAATCCTAAAGATTGGTTGGAAACAGCACGCCATGCCGATCTATCCTGAGCTAATCCCTTCATCTCCCTATAGCTATTCATCTCAACGTCTTCAACTATCTGACTCACATACTCCAATCTAGGCCTACCTACCCCTCTCTTTCCCTCCACTCTACTTTCTATGATCAATTGCATAATCCCCCCATGCCTAAGAATATGCCCTACTAATCTGTCTCTCCTACGCTGTAACACTCTCCAGATACTTCTCTTCTCCCCTACTAACTCTAGTACAGCTTCATTTGTTACTTTATCTTCCCAACCAATCCTCATCATCCTCCTATAACACCACATTTCGAATGCTTGTAATCTACGCTTCTCTTCCTTTCCTATAGTCCACGCCTCACACCCGTACAGTGCTACACTCCAAACATATACCTTCAGCAATCTTTTTCTAATACCCAAGTCAATATTTGATCTTAAAATCTGTTCCTTTTCTACGAATGCCTTCCTACCCTGTGCTATCCTACACTTTATATCTACCTTGCTTCGATTATCTTTTGTGATTCTACTGCCTAAATAACAAAAATCTGACACTTCTTCGATTCTATTATCTCCTATTGTGATCCTCATTTTTCTACTGCATTCCTTTTTGTCACACCTCATCACTTTAGTTTTACCTATATTTATTTTCATGTTAAAATCCCTAGTCAATACTGCCTGCATACCATTCAATACCCTTTCTAAATTCTTTTCGTTTTCTTCCAATATAGCTATATCGTCGGCGAATCTCAACATATATATTTTCTCTCCCTGTACATTCACACCTACACTATACTCTTCTTTTACTTTGTTTATTGCATCTTCTATATATAGATTAAATAATAACGGTGAAAGTGTACATCCCTGCCGAACTCCCTTCCCTATTTTTGCTACCTCTTCTTCCCCCTCAATTCTAACTAAGGCAGTTTGGTGTTTATATAAATTAAAAATTATTCTCCTATCCTTATAATCTATACCCGTTTCTTTTAAAATTCTAAACATTATGTCCCAATCTACATTATCAAATGCCTTTTCTAAATCTACAAAGCTATGCAAGTTACCTTTCCTACCCTCTTTCTTTTTTCTACTACCGTTCTTAGTGCTAGAATCGCCTCCCTCGTCCCTCTGTTTTTCCTAAAACCAAACTGATCTTCTCCTAGCCTTTCCTCTACTTTATTTTCTAATCTCCTATAAATAATCTTTAACAATATCTTCGATGCATGTGATAGTAGACTAATGGTCCTATAGTTCTCACACAAATTAGCTCCTATTTTCTTCGGCATTGTTACTATTATACTACCCTGAAAATCCTGTGGTACTTCTCCCTTCTCATATATTTTACAAACTAACCTGTATAATCGCTCCTGCATTTTTTCCCCTGCGTGTTTTATTAATTCGGCTGGTATCATATCAATCCCCGCTGCTTTGTTATTCCGTAAATCATTTAATGCTCTATGAAACTCTGACCTAAGTATGCTAGGACCTAAGTCATCCTCATCTATCTGTTCCACACTTTCTAGCTCCTTCATGTCCTGCCTACCTTTATATAAATCTTCAAGATACTCCTTCCATCTTCTAGCTTTTTCCTTATTTTCTGTGAGTTCCTTACCCTGCTTATCACATATAATGTTACCCTTTGGTTTTACTTTAGAAAAATGTGACTTAATTTTCCTGTAGCCCAAATCTACTTTACCTCTTCTCATATCCTCCTCAATATCCTCACAATTTCCTTTTATCCACTCTTCTTTCGCTAGCTTGCATTTCCTATTAATTAAGTTCCTTAGTTCCTTATATTTTTTTGTCCTGCTTCTGTGTTTCCAATTTTAATTTTCCTTCTTGCTTCTATCATTTCAACTATTTCTTCCGTGATCCATTCCCTCCTACCTGCCCTTTTCTTTGTGCCTAATACTTCATTTGCTGCTGTAGTTAACCCATTTCTGATTTCCCTCCATTCGCAATCTATGTCGCTCCTAGATGTTCCATTAGCCATGATTTCTACTTTCTATACGTACAGTTAAAGAAATTTAAATTTAATACATTTTGAGCACATGTTTTTAAAATAATAATTCAAATATTTGACAAGCAGGAATAAAATTTGATTCGTTCAGAATTTAGATAGTATAAAAATAAAAATTTGGTGGTTTTTCGAAATTGCATTAATATTGTCTAAGTCATGGATAAGAATAGATTTAGAATATGACCAAAAATCGATATGCTAAGTGGAAGAATTACATACTACATTTCCTTTTATATAACAATAGTAAAGTTAGCCCACATACGTAATTATGCAGAAATATTCATGATTATGATTTGTCAACTAATGATCATTCAAATTTCAAATAATTGATGCAATAGGTAGTTTTTTCAAATTTCAAATTTCAACTTATCTTACTAGACAGAACAAGTCCTTCACATTTAAATTTACAATACTGCAAATAAAATTAATCACATATTATTATTTAAATAAATAAATAATATTATGTTATGATCGTTTGGCACAATTTTTTTTTTCTTTATTTGTGCCTTTTATTTTTTTAACCATCATCAGGCAAATTCTTCATATAGAAAACGTTGACATATATTCCAATTGATGTAATACAATATAGTTACATACATTGACAAAAAATGTCCTTAAATTGACAAAATTGTTACATTGATAATTTTTTTTTATTGCTAAACCGGTTTTTTTTATTGTTGCACGTTTTTATGTCACTGCATTAAAAAAATAACATTATTATTAAATAATAGCAGTAATAAAACAATAATGAATGAATGTATTCATATTTTTCAACGCATTTTAATTTGGTGGGAGCCATTTTTTATAAGTGTGCGTTATTTGTAGTATATAACTACAATTTTTAGTTGTTTGAAAGGTTGTTTATATTAAACTTACTAACTTAAATTGATAAATAACGGTGTAAAATATACCGGGGGTTTTGTATTTAAACTGTTATATTTTTCATTTTTTATAGTGTTATGTGGCTTTCAGAAGAAATTCTTTCAGTCCGTTTTTGGAAAAATGTAAAACTTTTGTTTTTTACCATCATATTTATGCTTACGATTAAAAAGGCACCTACTATCAATGTTATGTTATGTCTAAATATTCTATCCATTTATTAATTTTTTTTTCTCCTTCTCCTATGTATGCAGTATTACAATTTTGACAGAAGATCTGATATATTCCACTTTTTTAAATTTATGTATATATGGTTTTACATTAATAAATATATCTTCTATTTAATTGTAGAATTTAAATGTGTGGATATGTTGTATTTTCTTATAAACGACGACATGTAGAAAAGTACAATATATTTTCCAGGAGACCATAATTTTCCTATTCAGTTTTTCAGCTTTTAGTATTCTAGATTTATAGACAATGGACATATAATTTAAAATATTTTGAGGATTTCATTAATACAAATATTAAGAGGAAATGATCAATTAAAGTTAGAACAACATTCGCTTGCGCTTTTTTGACTAATTTAAGTCAATGCAGATTATCAATAATATTTAAAAATTTAGTGACTGTTACAAAGTTAATCAATACGACTGTTAATGTATGTGATGTCTTTCTAGTAATTTTTCATTACTCTCTAGTTCGTCTGGACGAACTTATTGAAAAACTTTCGTAATTTCCAAATATGCATTAAAAATTGACAATTATTACACAACCATCATGGAAAAAAAAATGAATTAATCACATTAAATTCTTCACAAAAAACAGGTTTTTATTTATTTTATTTTTTCCACGCACAAAACACGTCCCTACTGTTGGCTTTCCATTACGATGACTGCTAGGTTCTTAATTTTGGAAAAATATTATGTATACTATTCTAGGGCATAAATTAGTTTTAAGAGTGATATACCTGATACATATATACAATATAAATTTCAGATATTTATTTAGATTTTTATAAAAAAAATTTATTAATGAACCATTAATGATAAAAGGAAACTGTGAGGATATTGAGGAGGATATGAGAAGAGGTAAAGTAGATTTGGGCTACAGGAAAATTAAGTCACATTTTTCTAAAGTAAAACCAAAGGGTAACATTATATGTGATAAGCAGGGTAAGGAACTCACAGAAAATAAGGAAAAAGCTAGAAGATGGAAGGAGTATCTTGAAGATTTATATAAAGGTAGGCAGGACATGGAGGAGCTAGAAAGTGTGGAACAGATAGATGAGGATGACTTAGGTCCTAGCATACTTAGGTCAGAGTTTCATAGAGCATTAAATGATTTACGGAATAACAAAGCAGCGGGGATTGATATGATACCAGCCGAATTAATAAAACACGCAGGGGAAAAAATGCAGGAGCGATTATACAGGTTAGTTTGTAAAATATATGAGAAGGGAGAAGTACCACAGGATTTTCAGCGTAGTAGAATAGTAACAATGCCGAAGAAAATAGGAGCTAATTTGTGTGAGAACTATAGGACCATTAGCCTACTATCACATGCATCGAAGATATTGTTAAAGATTATTTATAGGAGATTAGAAAATAAAGTAGAGGAAAGGCTAGGAGAAGATCAGTTTGGTTTTAGGAAAAACAGAGGGACGAGAGAGGCGATTCTAGCACTAAGAACGGTAGTAGAAAAAAGAAAGAGGGTAGGAAAGGTAACTTGCATAGCTTTTGTAGATTTAGAAAAGGCATTTGATAATGTAGATTGGGACATAATGTTTAGAATTTTAAAAGAAACGGGTATAGATTATAAGGATAGGAGAATAATTTTTAATTTATATAAACACCAAACTGCCTTAGTTAGAATTGAGGGGGAAGAAGAGGTAGCAAAAATAGGGAAGGGAGTTCGGCAGGGATGTACACTCTCACCGTTATTATTTAATCTATATATAGAAGATGCAATAAACAAAGTAAATGAAGAGTATAGTGTAGGTGTGAATGTACAGGGAGAGAAAATATATATGCTAAGATTCGCCGACGATATAGCTATATTGGAAGAAAGCGAAAAGAAATTAGAAAGGGTATTGAATGGTATGCAGGCAGTATTGACTAGGGATTTTAACATGAAAATAAATATAGGTAAAACTAAAGTGATGAGGTGTGACAAAAAGGAATGCAGTAGAAAAATGAGGATCACAATAGGAGATAATAGAATCGAAGAAGTGTCAGATTTTTGTTATTTAGGCAGTAGAATCACAAAAGATAATCGAAGCAAGGTAGATATAAAGTGTAGGATAGCACAGGGTAGGAAGGCATTCGTAGAAAAAGAACAGATTTTAAGATCAAATATTGACTTGGGTATTAGAAAAAGATTACTGAAGGTATATGTTTGGAGTGTAGCACTGTACGGGTGTGAGGCGTGGACTATAGGAAAGGAAGAGAAGCGTAGATTAGAAGCACTTGAAATGTGGTGTTATAGGAGGATGATGAGGATTGGTTGGGAAGATAAAGTAACAAATGAAGCTGTACTAGAGTTAGTAGGGGAGAAGAGAAGTATCTGGAGAGTGTTACAGCGTAGGAGAGACAGATTAGTAGGGCATATTCTTAGGCATGGGGGGATTATGCAATTGATCATAGAAGGTAGAGTGGAGGGAAAGAGAGGGGTAGGTAGGCCTAGATTGGAGTATGTGAGTCAGATAGTTGAAGACGTTGAGATGAATAGCTATAGGGAGATGAAGGGATTAGCTCAGGATAGATCGGCATGGCGTGGTGTTTCCAACCAATCTTTAGGATTGCGGACTCTTTAACTAACTAATGAACCATACATATTTAGTAATTCGTAAAATTATAATAACTTGGATTTTGTGGTCGAAATAGTTTTAACTACATTGAGTAGGTCTTTTAATTTTGACCCAAAAAAGTCATCTATTCAATTTAGTTCCTATATTTCTTTTCTTTTCAGTCAGTTTAATGTGGTAATACCTAAATTTTGTTATTATGCTCTTGCGCAGTTGATCATAGTTCTTTGTTTTTCGTTTTACTTAGCTTATAATATATACAGCTCATTTTTTTTTGAATTGACGGAGAATTTTGGTAATCGTCTGCGCATATGGTTGTGCTTATCGGGGTTATACAGTACCAGTGGTGCCAGACAACAAAAAAATACTCTAGGTCTAAGAATTTAAATTTGTCGCTATTTTATAGCTATCGTATAAATTAATTATAACATAACTATAATAAGTATTTATCAACATTTCTTATATTCTAGTATAACTTTTCTGCATTTTGTATTAATATCAAAGAATTCATTCTAATTTCAGAAAATGGTTAAAACTGTGCGTGGTGATTTATCAACATTGCATTTCTTAGGACGCACACCTGCACTAGACATACCTACTTATTCTTTGGAGAAGACAGAAGCGTAGCGTGTGTTGGTAGAATTATATTTATTGAAATAACAGTTATATTTTTGTTTTGTTATATTATGCCGGTTTTGATTTATGATACGTATACTTCTCCGCCAATTTAAAAAAAAACGAGCTGTATGTCGATATATATTATACATATATGTACGATATATGTAGCATGAAGACGGGAAATTGTTGTTATACTAATATTTGTTGCGATTGTATAGCAATCCTGGTGAGTGACAGCGGCATCTTTATTTCCTCTGTTATTGTGCTACTGAAGATGGGGGAATAGCCTCCGAAATGCGCATCTAACTAATAAGTGCTTTGTGTTACGGTATTTGGGCATTCCATACAATTTACGAAGAGTCTTTTGTTAATATTTTGTTTGTTATAAATATATTTGTATATTATATATTATCGCAATTTATATCGCTCGATTTGTTACATTTACAACGTTTCTATATACATTAAAAAATAAAAAATGAATACACTACATTATCAAAAAATCAATGATACAAGTTTGCATCTAGATGTTTTTTTACATGAAACTCATTATTATATTTTACTAAAGTGTTATATATATTTTTTAAACGCGTTATTCAGACAGTATTATTACTTGTATTTAATTTGCATATGAAAATACCTAAGTAAAATACTAAAAACGTAACAACTCATTTCTAACGTAGATTATTTTATGGTGTAGGCTGTATATCTACATATGTGATTCTTGGGAGGAAGCTAAGTAGTTTCTCTTGTTTGTTGAGCGGCTGATATAACATTTTCTGGAGAATATTTAGTTGTATCAGTGCTGATATTCGGCGTGCCAATGGGAACTGTTCTATATTTCCCACGTGGGCCAGCATCAGTGCCCAAACTTCAATCCTAACCTGTCTTCACCCTTATTGCTTTCACAAGATGGATCCTGATATGTGTGCAACTTAAATGCACTTGATTGACTGACAACTGTTCATATGCATCAAATTTGACTATTTCAGGTGTTCTAAAAATAACGTTTATTAAATAATGTCAAATTATCAAATTATGTAAAAAATCTATTGCGATTAACATCTTAGGTTTTTACACTTAAATAGTTTACACGGTGTTTTGTCGGTTATATATTTATATAAGCTTTTGAAATGTAAAAAGCATCTGAAACCGTTTCTGAATTTTGAACCGAACATTTGATCACAAAATAAACTTTTTGTAAATATTGTAAGTGACTATTTACAAATACCAACAATACCAAAATACGAACTATCTGGAGCCTAGGGAGAAAGATAAGGCTGAATGAGAAGACGAAACATTTATTTTATTTTATTTTATTTTGACAAATTGGCATATTGAACACATTTAAGAGATTTAATCGAAGAGGAACATTGTTAAATCATGAACCTCGTACTAGTAGATCCAGTAGAAGTTGTACTCTTCATTTAGGATTACTAGTCGTTCTTTTCTTAAATATTTCCGCTACTTCTTCCGATTGTAAGCTACCAACGTCTAATATTATCTTATGTTTGTTTTTCTGCAAGCTTCTTATCGCTGAGCTCATAACTACTAAATTACAGTCATAATTATGGTAGTTTATTCTAATCCCAAAATACTTCTTTGATTAATATATAATCTATGTGACATATACTTGTAATTTCTATGAATATAAATTTTTTGTTAGATTATGTTATTTTTATATAAAACTATCAATCACGTTCCTTTCCTTTTCCTACTACTGCATTCCATCTCCTATTATAATTAAATTTTCCTGCCCTCATACATCTGTTAACTCTTCTTATCTCATCATAAACTGCCTCTATCTCTTCCACATCGTTACCTGTGCTGATATATGCATGAAATGTTATTGTATATATTATTTTGATTACGTACCTTTCCTGACAGTTATAATTCTATCAGAATATCTTCGCGAATGCTTTTTAACAGAAAGAGTAATCGTCGCTATTCAATATGAATATTTGTATAAAACGGACCTCGCAAGCACATTTTGGATGCTGTTCTTTTGTAGCACAAATATTAACGTTATTTTACACAAACGGCTTTCTGAGACTATTTTGAGTGTGGAAAGTTCGAAAAGTATGTTTTTAGAATATTTTTCATATATATTTCATATTTATATTTGATCGATCTTCAAACTGTATTTTATCAATTTGATATTATTCTTTCGACAAAATTAAAAACAAAACTAAAAATATCCTTGATTATATTATCTTTAAAATACAAGAAATGTAACTACACATTATTCTTTATATATTTATAGATAAAAGGGAATGTTTCCTTAAAAAGACGATATTTTAGAATTTCATTTGTCAATACTGCAATAATTTTCGTTCTTCGATTTATATAATATAAATTTTATTCCAATATACATTTTTTAATTTAAATTTTTGTAAAATGTGGATTGTCGCAAAAATCAAAATAATATTTAATGTGATTTTAAGCAATTGGACTACAACTTAAAATTTTATACGAAAATGTTTGTTCAGGAATATTGTTGAAAAACACACTAACCATGTATAATCACTTGAATTAAAAATACAACCCCCATTGGACATTCAACCTTCATTCTATATTGAAAGTACCCAACGAATTAAAACACACAGATACTAATATCAATATTTTAAAAACACATTCTGCTTCCAATTGGTGCGAAATGCACAAGTCCTTTTTCCTTTTTTCTCTTCATTTCATTAATTTAACTGACCATATTCATTCCCGGTTTCATAATATACGATTGCATTCATATTTTCCATGGGTCATTTTAACGTTCGTATTAACCTTTTCCATATGACATTTACTTTTTAATTTACGACAATTTTCCTGTCCCCTATAATAAAGAGATAAAAATATTGCAACCCTACGGAAGAAATATAGTTGTGTAAGCTCTTAATTACACCATAAATTGAAAATGATTTAAATTAAATTTATTTTCCAAATCGTGGCGAGATTCTATTAATCGTTTCAACAGTAGAAAAACAGTATTCCATAAAAAAATAGATTATTAAAAATTATATATATATAGGCATTTTGCTTTATGTTGCATTAAAAGCATTTTGCATTATTGATGGCAAATAATTAATAAATAAAAAATAAATAAAATAGAAAAAGCAGAAAAAAACGTAAATGGTAGAACAAGCGTTTAATAAGAGAAAGAAAAATAGCGCTTAATAAAAAAAGCGTTTTTAATTCAGGTATTCGTCTTCTATAGAGGGATTAAAATTCACACTTGATAGATGCATTAAAGTCTTCCGATTTATGAATGCTTTGATATAAATTTGAAGGAATTGAGATGTATCGTAACATTATCTTTAATTACCTTATATAAGTTAGCACGTCATCAATTAACATAATTACTATATCTTTCATGATTACGATATAATATATAAATCTATTTCTACAAACCAATCGCTTTACATTCAATTTTCAAGCTTTAAAATTGAACGAAACTGTGGAAAATAAAAAATAATATTCTTCATTAATTTTTCTCTATAAGCTATCGTAAAGCATCGCTGTTTTATATTTTAGAAATACGTATAATATTTATAATAAATATTTGTATATTTTAAATTAATAAGGATCAACAATTATTTACCATTGCGAAGCAGCTTCGGCTATTGAATATTCGGTATAATTTTCTTTCGAGAGCGAATTATCCTTAGTGTCCTTGTCCTTCGTAGCACGTGCGAAGTCAGAGTTAAAACTTATCAAATTTGATCGACAAAACAATTTGCTGTTGTTTTTTAATCTCATCGCAGTTTCAAATCTAAACATACCTTCGCCAATTTTTGGGTAAATATTTATCAGCGTATAAACAAATTTTTGTTTTATATTATATAAAGTTTGGAATGTAAGAGTAGAAGTAGACAATTTATTTTGAGGTAGATACATATAATTTTGTTTTGCTATTAAATAAAATACATATTTTTATATTTTTGCAAATATATATAAATTGTTGTATATAATATGGTTCTAATCCTAATTATTATTCGTGCAAATTTTTCGAATTGCCAAATATTTACAATTTCCTTACTTCAATTTGACTTTTTGTCGCATAATTTTATGCTGAATTAATGGTCGGCTTCATATTTTGATAATTTATATTTCAAATTTTCAAAATTGAAATCTTTAGTTGCATATTTATTTGACTTTTGTGCATATATTTTCATTGCATTCGGTTTTTAAAATAAAATCACGAATGATTTTCTCCTTGACATTTTGTTAACAATTCGTAAATTTGTTGTTGATATGCAAAGTGTTGTGAATCTTCATATTGTGAGGTTTTTGGCACTTTTCAGTCACTTTTTTCACGCTTCATATAAACCATAAATCGTAGTAATTAAGTATATAAAATCATAATAGTAATAGAAACGTCCTAGGCCATTTTTTCGTTGTTGTCAACGTTATATAATTGGCACCATTGTATTTATCGTATTATTGTATAAAACTATTTTTAATGCACTATTTACCACAACACGAAATCTTATATATGTTGCCTTTTATTGCTTAAAGTGACGTTGTAATTAAATCTGATGTTGAAAAATTGAAATTGTTATAATACGGGTGTAAAAAAATTATCTTTACACGGCCCACTTCTGTTCATTATTTTTATGAATGTCGAATGTCTTATTAAGGGGTACTTCTATTGAAGATTTCTCAAATAATAACACAATTTCTAAATTAGCGTCATGGTACATGAACAATAACTTTATTTTAAATGAAAATATAACAAAAGCAGAATCTTTTGCCACAAGAGATCTAAAATAACGCTTCCAAAATACATTAATTTTGCAAACTCAACGTTTACAGTTAAACTGACTGCTCATGCCAGATGCCTTGGAATCCATATAGATATAATTTAGATTGGCACTATAATGTAAATAATGTATGTCAAAAAATAAGCAGTAGAATTTTCTCCTTTCGAGTGCTTTCAAGTTACATGTGCAGACATGTTCTGCTGCAAGTGTACTATGTTACAATAGAACCACTGATGAAATCGAGGATGGTAAATTCCTATAAATATGGCGACAGGTAGAAGAAACCGAAAATGTGTATGGTCAAATTCCTACAAACGCCTGTTGTCCATCGCCTTCCTCTTGCACGAAGCACTTATTTCTTGCACATGTAACTTTATTTCCTCGGTGGTGATCATGCAATAAAATGCATTCTGAATTTCTGTACTTTCACCAACTAGGTCATCTGGGTCATTGTTAATTGGGTAATTGTCACGATCGTTAAATATGTGGGAATCTATATCCAAGTCTTCTTCTTCAATGTTTGATTTCAATTGGAAATATTTCTGTTGAATATCAGTAACGAGGGATTGAGGAGCTTATTTTCTTGCAGACCGAACCTTATAAGAATTTACATGTACCTTTGTAGGAATTTGGCCATCATTAACTCGACTACCTGTAAATTATAGGAATATGTATACACCCAATGAACTACCGCATCATTGTTTAGGGCTCATCCTCTCCAGGGTAATTAAGCTATTTAGAATACAAAAATAGGCAATCCGAATCATTTTTAACTTAAATATAGGGCAAGTTGTCGGGGAGTCTTTAAATGCAATAATTTACTAACCATTCACGCTATATATATTCTCGAATGCCTACCATTCAACTTTAACCATCGTCAAAAATTTGAGGAAAATAACAATTTGTACAATACTCGTTATTAAAGCAACATATTCATTCTACCTCTGCTTTCGAAAAAGAATATTATTATCAAACTTTAAAACTCTTTAATGCGCTTCTACTACATATACGCAGTGCAAGTACATATAAGGAGTTTATGCAGCAAAAGTGTATTAGCATGCTGGTAGTAATGGAAGCGTACAACTTAAATGATTATTATTTATATCTCAGGTGATTTTGCTGCAATTGGCTCAGTAAAGAAACTATACACATTATTGACTATACACATTAAGACTAAATTGTGAAAAATATAGAAGCAGTACATTTTACAGTTCTTTGCATTATTCAACGTGCTACCAATCAATATCAAACAGGCTGTCACATTTAAAAGATTTTCGAAACTAATTCGTAAAACTCTTGTTCTTGGTGCTTTCTACTCAATCGATGAATACATTGAATCTCACAATTCAAGGTGATAGACTTTTGAATGATTAATATATTTCATAATGTTACGTCATATTCTCTGTTATATGGTTTCATTCATCTAACATACGAAACTAATACTTACCATGACTAAATAGATATATTTTTGTGATTATTAATTTATCACACGAACCTTATGCTTGTCATCTCTATATTGATCTATTTACGTCATATTTTACATACTTGTTGTCTGTTTGTCATATATTAATTTTAAATGTTAAACATATATTAGCCATCTCTATATGTGATATATCTACGTCATATCTTTTATACTTGTCATCTGTTTGTAATATATTTATAAGCCACATTTTTATTATAATTATGTATATTATTTTTAAATTGTATCTTGACTCCGATTTGTTTACTTGTTGATTTCCATATGCTTTTATTTTAATTGTTATTTAATGTATACCAATTTTGGTCAAACAAACAATAAAGAATCTATCTATCTATCTATCTATCTATCTATCTATCTATCTATCCATCTATCTATCTATCTATCTATCTATCTATCTATCTATCTATCTATTTATCTATCTATCTATCTATCTATCTATCTATCTATCTATCTATCTATCTATCTATCTATCTATCTATCTATCTATCTATCTATCTATCTATCTATCTATCTATCTATCTATCTATCTATCACCGTAGTGATAATTTTTAAATTATTACAATATACTTTGTCACTTGTACTTTCTTTATTTTTATATTGTAAACGTGTAAATTGTAAATAAAGGAATTGAAAAAATATCTAAATACAATTTAAATAATTGGCTTACATCCCTTCGATGACTGCAGTTTATATTGTAATTATAATAACATGCATACCCTGTGAAACAAATCCTTTAATATTTATTACATGTTCAATAAAGTACTTGAAAAGATCAGTGGTTCGAATCATGGAATATGTAATATATAGAAAATGGCGTCTCTCTTTATATATTCGCGAACTATAGAGCTCCACCGTACCTATCTCTCGCCAATTTTACACCTAGTGGTTCCCGATTGATTTTCCGTTCATGTGACAATCACAGTTCGCCTCCCAAACAAAATACCCTCTATATCCCATCTATTCCCCGTCCCGTATTCGGGGAACCCAAATGATAAATTGCATCATTTTAACTACCTACCCGTATGTGTTGGATATTTACTTCGATTGGTTCAAATACAATCACCTGGCCCGGAAAATTGCTTACATTAAACAGTTGTCGTTAGAATCCAAACAAATTTGTTTACATGGCAGCGGATTATATTATGCACACGTTGCGAATTAAATCATTTTGAAAAGCGTTTTTATAAATAAATACATGCAGACGTAATTTGACATAAAAATGCAATGTTTGATGGTGCATGCGCTTTTAATAAATTAAAACACATTCTCTTGCGCTACTGCGAAAGTCAACTAAATAATGTAGTATCTTAATAGGCAATAAAACTAATTTGGAAATTTGAATAATACGAAGGGTTGAATAGATAGGTGTTATGTAATAGACATGAAGTTTTGAGATACATATGTTTAAAGTTTTTAAACCTGCGTGTTTAACTCTTCCATGTCGATGATGTTCCCTATTCTTTAATATCTGCAAATCTACTGTTAATATTAAAGTTTAATTTTTTTTTTTTTGATTTATTGTACATAACACATTTATCTAGTAATATCTCTATTGAAGGGAGAAAATTTGCTAGTGAATAAAGAGAGTATGTGACAAATTAAAATACACTTCCTTTAATATTTTTATTCACTTCAAAAAAACTGATTACAAATACACTTACAATATTCAAATTCAAAATACAAATCGATGGGTAGACAAAAATATACTATTTTCTTAACGTAACTTCATTTTCATTAATTATTTTTTCATATTTACCATACTTACCACTTACCACCGATATTCATCCGGTATGTAAGTACTTTTTTTTTAAAGTTTTTCTCAATTTTTAGACTGATTTTTGATAATTGCATATTTTTCGCAACTAATCTGCAAATAAAAACATACCAAGCTTTATTTTATATTAATAAACCAACAGCTTACTCAAACAATGTTCATATTGTTATTATAATATTAGAAATAATAAAAAATATATTATTTTACTTATCCATATTTATAATATTGATGCTGTGACTTGTTCAAAAATGTCACATAACACCTTCATCCCATACAATCCTTTATATTCTATTTTCGATTTAAAACTTAAAAAAATTGAATTCAATACCATATCCCATTTAAATTATGTATTGAATATTCGCTGAAGTGTAGCCATTTTTCAGTGCATATGTGAAAACTATATTATTCAGTAAGTGAAGTAAATTATTCAAATTATTAATATTCGTAAGTGCTTTTAACTATCTGCCAATATTGCGAACATTACATTCCGGCATTATATCGAACATAACATGGTCAAATATCTGCGTAATTACGATGGATGCGTTTTAATAGAAGTAGTTAATACCACCGTGCTTTTTATCTGTTTCATTTTTCTCGTACAGGGTAATAAAATATGAATTATTTTATTCACAACAAACAATTTATAAAAAATATTATATTCGGTCTTATTTTATGTTTCTTATTTTAATTATCAAATATATTACGATTGGTCCAGATTCATACACATGAAATTAATTCTAGAAGATGATATATACGCAGAAAAACAGCAACAAATAGAATAGGTAAGGCAGATAGTGCAAGACGTTAGGATCAAGAAAAGTTGAAAATGAGGCATTTTAATATGTCTTTTTTTTGGTTTATAAATGACATTATTGTATAATATATTTTTTTAATGTTAGAAGATAATATAATGTAAAATGCCCTAAGTAAAATGTATAATGCCTTTGTAAAATTGGTTTAAATTGCGAATAAGAAAAAAATCTGTGTGAAAACATATAAAACTATATTTTTATAAAATTTATCATATAATAACGTACAATACCTATTATTGTATATATACATATTAAATTATAGATACTTTTAAACAATACTTATATAATACGGTTGTTATTTCTTTGAAGTTCGAAAAAAGATGAATAAAAATGTAAAAATACATTGTAATTATTTCTCAATAGTTTGAAATCAGCAATCATGTATTTTTTTAAATTTTAATATCTAATTAAGACATGCATTACATTATGTAAGGCATCTTTTGATCCTAACTTTATATTGCAGTAGATTAGAAATGTATAGCATTTTTCCAGAATTTTAATTAAAGGATTTTTAACGTGTAGATTATTCAATTACTGAATTATACAATATCAATGAATTCTTGTTGTTGTTGTTGTTGTTGTTAATTATTGATTGAGTTTAGCCTTTTGGCTACTTTCCTCAATTTCTCATTCGATTTTTTAAAATACATGTTTTAATTTGTCACTTCTTTTTAAACATATATACTTCTAATTTCTACTTGACGCAAACACATTCATAAATGAAAACCTATAAAGAACCTTTTCTTATTACCATAGGATTAGACAGTTTATACACTTCTTCTTATCAAGACAAAAAATGAAAAAAAAAAACAGACTAGAGGTAGATTGGTAGGTTAATGAAATAATAATAGGAACACACATAAAAATCTTATTTTGAAATTTTTAATTAATTATTTATTCCAAAAAAGTTTACTCCACCGCAATTTTCATTATAGGTCAAATGTACTGCAGTAAAAAAATTTCAGTGTGTTTAAACGTAATACAATTGGTGGGAAAAAGATTAAAATTTTCATTGAGCATAAATTTACTTTTTCAAATATTTGGCTAAAATCATTTGACTGCTTCGAGGAATTATATTCGCAGATCAATTAAAATCAATGTACACGTTCTGTTATAAACACCCTGTATCCTCGAAATAACGTTCTATTATATAGCATTTACCTATTCTTGCTAATGTATTTCTATTTTATCAAGAAAGTCAAGTCGCGTGGATCAATGGCAATTTCGCATTCAAGTATAAGCACAAGGGCACTTGATATTTTTCGGGATGCAATAACAATCGATGTGTCAAGCAATACGACATAGAAGAAGAAGATCGGTCCGAGCAGCTGAGCATTACGCTTCCTTCTGCAACAAAACATTAGTTACCTCAAAATATTCCGCGCTGTTTTTTATTTATATGTCATAATAAAACAAGAGAGGTGAACTTTCATATGAGTTATACTTTTACAAACGACGTACCTTTCTTACGTTTTTAGGACACAAACGAGTTCAGGATACAACAGTCCATACAAGATTGGAAAATAAAATTTACTACAACACGAAAATTAAACCTACGCTTAATTAAAACTTAAGTTTCTACTTATAGCGATCAGAAAAAAAAAATTATAAAAGTATTATAACGTCGATTAGATCTTCAACGATGTCTTTAACCGCAATGATGATCTTCAACATGCTTGGAAATTCGTCATTTACATAGAATATAGTTTAAAATAAGGTATAAAATATAGCATTATTGGATTCATGTAAATTGCATAAAATCGATGATAAATTTTATACATTTCTTTATATACGCTGTATATAGAAGGTGCGTTTTAACCATAACTGAGTGCCTCTTACGGTTGGGATTCATCATAGGTGATGCGACGACGAGCGGATATCGGTTATCCCGCTCTGTGATAGGGAACGGGGAATATTTCGAAATGACATATACACAGACAGCTCGTACATCATATCCAGATACAAAGCCGCCGTATAATTAAAAAAGGGACCTTTGCTTTATTAAAAGCGATAGTGAGTTCATTTTTCATTCGGTTTCATTTATGGATCGCATTACCCTTTGAATCCTGGTAAATACGCAGTGGTCATTCAGTAATTGGTGATATTGCAACCATGGCCTTTGCCGAATGAATTGCATTGAAAATACTACAAATGTTATGGCCTTTTAATTAATATAAAATACTGTTTGAGAAATTAGTAAAATCAAAAATCTGCAATACAATTTTAGATGTTATATAATTATAAAAGTATGTGTTTTTTTTAAATGGCTAGCAAATAATTTTTATTTCGATTAAAAAAATCTTTAGAATTCATTAATAGTGTTAAAGATCTAATACTATTAAATAATGAAATAGTTATTTCATTTGATGTGTGCTGATTATTACCAAGTGTTCCTATTCCTGAAACTATTATTTTTCTTGAAGGTATGATGAATTATGCTGTGGATGATGTTATTATTAATAAATACTTAAAACGTACAAAATTATGTATGTCTTAGAATTGTTTTTCTTTAAATGGTAAGTTCTTTGAGCAAAAAGAAGGTACAGCTATGGGAAATTGTTTAATTGCTAATTTATTTGTGAGTTATTTTGAAACTAAATTAAAGGAAACTGAAATTTATTTTCCTAGAATTTGGATTAGATATGTAGATGACATCTTTGCGATTTTTGACACTGAAAAATCTAATATTGATGATTTTATTAATATGTATATTAAATTCTAAATTTTCTTTAATTAAATTTACTTATGAAATCGAAAATAATAATCAGTTACCTTTCTTAGATGTTTTAGTCAAAAGAAGTAATAATATATTAGAATTTGATATATATATATATATATATATATATATATATATATATATATATATATATATATATATATATAGAGAGAGAGAGAGAGAGAGAGAGAGAGAAAAGCTACAAATACGGACTGCTATATACAGAACGATTCAAATCATTGTCGTCAATATAAATATGCTTCATTTAATTTTTTAATTAGCCGCTTATTAAATGTTCTTTGTCTAATGATAAATATAACATTAAATTAAATAATATCCGAAATGTAGCAGTACGAAATGGCTATTCTTATAAAATTATAAATAACATATTAAGAAAATTTAAAAGAACAATAGATATCAAAAATATTAGTAATTTAGAACAAAGTAATAGTTCAACTCCAAATTTTGTTAAAATACCATTTGATCCTATAATTGCACGTGGTTTAGATAGTATTTTAAATTAATATAATTTTAAAGTAACATATAATAGTCTTGTTAATTTTCTATGAAATCCCAAAAATTTGATTGATTTCAATAAAAAATCTGGTATTTATGAAATATCTTGTTCTAGTTGTCCTAAAGTATATATAGAAAAAACACGTAGACCAATTGAAACTAGATTTAAAGAGCATTTAGCTCATTTGAGTTTAAATAGAAAAGATAAAAGTGCTGTAGCCGAGCATATTTTTGACTAACTCAGGTCATCCTATTCAAATTAATTCACTTAAATTACTTAAAATTGTTTTGAATTATTCCGAGTTAAATGCTTATGAAAGTATATACATACATAAATCAAAATCAAATTTAATGAATTTGGATTCAGGTCCAATTTCATGATGTATATTTAATAAGAACTATTTTTAAATTTATTCTTATTTTATTTATTTTTGGTTATTTTAAGTTTGAAAAACCAATGTTTATTGTTGTTACTTGTTAGTTTCGTTAATTATTAATTTATATTGTTTTAATAGATTTAGTTAGTTAAAGAGTCCGCAATCCTAAAGATTGGTTGGAAACAGCACGCCATGCCGATCTATCCTGAGCTAATCCCTTCATCTCCCTATAGCTATTCATCTCAACGTCTTCAACTATCTGACTCACATACTCCAATCTAGGCCTACCTACCCCTCTCTTTCCCTCCACTCTACCTTCTATGATCAATTGTATAATCGCCCCATGCCTAAGAATATGCCCTACTAATCTGTCTCTCCTACGCTGTAACACTCTCCAAATACTTCTCTTCTCCCCTACTAACTCTAGTACAGCTTCATATGTTACTTTATCTTCCCAACCAATCCTCATCATCCTCCTATAACACCACATTTCGAATGCTTGTAATCTACGCTTCTCTTCCTTTCCTATAGTCCACGCCTCACACCCGTACAGTGCTACACTCCAAACATATACCTTCAGTAATCTTTTTCTAATACCCAAGTCAATATTTGATCTTAAATCTGTTCCTTTTCTACGAATGCCTTCCTACCCTGTGCTATTCTACACTTTATATCTACCTTGCTTCGATTATCTTTTGTGATTCTACTGCCTAAATAACAAAAATCTGACACTTCTTCGATTCTATTATCTCCTATTGTGATCCTCATTTTTCTACTGCATTCCTTTTTGTCACACCTCATCACTTTAGTTTTACCTATATTTATTTTCATGTTAAAATCCCTAGTCAATACTGCCTGCATACCATTCAATACCCTTTCTAAATTCTTTTCGCTTTCTTCCAATATAGCTATATCGTCGGCGAATCTCAACATATATATTTTCTCTCCCTGTACATTCACACCTACACTATACTCTTCTTTTACTTTGTTTATTGCATCTTCTATATATAGATTAAATAATAACGGTGAAAGTGTACATCCCTGCCGAACTCCCTTCCCTATTTTTGCTACCTCTTCTTCCCTCTCAATTCTAACTAAGGCAGTTTGGTGTTTATATAAATTAAAAATTATTCTCCTATCCTTATAATCTATACCCGTTTCTTTTAAAATTCTAAACATTAATAGATTTATAAGTCATATTATATGCCAGTTTTGAAATACTTCTGTCATATTATAACTGATACATATATTTCTATACAAATTGATATAAATTGATATTACCATAAATTATTCTATTTGACAGTTGCTTACCATAAAAGTGTAAATTATTGAAATTATGGCCTGTGGTTTCCTTAAAAGGTAATAAAAATTAAAAATTAATTAAAAAAAAATGTTGATTTATTTATATAATAGTATATCAATCATTTTATCAATCATTCATTTAGTTTTTATCTTGTGCTACTGAAGATCTTGAGTACATCTAGCTACTTAATGCTTTAAGTTACGGTATTTGGGTGATATTCTATATTAATATTTAACACCGTAGTGATCATTTTTAAAATAATAACGTCATATTCAATTGCATAATAAATTTAACGACACTTATTGAAGTTATAAACACATTTCAACACATTTGTATAATGAAATCCAAAAATATTATGTACTTTCAAGTTTTAAATTATAATTATAGATTTAGTATACGGACATCTTTCGAAATAAAAACTAATATATTTGCGCATATCAATATCAATAAATTTAATGACTCATTATTTATTTTGCCAATAATTAAGAAACCACGTAACTTAATATAAATAAATTATGTAAATGTTTTATAAAATCAGATGCTTTAAGCAAATGTTTTATATATATTTTTTGCATTTTTTTGGTACATAGTTGCATTTATTGAAAATCGTTAACTATTCTGCTTACCAAATATTACCCAAAAAATTTATTAGTCGTTTAATTAAAATAATATTAACATATGGGCTTTTGCTCATAGAAACGACCTATATGTTATGCCACTTTATACAATAAGTATCAAATAATATTATTATAATTTCGGAATAATTTGCGTATAATTTGACAACGCTATGTATATAAATTTGTGATACAATATCCTGTTGTTTACTTTAGTTGAATTGTTTAATACTGGTATGTTAAATGCTTGTTTCATAGTAAACATAATATTGTATTATCATTGATGATTATATAAACAAGATTTATATAATATATATTTATATAAAGATTTGTAGGTCATATTATATGCCATTTTTTAAGTACTTCTGTCATGTTGACTTATTTATTTGATAGTATATCAATCACGATTAGTGACAGAGTTATTTTATTTAGTTTTTATCTTGTGCTACTGAAGATGGCGGCATAGCCTTCGAAATGCGCTTCTAGCTACTTAATGCTTTAAGTTACGGTATTTTGGTGATATTCTATATTAATATAAACGAGACATAAATGTTTACCGAATATGTAAATTATTAAGAAAACTTATGACGTGTAATATAATATTAAAATTTTAAGGTCTAATATTGACTTAGGTATTAGGAAAGTATTGTTAAAGGCATACCAATTGAAGTTTGAGACGTGGTTAAGATAAGGAGAGGAAGATAAACGTAAAATGGACATATTTGAAATGTGGAAAAGGACATTGAGGTACAAAATGTGGTAAATTTGTAAAATTTGTATGTAAAAAAGAATTAATTAAGAGAAATTTTTTTCATGGTATCAGTGCAGCAGCGTAGAAGAGATTACTAAGTCATATTTTGAAACACGGAAGTATTTTGCAAGTAGTTAGTTGTAGAAGGTAAAGATTACTGATGATTGATATAATAATGTTATATATTAATATATATTTCCAACAACTCTCTTTTGTTTATATTCAATATTCTTAAAAAATAAACCTTACATTTTCTTCTTGAAGTTGTGATTTCATCTCAGTGTCTTTCAATGATTTAAATTTATATTGGTTTCTACATTAGTGAATATATTATGTATTATATATTATATATTATAATTATTTACAAGATTGGGCATTCATGGTAATTTATACAGATGGTTATCGTCGTATGTAACGAATCGATGCCAAGCTGTGCAGGTTAATGTGTTTATTTCTAACAATATACATGTCCTACCGGTGTTCCCCAAGGCTCCCACTTGGGGCCATTGTTATTCAATATATATGTAAATGCTATTACAGACTCTTTCCACCATTCTCAATTTCTGTTGTTCGCTGATGATTTGAAAATTTATCGTAAAATTGAATCACTATACGACTGTTTCTTACTACAGGAGGACTTAAATAATCTATTTGATTACTGTTTTAAAAACGATTTATTTTCGAATCTCAACAAATGCTATAAAATAAGTTTTACTAGAAATTCGCAAATGACTATGTATTAAATTCAAATATTATTAAGAGCGTTAATAGTATTAGGGACCTTAGGGTTGTATACGATAGTAAACTCACCATGTGCGACCATATAGATTACTTAGCAAGGAAATCACACAAAATGTTAGGTTTTATAATACGTAGTAGTAAATCTTTTCGTAATATCGATATAATACAAACCCTGTGTAAGTCCTATAAATTAAGTGTTCTAAATTATTGTTCTGTTGCGTGGAATCCACAATATATTATTTATATTAATCGATTGGAATCAATCCATAGACGATTCACAAAATATTTACATTTTAAATTTGATTTCGTCAATTATATCGAATCGTACAAAAACTCAAAGTTACCAGATTAGCTCACCTACGTGAGAGAAACGATATGATTTACGGATATAAAATGATTGCAAATCTAGTTGATAATTCCGAAATTTTATACTTAATACCATTTAATATACCGCCTAGAACACTGAGAATCGTGCCGCAATTTAAGTTACCAACCTTCATACTAACATCTACCAAAACTCACCGATATATAGAATAATTATCACATTAAACTTAATATGCGCAACTATTGATATCTATCATACCAACATTTTTCAAATAAAAACACTTCATCAATCCCGAGCTGTACCACGAACATTTTAATTGCTCTACATTTGTATAATAATGAGTATGTCTAATGAGTTGACATTCCGATTATGTAAATAAATAAATAAATAAATAAATAACAGCAGTATAAATCATTTTTTCTCATATACACTAATATCAGGGAACTGAACCAATCTCTGGTATATATAAAACTAATCTTTTGGAAAACGATGTATCAAAAAGAACTGTTGTAAACTTACATCGTATATCAGTTGGCAGTTTCATTTACTCTGCAATATATAAATGACGTCGAAGAAGCAGTTTTATTGATTTTCAATATAAACCCAACTGTATTGTGTGGCAGAATTCCTTGAGAAACTACGTTGACAATCTTGAATATTCCGTATACCTATAAAAAATGCAATCACTCTTCGTCGAGAATTGCGAATGAAGAAACAAATGCTACAATAACGAAGCCAGATTTCTTCTACCTGATCTGGTCTCGGTCGACGAGTCGGCTAGAAAGTTGAAAGCCAGAGATGATTTAGATGTTCGGACGTTAAATGGATTCATTACTCATGCTGATCCGCTGACGGTACGTGACTTTAGCACGAGCAAACACTCAACACACGACTTCCACTGTATGGTGATCCAAGGACTGCAAGGATATACGCGGATGTTAGAGGATATCACCCGCCATATTCTATTATACGGACATGGATACATTTGTCTGTCTTTCTGTAATACATTGAAATGTATTGCCATGCTCTGTCTAGCATAACAGCACCAAGATTTACCTAATGGAATATCCCGAATTAAAAAAATACCTATACATATTCTACACGGACACATATATTTTAGCAATAGAGAAAAATATATATTCGTGAAATTATGGTTTTATTTGCCAAATAAAACTTGCTAATAAGTAGTTCGTAATATTGTCACCTCCACCATTTGGAGACTCTTTGCAGGGCTCTCCCAGTGCTACTGGACGAGCCACATCTTTGATTCCATGACTTTGTACTCTTACCTTCAAATAATTATAAGGATTTCATTTTGCCTAACCTAAAAACCAAGTAACTAGTATCCATCCTTCGATTGCCATCTTTACCAATAATAAAACTCTTTTTTTTAAATTACTTTATCACTTATATCCTCGGGTGTAGGCAAATTCCGTCACGGAGGCAGGTAGGTGAATTGAGGACGGATTAACAACAGGCTAATTACTCCAAAGTTGGATAGGCAAATTGCGTCACGGATTCAGGGGTCGATAATCCCTCTAATGGGGTGTCCTCCAAGTGAGATCAAGAAAGTCTATAAAAACAGTGTTTGAAGCAATTCCCAATTGCTTCACTTACTCTAGCCGAAGGTACCGAAAGATTTATCTGGCAGAAGACAAAACATAAGAGGGATATAGGTTCCTTCTAGTAGACCATGGATACTATATAATTGCAAGAAATATTTTCGGCAATATTCAAAAGTGCCGTCCATGTACAATACATCACATTTTTTCAAGCACTCTATATTAGTATTGCAAGCAAATATAACTATTCAGTTTGAGGTATCGTTGTCCATAAGAAAGCCCTCATCTCTGTTGGTCAATGTTTGTTGAGAGCCCAAGGCTTCTTGTACCTCCGATATTTATTTCGATAATCGAGGATATACTTTCAGCCTCGAATTGTAGATATTCTTCCTCAGTCTGGATATGTCATGAGTTGTCAAATCATTTTCGTTATTGAATTTCGACACTGATGACTTTTGCTGTTTTTTCGGCAAAATTGTCCAAAGCCTTATTCTTACATATTGCACTTGCTTCTTGGCGTTTTATGTGCACTTCCTCCGAATGATTGTGGTTTGTAATGCAACTGTTAATATTACATACATCGTTTGTTTCGCCAGTTGTATATAATTTAGCTGGGCAAGTTCTCTTTATACACCGCCATGTGTATATATTCCGTTTAGAAATATGCGTTTTATAATATTTATTGTTGTTGGCCACTATTATTTGATTTTGTCTTTCACCAATAATAAAGTGAATGTCCATGTTGATGATAGAACGGTGTAGCAGTAACGAAGAGTTTACTCGAAATGACACAATCCTTCAGCCATGATATCTTTTATACCCAAATACCAAAAACATCATTATGGGGATATTAATTTGTTTATGTCTCTTACCAATTAAGTGTTAATTAAGTTACCAATTAAGTGCTACGCTAGAATGTTATTTTCTGTTATTTAAACTTTTAAAAGTTATCAGCAACAGTATTTAATAATTTTTATTCGTTTAAATGCATACACAAGGATTTAGATGCCAATTTGAAGCAAAAAATAAAAGATATGTAAATTATTTCTTAGTACAAACTGTAAAAATATAGAACTTAAACTTATAAAACTAGATTTTATCTCGATTTACAAAATATTCTTTGTCCGATTTTGATTTTTCAATATTTTTCTTCAAACACCATTAGTTAATATATGCGCATGGATTTGTTCAATAAAATATCAACTATGAAGAGCCAAAATGATTAAGCAATAAAAACAATCTTCTCCAACAAAATATATAGCTTTTATTTAAAATTTTTGATGAAATTGATGATAAAAGCTATGCTAATAATTAATTAATTCATTACAAGTAATAGTGCATGTACTTCACGTCATGTAATTGTATTAAAACATTAAAATTAAGCGGGTTGGGGCGGGATGTAAAATTTATACTATTAAACTTTTACTCAGCACTAACACCAAGAACAACAACCGTTTACATGTAAATGTGTTGTTTTAATTAAATTGAAAGAAGAAATAAATCGGGCGTCGTAAACCGACAACGACGTCGCTAGAGAAGAGAAGAGAAGAGAAGATTAAGCGTGTTGTATCGTATGGTATCCCTATATAGCTCAGTAGGTGGCAGGACTATCGTAGTCGTCCTGTCTAATCACCCGCAACTCGCGCTTAGGCAGATCCGTCGCAAACGTCCGCGAGCTGCTCCGGGAATATCGATTCTCTCTTCGGCTCTATATACACTGTGTTTCAGCGAGGGGTGTACATATATGTTAACGTGCCACGGTTACAAATAGGGGCACTTTCCCTGTATATACTCATGACAGTATTGCACATATGTTAATATCAAAACCTCATTTTGGACAATGTCAGATAATATAAGTACTGAAAGTTACTTAAACACAAAATTGTAACACTAAAAACGTAGTACAAAATAAGAAAAACTAGTTGTGTAAACATTTATACGAAATACAAAATCAGTTTATACAAAATCGGAATAGGAAGTTTGATTATGTATATTCCCAATAATCGTGAAATTGCTGATTGAACAATTATTTAAACAATGCAACGAAGACTCAAATGAAATCGTATTTTATTTTGACCGATGAAGTTTTTAATATACTTTATTGGGCATTTTTTTGGAAAGATTGGAAATAACATAAGGATTAGTAAATTTAATGTTACCGTTAGTTAATGAAGAAAATTGGTACTTTTTTTACATTACGCGGATTTAAGAATGTACAAAACTATGGCTGACTACTTTAGATTATTCGAATCGCTTGACACTAACATTTTTAATGCGGAAACTTTTCTGTACTCAAAATACGTTTTGAGCATTGTTTTCGGATTTTGCCAAATTCGAATTTTTGAGCGTAACAATTACACGCTAAGGATTTTCAAACCTTAGTTTAATTCGAAAATCTAGACTTTTACTAAGTTGATTTAAATTTTCTTTAAGATCAACATAGCCTTTTATGTAGACCTAGCAAAAAATATCAAATCTTCATTTTTGTTTAGATATACCAATTATAGAAGAAATAAAGTGTAAAATACAAAATTTGTAAATTTATGCTAGTGTTCAATATTTTGGCTATATTGAATTCGAAATCTTTATCCTTAATATGTAGGACGTTAAAATTGTATTATATCACAAGTGTGTAAATTACAAGCTTATAAAAAAAATTATGTTTTGTTTTTACGGCAGATTTCTTGTGCTTGTACAAATCCAAAAACCATTGTGGAAATGAGATCTACGAATTAAATTATTTTTTATTTTATAGGTCTACCTCTGTAAATATGAAACCGGAATTTGCTTATAGTAGACCCTAGAGGTCAATGTACCTAGTTACGGCCAAATTACGTCAGTGGCGCTAATTCCTTGTTGCATCATTACAAAGATTTTTAACTTACAGCAATATAAGTTTTATACAACATCTGGTATAATAGCGTTTAATTTTATGCCTGGAAATTACGATTTGCGGACAGCATTGATTTTCTGTTACCATTTGAAGAAAACGGCTGCAGAATCGCATCGAATGCTTATCGAAGCTTACGGTGAGCAAGCTCTTGGTAAATCACAGTGCTTTGAGTGGCTTAAAAAATTCTAAAGTGGAGATTTTGACGTGAGAAACGAAGAACGTGGAAGACCACCCAGAAAGTTTGAAGGCAGCGATTTGCAAGAATTGCTGGATGAGGATGACGCTCAAACGCAACAACTCGCGGATCAATTAAATGTGACACGAGAAGCCGTCTCCATACGTTCGAAAGCCATGGGAAAGATCCAGAAGATGGGAAAATGGGTTCCACATGAACTGAATGAAAGACAGCAGGAAAACCGAAAAACCACTTGCGAAATGCTGCTCGCCAGGAATAAAAGAAAGTCATTTCTCGATCGAATTGTGACTGGCGATGAAAAGTGGATATATTTTGAAAATCCTAAGCGTAAAAGATCATGGTAACTCCAGGCGAACCATCGACATCGACTGCAAGGCCAAATCGCTATGGACGGAAGACAATGCTCTGTGTTTGGTGGGATCAAAAGGGTATGATTTATTATGAGTTGCTAAAACCTGGCGATACCGTTAATACTGAACGCTACCGACAACAAATGATCGATTCGAATCAAGCTTTGCGTGAAAAACGACCAGAATATCAAAGAAGACAACACAACGTGATTTTGCTTCAAGATAATGCACCAGCACACACAGCAAAACTGGTCAAGGAAACCATTGAGGCGTTTAGTTGGGAAATACTTTCGCATGCGGCTTACTCACCAGACTTGGCTCCGTCCGATTACTACTTATTTGCATCGATGGGACACGCACTTGCTGAGCAGCGCTTCACTTCTTACGAAAATGTACGAAAATGGCTCGATATCTGGTTTGCCTCAAAAGAGCAACATTTTTTTTGGCATGCCATCCACAAATTGCCAGACAGATGGAAAACATGTATAGCCAGCGATGGGCAATACTTCGAATAAAATATTTCCATCATTTTTTATACAATAAACGTGTATTTTCTATGCAAAAATTCCGGTTTCATATTTATATACCTGTACATTCATCTTTGTGACCTCTATAAATGACTTTTTCTTGTTAAACTTTGACCAAAATCGCCAAAAAAATCGGAATATTTCAAAGGTATATATACACGATTTTTTCACTTTTTTCGACGATAATTTCAACTTTTTCCATTTGAACCGGAAATCAATAAAATATAGTTTTAAGACGATTTATAGCCATTTTGCATTGTTTTGGGCAGCACTTGTTAAACTTTGACCAAAATCGCCAAAAAAATCGGAATATTTCAAAGGTATATATACACGACTTTTTCACTTTTTTCGACGATAATTTCAACTTTTTCCATTTGAACCGGAAATCAATAAAATATAGTTTTAAGACGATTTATAGCCATTTTGCATTGTTTTGGGCAGCACTTGTTAAACTTTGACCAAAATCGCCAAAAAAATCGGAATATTTCAAAGGTATATATACACGACTTTTTCACTTTTTTCGACGATAATTTCAACTTTTTCTATTTGAACCGGAAATCAATAAAATATAGTTTTAAGACGATTTATAGCCATTTTGCATTGTTTTGGGCAGCACTTGTTAAACTTTGACCAAAATCGCCAAAAAAATCGGAATATTTCAAAGGTATATATACACGATTTTTTCACTTTTTTCGACGATAATTTCAACTTTTTCTATTTGAACCGGAAATCAATAAAATATAGTTTTAAGACGATTTATAGCCATTTTGCATTGTTTTGGGCAGCACTTGTTAAACTTTGACCAAAATCGCCAAAAAAATCGGAATATTTCAAAGGTATATATACACGATTTTTTCACTTTTTTCGACGATAATTTCAACTTTTTCTATTTGAACCGGAAATCAATAAAATATAGTTTTAAGACGATTTATAGCCATTTTGCATTGTTTTGGGCAGCACTTGTTAAACTTTGACCAAAATCGCCAAAAAAATCGAAATATTTCAAAGGTATATGTATAGTTTTCGTCGCTCAATTTTATGTTCTAATTCTTTTTATCTAAATTGAAATTCATTAAGTTTCTCACTATAAATACGAAATGTATAAACTTTTATAGGTACGCAATATATTTTAAAGCTTATAGTAACAAATTTGAGCAATCTTTAAAGCTTCCATTTTGATCGTTATCAAAATGGAAGCTTTAAAGATGGCTATCTAACCTAAACTCGCCTGTATAATGTAAAATAGAAAACCCGGTTGAACGATTGAACAGAACGCTCGGAATTGTTGACAGACTCTCTCTATTAATCGAATATTTAATGGTGGTTGTTAAAATTTATGACAGTGCAAAACTTTTATGTGTTTGTGCGTATGTACATATATCAACAATTTACAGAGGGTACCAAATAATAATCTATCACTAACATAAAAAAGAGATCGAAAATTACAGAAGCATATAGTATAAATTAATTGATCAAAATTTACTGTGTCTAAGTTGTTCAAACTTTTAAATTTTACAATGCGTTGTTCAATCAATTTTATTTAAAATATTGTTAAAGCTTAAAAATACAAAGATTTTCAGTGGGAGAGGTGTATTATAGTTAGTATGTAGGACAGTTTATGCATTGTATGCAGTTGTAACAGAAAATACATTGATTTATGATCAACACTATCCTTTTCCTCCTTCTATATTATACAACCGATTGTATAATACATCCGTGTCGAAGGATATGACCCATTAGTCTACCTACTATCATCATCCAATAAATAATACATATACCTTTTGATACAATTATAAAAAATATATATATCAGTTCGTGTATTTTTATAATTGTTAAGCAAAACCAAAATTGTTAAGCAAAAAAAATGCGCATGCGAGAAATTTTTGCAATTTTTTGATGGCACTTCTCGCTGGTCGGAGGTTCGAATCCTCGCCATGGATGGTTTACTTTTCGCATTGCCTTGTATGTGCTTTCTTTATATCTATATCTATTGCATATCTAAGCAAAGTCGTCGTCCTTAGTGTCGCCACGGAAGCGACACTAAGTTCCTTGACGTGTGCACTGAAACGGTCGAATTTAAAATTAGATATTCTGGCTAGTTGTAGCGCAAAGTGCCAGGCCATAAGGATGCCTTCGGCGCCTTCAGTGCCAATCCTTAAAAAAATTCTGTCAAAATTAATGCGAATATTAGGGTTTTTATCATATCTTTCTGACGCTCACTTTCTACCAATCTATTTATATTTGTTTCTCGTTATCTTTCTATATAGTCAGACGCAGAATTAAATCCAGTTTGCTGGATTTCAGAAATTTATTTCAAGACATAAATTAATGAGATTTGTGAATATAATTGATTCGCAAGTTTTCACATATTTTCAAAAATTGGCGTTTAATATTTTAATATGTCGGATATATTTTGGGAAGAAAATATGTGTGAAATTTTAAACAATTTATATATACACATAGAATACTGGTCAAAAAACTAAATTAATTGTCACGTTAGGTTAAATAATATACAATCTTTGACAATGCAACAATTAATTTTAATTTCATTAAAACCTGAGGTAATTATATTTTTAAAATTGTCGTGGAATATTCTATCACAAAGGGTATTTTATTGTGTTCAGTTCAAGTTTAAATTTGGCAAGAGGTATTTTTGTTACATCATGTTATATCATCCCCATCTATATGTTGTACATTTCAATCTGATAGCTTCATTATTTGCATTGCGAATGATGATGGCGATGCATTTGCACTGTAAAAATGTAAACACAATTTAATTACGTATCGATATGTCAAACGCAATTAATCGATTTATAATCAATGGCAGATCCGGTTAGAGGAAAAAATGATTAGCAAAATATATGGAACATATTATATGCATCATCAATCACTTTTCCACATCAATCACTATTCAAACGTAGATTAAAGCGGGAGTTGTTGATTCTTAAGACCAGTTAATTAATACGCAGTTTTTGCGCACATTTGTTAAAATAGTTATTGGTCGGTTCAAGAATAAACTAATAAACTATTTCTAATGTGTTTATATCAATATACATTTTGTACTGCGGGGAATGGTTGTTGAAGGCCCTCCCCTCCCTAATGGCCTTACCTTGCCGTAATTATTACCGCCAGCTCATACACTTTATTAACTTCAGGAAACTCCTGCTCAGGTGACCACATCCATGGTCCAGTGGTGATTTTTCCTCAATAAAATATCCGGACCGGAGCGGGATTCGAATCCACAACTCCGTGGTGTCTGTCTCACCACTACACCATGACACCACGGTGCCCCTCAAGACGTATGCTTGAGATATGCTTCTAGCTTTTATGTGGGATTCTTGTTACCGTTTTTCGATGATATTCTGTACGTTAATAAACCATATATTTATAAATATAAAATTGGATATTCCTAGGTAACCTTAAAATTGTTTTCTAATTGGTATTTTGCCGTTATTTAAGCAACAATTGTGCGAAGTTCATACGATGGTACCCAGCTTTGTATATATATTATAGTGGGGAGCGTCAATTTTGAAAAAAATAAGTGCAGAGGACATCTACGTCCGTCTTCTCGGTCCATTGATTCTCTGCAAGTCATAAAACCCGTGCGTGATTTCTCAAACTGGGGAAACCCAAAATGGACGGTGTGTGGGCATTTCGATTGAAATAGGAGTTAAAATTTTATTTCAAGTTGGTTTAGTTGACCATACAAATTCCTGATATCCATATGGATCAGGAATTGTTGGAATGTTGTCGATAGTCGTCTAAAGTTTTGATACGTGCGTGTGACTCTTCTTCCGACCCTGCGATTACAAAGGGTATGCAATTAATTATTTTCCGAATCTTTCAGCATCTCCTTACTTTCGTTTCTTCTTGAATAAATAGGTCTTACCTACGGGGTAATTTATTTATGGGATCTTATTGATGGATGACTTTTTTGTGATAATGCGCATGGGATAGAATCGGCAGAATTCTCTTGCCGTGGAACAGGATAGATATGAGAGGCTTATCAGTCTTCAGCAGAGGTGTTTGATTAACCTGCCGTACAAATCCGGTTTCCAGTGCAAGTGCTTGGTATGGTTCTCCAATCGAGTTCGTTGTCGCGGTGATGTGACCACTCTTCTTCAACATCTCGTATAACGAGGGGCTCAACATACCCATACTTCAAGATTACCAAGGTGAAAGTGCGAGTTTAAAGACTATCTAGCTTATGTTTGGTCTCCAAAGAAAGGGGCAACGTTTTAGTTTAATTGAACACATTTTATTCTTTTCCAATTGAACTAATTGACTTACCGATTTATAAGCATATCTTTAAGACTGGTTTCATGGTTATGTACATGCGTTAAATGGTAAACGAACAACTCCGAAATAGGGAATTTATGTAACATACCTGATTGAACGTCCATAGTTACAGGCATTTTGCGTTTCCATACGTTATTTAACATTCCTCGCTGGAGGATAATTGCGTTGCCTTTGTATAACAATTCACCATTATGGAGTTTACTAGAAGCGTGATAATATACTTGCGCTGCAAGATTGGGCGCATATTCTTGTAAAGCTAACCTTTAAATCGTACAGTCTTCCAATGCTTTATTTAAGATTAAAACGTTGCATATGCTTAAAACATTTTTGATATAAATTAGTTTAATATCTTTGTATGAAATAAATCTGAATATTGGTCTATTATATGTTTTATCTTTAATTCAAATATCGATATTGTAGATTTCTGATTTTGAATTTGATAGATTATGTTACGATAACGTAAATTATTCATTGTGTAATTTTCTTCAAGGCAGGAATATATTAACATTTAATTTTAATTTCTATTTTTATAATTATTCATGGGCTTAGATCTATGTCACGATCTACTTAAACATTTTTTTATATAAAACCTCAGGTGCCCTAAATTAATTCACTTCTAAAATCCGAGCACTCTGATATATTTCTTATCACGCGCATGCGTGGTTGGCGCCCACAAATCTTTCAATTACCCACCCCTGGAGCCAGCAACGAGGGCTTAGGGCGTCGTTACAACAATATAGTTGAATATGATAACACTTATTTTACGGATAACACTTTTAGTTCTAAATAATTTATTCCAAATTCAGGAGGTAGTTCGAAAGTTTTTTCTTAAAAACATTGTAGGAGCTATTCCTGATTTCAATCGGGATACTGTTATAGTCATTTGTAGCAATTTGAGTGCATTGGCCTATGTTTGTCCTATAACGGGGAATGTGAATGTTTTCCTTTGATCTTGTATTGTGAGCATGCACTTCACTATTTAAAAAATAATTAACGTTTGTCTTTTGTGTGTTGTTTATTGATTTGTGCACTAATTTGCAGTTTTGCATTTTTAATAATTTAGATATATTAAGTTTCTTTAGTATTTTATATATTTTTTTCTGTCGGGGTACGATAGTGAAGTTTATATAAACTTTTAAGGGTAATGTTTAACTTACGATGCACTAATTTTAAATTCGTTTTGTTTGCTTGGCCCCAGGCGGTTAAATTGTATGTAACGTGGCTTAAGGTATGTGCATTATATAAAAGTTGAGCAGTATCTTTTTTAAGTTTCGGCAATCGTCTAAACGCACCAGCTTTGCACTTAAATGTTTATTCACACGATGTATATGGCTCTTCCAGTTCATCTTGCAATCAATTAAAGTTCCTAGATATTTCACCGTTTGCACTCTATTTATAGTTTCACCATTTATTTGAAAGTCCGTTATTATATCACTTTTACTTTTGTTAAAGAAGATTAAGTACTCTGCCTTTTTAGTATTAATAGTTAGTTTATTAGCAGTCAACCAATTATCGATTTGTTTCAGGTCCTCATTTATTTTCACTTCTAGTTCTGTCTTTAGTTCACTAGCGTATACCATGGCCATATCATCAGCATACTTGGTATAGTTCACACTTAATTTGACATTCTTTAGGTTCTGTAGGTATAGCAAGAAAAGGATGGGTCCAAGTACCGCTCCTTGCGGCATCCCTCCTCTCACAATCAGCTCTGAGCTGGAGGTCGATTTAATTTTAGTACTACAGGTTTTATTGGATATGTAACTCTTCATGAGCTCATTGGCGGTTCCTCTGATTCCTATTTCATCTAGTGCGGTTAGTAGGCTTGTGTCAAAGGCTTTTTTAACATGTATAAAAATTGCAGCAGTATATTTACCCTTGTCGATGTATTTGTTTAGCTGAGTTATTAAGTTCATAGTTGCTGCTTCGGTATTTGAAGTATTTAAGGACGTAAAGTTGTTAAATGGTATTTCGAATTTACGTACATATCAAGTGGTAATGTGGCGGTTTTCGTATTTCGTTGCTAATAAATTGAAAGTTAAACCGAAGCCCATATTCTACGTGGTTCATTCTGCAGTCCGCCGTACCACCTGAGAGTTGGCTTTAGAAAAATCGCTCGGCCTAGATGGTTGAAATATACATCGCCCCAACCATCCACCATTAACTTATAAAGTATCGGTTTAAAGTAGCGTGCGGATTACCGGGGCACACCAAAGACGTAACAGGGGTCTTGTACAGTGGCACAGAGGAGTCTCTACGGAGTCCCGCCGCCGGATCGGCGAAGAGTTGTATAAATTTTTCCAAAGCTAGACGCCACACGCGGGTAAAATACCTAAATATATTATGGTGTGCTGTGTGTACGTGGGCCTCGCGTGTAGTCTGCAGCCAATTCAAGAAGTCTGGGATTCCAATGGCTGTAAGAGCCTCCGGTCGGTTCCGGGAATTGCCATGCCAAGGGAGTCTTATTTTATTTTAACAAAGGAAAAGTGAAAGAAAACATCGGATTATGGTAACACAATTTTGGTGATTTTTTAGGTGGTAGCACCTAAAAAATAAATATAATAAATAAATCGTCAACATAAATATGCTTATATTTTAATTTTAATAAATTTTAGATAAAATTGGGTGATATTCTATATAATTCTTTTAATTTTTTAATTAACCGCTTATTCAATTTTCCTTTATCTAATGATAAATATAAAATTGAATTAAATAATATCCGAAATGTAGCAGTACGAAATGGCTATTCTTATAAAATTATTAATAACATATTAAGAAAATTTAAAAGAACAAGAGATATCAAAAATATTAGTAGTTTAGAACAAAGTAATAATTCAACTCGAAATTTTGTTAAATTACCATTTGATCCTATAATTGAACGTGGTTTAGATTGTATTTTAAATAAATATAATTTTAAAGTAACATATAATAGTTCTAATAATCTTTCTAATTTTCTAGGAAATCCCAAAGATTTTAATAAAAAATCTGGTATTTACGAAATATCTTGTTCTAGTTGTACTAAAGTATATATAGAAGACAAACACGTAGACCAATTGAAACTAGATTTAAGGAGTATTTAATTTAGCTCATTTCAGATTAAATAGAAAAGATAAAAGTGCTGTAGCCGAGCATATTTTTGACTAACTCAGTCCATCCTATTCAAATTAGTTCACTTAAATTAGTTAAAAATGTTTTAAATTATTCCGAATTAAATGCTTATGAAAGTATATACATGCATAAATCTAAATCAAATTTAATGAACTTAAATTCGGGCCCAATTTCATCTTGTCTATTTAATTTATTTAATAAGAACTATTTCTATATTTATTTTTGTTTATTTTAGATTTGGCAAACCAACGTTTATTATTGTTAATTGTTAGTTTTGTTAATTATTAATTTATATTGTTTTAAGCGATTTATAGGTCATATATATGCATATTTATTTAATAGTATGTCAATCACGATTCGTGGCAGAGGTATTTTATTTAGTTTATATCTTGTGCTACTGAAGATGGTGGCATAGCCTTCGAAATGTACATCTAGCTACTTAATAGATATTCTATACTATTATTTAAAACCGTAGTGATAATTTTTAAAGTACTACCATCTTAAAGTTTACAATATAAATACAGTTTACTTAATAACAGGAAAAGATATGCATTTCGTCGCATTTTTTCGATAAATTAAATTTATTTAGTAAAGAATATTAAGGCAAATTTTATGCATAACGTATACAATTAATCCCACCTTTCTCTTTCATTCTTAAGATCCACACATGACAGCCGTACGAAATAGACTGTAATACATGATTCAGTATTATATATTAAAATTTATTAATTAAATTTACTAATTAGATTCTTTACCCAAATATATCTTTGATATAGATTTACCTCATTTCTAATGAGTATGTATCATTTTCACAATGCTATTATTAAAATGTTAATATACATAATATTATTAGTTGTTCGTAATATAGTAAATTTTTTTTTATATAATGCATCTTTATTTCTTATAGTTTTAAAAAACCTGCTCGCTTTTTTATACGACACAAAAACCCATAATGCACTGTTTTTTTCACACAATCTCACATGTTTTGAAATTAATTTATACAATATATTAGTTAGTTAAAGAGTCCGCAATCCTAAAGATTGGTTGGAAACAGCACGCCATGCCGATCTATCCTGAGCTAATCCCTTCATCTCCCTATAGCTATTCATCTCAACGTCTTCAACTATCTGACTCACATAGTCCAATTTAGGCCTACCTACCCCTCTATTTCCCTCCACTCTACCTTCTATGATCAATTGCATAATCCCCCCATGCCTAAGGATATGCCCTACTAATCTGTCTCTCCTACGCTGTAACACTCTCCAAATACTTCTCTTCTCCCATACTAACTCTAGTACAGCTTCATTTGTTACTTTATCTTCCCAACCAATCCTCATCATCCTCCTATAACACCACATTTCGAATGCTTGTAATCTACGCTTCTCTTCCTTTCCTATAGTCCACGCCTCACACCCGTACAGTGCTACACTCCAAACATATACCTTCAGTAATCTTTTTCTAATACCCAAGTCAATATTTGATCTTAAAATCTGTTCTTTTTCTACGAATGCCTTCCTACCCTGTGCTATCCTACACTTTATATCTACCTTGCTTCGATTATCTTTTGTGATTCTACTGCCTAAATAACAAAAATCTGACACTTCTTCGATTCTATTATCTCCTATTGAGATCATCATTTTTCTACTGCATTCCTTTTTGTCACACCTCATCACTTTAGTTTTACCTATATTTATTTTCATGTTAAAATCCCTAGTCAATACTGCCTGCATACCATTCAATACCCTTTCTAAATTCTTTTCGCTTTCTTCCAATATAGCTATATCGTCGGCGAATCTCAACATATATATTTTCTCTCCCTGTACATTCACACCTACACTATACTCTTCTTTTACTTTGTTTATTGCATCTTCTATATATAGATTAAATAATAACGGTGAGAGTGTACATCCCTGCCGAACTCCCTTCCCTATTTTTGCTACCTCTTCTTCCCCCTCAATTCTAACTAAGGCAGTTTGGTGTTTATATAAATTAAAAATTATTCTCCTATCCTTATAATCTATACCCGTTTCTTTTAAAATTCTAAACATTATGTCCCAATCTACATTATCAAATGCCTTTTCTAAATCTACAAAAGCTATGCAAGTTACCTTTCCTACCCTCATTCTTTTTTCTACTACTGTTCTTAGTGCTAAAATCGCCTCCCTCGTCCCTCTGTTTTTCCTAAAACCAAACTGATCTTCTACTAGCCTTTCCTCTACTTTATTTTCTAATCTCCTATAAATAATCTTTAACAATATCTTCGATGCATGTGACAGTAGACTAATGGTCCTATAGTTCTCACACAAATTAGCTCCTATTTTCTTCGGCATTGTTACTATTCTACTACGCTGAAAATCCTGTGGTACTTCTCCCTTCTCATTATTTTACAAACTAACCTGTATAATCGCTCCTGCATTTTTCCCCCTGCGTGTTTTATTAATTCGGCTGGTATCATATCAATCCCCGCTGCTTTGTTATTCCGTAAATCATTTAATGCTCTATGAATCTCTGACCTAAGTATGCTAGGACCTAAGTCATCCTCATCTATCTGTTCCACATTTTCTAGCTCCTCCATGTCCTGCCTACCTTTATATAAATCTTCAAGATACTCCTTCCATCTTCTAGCTTTTTCCTTATTTTTTGTGAGTTCCTTACCCTGCTTATCACATATAATGTTACCCTTTGGTTTTACTTTAGAAAAATGTGACTTAATTTTCCTGTAGCCCAAATCTACTTTACCTCTTCTCATATCCTCCTCAATATCCTCACAATTTCCTTTTATCCACTCTTCTTTCGCTAGCTTGCATTTCCTATTAATTAAGTTCCTTAGTTCCTTATATTTGTTCTGTCCTGCTTCTGTGTTTCCAATTTTAATTTTCCTTCTTGCTTCTATCATTTCAACTATTTCTTCCGTGATATATATATATATATATATATATATATATATATATATATATATATATATATACATACAATATATATGATATATATAATTTATAAGTTTAGTAGCCTTTAGTATAAAAGTTTTATAAAATATCATAAATAAAACGCATATTTAAATATGGCAAGTAAAGTTTGTCATTCCCTTTTGGTTAACTGTTAGCTTATTTCAAACCAACAATCTACTATATATCAACCTATTTTTATAAATTATTTGTTTTCTGTAAGGACAAGTCCTTTGTAATTCCAATTATACAAGAAACACACGTCCATCGAGCAGACGACACGTTTTCTTCTCCGAAAAGTTTATCTCCCGAAGTATTCGAACTATCGCTTTTCTGTAGTCATATATTATCCTATATTTAATTATATTTGTGGTAATTACAAATATTACATTGACTTAACAAATAAATTTTTATGCATTGAAGATAATGCACCAGTGGTATTATATTACCTATGCAGAATTTAATAACAAAGACTATAACCCATATAATTATATATAAATATTACGATGATTTTAGAAAGCCTGTATTAATTTTCGTTGTTCTTTTGTTGCCTGTAAATCCCAGTAATTTTATGGGAAAATAATCGTTGTCACATAATTATGTTCCCACTATTTATATTTGAGGTATTTTTCTTTGGTTTCTTAGAAAGTGACTGTAAATTGTATTTTTAGATTACACTTTTTTTATATTCTAATTAAATGCTAGTAAATTTATATTAAATTTTAAGTTTCAGGTTTATTGTTTCGTCTATAAAATTTTTATATATCATTTCGTGTTGAAAACTAAAGCCATAATGAGTGATTTTGAGCAAATTTTTATAATAATGGAATTCAATTTTTTCAAAAAGTACATATTGATTTTATGGGGTCATATAAATTTAATTAATAATTCCTTTTTATTTGCTACCATCCATTCAAAAAATATTTTTTTTTAACCAACTATTCTGCAGCATGAATACTTTGTAAAAATGAATAAATCTAGTTTGTATTATTTATACTTAGTATTTAATTTACATAAATATTAATTAAAATGAATTATGTGACAGATTTTCAATTTATCACAAATAAATTTCATTGCATATCCGTTTAGACTGTAATAAAATCACTTAAATATTAATCCATAATTCATGGATCCATTTACGAATGTCATCCGAACAACCAATGGACATTAGCGTTTCGCCCAGTGTTATTCTCCTCTTCAGAACGTAATACAGACATGCATTTGCTATATCTATAATGCATATTATCCCCCTAATATAGTTTAGCAACTTTATACGCATCCAGCTTTAGCCATCCAATCCTCTCTGTATTTTTGCCCACCTTCTTTTCTCTTCTTATAGTATAGTTTGACACTATATCAGAGCAACATATATTAGTTTTATATCACAATACGTAGACAGTATATAAGCAGGATCAGGACCTCTGGATGTGGAAGTCTGTCTCGTGTATATCCTCGGAGTAGAGAGAAGGATGGATATTGGAAAACTTTTAAATTGTTCCTTGAAAAATTACTAGGTGGAATGAAATATGACGGAAAGATGAACTTATAATATTCACAGAAATATATAAGAAAGTTTCCATGTTGTACAACAACCGCTGCATCTGTTTTGTAAGAAATTCTAATAGAATAATATTTAAAACAACAAAGTAATGGAATATATTTTACATGTTTCTCAACGTCAGAAGATAGATTTTTTAAATTATTGATTTTATAACTGTCCTTATAAACCCTAAAAATAAAAATTATAAATACTAAGCTATATATAAATATATACAAGGTATACAAATAAAAACAAAGTAACTTATTACCTCTTTTTTGAAATGGATTATTACAAAGTAACGGCAACATCCTTATTTTATAAATATACACCCCTATTTCATAAAGATACCTACAATATTAAGGGTTGCACTACACTTTTAGAATTTCGATGTGATAAAATTGAGATTGAAATTTCGCTGAACCATATATATTATTAATTGTGTTCAATTATAATATGGTACATTGAGCGTAAAAAAATTACTTTATACAAGCAAATTTTATACGTAATTTATGTACCAACAATATTAATTAAATAGTAAAGTATGTCCATATTTCGACAGTATAATTTTGTAATAAAGCACACGATGTATACAGAACAAAATAATTTAAAGATCAATTTTCAAAATACTGAAAAGTGGAGATTATATAAAGTTATATATGGTAATCTCGCCAAATGCCGTAGGGGGTCATTTTAATTGCATGTAAACTCACCAAATAAATGTCTTAAGCCTACATGTAATTTCGCCAAATATTTTTGCTGAGATAATCCTCAAAACCCATTACGCTATCGAGACCAAATGGGCATAATACACATTTTGCTAAACTCCAATATGCCGAACATTCTTCACACACACAGAAGTAAAAAATCTAAAAATATTTGTTAGAAAGATTTTTAAGAAAGAATCTGAAAAGATGTATTTTTTGCAGACCAAATATACCCTCACACTTTATCCAGACTTGGGACTGGCAGTCAAAAGAAAGTTCCGTTTGTACCAAACGGTCCTCTGACAACACAAAACTCTAAAATCTGATGCGCAGAATGGATAAATGTTAAAGCATGAACCAAATGATACGAAGATTCGTATTTTATACATTATTTAAGACATTTTAGAAACGCATACCTAAATGTAATATAAAATTCTACGAAAGCTGAAATTTTATAAAGATTTTTAAGGACGTGAGATATGGATAGGCACATTAATGAATGTAGAGGAAGTAAGTGAAGTTTATCAGGATCGGAATTTTAAATATAGATTTTAAATTGAAGCAAATCTTGCATTTATGTTCTTCTCTTTTGTACCATTTGTACTTTAACAAGTTAAGGTCGTCCGTTTATAAACTTACTTACTTCTTTGTATGTGAAGAATGTTCGGCGTATTGGAGTTTAGCAAAATGTATATTATGTCCATTTGGTCTCAATAGCGTGATGGGTTTTGAGGATTATCTCAGCAAAAATATTTGGCGAAATTACATGTAGGCTTAAAAAATTTTTTTGGTGAGTTTACATGAAATTAAAATTACCCCCTACGGCATTTGGCGAAATTACATACAGTACCGTATTTAGGGGGTTAAAGTATTATTTTTATTGTCGTCAAGAATTTGCTTATTCCTGTATCATCATTTATTGTGATTGTTTTTTACGAGTTCTAAAAAATTATATCTTATCCATGTGTGAATATGTTCTACAAGTAATATGAGTTATTTCTTCACATATAGGTACATTTTCGCGCTAACGAGAAGGAAATATGTTACCTTTTGTGTTATAATCATCGCTCTTTTTCTATGGGTTTTCTTTGAGGATTATAAAATAAGGAAGTTTAGTTTACTTCGATTGTCTTTTGTATTCATTATATTTCTTAAATATCAGTATATATATTATAAACTATTAGATTATTTGTAATATTATTGTACTTAATCCTATATTACTTGATAAAAGGTTAAGTGGCAGAACAAGTAGCCCAATATGTTTTTGGTAAAAATTACATTATATATTACTTTATTAATACTTCGCCTTTTGAGAATTAGTTGTTGTATATTATAACTCTTTATAAATGTATTTTATTACTTTGTTGCATGCATTATGCTTGCATTATTATCTTTATATTTTTGGAATTCACTTCAATAGCAATACAGATTTGAGAAATATGTTTCGTTTTTATATTACAGAGTGATAATAAAATTTATATTTGTTCATGAGATGCTTTTTTAAATCACAAAACCACAAAATTATCACCTGTTTAAGTTAAACAAGAATTGTACTAACTCACTAACTTCATTTATCGATAATTTCGACTCGTTATATTGCATAATGCGGATATTTATTTGGTTCGTCTGTTTGTATCCCGAAAATAAGTTAATTAGTTAATTCGAATTGTTCACTTTATCAAAAATATAATTAGTGAGTCATGTGTTGCTGGCGAGTTACCAGGTTTACAACAATGAAACGTAAACAAAAAATACAAATTACAAATGATTCTTTTTTATTACGAATAAAACGAAAAAATATGCCATTAGTTAAAGAGTTAAACAGTCCGCAATCCTAAAGATTGGTTGGAAACAGCACGCCATGCCGATCTATCCTGAGCTAATCCCTTCATCTCCCTATAGCTATTCATCTCAACGTCTTCAACTATCTGACTCACATAATCCAATCTAGGCCTACCTACCCCTCTCTTTCCCTCCACTCTACCTTCTATGATCAATTGCATAATCCCCCCATGCCTAAGAATATGCCCTACTAATCTGTCTCTCCTACGCTGTAACACTATATGTAATTATTATCCCATTACATAATATGCCATTATATGACATATTATGTACATGTGCGTATATGAATAATACAAAAATTAGCGTCGTGTAGGAATGGGAGGTGGAATGTCCCTCGGCTCATTCCAATCTTCAGCGCGGTAATAAAGGAACGCTATAAAGGAATTTATGCGCGACTGCGACACTTGTTTTCAGTTTTCCATGGGATGAGATCGGCGCTCCACTTTATGACTGCTTAAAATCCATTCCCCCGCCTCGCGCACGCACACACCAACCCTTAACTCATATACACACATATTCACAGGCAACCCCCCCGGAAAATGTGACAGGAAACCACCACCGTATTCCCCACTGGAATACTCAAGATATATTTATTCGTAAAACGCTTATATTCGATGCGAATCTTCGCTTATACATCGCATATAATGGCCAGGCAAGACAAGTATGTTTGATTTATTATCTTAATTAAGTATTTTCTTTGAAATGATAGAAGAATGCTAGGATTATACAGAAAAATATACTCGGTTGACTTTTTACTATATTAACTTCGTGGGTACGGATTTTTTATTCAAATAAGCTACACATATAGAATAGAAATTTTTTTATTGTCCTTTTATACAAAGAACAACATACAATAGATAGAAGTATACATGGTCACAAAAAAAAGGTAATTAAAAACATAGAAAGTAGGTCATAAAATTCGTTAATAGTATAGCAATTGCTATCTTTTAATATATTTTTTAAGATTATGCTTAAAATTAGTAATGTTACACATTTTTAGACGTACAGGTAAAGAATTATAGATTTTAAAACACACATAAAAATAATTCTTTTCAAAAATGGACAAGTTGTGATAAAATTTGAATTAATAATAAAGATATATTCGTCATTGTTTAATATTGCAAACGATTTAAATTTTCGAATAAACTATGAAAACGGTTAAATATTGAGAATGTATGTTCAGTTTTAAAATGCGCTATTTTACTAGCGATGTGTAGTTCACTAGCGAACCGTTCACTCTGAACGGTTCAATCAAATGACTGTGACGATGTTTTGCATCGACCTATAGGTCACTATGACCTAGTTCGTGAACTATGAATTAATTAATGAACGATGGCTAAAGTATTTTCATCCGTTAATATATTGCCCGAATGCGAAATCTAAAAAAAATCAAAAAAAAATACGAAATCCAAATCTAAAAATGATTACCGTGCAATTAATATAAATAATTCGAAGCTTATATAAACCAATAATTTAAACGAAATATTAGTTACTATAAATATATTTAAATGGTAGTAAATTTGTCTAGGAAATATTTTTTGAATTTTCTTTAAACAGCCTTCTTTCAAGCTATGGTCACTTTACAAATTATTAAATACTTTGTACTAGTCCAATTATTTTGCTTACATTAATCACGGATTAAACAACTATGGAATAAGGGCCATTTTACTCAATTCACGACTAAAGTAAATTCATTCGAATTAATGTGGCAAAGGGAATTCTATCATTCAAGAAATTCCATGTAAATATGCAAAAGAATTTTTATCAATTTACTCAATATGTTAAGAAAAGAAAAATTAATTCTTTTTTATCTATATGTAAACCTTAAAATGCCTTTGAGTTAATTATCCATACTAAATAAATAAGTCTAGTGCCTTGAATTCCGCAAATTATAAATCTATTTTCAAAAGTGTCACTTAAAGAACTTTTACATTATAAACATATAAGCAAATACTACGATTACTAATAAATAATAAAAAGAATATTTAATTTATTTAATAAAAGATGTATATATTTTTCTATTTTATTATCACCTATATATATATATATATGTAATAATCCCTAGTCGCTACTTCCTGCATACCATTTAATACCTGTTCTAAATTCTGCTTCCTTTGTTTTAAGTTAAAGTATATTATAGGCTCCCTTTAACATATTTGCTTTTTCTCTCCTAGAATTATCAATTATCTTTTCCTTGAATGATTCTTTTTAAATCTTGTTTATTGCATTATCTACATGTAGATTAAATAATAACAATGCCTTTATACATCTCCGACTTACTTCCTTCCTCTTCTTTAGCGATGTGTAGTTCACTCGCGAACCGTTCAATCTAATGACGGGAGTACTGTGACGATTTTTGCAACGACCTATAGGTCACTATGACTTAGTTCGTGCACTATGAACTACATGGTATTGATGTACTTGTACTAGGTCCTGAACCCGTCGTGTACTAAACCGTTCATGAATCACAACGACTCGTAAACGATGCAGTATAGTATACATTACATATACAGTACTAACAGTTATTTAATGATAAAGTGTGTTGGTGAACGGAACGAAATAGGAAATTAGATGCAATATTGCAATATTGCAATAGCAGCATTGCTGAGTCACAATTTATATGTTGGTATCAGGTTTCATTTGGAATAATATAATTAATATATTCGCAAGATTAAATATGTTCTTAAATATGTCATGCCATAGCAAATTTGTGCAATAATACAAAAATAAACAACTAAATCTTATAGTTCTTCTATTTCATACTGAGTGCAATGCAATCACTTAATATCAAATGAAAGCGTTGAAGTTTGAACAGAGAAGATTCGGAATAGAAAATATAAATTATAACGCCAAACAAAACGATTCTATCTAGTTCATTTTATTATAGTTTATATATTTAATTTTCAATTGTTAGTAAAGTAGTAAACATTTTCATCAGTAACTACCCATAAGTATTTTAGAACTTCATATAAATAATCGTGAGTACCTAGAGAAGATTATATTTCCTTATATATATGTTTTGTATAAATTATAAACATTGTTGTCTTTTCTTCCTCATTCCTAATTCAAAATAAGTATTGTAATATTTCAATTTATTTATTTTTTACCATTTAATATTTTTATATTGAGAAAAAAAGAGATTATTTTCAGTATGTGCATGTATTTCATATAGGTCGTGAACTAGTTCATTTCAAAAAGATGTTAGTAGTTCACGACCTATAGTTCGTGAACGGTACATTGAAATGAACTACGAACTACGAACTAGATCCTCAAAGTGACCTACAGTTTGCCATCGCTATATTTTATAACGCCAATATTTCCATGAGCATCTAATTGTGAGCACTTTTTATATCATGTTTATCGTATAAATAAATGTAGGCATCATTACATTTTGCATTCAAAATAACAAGAATCATTTGAATTTGTTATGATAAAAAGATTATTAAAGACATATGTATGAGGTGTAACAATGTATTAATATGACGCGTGAATAATAGGAAAGAAATGATACGTAGAATAAAAGCATTTGAAATGTGATTTTAGAAGTGGATGATGAGGATTGAGTGGGTAGATGGTGACAAACGAAGCCGTGCTAATGTTAGTAGAGGAGAAAAGTATTTGGCAAGTCTTACAGCGTAGGCGAGATATACTGGTAAGTCATAATCTTAGACACGGGGGCATTAGACAATTAGTTGTGGAAGATAAAGTAGAGAAAAAAGAAGGATTAGATAGGTCCAGACTAGAGAATGTAAGTTAGATATTGGAGTACGTTAGGATGGACATGACGAAGTTGATGCAAGAGAAATTGATGTGGCAAGAGAAAAATCCTTAAGATTTTTGACTAACTATGTAACTAAACAATCTGCGTTTTAATTATACGGCATTAAAACTCTTTAGAACTCTTCAACTATAACTATTAACTATAAATATGAATATAAATATTAATCTCACATATTATTAAGCCTGCAAATATATTTTTTCAATTGCATATTGTATTAATATATCAAAAAACTTGTTATAAATGCAAATCACTGTTGACATCTAAAGTCTTTTTATACAATATATCAAACTAGGTGTTCCTTCCAATAAAATCAAATTTTTACATTTTGCGGTCGAATGTTTCAGGTATATTTTCAACAGAACTGTTGTGAAACTTTCAAAGCTAAACACTCACGACAACGTAGCGAATGCCTTCGCATATAGTGCTTTTATGCATATAAAGCATAAAATGTTATTTACTTTGCGAATTTTGCAATTTTCACGCAGCAAATAGGATAATATAATGGGCCTGGAGTGTGAGTTTTGAAGCTATGCAATTATAGATATTATGCTCAAATATTTACATTATATATTTCTCGACAGATTGCAGATATCAAGCTAAATTAAAAATCAAAATAAAACAAAACTATTTGGAGTAAATATATATTACAAAAAATTTTTTTTACTATTTCATAACAGTTTCACTTAAGATTTAAAATACTAAAAAATTATTATTCGTCGACTCGCGTTTTTATTTATATCGGTGAGTTATAATTTTTTTTATTAGATGAGTTTTTATTTATAAGATGAGTACAGGCGTAGTATATATATATATAATTATAACATTCTACTCTCATAAAGTAATTAATTTAAAGAAAATATGATAATAATTTTCGTATTTCATTAAAAGATAATTTATTTGAAATAACTATTGATAGAATATCATAATAACTATTTTGCATTCACGAAATGCCCCAAATGTCTCAACCATAGCAAAAGTGAGCAAAAATTTAACTTACTATATAATCCTATAGTAAGTTAAATAAGGAGAAGAGCAGTTTTATATTAGAATATTAATGTATCCTCATTTGATAAAATATTACGATTTGATGTGTGAGGATAATTTGGATTTGCAAATGATATTATAATAAAAATATATATTTTGTTAGTATAGAATATCACCCAAATAGCGAAACTTAAAGCATTACGTAGTTAGATGCGCATTTCGAAGGCTATGCCGCCATTTTCAGTAGCACAAGGTAAAAACTAAATAAAATACCTCTGTCGCGAATCGTGATTGATATACTATTAAATAAATAAGTCAACATGACAGAAGTACTTCAAAAGTGGCATATAATATGACCTATAAATTTTTTTAAACAATATAAATTAATAATTAACGGAACTAACAAGTAACAACAATAATCATTCGTTCGTCAAACCTCAAATAATCAAAAAATGAATTAAATAAAAATAAATTTAACAAATTTTGGAGTCGAATTATTACTTTGTTCGAAACTAGTAATATTTCTGATATCTCTTGTTCTTTTAAATTTTCTTAATATGTTATTTATAATTTTATAAGAATATATTATATTAGTTTCAAAAATAAAAAGGAAATTGAAGTAAAATTAAAAACTCATATGCCTTAATTGAATATTATTATATTTGTTGTGTTCTATAATAATTAAGTCAGATGTTCGTTTGCATAGAATCAAATAAAGTCGTAATATCACAATTTACATTCATCAACTTCAAGTATGTATTATTTGGAATAGTTGAAGATTTTTTCAGCGAGCAATATTAAATTTATAGATATTTAATATAATATTTGAACATCGTTGCAAATTATTTGATTTCTATGGAATCCATCTATGGCTATATACTATTCATAGTATAGTTAGATTTTTATGTATATCAAGTTCTTTTTTAGCACAAATATTTACGAAAATAAAACATCTCTTACCACATATAGGATAAGATGTCTTGTTGTTGGTTGTAACGCTTTATAAGCAGTTTTATTTTCCAGCACAAACTTCGGCACTTACCACAACCGCCAAGCAATTTGACAATATATATGCAATTATGCGTTATAGCAGTAAACTTTGCCCCGTGGCTGATTTTAATATTAAACGGCAAAAGATCAATTCAACGGTCCCCCCAAGAGCCTGCGTTAAAACTTGGCCACTGTCTCATTATTTTTTGTGGAGATTGGGCGGCCCTCTACTACAAGAGAACGATCATGTTTGTTTCCTACGTTTTATATATTGTGTGTGCTACATGGAGCCTCGAAATAAAAATTTACATTTTTATGTGAGTTTTCCTTTTTTTGCGGGTAGCTGGGAATACACATGGCACACTACCACCGCTTTAAATTAGGATAGAATGACGAAAGTTTCGCTTTTTATTATATAGTCCTGGTATTATTTACGATACGAAGTCGCGACCTTCGATACAATTTTTAGGCCTTCCCTTCATCAAATATATTAAATAGAAAATCCTATGACATTCGAGTCAGCACTATTATTTATTATTCGATAAAAAAAGTGAATTATAGGTAGAATTTACTTTTGAAATATGAAAGAGGAAGTACAAAAATACTATAATGTCACTTGAACTAAAAGTAAGTTCGCTAAATTTTAGTTTAAGTGACCATTTAGACAAAAATATATGTAGAAAAAAATAACTTTAAAATTTTAAATAATAACCAAGCAGATATCAACATTAGGAACCAGTGACGGTTCCTTACGCAGGCCACAGGGCCGCGCGTCCCTCCTGAACATTGAGCGCATCACCGTAGATATATAATTGTATTGCGATATTTTATCTCGGCATTATTTTTCCTAAAAGATAAAGCTTGCGCCGCGATAGCAATCAACACAACACGGTGTCGAATTCGTTGTGGTATCCGTTGCAAGTCACAGCAGCGACCGATGTTGTATCTATCGTTCGCGTGGTATAGATATATCGCTATGGTGCACTCATCCTATATATTGGAAACGCTATATATATATATATATCCTATCTAGTAAGAGCGACCGTATGCAGTATATCATCTGTTTCATCTGTCTGCATACAAACTAGCGGGCCGGGTTGCTATGACAACGTGACGTAACGCTGCTTCTATAGCTAAGAATATATCGTTGTATTAAGCTATTCTGACCTACGATTCTTTAGCGGCGTCCCAACAGAGAAGCCTAGTATACAGTATACAGGAACATTTATATAGATATAGTTGCATTGTTCTGTGTAGTTACGTATGTATGATTTTGCCACGTGTTTCTCCAAGAATATATTTAATAAAAATTCTTCTCTATTTCTTCTGTTCGCTTGTACTATATTACGACTAGTGTACAACATTTCAGTGACTTTGGATGAGTCATAGCAACGTGACGTCACGCTGGTTGTACAGCGAGAATATATATCGTTGTTTATGCTATTCTGGGCTACGATTCTTTAGCGTCCTAACAGAGAAGCCTAGTATACAGTAAAATTGATATAGATATAGTGGCATTGTTCTGTGAGTCACGTATGTACGATTTTGCCACGTGTTTCTCCAAGAATATATTTAATAGAAATAATTTAATAAAAATGAATAGTGTTAGTTCTTTATTGAAAATAGAGTTTTGTAGACTTTCTCTTGTGGACAAAATAAAAATTAAAGAATTAGGTAGGCCATTGCCTGATTTAAATTTATCGCAAACTTGTGCAAGGAGTGCTCAAAACCGGACATTTACGCGGCGTTTTACAAGAGACATTTACAAAAAATATTATAACACAGATGAAGGACAGATTCTCATATCGTGGCCATCTACAAGCCGCTGAGTTATTGCACACGAAATCGATGTCAATATTTTCTAAACAATTTCCAGTGGACCTTTTGGAAACCGTGTGTCATGCATATCCATTTTTGAATAAAACCAGATTAAAAACAGAATTAGAAGTCATTTACTCGCGTCCGGATTTTTATCAAATAATTGGAGCCACAAATTTTCTTTCGTTATTGCTTCAAAATAATCTCAGTGAAACTTTCCTGGAAACTATAAAAATACTTAAAATTATTTTAACAAATCGATGACCACTGCTGAATCAGAGCGTTGTTTTTCAACACTTAAAAGAATCAAGACTTTTTTGTGAAATGCTATACGTAATGATCGTTTAAACGCGTTGGCGTATTAATAAAAATGTGGTGCGAGATATTTACAATTTTAACGAAAAAGTTTTGGAAAAGTTATATCAATGAAAGATAGAAGAGTGGAATTCACTTGCAAGAAATGATTGAATTTAATCATTTTGCATCCATTTTAGGTAAGATTTCTCACTATTATGTTATTTTTTAAGAAATGCGCCCCCCCCCCCCAGATTGAAATGGCACGAGCCGCCACTGTTAGGAACATAGAAAAATTGTAAAATAGGATATTTGTTCATCATCATGAGTTATATCCAATATCTAATAGTATTTTTCTAATTTCCGTTTCTAATAGAGATGTTAACGCACCTAAATGAGTTCGTTTATAGCGAATTTGAGTTCGCTTATAGCATAGGGCAATTTACTGTTTCAAAGTTGGTAGCTCTGCTTGCCAGTTATCAAACGTCAAACTACAAAAGAAAGCAACAAATAGTTTAATTTAAATTTTGTCCTTGAAATGTACAATTGTATGTCAAACTACAAAAGAAAGCAACAAATAATTTAATTTTAATTTATATCAGATGTTTTAAATGTGTCTATAGCTACTACCAACAGTCAAAAAATTCCCTAAATTTTGAAATTTTGATTTTTTATTTAAAAAGGGCGTAAAAGACGCAAATTAGAAAAAATAGTATAAAAACTCATTTCATAAATCATTTATAAAAATCGTTCTTTAGAAAACTCGTTTTCTAAATTTGAACTCGTGCAATAAAACCTGCCTTATGAAATTCGTTCTTTAATATACCATTTCCTAGTACTCATATCGATACTATACCGTAGAATTTGCTCCTTTTCTATGGATGTGTTCCAGCTTGCGTGCCATTCTACATTTCTTGCCTTACCTCGATCATCCTTTGTAATTATACTTGCTAAACTGTGGAATTCTGGTATTTCATCTAGTCATCTCATATTCGTATTTTTATTTTTACTGTTCTTCTATATTATTTCTTTTCTAATCTCATAACTTTGGATATATTTATATTTAGCTTCTCTTCATATTGCAATCTTCTGTCATTACTTCATTTACTTCATTTACAATCTTCAGATTACTTGTCTGAATGTTTTCCTATATATGCAGCGATCACCAATTTACTTCTCATCGAAATAAAAATTGACATGGCACTATATATAGAAGCGCGAAAAAAGAATAAACTTATTAGTTATAAAAATTCATACATATCAAACATTTCTTTTATTATATTTTCAAGTAAAACTCCGATGGTATTCATACAGTCTCAAAGTCGATGTGGATCAATGGTAGCGTCTTCTTTGCATTTCAAAGAAGGGATGATCGGTATACCCATATATATAAAACTTAGCTTACATCAGACTGATAATGCCACATTGAATAGAGTAATTGCAAACCAAAAGAGACAAGACAGTATAAAATGCACTCCACATCCTAAGATAGGAAATACTCTTATTCGATTCAAATTTACAGAAAAATAATGTTCAAAGCGCAACTAGCGATTAACGAATAAAAGAATATAAGTGAAGTGATATTAAAGAAACCTTCATAAATATTTGAATATTGGCAATGCAAAGCAACAAAACGCAACGTTCCATCAAAAGCCAAAATCAATATTGAAATAAAATAAAAACAATAAAATGCAACTATTTTACAGTTTAATAACCGCTTTAGGGAAGTATAGCTAAAGTATATTCTTATACCATTATAAGTAAGTGAAGACATCCTGTTAAGAAAGTTGAATCCGCGTGGATTGAAAAACGGAGCTCCTAATGGATTCTATTTGGATGTTTTTGATTTGTTTCGGTCAACAATTTTTAATAAATAAGAAAATATGAAATATTGTAAGTTTCCATTTTTTGTATTAAACTTTAGTACACATTGCCATTCATGGCTCACACAACAATATAATAATTAACATTTCTTATGCATTTGAAGATTAGTTGCTCTCTAGGAAATGTTTTCTATATAAAGAAAATTGCAATATCGTCCTTATAATTATGTAAATTATACAATACAATATCGAAATACAAAAAAGTCTTATAAATAGCTGTTCATGAATCCTAGAAAATGCCATATCGATCTCCCTTAGCCTACTCCTAGGACGTTAGGATGGCCTAGCTATAGGAAAATGAAAGATTTAGCTCAAGAACGATATACGATACATCCTCTTTCTAAGAAGTCCCTGGGATCGATGACCAACTAACTATCTAATTACACACTTGTGTCCAATTTGTACCTACAGTAATTTTGAACATATGGGCATATTTCAAAAGTGTCATTATATATTTACAATTGCTTATGTTAACTTATAAATCTAAGAATTGCACCTGGATCAAAACGAGATGTATATTCATTTCGCTTAGCATAGTATTTTAATGCATAGTTTCTCTCTTAAATGTTAGCCGTAATTTATGTTAAGAGTTCCAAATGTATAGAATTTATTTCTACTTGTATTATGAACATGACCAATTTTTAGGCAAAAACTTCGTGAGGATACATTAGGGACAAATATTGTTGATAAGAACATTTTATATGCCGTAAAAATGGAACAGAGCGAATGAAAAGAAAGATATTTTAATAATGACGAAAGGTCATCTTAAACCATTAATTTCCCAATGCAATTTAACTAAAAATTACGATCTAAGTCGAACACAATACGAGTATTTATTTACCTTTTTTTGTTCTTACTTTAGTCCCTAGAAAATCATACCAAGTCAAATATTGTATAGAGAATTTTTTATATGTGATTTATGATTAACCGTAAATGAAGTTTTACATTTCATATATTGTAGAGAACACAGCAAATTAAAATATTTTGTTAGGGGATTATTAATTAACCAATAAAAAGCTGGAATATAAACGTACTATTAACTAAATTAATTAATAAGTTTTACCCAATATCTGAATAAGTACAAATATAGCAACTATTTTAAAAAGAAATAATTTGCCATTTATCAGACCCATACAATAAGCAATTTAGAAATATGAATTAGTGGTTGGTTAGTAATTAGATAATAATAAATATGTTTTTTTTAAACGTTAAAATAATTAGCGATGTGATATAATACTTTTTTTCGCAATTTAGACAAAAATTTGACTTTATGATTTAACTATTTTTTCTTGTTCATGCAAATTAATAATATATTAAATGATACAACAATTTAACTATAATCAAATGAATTTTTCGAGTCATTTTGGCTGCAGTTCTTCTCGTATAAATTATTGACAATTTTCATAATTTAATATAAATTTATAACTTAATGTTCCAGTTATAACATTATTATAATAAAATCTTATATTACTCATCTGAAACAGAAATTTGGTTTAAAAAGCTTTAGTTAGTTTATAATTTATTTATGTATTTTATTATTAATAAAATACACATTATTAAGTTGAATCGTGGCTGCAAGATATAATTTATTATTTAAATTTAAAGGTATTGTGAAACATATTATGAATATTGAAATACATTAAATTGTTTAAATCACAAATAACACCTATCGATACAAATTTTTTTTAAGACAAATATAATTGATTTAACAATTTTTTTCGTATTATTTTCGTAATACTAAATATATATGAAGAGGCTTGTTGAATCTGGACTAGGTATATAATTCGTATTAATTGATATTTGTGTTTCTAGATTCCTGAAAAATAAAATGAAGAAACTCGAAGGACTTGTTTGTGTAGGAAATATTTACTTTATGATAACGAATACATTTTTTAAATATTTAAAATTTAAAACAGGTGTTCAGATAAATCATATATAAATACGTGTGTGTTAAAAAAATAAATAACCTACCTTCTAGAATATTGCGTTAAAAAAATAAATAAACGTTCTTATTAAAAAGTTATCATTAAATAGTTCTACTCAGTCAGAAGTGCGCAAAACTAGTTCTATATACATTGAAATACTATTCCATATTTTCAAAATATAGTTTCAAGCCAGAGAAAGTTTCCCTGTTCAAAATCACTTTTAAGCAACTTTTCGAACATTATTTGAAATCGGATTTAAAGTTTAAAATTCAGTTGTTATTAAAATTGATACTTAGATTGGTACTAAATTGGTAAATTGCTACTAAACTGATCATAAATTATAGAGACCGGAAAAATTATATAGGGGAAAAAAAAATATGTAGGCTGCATAAATGATGGAAAGCGCGGTGCTAGCAGGAGTTTCAAGATTAAATCCTGCGGGACTTTCTAGGAGCTATATTGAAAATATAATTGGAGCCTAGAGAGAACAATTCACAGCGTGCTAGAGCGGAATATGGGATAAACTGTAAAGTTATTATCAGCAATGCTACTGTCAATATGGGAAGCTGCGGGACTACTTATTCAGTTGTTTGTGCGGAATTTTCAAATTGCGAAGTTACATTGAAGATGTTTGAGACTCAACAGAACATCTGATATTCAATTAAATTTTTGTAATCGTAAAATGAACATTGACTCAACTACAAATATTCTTTCTGTGTGGAAAGCGATTGATGTAATGAATAATCTTCGTTTAACAATCCGTAGATTGAGGGTGCGATTCTCACTTGTTACAAAAAAAATATTATACTTAGTTTCATTTAATTGAATATAGATTACATCTATACTTATTAATAGCGATGTGTAGTTCACTCGCGAACCGTTCAATCAAATGACGGGCGTAGTGTGACGATGTTTTGCAACGACATATAAGTCACTATGACCTATAGGTCGTGAACTATGAACTACATGGTGCACGGTGTACGTATTGATGTACTTGTACTAGGTCCTGAACCCATCATGTACTATGAATCACAACGGCTCGTAAACGATGCAGTATAGTATACATTACATATACAGTACTAACATTTATTTAGTGATAAAGTGTGTTGGTGAACTGAGTCACAATTTATATGTTGGTATCAGATTTCATTTGGAATAATATAATTGATATATTCGCAAGATTAAATATGTTCTTAAAAATGTCATGTCATAGCAACTTTTTGCAATAATGCAAAAATAAACATCTAAAGCTTCTTCTATTTCATACTGAGTGCAATACAATCACTTAATATCAAATCAAAGCTTTGAAGTTTGAACAGAGAAGATTCGGAATTGAAAATATAAATTATAACGCCAAACAAAACGATTCTATCTAGTTCATTTTATTACAGTTTGTACATTTAATTTTCAAGTGTTAGTAAAGTAGTAAACATTTTCATCAGTAACTACCAATAAGTATTTTAGAACTTCATATAAATAATCGTGAGTACCTAGAGAAGATTATATTTCATTATACATATGTTTTGTATAAATTATAAACATTGTTGTCTTTTCTTCCTCATTCTTAATTCAAAATAAGTATTGTAATATTTCAATTTATTTATTTTTTACCATTTAATATTTTTATATTGAGAAAAAAAGAGATTATTTTCAGTATGTGCATATATTTGGTCATATAGGTCGTGAACTAGTTCATTTTAAAAAGATGTTAGTAGTTCACGACCTATAGTTCGTGAACGGTACATTGAAATGAACTACGAACTAGGTCCTCAAAGTGACCTACAGTTTGCCATCGCTACTTATTAATTCAAAATAGTTATACTATTATAAGGGAAAGTGTTAATGTTTTCATCACTATTTATTTACTTTTTACTATAACGTTTGACATAATAATATTCTATAAATTAGGTAGGTATAAATCCACTAAAATCAAATCATATGTTTAATTTAAAGCAAATATATTTTCCAATAGTATTCAATATAAATTCGCGATTATGCACATATATTTATCAATATATTTTGAATTTAATAACGGAGAAAATCTATATTTGATGGTAGATACTATTGAAATCAGTACAAAAGAACTTTTGGTGTTAAAATTTTTAATAGTCAAAACAGGGCTTTTCCATTCAATTTGTGTTGTTTTTTTCGGAAATATATGCAATCTCCTTTCTATTTTGTAAGAAGAGATGGGAGTTGTCACCAAATGTTGGTATCCATCCAATATAAAAAATAAATGTGCGCAAGCCCATAAAAATATAGTATATAGCATTAATAGCTAAAATTACTGACAATTAACAATGGCATTTGATAAACACGAACTATTGTGCAAAGAACTAAATTCACACAATTCAAAGTTTCAATTTAAAAGGATTAATATTGTTATATGGTAAATTAAGTAAGAAAATATTAACCTGTCGAAAACTAACGAAAACAAAATTACTATCGCGAAACATATTTAATCATTTACCGTAGCATATGCAGAATTTGGTGAAATATTGATTTTTAATATAGAATTTATATAATTTACACGTCGTGTAGATACAGTGACATTTTTTTACGCGTTTATTTTCCTAGAAATTGTTAAATCGCAAGGTTCATCTATGGCTACAACTCTAGACTATTTCGGTGTATTTGTTAGATAGAATGAACATGTACATGCTTTAGTTAGGATATCTTTGTTCAAATGAAGCACTTGTCTGTCGGATTAGGGCCGAGTTCCACATTTGCATACGCTACATACATATTTACCAATCTCTTTGCTTGGATAGCCCAGCCACCCTTGTACAGGTTCGCTGACACATGTAGAAAGGATTTCCGCTACTGAACGTTCAGTATATAACCTAAGAATTAAAATTAATAATTTACAAGAATCGTTTTATGCATGTTGTAAAAATCGTTTAATTTGATTTTCAATCAATGAAATAATCTGACGAAAACTCATCGAACTTTTCATCGTGATAACAAATCAATAATTTTAAATAACTTAGAACTAATATCTACAGCAATGTGTGTTTGATAGATTATTTCAAATACATTTTTAATTGATATAAACATATCGTGCAATTTGTAAAATGCGAGCGAGCTGATTTAAATTGACAATTCGCTAGTTGCATTTGAAAGCGTTGTTATTATAATTTGTTCAAAAAACGACGAGTACAATTTAAAGTTCCATTTGAAGTCATTTGAAAGAATGAAATTATAAATTATCAAAATCATCATCAAATTGTACGGATATACAAGACTATGGAAGATATTAATCTCCCAAAAATGCTTTCAAAATCTTTTTTAAATGTGTTTTTAATTAAGATCAAATTTTTTAGAAATTGCAAAAAATCTCGACGTAGAAAAGCTTGCTCGTGCACAACTCGCGATTTTATCATTCTATTAATTTTCCATATATACCGCCATATAAAAAAACTTTGTGTCCAAAAATACCAGAAAATATTTTGCAACAAACGTTGTATTTCAAAATAAAAATATGTTTTCAAACTAGCATATTATTTTAGTTAATATAGATAGAAAATAAAAAATCGCATAAAATCATTCACGAAATCATACAGTACGTATATTAGACATTCACCCTCCCGACTTTGTAAATATTTTCTTAGTGTCTCATTTACGCAGTTCTGGAGTAACTCACGAGAAGCAAGTTGTAGGTAAAATGACATTTATTATACATCAACAAGGGCTGTTTTTATCCAATATTAATCCGAACTAAGTCTCAGTCAAATAAAATTAATATATTTCCTTTAATAATATAATATTAGACACAAAAGCGATCATCTAATTAGGTAGTGTAATTAGAAAAAATCATGGTTTTGTTAACGAGTTTTAATAATTCCGCTATCAACATTTGCAAAAAAAAAATCGTAAATTAGTCCTGCGAAGAATGTATGATTTACATAATTGAATCTTAAGTTTTGGATTCTAAAATATATGCCTTCAGTAATCTTTCTAATATTAGATCTTAAAATTTGCTTCTTTTCTACGAATGCCTTCCTACCCTATCCTATCCCACATTTTATATCCACCTGACTTCGGTTATCTTTTTTAATCCTACTTCCTAAATAAGTAAAGTCTGACACGTCTTCTATTCTATCATCTCTTGGGCTAATCCTCATTTTTCGCCTGCATTCAATATTTATTACACCTCATCACTTTGGTCTTACATATATTTATTTTCATGTTATAATCCCTAGTCATTACTTCCTGCATACCATTTAATACATGTTCTAAATTATGCCCCATTTCTTCCAAGATATATATTTCCTCTCCCTGAATTTTCACACTTACACTATACTCTTCTTTTACCTTGTTTATTGCATCTTCTATATACAGGTTAAATAACAATGGCCAACGTGTACATCCCAGCCTGACTCCCTTTCATATTCTCGCTACCTCTTCTTCCCCCCAAAGTAGTGAAACAATTTAAAATTTTCACTAAAGTCACTGTTACGTTTTTGCCTATAATGTCAAATTAATATTTTATATTTTATAATGCTGCGGGTACTAATTTTCTATTCAAGCTAGATCTTTTTTTTGATTTTTTTCAAATATATACAATTTCTAGATATATATGTGTTTAAACAAATTTATTTCATAAAATTTCGTAAAATAAGTACATCGTAAGTCCACTTACAACGAAATTAATAAATGGCAGAATGGAAGAATTTAATAATAAATAAAAAATTGATTAATAAATAGTATCAGTTGAAAAATGATTAAAGAAAATATTTCAACGTACAAATAATATAATTTGAATGAATTTAATTAGACATTGCAAATAATTAGACACTTCAAAAAAAAAATGGAGATTTCTAGCAATACGTATCGATTTAATTTTAATATAGATATTAATTTGTAAGATCCATCAATTTAACGAAGGTCTGGAATTTGCTTGATATTTATTTTTATGAATTTAAAGAAAATAGTGTATAAATTAATTACTTTCCGTCCGTTAAAAGCATATTCCATATTCCAATAATTAATCATATATTATTTTTTATATGATATTCAGACATATTGAAAAATGTAATATGAACTTTTTTCAATAAAACTATAAGAATAAATATCTAGATTCAACTATAGCAAAGTCTGGATTAGTTTCAGAAGTGTAACTTGTATGAATTGAGTTTAAGTCACCAATTCCTTCTATATTCAGGCGACATATTGTGAGTTTCCTTAAGAGAGAAGAAACGGAATGATACAGACAAGGCCCAGGTAACGAGTGTGAGACTTCTCTACCTCTACTGCTCCAGCTTTACATGCTTTCTGCAAGGTGGAAAAATTACTACGGTGCCAACCGTTTCCTCAGAGAGAACTCTCAGTGCAATTAAAAGCCATCTTGTTCCGACATAAAAGACGTAAAAAGCCACTTTCCACGAATCTTGAAATGTGATTTCAACAAGAGTTTATTACGTCTATTTTCACTTAGTTTACAACCGAGAAATCTAGTTCAGTTTGAAAATAGTGTCGTGAGTGGAGTCGGAGGAGTTTATATTATGTAATTCGATTAAATCGAAGTTGAAATTCTTGCCTAATCGCGTATTTATGAAGAACCTAATTTTGTATTGCCTTAGCTAGTTTCCAGTTTAGGTAATGGAATCGTCAGTTGTTGAAATGTGATTGCAAGATTTGAGTTCTTCTGATATTTACAGGCCTAAATAACACTTATTTTTAAAATCTGCAAGGTTATAGACATGTCAAAATAATATTGAAATATTATTTTAAATCTATCCATGGATATAAGGTTTTTTTTTTTAAATTAATGAACGATAGCTAAAGTATTTTCATATGTTAATATATTGCCCGAATGCGAAATCAAAAAAAATCTAAAAAAAATTACGAAATCCAAATCTAAAAATGAACACAGATTTTATGATTACCGTGCAATTAATATAAATAATTCGAAGCTTATATAATCCAATAATTTAAACGAAATATTAGTTACTATAAATATATTTAAATGGTAGTAAATTTGTCTAGGAAATATTTTTTGAATTTTCTTTAAACAGCCTTCTTTCAAGCTATGGTCACTTCTTATACAAATTATTAAATACTTTGTATTAGTCCAATTATTTTGCTTACATTAATCACGGATTAAACAACTATGGAATAAGAGCAATTTTATTCAATTCACGGCTAAAGTAAATTCATTCGAATTAATGTGGCAAAGGGAATTCTATCATTCAAGAAATTCCATGTAAATATGCGAAAGAATTTTAATCAATTTACTCAATATGTTAAGAAAAAAAAATTAATTCTTTTTCATCTATATGTAAACTTTAAAATGCCTTTGAGTTAATTATCCATACTAAATAAATAAGTCTGGTGCCTTCAATTCCGCAAATTATAAATCTATTTTCAAAAGTGTCACTTAAAGAACTTTTACATTATAAACATATAAGCAAATACTACGATTACTAATAAATAATAAAAAGAATATTTAATTTATTTAATAAAAGATATATATATTTTTTCTATTTTATTATCACCTATATATATATATATATATGTAATAATCCCTAGTCGCTACTTCCTGCATACCATTTAATACCTGTTCTAAATTCTGCTTCCTTTGTTTTAAGTTAAAGTATATTATAGGCGCCCTTTAACACATTTGCTTTTTCTCTCCTAGAATTATCAATTATCTTTTCCTTGAATGATTCTTTTTAAATCTTGTTTATTGCATTATCTACATGTAGATTAAATAATAACAATGCCTTTGTACATCTCCGACTTACTTCCTTCCTCTTCTTTAGCGATGTGTAGTTCACTCGCGAACCGTTCAATCTAATGACGGGAGTACTGTGACGATATTTTGCAACGACCTGAGGTCACTATGACCTAGTTCGTGAACTATGAACTACATGGTATTGATGTACTTTTACTAGGTCCTGAACCCGTCGTGTACTAAACCGTTCATGAATCACAACGACTCGTAAACGATGCAGTAAAGTATACATTACATATACAGTACTAACATTTATTTAGTAGTGATAAAGTGTGTTGGTGAACGGAACGAAATAGGAAACTCGATGCGATATTGCAACAGCAGCATATTGCCGAGCTGAGTCACAATTTATATGTTGGTATCAGATTTCATTTGGAATAATATAATTAATATATTCGCAAGATTAAATATGTTGTTAAATATGTCACACCATAGCAAATTTTTGTAATAATGCAAAAATAAACATCTAAATCTTATAGTTCTTCTATTTCATACTGAGTGCAATGCAAGCACTTAATATCAAATCAAAGCTTTGAAGTTTGAACGGAGAAGATTCGGAATAGAAAATATAAATTATAACGCCAAACAAAACGATTCTGTCTAGTTCATTTTATTATAGTTTGTACATTTAATATTCAAGTGTTAGTAGAGTAGTAAACATTTTCATCAGTAACTACCAATAAGTATTTTACAACTTCATATAAATAATCGTGGGTACCTAGAGAAGATTATATTTCTTTATATATATGTTTTGTATAAATTATAAACATTGTTGTCTTTTCTTCCGCATTCTTAATTCAAAATAAGTATTGTAATATTTCAATTTATTTATTTTTTACCATTTAATATTTTTATATTGAGAAAAAATATATATATATTTTCAGTATGTGCATGTATTTGGTCATATAGGTCGTGAACTAGTTCATTTTAAATAGATGTGTTAGTTCACGACCTATAGTTCGTGAACGGTACATTGAAATGAACTACGAACTAGGTCCTCAAAGTGACCTACAGTTTGCCATCGCTACTCTTCTTCCCCATAAATTCAAACTAAAAGCGTTCGATGCTTATATAAATTAAAAATTATACTTCCAGCCTTATAAAATATTCCCGTTCCTTTTAAGATTCTAAACATGATATTCCAAATAACATTATCGAATTAAAGTATTTTATAGTATTCTTATATTGCAAGTAACACAGTTTCTTGTTTTCTTTTGCAATTTGTTTATATTTAAATTGAACTAAGTTTCATTGAAATAATTCCAATTTTAAAATCGATCGCCGCTAAAACATTCATAACCACTACAGCGCAGATATAGTATTATTTATACACAGCAAACGTTCACATTTTCCGCATTCATTTGTATCACTAATTGTTGAATTCTATTTTTCATGTGTAATTGCAGTGGTAATTTGGATTGTGCAGTCCGCGCAGTATTATGATTTCTGTTCACTAGCTCGGTTAATAAAAAAAAAGCTGATTGCATCACGTAATGCAATCACTTGGACATTTCGATTAATTATTGTCAGTTACGAATTGGTCGGTGAATTGTTTGCGACATATGGATCAACTCTATGAATTATCAATTGCAGGGTAATAGAATGCTATTGCCAGATTCGATATTTTTGTTGTGTCAGATTATCCAAGCCATTATAAAATGTGAAATAATAGTAAAAAATTACGGTTCGTTTGTTTCGCTCTACAGATGCCAAATATGTATATATTTTAATCGAATATTTTATGAAAATGCAGCAACGTTTAATTGCAAAACTATGTTAATTAAGTTTTTTAAATGCCTATGCGTTTGAGCATCGATAACCAAATATTGTCCAAAGACAACTGCTTGATTGCTTTGGCTTAGATCACTAACTATTTAAAGTGACCGTTGCTGTTGTATTATTCATGACTAAATATCACAAATCTGATTCTTATTTATTTTATCATACCTGTTTACATTTACCTCCATCCTCATTTCTTTCTTTTCACACCACATAACTTTTCTTCCACTCCACTAGTGGTTTATATATATTTGTTTATTTGTTTATGTTATATACAATTAAAACGACTACTAATATAAATACATTTTTTTCTTAAAAAGTATTAGTATTAGATTAAATAGATCTAAAAACACTGTGAAACTATCGTATATATTGCATTTAAATATTCAAAGTCTTAGAAAAAGAATTAATCACTTAGACGCTTTCTTATACATGTATAAGTCATGTTTTGATTTTGTTTGTATTTGTGAGCATTGGCTGAAGAGATGGCAGCAATTTTTGTTGATAAATATAAAGTACCTCCAACATATTGTACAACATCCGTTAAATACGGTGGCGTTATTATACTTGTAAAAAAAATTATAGAATATAAACTTTGTGACCGTATAAAAATAGATTATCAATAGACAAGAACTGTGAAGTCACATCCATTACTTCCTAAAACTCAAACTGTTATATTATGCTATAGTTCGTTCTCTTTCCGTAGATTTTAATCTATTTTTCGTGGTATTTTGAGTAAAGTTGTGTTTTAATAGTATAGAATAGCACCCAAATACCGTAACTTAAAGCATTAAGTAGCTAGATGCGCATTTCGAAGGCTATGCCCCCATCTTCAGTAGCACAAAATAAAAACTAAATATTGGAAATTTGGAAATTTTTTTTTTTTTAGAAGAAGGTAATAAAGAAACTATATATTAAATTTGCCATCTATTTGGTTATTTAGAATGCCTGTTTTGTCCATTGTTATTGTTTTTGTGTTTCTGCATAAATTCGTTAAAGACCATTTTAAGCTGAAAGTCTGTACCGTCAAAAATATATTCTATCGTCTTTTAAGGAACCTTTACATATGCTTACTTATACTACAGGGTGATGCGGAACGCAGCACCATATCGGAAAAAAATGGTCGAGATAAAGGATTTAGAATAAATTGTATGTCTGGATGAATAGTTCTTATTAAATAAATTAAATAAACAAGATGAAATTGGGCCTGAATCTAAATTCATTAAATTTGATTTAGATTTATGCATGTATATACTTTCATATAAGCATTTATAATTCGGAATAATTCAAAACACTTTTAAGCAATTTAAGTGAACTAATTGGATTAGGATGACCTGAGTTAGTCAAAAATATGCTCGGCGACAGCACTTTTATCTTTTCTATTTAATCTGAAATGAGCTAAATGCTTCTTAAATCTAATTTCAATTGGTCTACATGTTTGTCCTTTATGACAACTAGAACAAGATATTTCATAAATACCCGATTTTTTATTGAAATCAATAAAATCTTTGGGATTTCCCAGAAAATTAGCAAGACTATTATATGTTACTTTAAAATTATATTTATTTAAAATACCATCTGGACCATATATTGTGTTTTAGTTAAGTAATATTGTTGTTTGTGGCGATTGAAATGTTAAATTTGGTAAAGCCGATATAAACAATTTGCGATATATTTTCAAATTTTGGTTTATATCCGAATATTTCTAGTCGTACGAGATTAAATAATTGCTCCACAATGTTTTTACCAATAATCTTGTTTTGCAGAAACTGAAAGTTAATTTTCAGTCAGCAATTGTACAATTTTATATCTCACTCAATTGTATATCAATTCGTGACAGAGGTATTTTATTTCGTTTTTATCTTGTGCTACTGAAGATGGGGGTATAGCCTGCGAAATGCACATCTAGCTAATACATGTTTTGTGTTACGGTTTTTGGGTGACGTTTTACATGTAATAAGAAGTTATTTGAAACATGCAACGCGGAATATATATTCATTTTAATTTAAATATATATATTTAGTTAATTTGACCAAATAGTGATAACAATTTTTCTTGCTTCGTAAAATAAATGTTATAATGTATAAAATGAATTATCTCAGAGCGACAGTTGATTATCGCATTATATTCTACTTCCGTGCTATTGAATTGTTTTTATAAAAACGGTATCAGTGACGGTCCTGATTTATCTTCAATGGAAATTAGCTTATTATATATTGCTGTGTTCATGTTGGTAAAAGATTATCTGACCCGAGACTAATTATCAAATTTAAAGAAATATTTATCTCCATTTATCCTCAATTTTACCTGGTATGATATTTGTGAGATTGGCGGGCTATCAATTTTATATATAATATCGATCTGTATAAATTAATAAATTCCCATCTTTAGCATTTTAATTTGATATCGCGCGAGCTAAACAATTATTCATAACAAGGTATATTCTATGTGGTAAACATAAATGGAAAGTAGATAAATCTACTCTCAAATAAATATATTATGATAATTTACTTTTAATCTAATCGCACAATTATCTGAGACACAACTGTTAATTCACAGAAACATATAGACATAGCAAACTTAGTTGAAATTATATTTCCTATCGCTTCGGTCGATGCAAAGCGAAAGCTCACAAAGCCTCACTTTATATGCATATTATAATTAGATTTGACTGATTTGAGCTTTGATGTTGAGGCTAGGTGAATCATTTATAACAAAGCATTTTAATTATCATTACGGTTGAATTACGGAATAAAATATTATAAGTGGACTTTGTGGATAAAAAAATATTTTTATTCAATATATACATTCCCAATAAAGCAAAGAGAATTTGTATAGCGAAATACAAAAATATAATAATAACGTATCGGAGGACCCTGGAGCAGATATTGATAGTGACCATAATTTAGTAGTCCTGGACTCAGAGGTCAAATTCAAGAAATTACAGAAGTCTAAACAGGTCAGAGTAGATGTCGATAGGTTAAAATTAGCTGATGTATGTGAAAAGTACAAGCAGAAAGTAGAAATCATGGCTAATGGAACATCTAGGAACGACATAGATTGCGAATGGAGGGAAATCAGAAATGGGTTAACTACAGCAGCAAATGAAGTATTAGGCACAAAGAAAAGGGCAGGTAGGAGGGAATGGATCACGGAAGAAATAGTTGATATGATAGAAGCAAGAAGGAAAATTAAAATTGGAAACACAGAAGCAGGACAGAAAAAATATAAGGAACTAAGGAACTTAATTAATAGGAAATGCAAGCTAGCGAAAGAAGAGTGGATAAAAGGAAATTGTGAGGATATTGAGGAGGATATGAGAAGAGGTAAAGTAGATTTGGGCTACAGGAAAATCAAGTCACATTTTCTAAAGTAAAACCAAAGGGTAACATTATATGTGATAAGCAGGGTAAGGAACTCACAGAAAATAAGGAAAAAGCTAGAAGATGGAAGGAGTATCTTGAAGATTTATATAAAGGTAGGCAGGACACAGAGGAGCTAGAAAGTGTGGAACAGATAGATGAGGATGACTTAGGTCCTAGCATACTTAGGTCAGAGTTTCATAGAGCATTAAATGATTTACGGAATAACAAAGCAGCGGGGATTGATATGATACCAGCCGAATTAATAAAACACGCAGGGGAAGAAATGCAGGAGCGATTATACAGGTTAGTTTGTAAAATATATGAGAAGGGAGAAGTACCACAGGATTTTCAGCGTAGTAGAATAGTAACAATGCCGAAGAAAATAGGAGCTAATTTGTGTGAGAACTATAGGACCATTAGTCTACTATCACATGCATCGAAGATATTGTTAAAGATTATTTATAGGAGATTAGAAAATAAAGTAGAGGAAAGGCTAGGAGAAGATCAGTTTGGTTTTAGGAAAAACAGAGGGACGAGGGAGGCGATTCTAGCACTAAGAACGGTAGTAGAAAAAAGAAAAAGGGTAGGAAAGGTAACTTGCATAGCTTTTGTAGATTTAGAAAAGGCATTTGATAATGTAGATTGGGACATAATGTTTAGAATTTTAAAAGAAACGGGTATAGATTATAAGGATAGGAGAATAATTTTTAATTTATATAAACACCAAACTGCCTTAGTTAGAATTGAGGGGGAAGAAGAGGTAGCAAAAATAGGGAAGGGAGTTCGGCAGGGATGTACACTTTCACCGTTATTATTTAATCTATATATAGAAGATGCATTAAACAAAGTAAAAGAAGAGTATAGTGTAGGTGTGAATGTACAGGGAGAGAAAATATATATGTTGAGATTCGCCGACGATATAGCTATATTGGAAGAAAGCGAAAAGAATTTAGAAAGGGTATTGAATGGTATGCAGGCAGTATTGACTAGGGATTTTAACATGAAAATAAATATAGGTAAAACTAAAGTGATGAGGTGTGACAAAAAGGAATGCAGTAGAAAAATGAGGATCACAATAGGAGATAATAGAATCGAAGAAGTGTCAGATTTTTGTTATTTAGGCAGTAGAATCACAAAAGATAATCGAAGCAAGGTAGATATAAAGTGTAGGATAGCACAGGGTAGGAAGGCATTCGTAGAAAAAGAACAGATTTTAAGATCAAATATTGACTTGGGTATTAGAAAAAGATTACTGAAGGTATATGTTTGGAGTGTAGCACTGTACGGGTGTGAGGCGTGGGCTATAGGAAAGGAAGAGAAGCGTAGATTACAAGCATTCGAAATGTGGTGTTATAGGAGGATGATGAGGATTGGTTCGGAAGATAAAGTAACAAATGAAGCTGTACTAGAGTTAGTAGGGGAGAAGAGAAGTATTTGGAGAGTGTTACAGCGTAGGAGAGACAGATTAGTAGGGCATATTCTTAGGCATGGGGGGATTATGCAATTGATCATAGAAGGTAGAGTGGAGGGAAAGAGAGGGGTAGGTAGGCCTAGATTGGAGTATGTGAGTCAGATAGTTGAAGACGTTGAGATGAATAGCTATAGGGAGATGAAGGGATTAGCTCAGGATAGATCGGCATGGCGTGCTGTTTCCAACCAATCTTTAGGATGCGGACTCTTTAACTTAACTAACGTATAGATTAACATAATTCATTTTAATCCGAAAACATAACTTAGATTAATTCCAACAAGCTTTTACAATCACATTTAAATAATATGCAGAAAATAGTTCGCGTAATACTTAAGAAGAGGTCCATAGATTGGGGAGAGGAGAGAAGATTAGATTAGAGAAGAGGTCCATAGATGCTGGCAAGTTAATGAGAAATCATTTTGCTCTCAAACTAGATAGCTACGTAGCCCTTAAGTATTGATACATCTCCAAGTCAATATATTTTGTACATGATTTCGTATTTTCCTCCTGATTAAGAAATAATTAAATAATCAACTAAATGGACCTTCGTTTTGCGATATCTTGATCAATATACCAATTACGTTCAAATCAATTTAGCTTTTTTTAACAATGAACTATTTTTCTCATTTCTAACTGTAAAATGAATTTCAGACTGAATTTCATCGCTGGAAAATTCTAATGGTAGAGTTAACGCTTAGGAATTGATTAAATTAAGTTCTAAAATATATTTAAATATATAAGTCAAATAATTTAGAATATTAATTACTTATCTCGAAACGCATTGATTTAAATATCATAAAAAATAGACTGAATAGGAAAAATACATTGAATATAGTTGTAATTTGTAATTGTTTAATATTTGGTTGCCTATAATGTTTATATAATGCAATTATATAGCAATAGTAGGCGACATGAGCTTGTTAGCCTGATGGTGACGGCTTAGCCTTAGAAATGTGCATGTAGCTTATAAGTTACGAATTTTATATAACATGCTATATAATATTAACTACCATCAGTCATATAAAACAATAAAAGCAATTGTAAAGTGAATTAAAACGAAGTGAAATTAAAATATATTGTTAATATCGCTTCTATGTGGTTTATTTGTGGTTGTGTAAATATCAAAAAAAGTTGATTTAAGATTATTAATGGAACACGTATTTTTTCATGATATTAGGGATATATAAGATATTATACAGGGTGTTCTATAAGACTACAACAACAACTAAAATCCCTCTGTGCTCATACAATGGAAGAGGTTTTGTTTTCGCTTTATATCTACAAATTGCATTTTCACTAAACCAGCAGACTATTGTACCAGTGCAATTTTTATTTATTCCTCAAGGGATATACAGAAAATGTCCTTTTAAGAAACTTATTTTATAAAAGTAAGTCTTTGCAGAATTTTACAGTAGCTATATAGTTGCTGAGGCTATATGTATACTTTTAAGCGATTCCTTTCAAGGAATTATAAGAGGAAAAGTATGGTATATACAAACAGCACAGAAGAACAGTAGAGGGGCAGAGTCTTCGGGTCTCAAGACACGTTCAAGCACTTTATAACGGCACTTGTTGAAAATTTCAAGTACACCGGAGATTTATAACAATTTTTATGTTAGGAGAAAACGCAGTTTAATGTAACAGTCTAAACTGATATATTGTGTCCGCTTTTATTTTGTTCTGTATTCAATTTCTTGTAGCGGATTAAAAAAACGGCTTTTTTCCAGAAACGTGGTAAACAAAAAGAAGTATATAATAATACATATGTGCTTGTTTCGTAGACCACAGCAGACATGGGAACATGAAGGAAACTGGGTTAAATTCTTATTTGAACTTGCATCGAAACTTTGTTACAAATTTTCATTACTAAGAGGAGCATAAATCAACAGAAACGGTAAATAAATTTGCAGAGTTTATAATGTATGATGAACTCTCATAGCTTGGAAAATTATCTCGTACCGTAATATTTGTGCAATTAATTTGAAGTGAAAATAAGTAGTGGAGATGAAAGTTTCATATTTCTTTTCATACGAAATAAGAACACTTCCCCAATAATATACTTGCGCGTACTGATACGAAATTAATTTTTTTATGGGAAGAGAAATAAAATTACAATGTTTTATATCACGGTTAATTTATATACGAGAATTTATTCGACTATAGTTTCGCTTATCAAAAAAATGTATGAAGCATTTTTCTTGAAACATTGTAATTTTATTTCTCTTCCCTAATCTATGACCTATTTATTTTTTAAATTTAGATTTAATTCCTTGGAAATTGTTGAAGGAAGCACAGAGGAAGGAGGTTGCTAAACTTTCTTCACCAAACAAACCTCTACGCGATGAATACTTTCTTTAAGAAGGGACAAAATAGAAAGTGCACATGAAAGAGTCCCGATGGAATCAGAAAAAAAATAATCGCCTTTATCCTGGCTAACAGTAAGTCAATTATACAAGATGTTACGGTATTAAAGAAATTTACAACAGGCTGTGATCATCGCCTTGTCAGGGCCACAATAAAATGTACTATAAAAAACGAAAGGATTGAAATGGACATGAACAATCGATGCAATAAAGGAAGAGATATAATGGCAATTCGAAATAGGGAACACGAATATCATAACTAAAAAATAGCATCACAAAATTTCGATAACCTGTCAATTAACACGACTAATGAATTTATCACAAATAAACTGATTGAAGGACTAGCTAAAATAAGATCCAGGTTTAGCAGAAATGATCAAAAATTTTCACAAGAAAATACGTCGAAATATAATACCCAACAAATAAAAAATACTATACGAAAGAACAGCAGTAGAGGGGTATTAAAATCGAAGCTATCCAATGGCAGAAATGAGATATTTCAATTGAAAGACGAAAATGGCGAAATAATAAACTAGCCGCCAAGAACTTCTCATTATATCCCACAAGTTTTACAAAAATCTATGTGCATTAAAAATTCCAAGACCTAACTACTATTATAAAGAACCCTTAAGAAACGAAGGTTTAGAAGACATACCCGACATAATCATTGAAGGAATAGAGCTTGCATTGAGCCAAATGAAAAGCAAGAAGTCACCAGGAGAAGATAACATCATACCTGAAATGTTTAAAACACTTAAGGACACTCTTGTTCAATAAATGCCTGCTCGAAAAACCAATACCAACTGATTGGGAAAATGCTGTATATAACCCTACTCCATAAAAATGGTGATAACGCGAAACTTGAGAATTTTAGACCCATCAGCCTCTTCTCGAATATTTACCGATTATTTAGCAAGGTAATTTAAAAAATTATCACTACGGTGGTAAATTATAATATAGAATATCACCCAAATACCGTAACAAGCATTAAGTAGCTAGATGTACATTTCAAGTATATCAATCACGATTCGTGACAGAGGTATTTTATTTATTTTACCTTGTGCTACTGAAGATGGGGGCATAGCCCTTGAAATGTACATCTAGCTACTTAATGCTTGTTACGGTATTTGGGTGATATTCTATATTATACCAAGGTAATAATAAACAGATTATATACTAAATTAGATTTATATTAGCCACGCAAACATTAATTGGATTCAAGTCACAAATGATCACCTTCAAACTCTAAAACTTCTGATTGAAAAAATTAAAGAATATAGAAAACCGCAGAAGGGTAATATTTCATAAGTGAAGTACTTATATATTTGGAATATTTCGAATATAATTATGCAAGTAATTATGAGAATTAAAATAATGAAAAAATGGTTTTTCGGCAGTTCGAAAAAATAATATTTTAAGACAATTGTTACTTTTAGTGTATACATATTGCAACAAACCGTAGATTTTTCAGAATGGTTTTGTGTTAAATATTTGCAACTTTATATATACACATATAAAATAAATTTATATTATAAATAAAGCTGTGAATTATAGGCAAAGAAATTGTGTTAAATAGGCGCCTATATAGGCAGCTTTTTTGTGCAAAATAAGCAGAAAATATTCAAAATAGGCAATAAGAACATTAAAAGAACATAGTAAAAAAGAATTTTCTTTACAAAGATAAAAATATATATTTACAAAAGACTAAACACTCTCTCATTCACTGCTACGATTAAATACTTCTCTAAATTATCTACAGCAAAAGATTGTCTTCTGTCGCTTAATATATGTTTTTAGTTTATACATATAAAAACTACGCTCAACATCCACAGAGATAATTGGTGCAAATTTTAAACTTGACAATACTTGTGGATTGATTTCCAAATTAGTTCAAAATTTACCAAATAAGACATTTGACGCAAGAATCAAAGTGTACTTTTAATGTACAGTTATTTTTAAAGAAATTTCAATTTTGTAAAATTCCGTGAATCAACACAAAAACAAAATAATCTGTAAAAATGGCAAAGAAAGGCATAAAATTGGACAAAAAGGCACAATGCCTAAGAAGTCAAAAAATACCTAAAATAGGCAACTTAGGCAAATTGCCTATTTTCACAGCTTTAATTATAAAACATAAATTTTTTTAACAAATTAATATTCAATATAATTAATAATTTTTTTTGATAAAAGTGAAACTAATGAGAACTAATTTCACGATCTTCAACTAACTAACTAACAAATCATTTTCAATTAAATTAGCTCGTAAAATATATTTGGCATTTCCTTAAAACAACTTCACGAATTCAAATTGAGTTGATAAACTTTTCGAAGCATCAAATTACATTTCTTAAGCACAGCTAAAATCAAATATATTATATAAGTTATAGACGTTGCCGTTATGTTGTGATATTCCATATTAGGGAAGAGAAATAAAAGTACAATGTTTTATGTTAAATGTTAAATTAACCACATTAACCGTGATATAAAACATTGTATTTTTATTTGTCTTCCCTAAATTTATTACGATTTTCTATTCTTTTTAAAATAATAAATAAATCATTTTAATCAATAAATAAATTGCACAGAATATAATTAAAAATTACTACCAATTTTGTTATAAGCAAATATATGGTTTTTATATATGTATATCCTATAATTTATTGTATAAAATAATACATGGTTTTCTCAATATATTATAATAAGCATTTTTATTAATGTGATATAACTTGTAAGAATGTTCTATTATTATTAAAAATATTTTATTATATCCTTATAAAAAATTATTATATTCTACGAGTACGTTTGAAAGGGCAAATTACATCTTGTATTTGTTTATTAAATTACAGACGATTCGTATACTAACAAAACAATGGAATTTGAATTAATTGGTGCAGTCACGAACGGCTTTCGCAGACAAACAAATTTTCAGGCTACAAATTACCTAAGTGTACCTAAGGTACAGACATTTTCTTATTTGTATTAAAATATACTCGCACACTTTACAAATAAAGGCATACTTTATCCTGAAACAAATAAAGGCATACTTTATTTCGAACTAAGCATTTTTAGCAATTTAGCAACTAAGCAATTTATGTATATACATACTCATACAAATCTTTATCATGTAAGTAAAAGTTTCAAAATTTTAAAGTTCTCCCAGTCGTCTATCCTTCTATAGTTAGTTAAAGAGTCCGCAATCCTAAAGATTGGTTGGAAACAGCACGCCATGCCGATCTATCCTGAGCTAATCCCTTCATCTCCCTATAGCTATTCATCTCAACGTCTTCAACTATCTGACTCACATACTCCAATCTAGGCCTACCTACCCCTCTCTTTCCCTCCACTCTACCTTCTATGATCAATTGCATAATCCCCCCATGCCTAAGGATATGCCCTACTAATCTGTCTCTCCTACGCTGTAACACTCTCCAAATACTTCTCTTCTCCCCTACTAACTCTAGTACAGCTTCATTTGTTACTTTATCTTCCCAACCAATCCTCATCATCCTCCTATAACACCACATTTCAAGTGCTTCTAATCTACGCTTCTCTTCCTTTCCTATAGTCCACGCCTCACACCCGTACAGTGCTACACTCCAAACATATACCTTCAGTAATCTTTTTCTAATACCCAAGTCAATATTTGATCTTAAAATCTGTTCTTTTTCTTCGAATGCCTTCCTACCCTGTGCTATCCTACACTTTATATCTACCTTGCTTCGATTATCTTTTGTGATTCTACTGCCTAAATAACAAAAATCTGACACTTCTTCAATTCTATTATCTCCTATTGTGATCCTCATTTTTCTACTGCATTCCTTTTTGTCACACCTCATCACTTTAGTTTTACCTATATTTATTTTCATGTTAAAATCCCTAGTCAATACTGCCTGCATACCATTCAATACCCTTTCTAAATTCTTTTCGCTTTCTTCCAATATAGCTATATCGTCGGCGAATCTCAGCATATATATTTTCTCTCCCTGTACATTCACACCTACACTATACTCTTCTTTTACTTTGTTTATTGCATCTTCTATATATAGATTAAATAATAACGGTTAAAGTGTACATCCCTGCCGAACTCCCTTCCCTATTTTTGCTACCTCTTCTTCCCCCTCAATTCTAACTAAGGCAGTTTGGTGTTTATATAAATTAAAAATTATTCTCCTATCCTTATAATCTATACCCGTTTCTTTTAAAATTCTAAACATAATTTTATTCCTTCTATAACACTCCGCATATTTAATATATTCAATTTAGTGTTTTTGGTGTTTTGTAATTGAGTTACCTTCCAGACTGTTGGTTCAAAGTCTCGCCCTGCTACCGATTAGACCATTCAATGTCCGATTGTTAGCAAATTAGAAATGAAGAGGTTTAAATTAGACATTGTGGGGATTAACGAAGTTATGTGGAAAGAACAGATACATGGTCAGAAGAATATAGAATAATAAGCACAGCGTCAGATAATGGACATACAAGCGTAGGTTTAATAGAAGAATAGAATGTTGGGTAAAGAGCTATTGCGAAGCTAGTGGTAGAAAGTGAGTTACCACAGGATTTTACTATGGTGTATTAATGACAATGCCGACGAAATTTTTGCTAGTTCATGTGGGACCTATTGGACTATTAGACTACTACACATTGTTAAGGATTATCTCTAGGAAGTTAGAAAATTAATTAGAATTCGGTTCTAGGAAGAATAAAAGGACCCGGGAAGCTATTTTAGTAAAAAGAAGACTAGTAGACTCTAGGAAGTTGGAAAATGAATTAGAAGATAGGATGGTAAATTCGGTTTTAAGAAGAATAAAAGGACCCGGGATGCTATTTTAGTACGAAGAAGACTAGTACACTCTAAGAAGTTAGAAAATGAATTAAAAGACAGGATGGTAAATTCGGTTTTAAGAAGAATAAAAGGACCCGGGATGCTATTTTAGTACGAAGAAGACTAGTACACTCTAAGAAGTTAGAAAATGAATTAAAAGACAGGATGGTAAATTCGGTTTTAAGAAGAATAAAAGGACCCGGGATGCTATTTTAGTACGAAGAAGACTAGTACACTCTAGGAAGTTGGAAAATGAATTAGAAGATAGGATGGTAAATTCGGTTTTAGGAAGAATAGAAGGACCCGGGAAGCTATTTTAGTAAGAAGAAGACTAGTAGACTCTAGGAAGTTGGAAAATGAATTAGAAGATAGCATGGTAAATTCGGTTTTAGGAAGAATATAAGGACCCGGGATGCTATTTTAGTACGAAGAAGACTAGTACACTCTAAGAAGTTAGAAAATGAATTAAAAGATAGGATGGTAAATTCGGTTTTAAGAAGAATAGAAGGACCCGGGATGCTATTTTAGTACGAAGAAGACTAGTACACTCTAAGAAGTTAGAAAATGAATTAAAAGACAGGATGGTAAATTCGGTTTTAAGAAGAATAGAAGGACCCGGGATGCTATTTTAGTACGAAGAAGACTAGTACACTCTAAGAAGTTTCTGTTCTTGTATTGGTCCCTTAACTATATTCTTTATAATCGACGCATTTAGAATGCCATTTCCCAAGATATAACACAATATATCAAGTGAATTATATGAAGACAATAAAATAAATATAAATGATTTGAAATTCAAGTTGAAAATTCTATAACTTTACTAGCTATATAGTTTTAAAAAGTATTTAATATCACCATATAATTATTATAATTCTAATTATTAGCAATTGTCACATACAATTTTAAACTAATAGTATTCATTTTCTGTGTTTTCCTTACTGATATAAAAAATAATAATTTTATCAATTCAAATTAGCAAAAAAATCATTGAAATTCACACCTATTCTTAAGTACCGGAATAGATTTTCAATATTTTCTTAACTCCAAAACTAGTTCAGATAATATGGATCGATACCAATATTATCATTTCGATCGATTAAAATAGAATAGAAGAATCTTTTATTTGAACAAAAAATGAGAGATGTGTACATATTTCTCTATCACACATATCTGGACAAATAATAATAATATTACTGCAGTATTAAAGATAAATTATTATTGCAACACTTTTCCATGTATATTGCAAAAAAAAATCACAATTTCATAAATCTTAGCATTTAACATCGAAGAAAATGAATAATATTTCATTAAAAATATATAAAATTATTACCAACTTAGAGATTTCATTTTTTAAACAATGATTGAAAAAGTTTTTTCGCGACGATTGATTTATCAAAATACAGTTATTATTCTTGAAATGAATTCAAATTAAATATGCTTACATTTAGTTTAGTTAAAGAGTCCGCAATCCTAAAGATTGGTTGGAAACAGCACGCCATGCCGATCTATCCTGAGCTAATCCCTTCATCTCCCTATAGCTATTCATCTCAACGTCTTCAACTATCTGACTCACATACCCCAATCTAGGCCTACCTACCCCTCTCTTTCCCTCCACTCTACCTTCTATGATCAATTGCATAATCCCCCCATGCCTAAGAATATGCCCTACTAATCTGTCTCTCTTACGCTGTAACACTCTCCAAATACTTCTCTTCTCCCCTACTAACTCTAGTACAGCTTCATTTGTTACTTTATCTTCCCAACCAATCCTCATCATCCTCCTATAACACCACATTTCGAATGCTTGTAATCTACGCTTCTCTTCCTTTCCTATAGTCCACGCCTCACACCCGTACAGTGCTACACTCCAAACATATACCTTCAGTAATCTTTTTCTAATACCCAAGTCAATATTTGATCTTAAAATCTGTTCCTTTTCTACGAATGCCTTCCTACCCTGTGCTATCCTACACTTTATATCTACCTTGCTTCGATTATCTTTTGTGATTCTACTGCCTAAATAACAAAAATCTGACACTTCTTCGATTCTATTATCTCCTATTGTGATCCTCATTTTTCTACTGCATTCCTTTTTGTCACACCTCATCACTTTAGTTTTACCTATATTTATTTTCATGTTAAAATCCCTAGTCAATACTGCCTGCATACCATTCAATACCCTTTCTAAATTCTTTTCGCTTTCTTCCAATATAGCTATATCGTCGGCGAATCTCAACATATATATTTTCTCTCCCTGTACATTCACACCTACACTATACTCTTCTTTTACTTTGTTTATTGCATCTTCTATATATAGATTAAATAATAACGGTGAAAGTGTACATCCCTGCCGAACTCCCTTCCCTATTTTTGCTACCTCTTCTTCCCCCTCAATTCTAACTAAGGCAGTTTGGTGTTTATATAAATTAAAAATTATTCTCCTATCCTTATAATCTATACCCGTTTCTTTTAAAATTCTAAACATTATGTCCCAATCTACATTATCAAATGCCTTTTCTAAATCTACAAAAGCTATGCAAGTTACCTTTCCTACTCTCATTCTTTTTTCTACTAATGTTCTTAGTGCTAAAATCGCCTCCCTCGTCCCTCTGTTTTTCCTAAAACCAAACTGATCTTCTCCTAGCCTTTCCTCTACTTTATTTTCTAATCTCCTATAAATAATCTTTAGCAATATCTTCGATGCATGTGATAGTAGACTAATGGTCCTATAGTTCTCACACAAATTAGCTCCTATTTTCTTAATTTATATAGCAATTTAACGTGTATAATAATATTCCGTAAATATTTACAAATTATAGTAATGAATTGATCAATTTTAATGTTTTCGAAGATACGACTCCACAAATTGTGGTTGTTATATTTGAAGGGTTAAGTGTTGGAACTACAATTCAAAGTGGTCTAAATCTAGGTCAGGTGTTACATAGAATTAGAAAGAGCGGGTAGGGGGAGATTTTATTGTTATATCGAAAGAACCTTTGGCTGCTTTTATAATTAATCACCCGAATTCCGTCTAATTACGTGAAACGTATTATTACCTCGGATGAAATAGAAGTATTCCTTCTCTCCTGCAGAAAGCAGCAGATTTAAATCTTATATTTCGCGATAATAATTGCTATTCCCTATATGAAGCAGAATCTCATTAAAACTTGTTATGCAAAAGTAGATCTTAACTTCAAATTAATGCCTTACTAGAAAGTTATTGATTACTTTTGCAACTTTCGTAGTATATCCACATATTCCTAGTTTATATCATTAAATTGTGGTTTATATTTACATTAAATACAGCATCAAGAAGCTTTTTTTTTTATAGTTGCAAGACACTTTAAGCATATGATGCGCAATGGAAGACCAAAGATCATTACTTATATTGTACTATTTCTGAAAAATACATGAAATTTTCAAATAATAAGAATAACAAAAATTATTGCAATATTTCTCATTTTTTTTATAATTTCTTAGATATACACAAATTTAGCGAATCGAAAAATATCGATATTTTTTTATTTAAAATTCACTTTGTATATTTAATATATACATAATGTAAAATCTTGAGAAATGACATGAAATTTCGAAAGAGGTGCGATAAAAAAAAAAATAATAAGGGGCCTATGTAAGAAAAGTTCGTAATCTTTGTTCTATAGGGTGCCATAAAAATGGAACAAGGTATAGTTAGAAATACAATATTTAACTAAATATGTTTAGAAAAATAACTTGAGAATTAATTTACGCTTGAACTTAATTATTTTTAGAGAGAAATAAGTTGATGAAAATTGATGAATTATATATTTATAATTTATTTTTCAAAGTTAAACTTTACTCTTCAGTAAATAGACCTTCACTATCAAATTGTCGATATAAATAAATTTTAATTATGTGAAAACAAGTGCCAAAATAATTTAAAACTTTGTATAGAATATCACCCAAATACCGTAACTAAAAGCATTTAATAACATTTAAAATGCACAGTTCGAAGAAATTTGTAAAGCAATATTTGTTTAAAAAAAATTGTATACTTGTATATCAATTACGATTCGTGACAGAGGTATTTTATTTAGTTTTTATCTTGTGCTACTGAAGAATAGTGCATAGCCTTCGAAATAAGCATATAGCTTTACGGTATTTCGGTAATATTCTATACATTTATTTAACACATTTTTTAAAATTATTTAAAATATTTGAGTTTGGAAACTTGTGATCAAATTTTCTTGCAAAACCGGCGAATTTCACATCTATAAGTTGTCGTACAAAAATTTGATATATTTGAGCAAATAATAGCTGAGAATTAAAAAAAAAATCTTATGCTAGTTTTCTTAGGGCATTTAAAGGTAGTCTATATCCTTAAGAAGATCATAAAAAATGAGAAAGAATTAACAAGATAATACTTTATGAAAATAGTTATAATAAATGCCAAAAAGAAGCCGGCAGGAAAATGTTTGTCTTTGCATAATGCAATTCACTAGCGTTGGTTAGAGACAAAGACATCACAACCAAAGTGTCCATAAGAACAATTATAAAGGAAGATGAAGCTCGAAAGTGAACCGAAATTTTCTACACGAGGAAAGAAGCGTATTCAAAAGGCGACATTTAGAAGATTTTGAAAAGCGTGACTTTCGAAATATAATATATACTTTTCACAAAACCGAAAATACAAGAGTTACGCTTAAAACATTACGTGAAGAACTATACAGTGACTTAGGATGCGAAGGACATAAAACTTCCTTAAATCATATTGTACGTGATTTAGGATTTAAGTTTAGAAGCACAAAAAATAATGGTAAACTTTTAATTCAAAGGCACAATATTCGAGTTTTACGAAAAGGCACGCTTTGTATACGTTGTATACAAATCGTATAAATATTTGTATATTTGTACGTTACACGATATGTATATAAAGACTCCATTAAACCGCCAAGCAAGGAAAATTCTTCTGTAATTCTTCATTACTTGCTTATGTTAGCAGGTGGCTACAATAACGGAGCCCAGGCGCCCTAATATCATTCGCTGGTATCTTCCCGTTAATGTAATGGGGCCACTGCTTGCCCAGATGGATCAACCTATAAGAATGATCCTACAGGATCGGTATGTAACAAATATGGAATTAAAATTCTAGCAAAATTTGCTATTTGGTTGCAATTACAGTTTTTTCTATTTTGGTGAAATCGTATCCAAGTTAATAAACCAATTTCATCCTATATAGAAAGCGTATTTTGGAGTAGATTTGATTTTTATATTCATAGCTTACCTCAAATGTCTCGTTAAAATAGGCACTTCAACATATTTATATTGTTATTGATTATTGGCTCATGATGAAAGGCGAAGATAAAAATATTATTTTACCATACCACTAAAATTATATATTTAAAGTATTATATAATAAAATAAATTTCTGGAGGCTATATACAATACAAGAATCCTAAAAATAAAAATTGAGTGTAAATTTATAGTGTTCTAAAATCCAAGGGATTTGCACACGTAGATTTTATTAAATTATTTTAAATAAAATTATGTAAATTAATTTATATAATTATCATTTATATATACATAAGTAATTTATTGAAAATTAATGTGTACATTGAATTGTGTATCTAAACATATTTTAATAATAATTAGTAAATAAATATAATTCAAATTTCCAAATGGCCATCGACCGTCGGTCCTTCAGCCTTATCATCTATATTTGCGCAGGTCCGTTGCAAAGGTAACGTAATTAAATTAATACTGTATGTTTAATTATGCTGCGATTTATCAATTTAGCAATTGCTGTGATCAAAAATTTGTTCTACTTATTGATCCAAATTTACATTTAAACAGTACCTTGTCGCGTTCTTCTGTTTTCCTGTTCTTCTTCATAATTATCAGTCAAATAAAAATATATATTTATGATCAATTTATAAGTTATAGTTCTTAGCATTCACCGTAACTTTTCCAGAATTATTACTGAACTACGCTATTCCAATATATATCTTTTGCCTTCCATATATTTATATTCTTTTTAAATTTGGTAGAAGTCTCTTAAAGAAAATCTATTTTCTCTGAAATAAACTTTGCAAAACAGACAAGAGACAAAGGAAAAAGACACGTAAAATTCTCAGCATTGCCTTCATCTATAAAACAACTCACAAACTACAAAGAAATTTATTACAAAAGTTAAAGAATATTTATGTGACAGAAAAAAAACGAAATGCATATTAACTATAGTAATTAGTACATTTATATTAAAACAAATATTTGCTTACATTGTTATTCATTTATTTTTTTATTTACAATTTATTTATACTGTATAAACCGTTGAGAGAAATCTGTAAAAAGAAATACTGTATCAAAAGCAACCTCATACCAATATCTAATAGTCTGGTTGCATAGTAGAATAAGAATGATAAGAATGAAAACATATATATATAATATATAATATATATATATATATATATATAATATTATTATAATATATAATATATATATATATAATAATAATATAATATAATATAATATATAATATATAATATATAATATATAATATATAATATATAATATATAATATATAATATATAATATATAATATATAATATATAATATATAATATATAATATATAATATATATATTCACTCAACAAAGTAGAAGCATATAGTTAGGAGTAGATGAATATTATAATATATATATGCATTAAACTATATATATATATATATATATATATATATAATATATAATATATAATAATATAATAATAATATAATATAATATAATATATAATATATAATATATAATATATATATTCATTCAACAAAGTAGAAGCATATAGTTAGGAGTAGATGAATATTATAATATATATATGCATTAAACTAACCAAATATTGTACTATTACTAGTCTCACTATACAATTATACGAAAATTAATTATAGTATTTGAACTAATTATAATTTTACGAGTGAAATTTCCTATAAAATGCAATGTCGTTTATCGTAAACTACAAATACTTTGTAGTTCTAGTTCTATATACTTTGTAAGCTATCCTCTAGTCTAGTAGATCGTTAAAGTTTACTATATCCTGTATAGTACATTTTATTAGTGAATCCCATTACTTATCCTTGCTGTAGTCTAATAAAAATTACCTAAATGTCCTTATTAATCTAATAATAAAGCAACGAACGTACCGCTGCAACCTTCTTTGTATGTCGCCTGATTATTATGTATGTAGTAAATATACCTCATATACAAAAGAGCAGACTTCTTGTGGTTGCGTAAACCTCCAGGCCGTCGCACTAAGTGCTTGAAAGCTTTATTAAAAAAATTACAACATTATTCTTATATATGTTGGAAAAGCCATCAGATATGTTTATATTATGATATAATTACATACATTCCCAATTATATGATGATAGATTGAACATTAAAAAAAATCCATATTTCCAAACAAAAAAGCTACAACGAAAATGTTATATGTAAGAAAAAAATTCATGGTTTTTCTAAAATCCCTATATTGTAAACTATTTGTGGAGAATATCACCGAAATAAACCATCTAAAGATAGATTTAAGGGAAAGAAGACGGAGCTGGAATGGGCAATATGCGCATATCGTAGACTATATTCCATCTTCAGTAATACAAAAATCAACCGAATGAAATTCTTCTATATATAATTGTATGATAACCTGAAAAATACTAAAAATGATTTATGATCGAATCTGTTGCGTGGAATTACTTAAGCCGATTTTGTCCTAATATAATAAGTAATTATTTTGGTGTAGAAATTATTTATTAATATTAATTTAAAACAGTTGAAAATTTATAGTATTTTATATAAGTGTCGCTTAATTATTACATTTAATTTCTCTTATATATCATTAAATGTGAATGTGCAAATGTCAATATTCAGAAAACTAAGAAGTGATTAAACGTAGGAATGAATGTTGTCGCAAGTGTTAGAACGGGAAATGTATAAAGACAAATTGTAGCTACAGATAAGCAGCTAAAGATAAATGAACTTGCCTTATATAACACAAATAAATTATTCTTCCGGTGTAGAAGATCGATACTTAGTGCGCGAGGTTTATTTGCACAAACAAAGAAAGTCACTTAGCTGAAAATTGTTGGACGAATGCTTTGAAGGAAAAGAAACTGTAGTTATACTTGCAAGTGTATTGCAACCTGTTAAAGTATCCTTTCTTCGTATGCTTTCTTCATTTGTAAATGGAGAATGTAATGAAATTAAATTATTTATACAGATTTGTTCTTATAGTATATCCTCTGCGCTGAAAATACTGTTATTACGGATAAATAAAAAGACTATGACCCTAGTTGTTATTCTAATATTATTTGGTATTGTTGGATAATTTGCATTTTCACTATTTGATAAAATCAATATTCGCTTATTACACATATTTCCTTTTATAATTTAGCAAATATTGTTACAAAACTGTCTTAAAACTGTCTTAAAACTATCTCTCTACTCTTACAATCACAATGGACGGACAACGTTCAAATCTTTATTTTGTATATATAGTCTTACAGAGCCTGAGTAACTTATGTAAATTTAGAAAAAGTATTCGATAATATAGACTGTTTTATAATGCATTTTTAAAGTTTTATAATTTCTATACAAACAACAAACAGTTTTAGTTAGAATTGAGGTGGAAGAAGAGGTAGCGAGAATAGGAAAGGGAGTCAAGCAGGGATGTACACTTTGGCCGTTACTATTTAATGTATATATAGCACATGCAATAAATAGGGTTAAAGAAGAGTACAGAATCGCGGTTGAAAATGAATGAGAAAAAAAATTGTTATGTTGAGGTTAGTCGACGATATAGCAATATCTAATAATAAATAGAGGACAGTATAGAACAAGTATTAACTGGTATGCTGGTAGTAATGACTAGGGATTTTTAGAAGATTTATCGGTCATATTATATGGCATTTTTGAAATACTTCTGTTATGTTGACTTATTTATTTAATAGTATATCAATCATGATTCGTGACAGAGGTATTTTATTTAGTTTTTATCTTGTGCTACTGAAGATGGGGGCATAGCCTTCGAAATGCGCATTTAGCTAGTTAATGCTTACGGTATTTGGGTGATATTTTATACTATTATTTAACACGGTAGTGATAATTTTTAAAAACGGATCACAACATCAAAATGTATATGCCAACATAAAATAATAAGATGTTACAAGAAGGAAAGCAGGCGAAAAATGAAGGGTGGAATTAGCGATGACAAAATAGAAGAAGTGTAGCATTTGTGATATTTGGGAAGAAGACTTACGAAGTAGGGTACATATAAAATGTAAGAAATCATGTAAAGAAACGAAGAAAATTTTAAGGTTGACTTAGGTATTAGAAAAAAATACTACGGATACGGATCTGATGCATGGACACTAGGAAAGCAAGATAAGTGTAGAATAGAAGGGTGTTTGTTGTCCTCTAGCACCGCTGTGATGGTCATTTGTATAATCCCCCTAGAAATTGAAATTCTAATCTTATAGACAGACCTTTTGCACCGCTGCTTTGGAATAGTTAAATAACAGAGGGGATGCATTGATATAAACAAGATATCTAACACTAAAACAATTCAGGTCAGGTCAAAAAATGTTACAATATCATAAAGCAATTTTTATGTAGTATGGTATTAGTCAGAAAAAACAATATATTAGATTTAAAATTAATTAGTTGATTGATATTGCGAAACCAAAACACCCTGTATAGTTAGAAATATTTTACAATATCGAGTTCTAAGTATTATATGCGAATCCAATTTTTCAAATTACTATCAATATTAATTTATACAAGATATTCTGAGGCGACAATTGTAGCCTACCCTGTAGAGATTTTAAAAAGACAACGTTAGTATTAAATTTTTAAAAAATATCACTACTAAAGTTAGTATTAACATAAAAAAAAATCTGAAATAGGTATTTGTACATATAAAAAAAAATGAAATTGAACCGTATCGATCGAATATAAAATAGTAACGCGATCTGAATTTTATTTTTGATATTTATTAAAATAATTCTGGCAAATGGGAGAAACAAATATCGCCCAAATACCGTAACACAAAGTATTTAATATATAATAATTGCTATATAACTAGTTGTATAGCAATTACGGTTAGTGACACAGATATTTAATCAATTTTTATTTGCGCTACTGAAAATGGGAGTATATCCTTCGAACTGCGCATATAGTTATTAAATGTTTTGAGTTACGGTATTTGGGTGATATTCGATAGTATTATTTAACACGGTAGTGATAATTTGAAAGTAATGTCAAAATGTTAAGTAAAAGTTAATTCAAAATATTTTAGAATGTTTCAATTGAAAGTTTAGGAAGGTATACGAACGGTCACTACAAGATAATAAATAATTTATTAACCCTCAGAATCGAATGTGTTTGATTTCAAAATTGCATATATAAACATTCTTCACATCAACTGATTTAAATGATATAAATTGTTGATAATTGGATTATATTTTTTAAATTTCATCGTATATACGAGGTAAGTGCCAGAAATTCCCGCCCCAATAGGGAAGAAAAAAACATATCGAAATAAAATTTTATTATTTTTCAACATAATCACCTTTAACTTCAATACACTTAGTATGCCGCTTAATTAATAATTCTATACCTTTGAAAAATTAATCTCAAAATGGTGCATAACTACCGCTTTCAGATCAGTATCATCCCCAAAACGACGTCCCCGAAGCTCTTTTCTTAAATGAGAAAATAAATAATAGTGGCTGGGAGCTAAATCGGGATTGTACGGGGAGTGGTCGGTTTCTTGGAATCCACAAATATGTATAACAGCTTGAGCAACAACCGCTGTATGAACTGGTGCATTATCGCGAAGCAACCGCACCCCTTTTGTTAGTTTTCCACGGCGCTTTTCGCGAATATAGACTCGTAATTTATTTATTAATGCAGCATAATATGTACCATTCACCGTAATATTTCGTTCTTTAAAATCAACTAAAAGAATTCCTTGGCAATCCCAAAAAACTGTGGCCATGATTTTTTTCGTCGATTGTGTCACCCCCCGCATTTCTTGGGGGTAGTTCATCCGATCGCCGCCACCCCATCGATTCCTTTTTGGATAGAGGATCGTAATAAAGCACCATAATTTCATCTGCAGTCACAATTGATTCCAAAACTGCATTTGGGTTTGTTTCACAGAGATCCAAAAACGACCGTGCACACTCTACTCGACGTTGGCGCAGAAGTTTAGGTACCCATGTCGCACTGACCTTATTCATCCCCCAAATGATCATGCAGAATGCGGCGCACACTTGTTTCTGAAAGATTTGACATTGCCGCTAATTCTTTTACTTTTAGACGGCGGTCACTAAGTACTAAATCTTATACAATAGCAAATGATTCTTCCGTCAACACTTGCACAGGCCGACCAGCACGCGAATCATCTTCTAGTGATTCTTGTCCCATACAAACGCGTTTGTCCTATTCTTTAACAGTGGAATATGAAGGGGACAGTTCCCCGTACACGCCCTCCAATCTTTGCTTAATTTAGTGTGGTGTAAGTCCTTCTTTTGTTAATAATTTGATCACAGCGCGGTATTCAATTTCCATTAAATGCGACATTTTCTTGACGCGTGCTACTCAATTACCTTTGGCGGAATAACTATCGCAAGTATGTGTATGATTTTTATATAACAGCTTACAAAGACCTGTCACAACACGTTCGATCTGATTGTACATTTGTAAATGTGTTGGGCCTGGGCATTTCTGGCACTTACCTCGTACTAAAGCAAATATTTTAAATCTTATACAACAATACGTTGTACTACAGCGTTCATTTATAGTCATGCAAATTTTCAAGATTGCTCCTCCACCATTCTTGCCTAGATGCAAAAAATAAGTGCACCTAGTACTAAACCCCAATTTTGGTATTTGAATACGGCGTTCTAAGGGTACGGGTACGATATTCCAATTACATTGCCTTGTAAGCTAGTGCTTCTTAATGTAAAGTCCATACCACTAGTCGCGCAAACATCACCATCGTCCCACAGTATTTACGCAACTGGGGCGTTAATTGGTAATATTCTGGGGCGTCAGGCGTCCCTGATTATTAGTTTGGATCGGCAGACAAATTGAAGCGACCTAATCCCGCACAAATTGTATCTAATATTTAGTATAATCGGCTTAGAAGAGGTTCTTCGAACGCCACATGGGAACGTATATATGCATATATACAAAACGAGTTTTGTCTAACAGTACAGGATGTTTAAATTTGAGCTGTACATTATTTTAGCAGGTGTTGTGAAAACAAATGATAGTAAGTTAATTAATATTTTAAACTCAATCCAATAAAAAATGCGATAGGAACTCAACTTTGACACTACTGCTACTAATTATTACATTTTTATGGTTTTCTATACTTCTGATGTTTTTTTTCCTATTTTTTGAACTATTTAAAAATATTTATTGCAGTTATCAGTTCAATTTGAAAGGAAAGTCACATCGTGTTCCATTTAGAAGTAGTAAGTAGCATAATTTGTAATACTGTAATACTAAAAGTAAATTGAAAATATCAATTTCATAACATAGTATTCTTTTATTTTCAAAATCTATGCTGGCAATTTAATTACAATGAACGCAACCAAAGAAATTTATTTTTTTAAACATATATATTGATTCGTATGGAATATACTAAAAAACTGTATAAAAAACTGAAAGTTGAATATTTATAATAAAAAAAAATCGAAAACAATTTTTGCCTTGACCATCTTTATTAGTTTACACATCTATGGGAACAGCTGCTTATGTTATAATGGACTTGCGTTGAAACTCGATGTTTTTACGTAAATTATAATAATTTTTTGCACAGCAAGCAAACCGACAGGTTGTCGAAAACAACATTCAAATCGGTACCCAAGAACCTCAACATCGGACAAGTATAATATTCGAGATAATATTATTTTAAACGCGCTTAAACGTGAATTATCCGTAAAATAACTAATTTGTTTTATTGTTAGCAACTGAAAATATCTTAACATGGATAAAGTGATTGTTGTTTGGCTGTCTTTGATTTATGTCTTGTTTGGTATTTGTTATGGTCACGATAGTGGTATGTATGATATTATTTTAATGAACAATGTTCTTATTGATTGAATTTTTAATAAAAGTGATTCAGTAATTAGTAATTAGTATTTATTTTGTGCTCAAAATAATATATAGAGACGTGCACGGATTATAATTAGAGATTTTTAATACTAGACTACAAAATTAAAAAATTAATAGGTTTTATTTGTACTTCGAGTTTTACTCCTAATGATACAAAACGGTTTTTTTTAAGTTTTTATTAAAAATAGAAGATATGTATAATATTTTTTAATATATTTTCTAATTTAACTCGAAATTTCACAACCATAATCTTTTTTATACAATATTTCGCAATTAATAACAAATTTTAGCACATATCCATAAAATTTATTTGACTTGCACTGTATTGCCGTCTGTCACGTACTGTCAAATTTGTACGTCACTGATAAAAACGTCAAACGTCATTTTAGAATTGTCAGATGAGGAGTTTGTAGCGAACCTAGACGAACATTGTATGCAGTGCTTGTGTCAGGCTGCCACTGGTTGCAATTTGACATTGGCGTGCGTGCAAGGACATTGCGGACCTTTCAAAGTCAGCAAGGTCTACTGGGTGGACACTGGAAGGCTGCTAAATAATTCCGAGGATGACGTGAAACGTATCAATGGTATAAAAAATAAATTTCGTTCTGAGAATAAGATCGTACGATTTTAATTTATCATATTTTTGTTGAAGATGGATTTTTTATTTTTTTTGTAAATAATTTTTTATTTTTTATTTCTGTTGATTATGTAATTTTTTTTTAGCTTTTGAAGATTGCGCATTGCATTATGAATGTTCGACGCAAATGGTTAGAAATTATATGATTAAATATGGAGATGTAAGTGGTATATAAAATATAAAATAATTTTTTTTTGAAAAATTTTAAGTTTTGTACGCAAATATTCTAAATATTAATGTAATTTACTACATTCATTAATTTTTAATTGGATTTTGAAAAAAAAAATTCATTAAAATGTAAAAAAAAAAGTATTTGGGTGATATTCTATATTATAAAAAAAAGCATTTTTTGAAAATGTTTTCATCGTCATTTTATTTTAATCAAATATCAAATTTAAACTAAAATATATTAATTAAATAAATACGGAAAGTATTCGACAATTTTTTCCCACATTGCAAAATTTGACATTTTTATAAAAAAATTTAAAAAATTTAAGGACTGTAATCGCGATGGCGTCACAGATTGCGTTGATTTTATGATGCTAAATTACAATGGCGGCGATTCCTGTCGACAACCCCTAGAAAGGGAACAAAATGGCCTAAATTGGCTTGAAAGGTTCAATGATTGCTGGGACCTTTAAAAAAATTATGTGAAATGTCTAGCGAATATTAAAAAAATTAAATTATTTATAAATCTTAAAAATATCGCAATAATTTTTTTAATTATCTAATTATTTTATCTAAGTAAATAAGTAAATGAAAAATCTATATTTCGAACAAATTATTCTTAAATTTACTCACTTAGTATAATTTTGTATTTTAGGTTATATATTGTGAATTAAACGTCTGATTAAATTATTTTAATTTCAAATTTCCCGCGAAAATTTATTTACAAAATTACTGATATCTTAATATAAAATTTTCTAGACACATTTGGCAGAATAAATTTATATAATACATATATAATTTAGAATTAAATTTTTTTGCTACAATGTATAATAATTTGTACTACAAATTTGATCTACAATTCAAATACTTTATTGTTTCAAAAAAGTACCTTTTCATTACTTTTTATTTTTAAAAATGTAATCTGCTTAATACGTGCCATAAAATAAATTAATTAAAAATATTTTTACATCTAATATTGTCTAACGAAAAATCTAGGTATTATATACAGGATAGTGCAATTGTAGAAAAAATCTAACATTATTTGAAGCAGTTTACGTGTGGAGTGTAACATTGTACGGCTGCGAAGTGTGGACCATAGATACGTAAGATTGAATCATTTGAAATGTAGTGCTATAGGAGGATGATGGGGATTGGGTGGGTAGATATAACCAAAAAAGCAAAATAAAAAATAAAACATAATCGGTAACTTGAGACATTCTGATTTGTGGCCATTTTACCGCTCTAGTAGCGCCATCTGTCATTTCAACCGCTTGTTGTACGTTCGCCTTCTTATCGTCCGAACTGAAATGAAAAAAGTACCAAAGGTACGCCGCAAACCGCGACCAAATAGTACAATACAAAGCGAACGGACCTTTTCGTACTTCGCGTACTAAAACTGTATTTTTCACGACAAAAATTTTTTTTTATCTGTGAAAATCAATTTATTAACGTCAGAAAGCTGGATAGAAAATCTGAAACGCGTCGAATGTGACTTGAATCGGTTTGGTTATAATAATAACAAAGGCGCAGAAAAACATCATTTCCACGTGACTAGAATTACATACTAATATAGATGAAGAAAATTCTTACATTTTTATTTTACTTAGAGCAAAATGACAAGGTTTTGATAGGTATTTACTTTTACATACATATTACATGTTCTATATTCATTGGACATTTGCATATTCAAGAAGTACGCCCCTGTTAACTGTATATTCACCATCTACTGTTTCAAAAGAATGTTATCATTTTCTCCATCCATACTTTTCTATACAAAGTAACGATGCAATCGCTACAGCATTGTCTCGACGGGTCTTGACTTATATTACAGTTTTTCCTGTTCTTTCCATACTGGAGAAGAGCCACAGAGAAGCGAATATTTGCATCTATATGCCCTATACCTCGCAAATCCATATATGCCATGGCTAGCGTAAACAGAATGTTGTTTACGATCGCGCAGACAAAGCGGTACAAGAAGTAGAGACTGCCATTGCCATGTTGCGCCTTCTCCTCTTATGAGAACAAAAATAGCATATTATATATGACATCATATATTGTATTTTACATATGTAGTGTACATTGTTATCTAATCATCCTGGCATATCGCTTTCCATCTTTCATTTAAATCAAAGATCTTCAACTTAACTACGATTTGAAATATTGTTGCACTTCATTTTTGATTGTTCTATTATTCTTTTCCTAATAATCAATTTGATCATTTCACTAAAATTGTGATATACTGGGATATATATAATGTATATGTACTATACAAATTTAGACTTAATTGATTTGATTTTTATTTCATGTAAATTTTACATGAAATTTAAATACTGCAATATTTTCTTAAATTAAAATATTTCTTTGACGTTGTATTAGTGTGCTGTTTTTAAAAATTTCAATATCGTGTTAAATAATTGTATAGATTATCAACCAACTACTGTAACTAAAAGCATTTAATAGCTGGATGCGCATTTCCAAGGCTATGCCCCCATCTTCAGTAAAAACGAAATAAAATACCTCTGTCACTATTCGTGATTGTTATACAATTGAATAAAAAAAGTGAAAATGACAGAAATATTTGAAACTATGACATATAATATGACCTATAAATCTTTTGAACAGTACAAATTAACGATTAACGAAACAAACGGGTATAAATTTATGCATAAAAATATATTTTGAGCGATTTTAATGGAAGGATTTAAGACCAAATGTAAAACAATAATTTTTATGTGAAATCGTATATACAGTATTATTTTTATTGCCCTATTGATAAATTGTTTTTTCATATTAAATCTACCAAATAAGTACAAAACGGTTTTTCTTGACCCATGTTAAATCAATATGATAGCGAGTAACATGCGTCAGTAGCAATAACCCGAACCTTAAACCCTCATTTTTCTAGCTACATTTTGAAAATATTCCGTAGCGACAATTGATCATCGCGTAACCACATCTTCCTCATTCAGACGTCCGTATTAACTTATTCTATTCTGGCTGTTCGCTGCATATTATAACCTCCCACAGTTGGAATTCCACGCTCGTTTATATGTGTATGTGTGAGTTTGCTGCCACACGATAAGCGTTCCTCGTTCCTCCCAAGGAGGAATCATTGCCTGGCACCCATGCATCTTTCATGGGATCTAGCGAACGGGAATATATTCTAGAAGAGAAGATACAGCCATGTAAGATGCCGCGGCCTCATATCGGCATCGCCTCTTCGCGTTTGAGTCTTCGATGAAATGGAAATGGTGCTCAATAGGCAGTGGCGGTTTCTTTCGAGGCCGCATGGCCGCGACCCCCCTCCCTCCCTGAACATAGAGCGCATCACCCTAGATATATAATTGTATTGTGATATTTTAACTTGGCTTTAGTTTTCGTAAAAGATAAAGTTTGCGTTGCTTGCGTTAGCACTCAACACAACACGGTATGACGGCGAGCAAGATGAGTTAAGTGATGCAGTTAAGACCGTATTCAGTATAATATCATCTGTTTCTTTGGTTGGCGTATCGTATGAGACACCAACAAACTAGCGGCCCGGCTTGAAGTGACGTTACGCTGCTACTACAGCTAAGAATATATCGTTGTTTTAAGCTATTCTTTAGCGTCCCAACAGAGAAGCCTAGTCTAGTATACAGGAAAATTGATATAGAATAGCCAGATAAGACAGTTGCATTGTTCTGTGTAGTTTCGTATGTACGATTTAGCCACGTGTTTCTCCAAGAATATATTTAATAGAAATAATTTAATAAAAATGAATAGTGTTAGTTCTTCATTGAAAATAGAGTTTTGTAGACGTTCTCTTGAAGACATCAAAGAATTAGGTAGGCCATTGCCTGATTAAAATTGATCACAAACTTCTGCCAGGAGTGTTTATATCAATGAAAGATAGAAGAGCGGAATACCACTTTCAAGAAATGATTGAATTTAATCATTTTGCAACCATGTTACTTTTTAAGAAATGCGCCCCCCTCGATTGAAATGTCAAGAGCCGCCACTGTCAATAGGGATCCTCGGCTACAATGTGGATAGGCGATGACCGAAAAGGCTGCGAGAGTGCATGGTATTCAGAGTGCATCTCAACTAGGCATAATGTGGTACTTCGTAAATTAATAACTTTATCTTGCATTTAACATTTATAGTGATAAGGTCCCAGGTACCTTAAGTATATGTAAATTTGGTACTGAATTACATGAATACATCGCGCTAAACTATATATTAGATGAAGTATCCTTCTAGAAGCATGTTGTTTTATGAAGAGTTGAAGAGTTGAATCTGGGAGTTCGCTTTTTGTGCTTCTCATGGTGGTTTTGGATGTTTAAAGAAATTGCATAATTACAATTTAATAATATGTTCATAAACGTATTATAAGTTCATAGTTCATTTCAATGTACCGTTCACGAACTATAGGTCGTGAACTACTACATCTTTTAAAAATGAACTAGTTCACGACCTATATGACCAAATACATGCACATATTGAAAATAATCCTATTTTTCACAATGTAAAAATATTAAATAGTAAAAAATAAATAAATTGAAATATTACAATACTTATTTTGAATTAAGAATGAGGAAGAAAAGACAACAATGTTTATAATTTACACAATACATATATATATAAAGAAATATAATCTTCTGTAGGTACTCACGATTATTTATATGAAGTTCTAAAATACTTATTGGTAGTTACTGATGAAAATGTTTACTACTTTACTAACACTTGAAAATTAAATGTAAAAACTATAATAGAATCGTTTTGTTTGGCGTTATAATTTATATTTTCTATTCCGAATCTTCTCCGTTCAAACTTTAATTTCATATTAAGTGATTGCATTGCCCTCAGTATGAAATAGAAGACTTATAAGATTTAGATGTTTATTTTTGCATTATTGCAAGAATTTGCTATGGCATGACATATTTAAGAACATATTTAATCTTGCGAATATATTAATTATATTATTCCAAATGAAATCTGATACCAACATATAAATTGCGACTCAGCTCGGCAATGCTGCTGTTGCAATATTGCATCGAGTTTCCTATTTCGTTCCGTTCACCAACACACTTTATCACTAAATAGATGTTAGTACTGTATATGTAATGTATACTATACTGCAAGTATATATATATAGTACAAGTACACGTACACCGTGCACCATGTAGTTCATAGTTCACGAACTAGGTCCTAGTGACCTATAGGTCGTTGCAAAACATCGTCACAGTCATTTGATTGAACCGTTCGGAGTGAACGGTTTGCGAGTGAACTACACATCGCTACTTCATAGTTTCTAAATGACTCAAAAAATTTAAATGGCCGAATTAGTTGATAATATAAAAAATATATTGTCACTATTAGTTCTGTGACAATTGATATTGACTCACGTGTCCGATTATATGTACTTATGGCTATATGTGGATGTATACTTATGGTCAATAAAAACGTTGTTAGTAAATGCGTGAAATTGACTACCACTGATCCATTTCCAATTGAAAAATGCCATATGTTGATATAAGTTTAAAAAAATATATTTTATATACTTCCGTGACCAAACACTCTCGTTACAAATTCTTTCATCTCTGGCACCCATGAGTATAAGCTGGATATGGTGATATAGAAGCAATTTAACGTTGGATTAAGTTCCTCTATAACGATTCATACATTTTCAATCAAAGCCAAAGTCTTAAGTTATTTAACTACGTTGTAGCTGACTAAATATCTGTATAAGAAATATTAGTTTTTAAATTTGCGAGCACCAAGTGAGAACAATACGATGCAATTATCAATCTATTCAATTTAAATACAATTTATTTTTAAATTGTATGCGCCCTTTGTCTCTATGAAGAAAAGCGTATTGAAAAATATGTGCTTATATAAAAGACTATCTGGATTATACAGAGTGTATAACCCAGATAGGGATTGAGAATGATTTATCTGATTCTGAAAAATACAGTTTATTTTAAATGATTTTATACAAATGTTAGTTGAAGTTGATGCAAAATTTCTTTTGTCTCCTTTGAAAGTTTGATTGAATTGGCTATTTTATTTCTGGAAATAAAAGAATCTTTATTCTAAAGAAGTTAGTAGGATCTAAGAATAAAGAATACAACAATAAAAAAAATTATTCAATGTCCGAATGTAAGTTTTGCAATCCTTAAAAGTTATATTCTAAATACCAGAAAGACTTATTTAGATCGAAATCGGCGAAGAGTATTTTTGGCTTTGAGCTTTTCACTTTTCTTGATATATGTTGAATCGGCTGCTCTATTTTTGAGATAACTAGGAAAGTATATAGATACAAAGAATAGAAAATTTAGTTTAAACTTTCAATACTGAAACATATACAACCAGACGACTTTCGAACTTTTGGGAAACATGCTGTAGAAATCGCTCTGTAAAATGTATCCCTAACATCACATTTGAGGGTAAATCGCGTTAGGAAGGCTCTCAATCTGCAGCACATTGAACAATCTATAAAACAATGCGGGGTCGTAAACTTCCAAATAAAATAAAAGATCTGTCAACACGGAATGGCGACATTTCGTTGCTGGCGGTCGAAACGGTGAATCCTCAAATGCTATTGCTTGAAATTCTTCGCAATAAAGCAACGCTGATTGCAGTATAATTTTTATGAGCCGGAAATTTTGTGAACGGTAATGATTGGCCGTGCACAAATGAATAGTGCGTTCAATCAAGAATCCTTTCTGAAACGCATAAGGTAGAAGGTAAAAGGCAACTGGGTACTAATAATAAATTTGACTTGTGATTACTACGCTCTAAATCCGAATTCGAACCGAAAAAGGACCTGGAAAAAAATAATTTGGCAACGAAAATGATCCCAAACTAAAAAAATGCGGTTAAATTGGTAAGGGAATATTCAAAACTAGTTTTGTACGTTCTTATGCGAGCAGAACTATTCTAATGATATTTACACTTTTATGCCATCACCTAAATACCGTATAAAAATCATTTTATAGCTAGATGCGCATTTCGAAGGCCCTCTTCAATAGCACCAAATTAAACTAAATAAAATACCTCAGTCACCCACCGAGATTGCCGATGGTGTATGTAGGATTCCTCCTGGTATCGTGGAGTCTCAAACGGGTGTCGTTTCTTTCTCTGGTGTTGTCTGATGTTCTGGTTGCGGAATGACGTGGTTGAACTCTGATGTCTTGCGTTGATATGTCACCCACCGAGATTGCTATACTTGTAAAATATCTTTAGTTGTTTCTGACCCATGGGGATATGTATGTACTTGTAACTACTGTTGTAAACTTCATTGATCAGATTAAAATACTATAAAACATCTGGGTCCAATTGTGTTTTGGAATTATGAATGAACAGTTCTACGGTAATAGGACGCAAAGATGTCTAAACTCCCCATTCTGACTTACTGTAAGCTCTTAAATGTGCAGAACTTGTATTTGTAGAACTCAGTATTTTGCAATATCTTTTACCGGTTCGAAAGTAAACTTTACTTGCTCAAAACTTGTTTTGTAAAAAAAAATCTGGTTTCATACGAAATACGGTTCTAAATACAAAATTTAAAATAACCCTGATATTTACCGGTCCCGGTAAATTGTTCCCCAGGTAAATTGTTCCCCGATAAGTTATTCGCCGACAAATTGTTCCCCAGTATATTTTTGTCTCACACTACTGGACTTCCTATACGTCAAGTCAAGCCAAGTTATTTATAATGGCCTTTGAATTTGACCATTATGGCTTATTAGATATGCCCTCTAACAGTATTTCCGACTTTGGCCAACTCTTCTCTTGCTCTTTGGCCATATGGTTTTAGTGCCAATAAATGGGAGTAGTGAAGCATTAATATAGATTGCAAGTGCCTATATTTTTTCTTCTCATAAAAGTAACTTATTTGGCAGGGGACAGGTCAGGTCAGGTCAGGTCAGGTCAAGTCAGGTCAGGTCAAGTCAGGTCAGGTCACTCATTGGGCAGGGAGGGGGTTAGAGGCACGCAGGCAGAAGTTATTATACATACAAGTAACTACATACATAGTACATATCCAAACATTTTCATATTTTTGGACGTACTGAAGGTATTTTTACCCGCGAGGGTATTGCAATTTATCTCTTTACTTGTACCATGAGATACATGAATATACTCGCTTCATATACAATCTACTTTATTTACAACATGATTACAACAATTTAAACATGATTTGATGATAACATCATACTTACAATTTGCCGGGGAACAATTTACCTGGGGAACAATTTATCTCGGGAACAACTTGTCGAGGAACAATTTACCGGGGAACAATTTACACTGATTCGATGTTTACTGTATTAACTGTAGATACTTATAAAATATCAAAGCACTAACGTTTCGTTTATTTGTACATGTGATTAATTTATAAAAGAATCTCAGTTCACTTCGTTTCCTGTACTGTCAACGGCGATAAATTCATTCCCCGTAATCTGATACAGTTTGGTTACTCATGTATATGTTTTCGTTCAGGCATAGGATTGTGCGTGGATGATATATCAAAGTGGCAACAAAGCAATCTTACTAAGAATGGAAACGATATTTCCTTCGCCGACACATCTCAAAGTGAAGACGTCATTTTATTTCATGCAAACATTGAATGTGTAGACCGCTCACTAAACCGAAATAAAATTGTATACAAACGCAATATGTTGATATAAAACGAAATCAATTTGAGATATCTTATTGAAATAATTACTATAATTGTGCTACTGAAGATGGGCGCATAGCGCTTGAAATGTACATCTAGCTACTTAATGCTTAAAGTTACGGTATTTGGGTGATATTCTATACTATAATTTAACACTGTAGTGATAATTTTTAAAATGCTGGAGATATTTATTTTTTATTATTAATATGACATCAAGTTACTAGCAGAAGTAAATCAGAGTAAAATATTTTGTGATATACCATTACTTTATGTGACTAAGATTTTAGTTATATAATTGCGTCGTACTACACTTTATATATTCGTATATACTTATATACTTATATACTTATAAGAATATGAGCTACACTCTGTCTCTTGCGTAGTAAAACTTTACATATGTAAAGTACTCTCGCAATGCTTCCATGGCTTGATGGATCCTTTCGTTGACGATTTTTATTGGGTAACTTGATATTGTGTTTTAAACGGAGTACGGCTTGATTTTTACAAGGAATATTATTTTTTATTTAAACTTGTTATAATATTCTAAACAGTAAAACTGTACTTCTTTTTATCTATGCCTAGACCATGGTCCACGTAAATTAAACTTTGATCATAAACTAAATAAAAATAAAACACGCAGGGGAAAAAATGCAGGAGCGATTATACAGGTTAGTTTGTAAAATATATGAGAAGGGAGAAGTACCACAGGATTTTCAGCGTAGTAGAATAGTAACAATGCCGAAGAAAATAGGAGCTAATTTGTGTGAGAACTATAGGACCATTAGTCTACTATCACATGCATCGAAGATATTGTTAAAGATTATTTATAGGAGATTAGAAAATAAAGTAGAGGAAAGGCTAGGAGAAGATCAGTTTGGTTTTAGGAAAAACAGAGGGACGAGGGAGGCGATTCTAGCACTAAGAACGGTAGTAGAAAAAAGAAAGAGGGTAGGAAAGGTAACTTGCATAGCTTTTGTAGATTTAGAAAAGGCATTTGATAATGTAGATTGGGACATAATGTTTAGAATTTTAAAAGAAACGGGTATAGATTATAAGGATAGGAGAATAATTTTTAATTTATATAAACACCAAACTGCCTTAGTTAGAATTGAGGGGGAAGAAGAGGTAGCAAAAATAGGGAAGGGAGTTCGGCAGGGATGTACACTTTCACCGTTATTATTTAATCTATATATAGAAGATGCAATAAACAAAGAAAGAAGTAAAAGAGGAGTATAGTGTAGGTGTGAATGTACAGGGAGAGAAAATATATATGTTGAGATTCGCCGACGATATAGCTATATTGGAAGAAAGCGAAAAGAATTTAAAAAGGGTATTGAATGGTATGCAGGCAGTATTGACTAGGGATTTTAACATGAAAATAAATATAGGTAAAACTAAAGTGATGAGGTGTGACAAAAAGGAATGCAGTAGAAAAATGAGGATCACAATAGGAGATAATAGAATCGAAGAAGTGTCAGATTTTTGTTATTTAGGCAGTAGAATCACAAAAGATAATCGAAGCAAGGTAGATATAAAGTGTAGGATAGCACAGGGTAGGAAGGCATTCGTAGAAAAGGAACAGATTTTAAGATCAAATATTGACTTGGGTATTAGAAAAAGATTACTGAAGGTATATGTTTGGAGTGTAGCACTGTACGGGTGTGAGGCGTGGACTATAGGAAAGGAAGAGAAGCGTAGATTACAAGCATTCGAAATGTGGTGTTATAGGAGGATGATGAGGATTGGTTGGGAAGATAAAGTAACAAATGAAGATGTACTAGAGTTAGTAGGGGAGAAGAGAAGTATTTGGAGAGTGTTACAGCGTAGGAGAGACAGATTAGTAGGGCATATCCTTAGGCATGGGGGGATTATGCAATTGATCATAGAAGGTAGAGTGGAGGGAAAGAGAGGGGTAGGTAGGCCTAAATTGGAGTATGTGAGTCAGATAGTTGAAGACGTTGAGATGAATAGCTATAGGGAGATGAAGGGATTAGCTCAGGATAGATCGGCATGGCGTGCTGTTTCCAACCAATCTTTAGGATTGCGGACTCTTTAACTAACATAAACTAATAGCATGATAGAAAATAAATAAAAAAGATATAAATAACGCAATTAAATTGAATTGATAAATACGAATGAGGAATCTGACTGTACAATTTATTCCACTTGTCCAAGCCGTATTAATATATTTTTACCCATTATTAATGAAGAAGAATAAGAAGTAGTAGTGTTTGTGTTGAAACAGAACATTCTAGGGAAATTGTACATATTAATAAGAATCAGGCATTCTTTACAATTGAGTATGAAACATGTAATGGAATAGTAAATAACATTTAAATTAAACTATTGAAACAATATAGAACAATAAAATACATAATCGCAATGATCGAAAATAATATTTTGATTCAACAGTACAGAGGTGTGTTTAAAAATATTGAATTTATAATTAATTATAATATAATAATATATATATATTAATATAAATATATATAATATAATAATAATATAAATATATATAATATAATAATAATATAAATTTAATTGAATAAAAAATACTTAAAAAAAATTGAAATAATTATAAATCCTCAAAAAATGTTGTGATTTGATTTAATATAGCACATTAAAAATTGAAAAAACTTTTACATTCAAGGATAAGAAATAAATTCTTACATATTTAGAGATGTTTGCATTAAAATTATTTAATATAACAAACTAAAATATATTTTCAATAAAATTATATTACTAAGAGGAGTTCTTACTCATTAAAAAATAAATATTTAAATATTTAAAAATATAAAGAAATATTCATTCTTATGAATATTTCCGCCAGCATGTCTTCAAACTTAAAACCCAACGATTGCAAAGTAAAGACAAATACGCCGTGCTAATCCATTTCAAGTCTTATGTAATTTATTCGATATTCAGAAGAAGCATTTAAATTAATGTATGTCTTCGAACCAAAAACAACACCCAGTATATAATTCCTTTACTACAAGAATATGTTTGGGCACAGCTCAAGAGAACATGCGTTATGTCCTCCATATCTTCCGACAACTCTGCATGTGCATCCAATCGTTCGACGGCGACAGATCATATTTCGATTCGTCTCATTGCACACCGGAAACGGAAATTCGACCATGCCATCTAAGCAGCAGCAGCAGCATCAGAAGAGAGGACAGTAACAGTAGTCATTACGTTCTGGCATTTCCGACAGCGGCATAGTGCTCCATAATAGAATACTTTATATTGCCCTTATTATCGTCCTGGAGTAGTAAAAGATTTTGGCTTGTGCGTATATTATGTCTTTCATTTTTCCTTTGCTGTATCCACTTTATTATGTTTGTAAATACATACAAAATGTTGATTTTACACAAAAATATTTTGAGAAAACATGAAATAATATTAAATTTACTTATTATTCAAACACAATTGCAAACTTTAATTTTATTATAAAACTCTAATGAGAAAATACTTGCTGTTTTTTTTTAAATTTATTTAACCAAATTTTGGAATACATTGGATTTTTATCACATAATTGGTAATAAATAACATAGAATCTGCTATAAATAAAAAAATTTTTTTTTAGAAGGAACATAGAAATAATAGAAACATGTAAAGCTATTCACAAATATGTTAGTTAAATAGTTATTTAAATAAAATTGTAAGTGAAAAAGTATTTATACACATTAAAAATTGATTGGCTTGATTGGATTACTTTACCATTTAAAAGCGAACTAATTTTGGTAGTAAGTTGTTACGCCACTGATAGTACACAGACTGAAGGGTAGTGCCAAGGAATGAATGATTGTCTTAAGGGCGTATTAAGCAATAGTAATTGCACCTCCACAATTTTGTACAAGTGCGCATCTCATGTCCAGGCAAATTAAACGCGACAGACGTATCTGATTTCTCCCACAGATCCCTAATTGACTTCTTGAGTTCCATTGATACCTTCAAACATTTCATCGACTTCCAATTATCTTTATAATCCTTGCAGATTGCAATATATATATATATATAAAGAAAGAGCAACGATTGATTTTTCAACTTAAGTTAACTTTAATAAGAGTACCTTGCCTATTGAACCGATTTATCATATTTATAATAAATTTATTAACACATGACGATAGCATAATGTAAGACTTAAATTCCTCCGATGACAAATTGCCATCAGATTTAAAGTATTTATACACATTGAAAATTGATTGGCTTGATTGGATTACTTTACCATTTTAAAGCGAACTCATTTCGGTAGTAAGTTGTTACGCCACTGATAGTACACAGACTGAAGGGTAGTGCCACAGAATGAATGATTGTAGGCGCGTCTTAAGCAATAGCAATTGCACCACCACTAGTTTTGGACAAGTGCGCATCTCATGACCAAGCAAATTAAACGCGAACACACAGTATCTTGTTACAAAACGCACTTTTTGTCTCCTACAAGTAAACCTAAAAATAGAGAATCGAACTGCCGCCTGCTGGATTTTTAATTAGCGACAAAGGACGCTAACCTCTGCGCTACATTGCAGTTGCCATGCAATCATTTTTTTATTACCTTGTACTTTTAATGCAAAATAAATATATAGTCAAAGACCGTGCAGATTCGCTGAATATATTTAATGACGGTATGCATCGTCCCGATGTAGTCGCTGGTTATCTATAGTTGAGAGCCCGCGGTCGCCTTTGATTTCACAGCGGCAGCGGAATATGTGTACTGGAAGAATATAACATGCACATTTGAAGCAATGCAGTGAAGTGGAATTGTCCCCTACGAGCTTTCCGTTTGATACATAAAGGGAAAACTACTTGTATAGTTGAATTTATATATTATGTTAGGTTCAAAATTCGTTTTAGCTCAAAATTATTTAGAGTACTTTTAAAATCATTCAATTTTACTTTTGATTTGGTAAATAGCTTAAGTTTAACGTAAAGTTTAAGTAAATAGTCAATAGTCATGCGCTAAATTATAATCATCAGACAAGGTTCAAGAATTTGCTGCAAATACCCTCGCATAATTTATCCTTGTATCTATTCTACAATGGTTGTAAAATGTATAATAAATTACCTTTGCCACTAAAATCTGTAAATTCTACTAATAAATTTAAAACCTTGCTAAAGCCAAAACTGATCTCTTTATGTTTATACTCGACCAATGAATTTTCTGATTCAGATTTATGATGCGAACTTTTTTTGTAACCCTTTTTGTAATCTTTTTGTAATTTCTTTGTTTTACTTCTTTTTGTAATATATAATATTAGCTCTATCTATTACTATTTATTTTTTACCATGTATTTTTTTGACATATACATAAAATTAAAATAAAGGACGATTATGTTAATTGGTACATATAAGACAGTGGTGAAGAGGATTTTTTTTGTGAGGGATAATTTAACAAAATTTATTATTAATTCGTCGGATATATTTTAATAGGGGAGAAAATTAATTGCTGCAAATTTTCATCGAGATCAGAAAAATTAATGTTGAATTTTATGAAAAAAAAATAAAACTAATATATTGATATTGTCGTATAAAAATAATATCAATTTATATCTGAATTTATAGCATTTTTTCATATTTAAAGGATTCTAAGTTTTCTTTATTTCCTTTTCGATGTATTTTTTTAAGACCAGTGAAGAAGTATCATTAAAAAAGTTTTCTAAATCCACAAACTTTCAGTATATACGAAACAAAATGAGCAGTACATAAAACTGGGTTGAAAAATTAATAATTGCATTTCTATATTTTTTTAAATCAGAAAATTATCGAATTGAGTCTGCTGATATATTATTAGAATATAAAATAAATTTTGATGTTTCTGAAAATTGACTAAACTGTGTAAATCTTGTAAAAAAATGTTTATCGAAAAAATGTCAACTAATTTGAAGAATTTTTTTAAATATGTTTGTGTGTTTTTTGTGAAAAAAATGTCACTTGTATATTTTGTAACAATTTCAAAAATAGCGTAAAAAAATCTGTAAAAAAACATACAATTCCAATGTATGTTTTTGTTCTTCTGTATAAATATCTGTAAATATTTTTTCTCTGTGATTTTGATATTTTTTCTTTCTAATAATTGACGCACTTGTTTCCCATATTCTCATATTGACTATTTATTTAATTATATCGATTATATGATTGTTGGATACAATAAAAAAAAACATTGATTTTTGATTTTTTGATTTTAAGGACTCGATTTACAGATTCTTGAATGAACAATACTATTTCTGCTTATTCAACAGTTCATATATAGTGCGAAGAAAAAGTTTAATTCTCTTTAGTTTAAAAATCTTCAGGAAATTGGATATTTGAAGTTTTATTTTAAAAGGCAAGGAAGTTTTGGATGGCTGTGATGGATAGATTATTCTCTAACTGATAAGTCCTTAATACGTATAATTCACTATATGTCAGATACAACACAAATGTTCATTAAATAAGTTCATTAAACTAGTTCTGCTCAATTGAGAATGCACAAAGCTGATTTTGATTATTCTAAAATAACTTTTATCTGTTTGAAACGAAAATTTCAGACTTGGGAAAAATGCCATGGTAATAAAAACAATGAAAACTTGTTTTGAGTTGAAAATTGTGTGAAATCTAGTTTTGAGTATAATGTTATATATTATAAGATATATGCTGTTGCACACTAGCTATTATTTGATGCTATTAGTTAGGTTTTTATATTAAATTTATTTGACGAAATAGCAAGAAAACGATCAATAAGCAACAATTATTTATAGTATATTTTACAAAGGTTTCATTTTAATGTATTCGTTTGCCAATGATTCGCACGTTAAAGCAATTATTTTTTATTTAACTTATCTATATTCAAATTGCTGGTGGTGTTCTTCTTGGACCGCTTCTTGGATTGTCTGAATTCATCTGCATATATTTAACAGTGCTTCTCGTTGGGGTATTTGTGAGTGTATTAGGTTTTGCATGAATCCCAATTACGTTTACATGTTGGGTTATAGATTAAGTCTTAGTTCAGTACAAATAAAAATCTTAGCGTTGGTAACTTTATTTATTTATCACTTGTATCTAGTCGTTGTATCTTCTGGCCAAGAAGAAAACCAGATGTTTAATTTCGAATATAAATATTGAACGCTTCAGCTTCAGTGTATGTGCATAATATGAAGTGCGATAATTTTTTGCTAATATGATGTCTTATGAATCGAGTATTTCATACTATTTTTGTAAATGTACAAATGTAAAAATAAAAATAGTAAAAACGCTTCAAAAGCACTGGATATTGTAATAGGGACATTTAAAACGTTAGCGTTTTTTTTATATTATTTACTTAGTTTAAAGTGGCGACTTGCCATGTAAATTTCGCAGAAGAAACAGTACATTTTGAGTCAATAAAAATTTTCACCGTCATATTTTTAACACACATTAAGAAAGGATCGATCAGATTCTAGCCGTATTTGCTAGTTCAATTACTTTAAAAATATATTAAAGGTGACCTTCTTGTTTTGCCAGAAATCTTTTTCCTTATTCGAAACTAACAGAAAAGATGATAAAGGTGGGATGGAACTAGACTTAATTTGGGAAAATTGAAAAACATTGATAATATTTACAACGTAAAAGAAATAAACGAAAAGGTCATATTTATATAAACAGATTATTATTCAGTTAATAATAGAAGGTAGAGATATCTTAACATTATATGGATTATAAGGTACAAAATTAAGCAATGTTATTATATAATAATTTTTATCTATTACACTTTTATTATAGATTTAGTAAGGTATTGTTTGAATTAACAACTATGTTTTTGATGGGCTTATTTGTGTTTGTGTTTTTAAGTGGGTTCTTAAGGAGGTGGAATATACACCTGTTTATTTATATTATTTAATATATTTTACTATTTTCCATTGTGACGTCACCTAAATGAAAATTAATTTAATAACAATTCAAAATTATTATATTAAACAGTATCCTTAATTAAAGTTACCTCGTGCAAACGTTACCACATCAAGTGATTCATTTAACTGATTTCATAACAGAGATAATATAAAATTTTACTATTTTCTAAATAAAACACATTCGATGGTTTTTTTTTTATATGTATTTTCATGCAATCACAGGCCACTGAACTAGCGATGTGTAGTTCACTCGTGAACCGTTCACTCTGAACGGTTCAATCAAATGATTGTGACGATGTTTTGCAACGACCTATAGGTCACTATGACCTAGTTCGTGAACTATGAACTACATGGTGCACGGTGTACGTATTCATGTACTTGTACTATATATATACTTGCCGTATAGTATACATTACATATACAGTACTAACATTTATTTAGTGATAAAGTGTGTTGGTGAACGGAACGAAATAGGAAACTCGATGCGATATTGCAACAGCAGCATTGCCGAGCGAGTCACAATTTATATGTTGGTATCAGATTTCATTTGGAATAATATAATTAATATATTCGCAACATTAAATATGTCATGCCATAGCAAATTTTTGCAATAATGCAAAAATAAACATCTAAATCTTATAGTTCTTCTATTTCATATTGAGTGCAATGCAATCACTTAATATCAAATCAAAGCTTTGAAGTTTGAACAGAGAAGATTCGGAATAGAAAATATAAATTATAAACCCAAACAAAACGATTCTATCTAGTTCATTTTATTATAGTTTGTATATTTAATTTTCAAGTGTTAGTAACGTATTAAACATTTTCATCAGTAACCACCAATAAATATTTTAGAACTTTCTTAACACACTTTTCAAAAACGCTTTTACAGGTGTCATTTATCTATTTTTATTTTGAAGATACAACCACTAACTTTATATTTTCTTAGTTAGTTAAAGAGTCCGCAATCCTAAAGATTGGTTGGAAACAGCACGCCATGCCGATCTATTCTGAGCTAATCCCTTCATCTCCCTATAGCTATTCATCTCAACGTCTTCAACTATCTGACTCACATACTCCAATCTAGGCCTACCTACCCCTCTCTTTCCCTCCACTCTACCTTCTATGATCAATTGCATAATCCCCCCATGCCTAAGAATATGCCCTACTAATCTGTCTCTCCTACGCTGTAACACTCTCCAGATACTTCTCTTCTCCCCTACTAACTCTAGTACAGCTTCATTTGTTACTTTATCTTCCCAACCAATCCTCATCATCCTCCTATAACACCACATTTCAAGTGCTTCTAATCTACGCTTCTCTTCCTTTCCTATAGTCCACGCCTCACACCCGTACAGTGCTACACTCCAAACATATACCTTCAGTAATCTTTTTCTAATACCCAAGTCAATATTTGATCTTAAAATCTGTTCTTTTTCTACGAACGCCTTCCTACCCTGTGCTATCCTACACTTTATATCTACCTTGCTTCGATTATCTTTTGTGATTCTACTGCCTAAATAACAAAAATCTGACACTTCTTCGATTCTATTATCTCCTATTGAGATCCTCATTTTTCTACTGCATTCCTTTTTGTCACACCTCATCACTTTAGTTTTACCTATATTTATTTTCATGTTAAAATCCCTAGTCAATACTGCCTGCATACCATTCAATACCCTTTCTAAATTCTTTTCGCTTTCTTCCAATATAGCTATATCGTCGGCGAATCTCAGCATATATATTTTCTCTCCCTGTACATTCACACCTACACTATACTCTTCTTTTACTTTGTTTATTGCATCTTCTATATATAGATTAAATAATAACGGTGAGAGTGTACATCCCTGCCGAACTCCCTTCCCTATTTTTGCTACCTCTTCTTCCCCCTCAATTCTAACTAAGGTAGTTTGGTGTTTATATAAATTAAAAATTATTCTCCTATCCTTATAATCTATACCCGTTTCTTTTAAAATTCTAAACATTATGTCCCAATCTACATTATCAAATGCCTTTTCTAAGTCTACAAAAGCTATGCAAGTTACCTTTCCTACCCTCTTTCTTTTTTCTACTATCGTTCTTAGTGCTAGAATCGCCTCTCTCGTCCCTCTGTTTTTCCTAAAACCAAACTGATCTTCTCCTAGCCTTTCCTCTACTTTATTTTCTAATCTCCTATAAATAATCTTTAACAATATCTTCGATGCATGTGATAGTAGGCTAATGGTCCTATAGTTCTCACACAAATTAGCTCCTATTTTCTTCGGCATTGTTACTATTCTACTACGCTGAAAATCCTGTGGTACTTCTCCCTTCTCATATATTTTACAAACTAACCTGTATAATCGCTCCTGCATTTTTCCCCCTGCGTGTTTTATTAATTCGGCTGGTATCATATCAATATCAATTTTCTTATAGACGTCAAATATCAAATATATTCTATCAATTAGCATTTTTTATTTCCTTTTCAATGATATATCGCACCCTGCATAAAAAGTTTTATTTTCTGAATAAATGCAAAAAAATAAGATTTTTAAACAAATGAATGAAGAAAAATTAAAGCAATAGTTGATAATGGATCCAATCCTGCTTAAATTAATAAAGAATTGCCACTAGCTTACGAAATGTCAAAAGTAAACGACAAAGGGAGAATGTTAGTGATAAATAACTAAGTCAAAAGATATAGTCATTAGCTAGTTATTGACATTTTTTGTATTAACGGTGCAGTGTTTTATAAAATAGTTGAAATTGTGGTTATTAAAATAATTTATGCGATATATGCATTATACTATTATACATTATACATTATGCATTATATGCATTATACTGTTCAATGTTATTTTTTAAGAAAAGCACCCTCCTCGATTAAAATGTCAAGAGCTGCCACTGTCAATTGGTGAATATAGTAGCATTATCTTCGAAATGCGTATCTAAAGCTTATAAATGCTTTTTTAAAGAAAATTTTAAAGTATATATTCTATTCTGAATTCAAGTGTTTGTACATCTTTGAAAGTCCTTTTCTTTTGTGTCGCTCTTGAGAAACGGAAAATAATTCCCGCTAATTTTTTAGCACAGATTTAGTGGGCAACAGCGCAGATACTGCTACTAGCTGTATCTAGTAACAATATAGGACAAAACCGGTCAAGTAACAAGGACAAAAAAAAACAGGAATTGTTTATTGAGGCAGGATACTCCAATTCAACGATTGCGAGGCCACGCGGATATAGTGGGCTGTGTTGTGAATGTGTAGTGCGTCGAATACATGCGAGAAAGGAAAATAAAAGAGGCAAATAAAAGAACAACATGAATAGAATTGAGGGAACTTTATGTATTCAGTACCCATTAAGTTCTGAAAATACATTTGAGAACCAAGTGTGTAAATACTTGTGGGAATATACTGCCTTCTTCTACAAGATAGAGAACGTACATGGTCCCTGTAAAAAATTGACCAAGCATAACCAAATAAATTACTGCATATGTGGCATGAGCCATTAAGTATTGTCCGAGGATAACTCGAAATTGTTTGACAAAAACTAAGCGTACTTAAACAAACATGTTTTAGTGAAATAGTTAATTGATTTATTAATACGGATATTATAAATGTATGCATCTTTACCAGTGCTTTGGAGCACCTTTACTCGTACATACCATAAAAAAATTGTTTTATTTAATTTATTTAATAAAATTGGCACTTTTTTTGCGCAATATTTTCCAAATATTATATGATAGGATTTGAAATTGCCGATTTTACACAAAACTATAATTAGTTCATAAATCATTACTAAACCAAATTTTGACATTAATTATATCCTAATTAAAATTTTCTATGCCTAGGAACTAATTGTGAATTAATTAAAGCAAACAGCGTGACGACACATTGCCAAGGTGCTCTCGAATTAAATAAAAATTTGTTATATTGACTATATTTCTTATATTGGTATCCAAAACCTGTGACACTGAACATCTTAAGAAATTGTTAAGGTATTCTCTGAGAGGATGGGAGGATATATTTGGCAGCGCTCAAAATGTTTTGAAAATTGTTTTATTTTTATTTTTGAATATTAAATTGTTGAATTTTAAATTAGGCGTTCTCTTTAATATAAATGCAATGTTTTAGACTACCACACTTTTACAATTTGGACCTACAAAATTCAGTCCGATATTTATTGTAAAGGTCAGCCCTATCTATTTTTAATTATATACAATAATATAGTACTTTGAGCGTAAAAATCTTACGAGTTCAAGCAAATATTTTAAATGTCTACACCAAAAATTATAATTCAGTTTATAACAACAACTTGATTAAGTAAAGAATTGCAATATATGCAATTATATGCTTATAACTAGAAAGTGGATTATAGGCACTAAAAAAATGACAAAATAGGCGGCAAATAGGCACTAAAATACTTTTAAAAAAGGCGCTAAAAAAGGCATTTATTATTTTCAAAAAAACTCAAAAAAAGCATGAAAAACACAGTAAAACAACATTTTTCCTTTTTTGGATTTTAGATTCATCTGGACTTCTAATTTTAGGCATTTTGAATTTATTTTCGAATGTATTCGTGCGCTAACTAAACACAGACTGAAGAAATGAAGGGTGAATTATTTATTTGAAATAACAGTTGTTACAAAATTGGTGCTTAAGAGTACATTAAGAACGATATATTACATTAAGATAATGTAGCAATGACACAAACAATTTAGAAAGTTTTTATCATCGAACAAAATAAGTTATGGTAAAAAGCAAAATAAATATGAAAAAAGACGCGAATGCATGAAAACTGTCGAAATAGGCAAAATAGGCGCTAAACTGAAAAATAGGCTAAATTTTATCAAAATTGTCGAAATAGGCAAAAAAGGCAATTTAAGGCATTTTGCCTAAAATCCGGTCTCTACTTATAACACATGCGACTATTTTTTGAAAAAATCAAAATTTAATTTTTAAGTTACTGAAAATTGCAGCTAAATTAATTAAATATATGTGCTTGTATGAGTATATTAAATATTAAACCAGTTATCTTTAAAATACTCATTGTGGTTGTTAGAATACTATCTTTTCGTTAACATTGTTTTTATGGTCTATGCATGTGTTGATATATATTTTTAAATCAAATAGTATTCTTCGAGATATATGAATATTTAGTACAAGAGATATTTTTCGTATAGTTCGAACGTATATCTAGTAAAAATTTCTATTAGAGTTTACGTATACCGAACTAGTGCAATAAACAACGTCTTCGTGCATTATGAATTCAAAGAGTAAATATTTTGCTAATAATAGAGAAGGAATTTAGTTCATACAGGCTATGTAACAGTCACTAACACATGTTTTGACAGTTCCTGTATGATAAAAGTAAGGAATTGGTTATAAAAATTTGAAATATCGTTCGTAGATATAATTTTAGAGTAATGGCACAAAAAATGGAAAAAATGGCTTCTGTGCCGGGTATTTTCTGAAACGCTTGTAGTTTTTGCATTCTAGCATATTTGTTAATTCTTGGCCTACTGATACATCTCAAAACAGTTTTTATACATTGATGCATTTTTTATATTTTTTATATTCAGAATTACTAAAAAAATTTGCAATGATATTATAAGAGGTTTGTATTTTATATAACACTTTCTTTGCGCTTTAGTTATAGCTAATAATATCTTGTTATTTGTGATTATGAATATAATGAAATTCTGCATTTTTTCACTGTGCCTTTTTCTGCAAATTCTGCATTTTAAAAATTATGCATAAAATGTCCAATTATGTTTTTTGATGTCCATTTTCTGGAGGACCTGATATCGAAAGTGTAATATACGAGTACATAGGAGTTGCAAAAATATTATATTGCATTGCATTAAAAATTGAAGATAAAGTGTCTACTACGCGAAGGACCTTATCTTGCAATTTTTAAAAATTAAATTATACATTTTTAAATATCAAGACAATATATATTTTTAAATATCAAAGTGTAAGTGTATGTAAATCCATTTTTTTTATTTTTGATCTTCATTTCGTACCCTATTCTGTATAGTAAAAAAAATTAGCAGCATACGGTGGTCGCAAATACATTTTTTACTTCTTATTCGGGTTTAAGATCATAATTGCATTTTGAAATCATGAAAACAAATTATAAAAGAATCACGACGTTTGTCAATTTTCAGTGGATTTAACTCAAAGATTTAAAATGAGTTTGAAATGTTTCAAAACTTATTCAAAACATAAGTTTCAGTATCAAGTATGGCCACAAAAATGGACGCACACATAGATGCAGTATTATTTTGTAAATTTTCTCTATAAAAATAAACTCTTCATAACCATTTGATTATAATATGAAACATGAAATATATATATTTTTTTGGTGATATTCTATATTAATGAAATATTTTAATACAAGATGATCTTGTATTAAAATGATTTATTTGGTACCGCCTGTATATTTATATTAATTCAACAGCAACAAACAAACCCGTGTATGTTCTTAAGGGGTAATTCAATAAATAATTTAGGTTGTTGGAAGGTGTAGTTCCAAACTTCGGGATATATCACAAAAGAACATTTATAAAATTTATTTAGTGTTCGGAAATAAATTACAGTGCAAATTTTTGAAAGGATCAAATTAATAGCTTAATTATCATTAAATTAACACCAACACTCACCATAACATTTAAACCATATTTTATAAAAATAAAAATAAGTGCATTTCGCAAAGTTATCTGAAATAGCCTTTCAGAGTTGCATAGAAAAATACATTTTACGTTCGCTGCAGTAACTGTATTTGTTTATTAATAGTTCATTGGTTTTAGTAGTGCTATATAAATAAATTACATGGATAATGTAAATATACGAATAAAACAGCAAGGTTCGAATTTTATTGCTATATTGCAAAAAAAAATTAAAAATTATATTCATTTACTACTATTTACTATATTACATAAGGAAATTTTTTCTAAAATTTTTTTTTTAATGGAGTATCAGTCAATATATGTAATATTATTTTAATTTTAATACAATATTGAACCTTTCTGTCCGTTGACAGTAAAATAGAAATAGATACTTGTTTTAATAAAACGCAAATATAGGTTTTTTTCATAAATATATTATAATTAGAACACTCTAATTTTACTTTTTAAATTTGATCTTTTTTGATTTAATTAGAGATTAAAATTGAATACCTTTTTTTAACACTATATAGTAATTATATAGCAATTATATAATAATTTAATTAATAAAAAAATACAAAGTACATAATGAAATAAAAAATATATAATATTTATAAAATATAGAAAACTCGTCATTTTTATCGTATATTATTATAATATAGAATATCACCCAAATACCGTAACTCAAAGCATTAAGTAGCTAGATGCGCATTTCGAAGGCTATGCCCCCATCTTCAGTAGCACAAGATAAAAACAAACAAAAATACCTCTGTCTAAAATAACTAAATAAAATACCCCTATGAAATAAATTGATATTTGAATTATATTTAAATGTAAGACACAATAAGCGATTAGTGGATACGATAACGAAATGTCGTAACAAATTTCTGTTGCTTCATTAAATCTTAATTTGACAATGAAAGTTCCAGCCTAAAAGCGAATAGATTAATTAATTATAGTAGTATTAATTTTTCAAATACGATATTTATCTGTTATAAATGATACTAAATGGATTACAGTTATTATTAATAGGGCGGATCTCTTTCATTATTACGTCATTATGTTCTCGTATAAGCCACTTGATCCAAATTGATTGATTGTCCTCATAACAAGGACATTCTGCAAGTATATAGTTTCCTTTCTTATCTATCTCACTCAAGTTCTTGAACTTTGCTATCTAATATCTATAATATATATATGTTCTAAGAATTTCAAGTCGTTAAACGAATTATACTTTTTAGATTGACATTAAAGGTAGTAAGTGTATGATATTGCACTTAGCTCGCTATATTCCTCGTGCAGTAATTCAATTTTCAAAGTTAAATCACGACCGGAAGATCCATTAGAGCACCTATTTATGCGCCATGCGCTGGCTTGATATTATTTTAGTACATTATTAGTTGTATACTATCAGTCAGGAATATGAAGATGTTTTATAACTTAAATTATATGAGAGCCAAATCTATTGCGCAAAAGTTTCCTCTTCAATCTTTTTTAATAGGAAACTTATATACTGTTTTCTAACATAGTTTTAATTAAACCATATAGATATTTGGGACTTCACTGGCATTAATATAAATCATAATTTATTAGATCGATATTCCTCATTCTAAATCTAATTATTTTATATGGAATAAAATTCAGAAATTCATGCGCATTTCGATTGTGGAGGTAATTTTATATTGCCATCTTTAATATCCATTCCTATTATTTCATACAGTTTATGTACCCTCGAAATTTGTTTTATTTTTATTATTGGAAAATGAAGTTTTGGGTGGGTAAATTGAGTGTCAAAACCGAGCAGAGGAGTAGAGAAGAAGATACTTAGAAGATATTACAGCGTAGGAGAAGTAGACAAGTAGGTCATAATCTTAGACGTGAGTAAAGACATGCAAAAAGGTATGGAAGATACAGTAGACGGAAAAGAAGTGTATATCAAATAATGGAGGACGTTATAGGACAAATAACTATAGTAAAATGTAAGAGTTAGAGATCGACATGAAGTGCTGCTTTTAAGAAAAGTGATGACCAACTAATTTGGTACAATTTACCGCTATGATATCTCAATCAAAAAAATCAACAGTGTTAGAGTATAAAATGAAAAAATATATATTGGGAGGCATCGCAGGGGTATGGTAAGTAAAATTTAAAAAAAAATAGTATTTGCTACAAATAATTTCAATAAATAATGTCCAAAATAATGTCCTTTTACCTAGCTTGCCTAGATCCGAATTGAAAACGAAAAATATGCATTTTTAAGTAGCCCAATATTTCATTTCCTGTTGAAGGTAAATTTCGCAATTTCTACGATGAGATGGAAAATATCAAAGAATATTTATTATTATAAAATTTGACCACAAGTGCTGCTTTCAAGAATGATTTTAATTTCAAAATATCACACGGTATATCGAAATATTTGATTTAGTCATCGCAGAAATAATTGTTCTATGCTAATAGTCTAATTAAATTAAATTATCAAAAATGGCAAGTATTAAAATGATAATTATTTTTAAATTGCCATTAAAATTCATTCTAAACCATCACCTAGATGGCCATATATTTTTTGGCCATTGGTCATTGTTTTTTTAAGGCCACCATGTCATATTTTGCATTTTTATTTTGCATTAAATATTTTGCATTAAATATTCATAAAAATAGAATGATTAACACACCCAAGTCTAATTAAAGAGATAAGAAAATTAAAGTTAACCATAGTAATCTTTTGGTTTTTGATATTTGCGTATGAAATAATAGGGCACTAAATTTACTGGGATTTGTAGTGTATTGTGGTTTGTATTGTACTTTATTGAGTTTTTATCTAATAGTTTAAATTAAACGTTTCTTCTTTATAGATAGATTCAACAGTCGTTTATAAACTACAATGATAGATCAGATTGGAGTTGAATCAAAACAAGAGATTTATAAAACTGTATCACATTTTGACCTGAGTTAGTCAAAAATATGCTTGGCTACAGCACTTTTATCTTTTCTATTTAATCTGATTAAATGCTCCGTAAATATAGTTTCAATTGGTCTACGTGTTTGTCTTCTATATATATTTTAAAACAAATAGAACAAGACATTTTTTATAAATACCAGATTTAAAATAAATTTATAAATACTAATATTTAACACCGTAGTGATTTTTAGTATAGTATTTAATACTATTTCGTTCGTCATTTATAATTACAATTACAGTAATAAATATAAAATTGTTAAAGGGGTTATCCTAGTGGCTCTATTAAAGCATTATTGCCAATTAAACAGTATTCTTTAACAAGCCTATAAAGAAAACGATTTTTCTTTTCAAAGTTGAATACATTATTAGAGCATAGACCGAGCCTATAGACTTATGTATTGGCAAACTCTTCTGTTTTGGACGAAGCTAGGTAATTCTAGCAAACTATGCACACTCTATTATCCCCTATATTATTTATACACTCATTTATTATTATCCTACATTAGTCTAAATGGGGTGTATTACTTTTTCCCTTGGAAAGTAGCAGCCGTGGCTATTTAGTAAATATCTTTCGGTTCCTGTACTATTTTAAAATAAATTACTTTATTTGTCTCGAAGACAGACGATGGTTATCTCTGTCCATATGAAAATATATCTTTCTTCTGAACTCATATACATTGATTTATTGATTTTAACTTAAGAATTCTGAAAAGCAGTCGATATTTATGTTTTTCTAATAGAACATAAAAAAGTTTTATAGTTATTTACAAGTTGCAAGTTCGTCGTAAATTCGTTCGCTTAAAATTAATACTATTGGAGAAAAGTCAGCTTGCTATATCAACCATTTGACGAAGTATAAAAAATGCATTCAAAAAATGTAAATGGAAATATTTACATTTTACGACTTTAGCAATATCATATTTAAAATATACTTCATTGTTTCTTGTAATATATTGAATTTCAAGTAAGATGACGTATCTGATTTGTTGTTATTTAGGAAAAAAATATTTTTTAATGTGCGAAAGCGCACGAATATATATATATATGTATTTATATAAAGTCGCGCGAAATTTGATACATAGAAAAATGGCATGTAAAATGAGAAATGCAAATATTGGCTTTCCTGTATACTTTATTTTCCTGTATACTATTCTTTGTATTATTTTGTAACGATATATATATTTTTTTGCCAATAAAGTCATTTATTATTATTATTATTACTATTATTATTATTATTATTATTATTATACTTTACAGCAAATCGGTTATGAAATAACTTCATCAGAATTAAAAAGGACATTAAAAGCCTAATTTTCTTCTTCAAAGTTCATCTCTGTAAACCGACATATTTATTTGTAGATTGCCATGTCATTGACGACAGAATTTAAGCATTATCAAGTTTAACAATTGCAGAATGAAGCGCTTTGTGAATCTTCTTAACATGAATAATAAATTTCATTCTGCTTTATCGCATCATTAGCAAAAGAAATGGAATACTCGAGAAAAAGTGCTGTTAGTAACATCTTATTATGCTGGAAAATCGCTACGTAATATAATAAGTGACTTATTATGCACGCTTTATATGGACTGTGAAATACAAGCCATCAGGCGGATTATTGAAAATTTCGAATCGACTAGAAGTATGGAAAATATTTATGTAAGTGCTAGAAAAATGTCGCCCAAGGGGATCGATTTCAATATGTTGGCAATGATTATTTAAAATAAAAATGTAAGTTTGAAAAATTGGATGTAGCACAATACTAGAGATCATACACTCAAAAATCCGGCCGCGCAATTTAAATACTACAAGCAACAAGAGATATTTGTGGGAAATAAATAATAAAGATTAGCATTTTGTGAAAAGTTGATAGAAATGTGCAATCAAAACGAAAGCTTTGTACAACGAATTCTATTCACAGATGAATGGACATTTATATAATACATACGACCCTCTAATCAGTGTCTGCAAAACTTTTTTACCCCACGGTACATTGGGCTAGGAGAATTTGTTTCGTGGCCTACCAAATAAAAATCCCAACCAAATTAAATATACTTTATCAATATGAATAAAAATAAATAAATTCTTAGTATAGGTAACAATAAAATAATATTGTTTTATCAACATATGTTGATATATAATATATATAGATAATATAGCTAATAATTTTATTAGTGATAAGGATGCGATTGGTATTGAGAAAAAATTATGTCAAAACGCGGGTCTAAATTTGATAAACAAACAGATCGTAACTCCTCAACTACCATCTGTAATTGTTTCCGGTTTTTTTGATTTCATTTCCATGAGCGGTGAGAAACCAAATTCGCAAAGATACAATGATCCAAACGGCAACGGAGATTGTAGTAGCTAATCGAGGATATTGGCTCCAAAGCGAAATCCAAAATGCTGACAACTCTAGCCCAGAAAATGAGGCTTTGTACACAGGATCGATTAAATTTTCTTCCTCCGTTAATGGCAGGTGTGTATCTTGCGAAAGGATTGATGACCCACTCGTACATTTGATAATCAAGTGATGGAAAATACTTAGTAAATGATACAGAGAGGTCTTCTGCACTTCTGAAATTTTTTTAAATTTTTTTGGAAAAGCATCTACGCCTGAGTAGCAAGCAAGCTGTGAGTCTTTAACTTTCCTGGTCCATAGTTCTAACTTATCGGTGAAAGATTTCAATTTGCCTGTAATTGTAAAAATATTTTCGTTCGCTCTTTGCAGGCTCAAATATTTTTACCTATATTTTTAAATCTTTCCAGTGTGCCGCAGCATACAGATTGGCAGACATTGTTCTAAATCATCAAATCTTCAGGTGGCTAGAAAATGCGGAAAATCTATATATACGAGGTGTGTTTAAAAAGTAATGAGACTGTTTCAATAAAACTCTTTATTTATTTTATATTTACAATTCAACCTTATCATCTTCAAAATAGTTCCATTCTGAGGCCACACAGCGTCGGAGACGTTGCACCCCCCACTGCTCATAGCAGTGTTGGATGTCGTTAAGTGGGATCGAACGAAGTTTTCTGAATGACGTTTATAGTGCCAAAATGATGCCTTTTAAATGAATTTTCAACTTGGAAAAACGGAATAAGTCACAGGGTGATAGATCAGGTGAATAGGGGGACTGAAGAAACACAGAAATTCCTTTTTTTGTCAAAAATTGCCTAATAGAGAGTGATGTGTGACAAGGTGCTTTGTCATGATGCAACATCCAACTTTCAGAAATGCTTGGTCTGACTCGAAGAACTCTTTTCCTTAGTCTCTCGAGAACTTCGCGGTAAAACAGCTGATTGACAGTTTGCCCCGGTGGCACAAACTCCTTATGAACAATCCCCTAACTGTCGAAAAAGTAAATGAGCATTGTTTTAATCTTGGATTTGCTCATCCGTGCCTTCTTCGGACATGGTGAGTTGGGGGTGTGCCACTCCTAACTTTGACGTTTCGTTTCAGGGTCGTATTCAAGTACCCAGGATTCGTCGCCTGTGATCACGTTTTTTAGAAAATCTTTGTTAGTTTCAATGTTTTGCAGAAGACCTGAACACACAGCTCTCCGATGTTGTTTTTGCTCAGGTATCGGGATTTTGGGAACCATCTTCGAACACACCTTTCGCATGCCCAAATCCTGGGTTAACATATCGTAGACAGTAGCAATGTTCAAATTTAATTCACTGCTGATCATTCTGACAGTCATTCGTCGATCAGACATCACAAAAACTAACACTTTTTCCAAATTTTCGTCGGTTTTTGAACTGCGCGGTCGTCCTTTCCGATTTTCATCATTAACGTTGTCACGTCCCTCCAAAAACGCCTGGTGCCACCTAAGAACTTGAGCTTTCAATAAGACCTGCTCCCCATACGCTCTTTACAATTGAGTATGAAACATGTAATGGAATAGTAAATAACATTTAAATTAAACTATTGAAACAATATAGAACAATAAAATACGTAATCGCAATGATGGAAAATAAAATTTTGATTCAACAGTACAGAGGTGTGTTTAAAAAGTAATGAGACTGTTTCAATAAAACTCTTTATTTATTTTATATTTACAATTCAACCTTATCACCTTCAAAATAGTTCCCTTCTGAGGCCACACAGCGTCGGAGATGTTGCACCCACTGCTCATAGCAGTGTTGGAAGTCGTTAAGTGGGATCGAACGAAGTTGGTCCGTCACGCTTTTCTGAATCACGTTTATAGTGCCAAATGATGTCCCTTAAGTTGAATTTTCAACTTGGAAAAACGGAATAAGTCACAGGGTGATAGATCAGGTGAATAGGGGGACTGAGGAAACACAGAAATTCCTTTTTTTGTTAAAAATTGCCTAATAGAGAGTGCTGTGTGACAAGGTGCGTTATCATGATGCAACATCCAACTTTCAGAAATGCTTGGTCTGACTCGAAGAACTCTTTTCCTTAGTCTCTCGAGAACTTCGCGGTAAAACTGCTGATTGACAGTTTGCCCTGGGGGCACAAACTCCTTATGAACAATCCCCTGACTGTGGAAAAAGCAAATGAGCATTGTTTTACTCTTGGATCACAGCTCTCCGATGTTGTTTTTGCTCAGGTGTCAGGATTTTGGGAACCATCTTCGAACACACCTTTCGCATGCCCAAATACTGGGTTAACATGTCGTAGACAGTGGCAATGTTCAAATTCAATTCACTGCTGATCTTTCTGACAGTCATTCGTCGATCAGACATCACAAAAACTCGCACTTTTTCCAAATTTTCGTCGGTTTTTGAACTGCGCGGTCGTCCTTTCCGATTTTCATCATTAACGTTGTCACGTCCCTCCAAAAATGCCTGGTGCCACCTAAGAACTTGAGCTTTCAATAAGACCTGCTCCCCATACGCTCTTTACAATTGAGTATGAAACATGTAATGGAATAGTAAATAACATTTAAATTAAACTATTGAAACAATATAGAACAATAAAATACGTAATCGCAATGATGGAAAATAAAATTTTGATTCAACAGTACAGAGGTGTGTTTAAAAAGTAATGAGACTGTTTCAATAAAACTCTTTATTTATTTTATATTTACAATTCAACCTTATCACCTTCAAAATAGTTCCCTTCTGAGGCCACACAGCGTCGGAGATGTTGCACCCACTGCTCATAGCAGTGTTGGAAGTCGTTAAGTGGGATCGAACGAAGTTGGTCCGTCACGCTTTTCTGAATCACGTTTATAGTGCCAAATGATGTCCCTTAAGTTGAATTTTCAACTTGGAAAAACGGAATAAGTCACAGGGTGATAGATCAGGTGAATAGGGGGACTGAGGAAACACAGAAATTCCTTTTTTTGTTAAAAATTGCCTAATAGAGAGTGCTGTGTGACAAGGTGCGTTATCATGATGCAACATCCAACTTTCAGAAATGCTTGGTCTGACTCGAAGAACTCTTTTCCTTAGTCTCTCGAGAACTTCGCGGTAAAACTGCTGATTGACAGTTTGCCCTGGGGGCACAAACTCCTTATGAACAATCCCCTGACTGTGGAAAAAGCAAATGAGCATTGTTTTACTCTTGGATCACAGCTCTCCGATGTTGTTTTTGCTCAGGTGTCAGGATTTTGGGAACCATCTTCGAACACACCTTTCGCATGCCCAAATACTGGGTTAACATGTCGTAGACAGTGGCAATGTTCAAATTCAATTCACTGCTGATCTTTCTGACAGTCATTCGTCGATCAGACATCACAAAAACTCGCACTTTTTCCAAATTTTCGTCGGTTTTTGAACTGCGCGGTCGTCCTTTCCGATTTTTATCATAAACGTTTTCACGTCCCTCTAAAAAGGCCTTGTGCCACCTAAAAAATTGAGCTTTCGATAAGACCTGCTTCCCATATGCTAGCGTCAATTTTTGAAAAGTTTCCGTTGCGGTTTCAGCAAGTTTGACACAAAACTTTATCGCATAACGTTGCTCCAATTTTGTTCCGTGACACACTTCAAAAACTAGCTTCACAAGAACACGTAGTAAAAAAAGTGCAGTAGCAGTGGCTAGTTGAGACTTGTACTGGAGATAGATCAAATGTTTATCTAAATGGTTAACTGGCGGGAAAACTTGCAATGTTGCCAAATCACGCACTGTGCATGCGTTCTCACTACTTTTTAAGTTTACCTCGTAGTTATTCAAAACCGGGGTCACTATCGATGAAATGTCAACATGTAGATAGGGATATTAGGAGAACAAATAGTTTTATTCAGGCGTTCCTCAACAGCAATCAATACCTTGATTTCCTTCATGCTTCAGTGAAGCCTGCAATATGAAATATGAAATACAAATTACTTAAATAACGCGTTTCTATGTCACTGGATAGAAAAAGGGGATACTATTAATAGACTAGCTGGATCCCAAAATTAATTGCCACATGATTTCTTTCTTTGGGGATACTGAAAAGACAATCTTTATAGTCATGACGATGTAGCTTTGCTTAAAAATGTTTTACATTGAGAATGTAGTAAAGTATCTCAATAACTGTGAGAAGAAAATTTGTGCGTCGTTTATTCTATGATGATGATGATGATATTGTTAATAAACAAACATTAGCATGTTCGAATATATTGTATAGACTTTTGGTTGAACTTTGAACTCTTTAACTTAAGAAACTATCCATTTTTACGTTGCATTCATTGAATTTTGTTTATAAATATATCAACTTTTCTAATGTTGCTTTCAAATTCAATACTGCGGCATTTAATACAAATAATTTTACGTACTATGCTTTTTCATGTTATAATCCCTAGCCATTACTTCCTGCATACCATATAATATCAATTCTAAATTCTGCTCCCTTTCTTCCAAGATAGCTATATCGTCAGTGAACCTCAACATATATATTTCCTCCTCTTCCTGAATTATTATACTACACTATACTCTTCTTTTACCTTTTTAATTGCATGTTTTATATATAGATTAAATAATAACGACGAGAGTGTACATCCCTGCCATATTTCCTTTCCTCTCCTTGCTTCTTCTACTGCAACTTAATTTTTAATATGACATTTGTATATCAACGAAATTTAATCAATTGTTTTAATCCTCATTCTGTCTTCTATCACTAATCTTAGCGCCAAAATTATGTTCTTCGGTGGTCGGTTCTTCATAAAACTGAATTGGTCTTTCATTAGCCTTTTTTGTCCTTTATCCTTAAATGATTTATATTAATAATCTTTAAAAGAACATTTTTCGATAGTATATTTGATTAAACTTTATTCAATCTAGTGTAAATGCGAAAGTATCATTTAAAAACGTACAATTCGAATATTATTTTTAAAAGTTTTTGGTATTATTGTATATACATTCTCTTGGAAGTTTAGCAATGTAAGCATTTTCATGCTGATATTTATATACGTTCTTTCTGTATATATTTTATATATTCTGAAAGGCGACTTGTCAACCTTGGTTATAAATAAAACGGGTTTTCTTGTTTTTCTTTTTCTTCTACTTAATCTACTTCGTGTATATGCAGTGGCGCTGTGATTCCCACCCGACGAAGAGATTTTCCGTGTAGCGTATTAGTATTATTAAGAAACCCATGTTCACTTTGATATATGTGGATAACATCGCACACACAATCGCAAGACGGGAGGTATGGAATGTTAAATATATTCCATGTAGAAACATTAATATAAAAAGACATGTAGACCATTTGAACTTAAGAATTGTATGTAAGTCTACTACTGTGAAATTTCAAAATATAATAGTCATCGAACCGTGAACCAGGTACCATAAAAAAAATGGAGAGAGTCGAGAAAATTGTCACTCCTCAAGAGAACTAGACTAGAGTAACAATTCATCCATGAAAGCGAGATCAAAATGGAGACGAAATTGGCATTGTCGAGATTCTCGATTTTCCAGCGAGTTTCGATAAACTCAATCGCGAACTTTGATTATAATCAACTTTATAGAATATTGCAATCTTTACTCTAATTGAATAATACGTATTTCTAAATTAATGTTTATATATAAAGTAGACTTTGGTAACAGCATTGTATTTATAATTATAGTAAATTATTTACCAGCGGTAAATATATCGATAGAAAAACAAATTATACAAAGCTAAATGTTCTGAAAAATAAACTAATCAAATAATATATTTCTTTCCAAAAAGTGGAGATATTTCAAGTAGATTTTTTTTTTAAATAAAATACCGAAAGAAATTTTCTACACGGTATTGAACCTTCAAAATATTTTAACTAAATGGAACACTAATATCTCAGAAATCATCAGATCACTCTCAGAAATTTATAGATTTCTCTTAGTTAGTTAAAGAGTCCGCAATCCTAAAGATTGGTTGGAAACAGCACGCCATGCCGATCTATCCTGAGCTAATCCCTTCATCTCCCTATAGCTATTCATCTCAACGTCTTCAACTATCTGACTCACATACTCCAATTTAGGCCTACCTACCCCTCTCTTTCCCTCCACTCTACCTTCTATGATCAATTGCATAATCCACCCATGCCTAAGGCTATGCCCTACTAATCTGTCTCTCCTACGCTGTAACACTCTCCAAATACTTCTCTTCTCCCCTACTAACTCTAGTACATCTTCATTTGTTACTTTATCTTCCCAACCAATCCTCATCATCCTCCTATAACACCACATTTCGAATTCTTGTAATCTACGCTTCTCTTCCTTTCCTATAGTCCACGCCTCACACCCGTACAGTGCTACACTCCAAACATATACCTTCAGTAATCTTTTTCTAATACCCAAGTCAATATTTGATCTTAAAATCTGTTCCTTTTCTACGAATGCCTTCCTACCCTGTGCTATCCTACACTTTATATCTACCTTGCTTCGATTATCTTTTGTGATTCTACTGCCTAAATAACAAAAATCTGACACTTCTTCGATTCTATTATCTCCTATTGTGATCCTCATTTTTCTACTGCATTCCTTTTTGTCACACCTCATCACTTTAGTTTTATCTATATTTATTTTCATGTTAAAATCCCTAGTCAATACTGCCTGCATACCATTCAATACCCTTTCTAAATTCTTTTCGCTTTCTTCCAATATAGCTATATCGTCGGCGAATCTCAACATATATATTTTCTCTCCCTGTACATTCACACCTACACTATACTCTTCTTTTACTTTGTTTATTGCATCTTCTATATATAGATTAAATAATAATGGTGAAAGTGTACATCCCTGCCGAACTCCCTTCCCTATTTTTGCTACCTCTTCTTCCCCCTCAATTCTAACTAAGGCAGTTTGGTGTTTATATAAATTAAAAGTTATTCTCCTATCCTTATAATCTATACCCGTTTCTTTTAAAATTCTAAACATTATGTCCCAATCTACATTATCAAATGCCTTTTCTAAATCTACAAAAGCTATGCAAGTTACCTTTCCTACCCTCATTCTTTTTTCTACTACTGTTCTTAGTGCTAAAATCGCCTCCCTTGTCCCTCTGTTTTTCCTAAAACCAAACTGATCTTCTCCTAGCCTTTCCTCTACTTTATTTTCTAATCTCCTATAAATAATCTTTAGCAATATCTTTGATGCATGTGATAGTAGACTAATGATTTAGATTTCTCTTATATTTGTATATTTGTCTATCAAAAAATACATGAATAATAACATTTTATAAACATATTACACAAAATAAGCAACATTTAAGAACAAATAAGCAACAAATACGAAAATTTCACAAAAATGTTTACAGTCAAGTGTATTTGAAAAACAAATAATATTACTACTTGAATGTTTACTAACAGAATATAAAATTCTTAAATTTTTTTTAATAATTAAAATAATTTTTATTACATATTTAAAAGGTACTCTTTAATATAAGATATTGTAAGTTATTACTCAAGGTATTAGAAAATAATATTTATTTATTTATTTTATTATTTTTTACGCAAAATAGACATTCAATAAAGTTCAAAGCTAACTGGGATGAAAAATGTACATACTTGATTCCAATATTATATATATATGTAATAAAAATGCATATATATGGACGTTCTATGTAAAAAAATACAATTTTTTTTACAAAAAATAAAAACAAAATATTCTATGCGGGAAAATGATTAAATGGGACATTTTCGAATGTGAAATGATCTGAGGATTCTAAATCTGCAACTAGTTTTGCTGTAGGCCTAACGGTTTAGAAAATATCGTCCAAAAACTGAAAATGGAAAAATAAGAAGGGTTTTTTTGTGCTAAATTTTAACGTTTTCAATACTAAAAAGTAATATTTCGTAAATTAAAAAATCAAGACATTTGAGGATGCTATAAATATGTTCAGATATGTCAAAAAATAAGATTTCTCGAGATATTTAACATTTCTCGGGGTTATTATCGGCAAGCTCAACACGAGAACGAGTTTACAATTTTTGAATCTCGTCGCGATTGAGCGTTCTGAATTTTTTTATCGCCTTATTGAGATTGAACGTTTTTTTTATGGTCTTATCGAGATTAAGACGAGAGTTTTTTTTATATCCCGTCTCCTATCGCGAGATCGCAACACTAATCAAATAAGGTATATTACACAGGACATATGTTGCTCAGAAGAAAAAACGCATATAAGAACTACCGCCTTGGTTATGTTAACATTATATGTATCGTCAAATCGTGGCTCACGAACTACTGAGTAAAATATGAACTCACTAACTAACAAACATTTAATAAAATATAGCGAAATACGATTTGAAACCGGGAAATACCGAAATAATATATAATCCAACAATAACCGAAAAATGTACAGACTGTCAAATGTCGCGTTAATTTTTTCAATCGGTTGTTTCATAAATGACGGTGGATGCGTTGAAATGCTTACTTTGCTATTAATTATGGGTGGTATTAAAGTGGTTAAATTATGTCTTGGTATTTGCAGTGGGTTTTTACACCTGGTTAGATAATTGTGCTTGTTTTCATATATTCTAAAAGAATCATAAAACTTATGAACAAAACATAGAATTTCATAAACATTTGTGGCATAGACTGTCAAGATGGAGAGTTGTTTAAAAGTAGCTCTGCAAAGTATGTCTAAACGGCAAACCTAGCATGGAGCTTATTGTTCTTTTTTGGATTACAAAGATTGTCTTCATGAGCGTAGAATTACACCGCCCCCAATATATAATGCCATACTTAAACTTAAGGTTAACGTAAAAAAAAACCGAAGTAAGCAGTTCGACACACTTGCAAGCTGCTGCTAAGAGTTAGCCCCTTGATACAAAAACTAACACAACTTAACTTGTTACATAAGTAGCCAACGTGAGCGTCCCATCGTAGGTATCCATCAATTTGGATTCCCAACAATTTAACACTCTCAACTGCCCTAACCTTATCCGAATTTAACTTTAGATATAGGGGAGATTCAGAATGTGATGAAGTATGGAATAGAATCGCGTTCGTTTTGTCCCCATTGAGAGTTAATTTATTGGAATGAAACCATTCTTTAATTTTAGCATATGCATTATTTGAGGATGATTGCAATGAGGACATGTCCCTGCTAGATATAATCAAATTTGTGTCGTCTGAATATGAGACAATTTTACAGTTTGAAATTGTTGAAAATATGTTAAAGGTATCGTTGACGTACACCAGGAATAAGGTTGGGCCCAGGATTGATCCTTGCGGTACCCCAATATTACTCACTAGGAAATCAGAGGTTGAGCTACCATATACATTTGCGTCATTCTCTAAAAGTGATATATAAAAAGTTTACAAATTAAAAAAATTATGCAAAAGCAAGAACTATGTGCAACGTTAGAAAATTTGAAATTTGAATTATGGCATATCCATCTTAAAACACTTTTTGTAATATAAACGAATTCTTGAAAGCAAATAATTGCCGACAGTTTATTTGTAAATCCAAAATTTTATTATTTTCTTTTTAAACTTTGGACTCGACCACATATTAATCTAACTAACACATATTTAAATCTATATATAATGGCAATGTTAACGATGTACAATTTTACTTCCAAACAACATACGCTGGATCTATGCAATAAAATTGATAAAAAGAAAATATTTTTATTAAGAAGTCTATTAATAAATTAATCTGCACACGATAGAAGATTTTTTTTTCCCTAAATGACTACATAATTATAAACAGTCGATAATTAAAGTAATACAATTGACAGATAAATTTCGAACTGTTCAAACTATCGCTACAAAATTCTAAAACTATGGTAAGTATATATACAATATATAATATCGTATATTTTGTGTTTGCTAAATATAAAAACAAACTTAATTCATTTTATCGATCCTAGAATAGATTTACAATCAGTTTAAATATATATCGACAAATATATGATCGAATCCTCATTAAAAATTATTAAAGTAACATTAAATTTATTTCTCCGCAAGTATATGCCATTTTTTTGCTTTATGGTACAAATAAAAATCAACGAGGTTGTGATATGTTTCAACTATATAAACATCTACATAGTTACTACATGTAAATTTTAATCTATTTGAATAGTACAATTCGTACCTCTAGCTGTGCAACCTTATCAATTCTATGCAGAAACAAAGAATGAATGCAAAACCGCACCTCCTCGCATCGGATCACTATTTTAATAAATCATGAACCATCGGAATTGAAAATCCTGTCGAAGTAGCAGCCAGAAGGACATACAGAGACTTCAAAAGAACGTAAAGTGGTGGATCTTAAATTTATAATTCAAGTTTCGAACTTTATACTACACAACATTGTCAATGTTTACATTTTTAATTGTTGCATTTGTATGTATAAATATTCTCCCTAAATTAAAATTAGAACTAGATCAATACTAATATAGAATATCACCCAAATACCGTAACAAGCAAATTTGGTGATTTGGGTGATATTTATATTAAATAAAGATTTGGGTGATGATTTAACACCGTAGTGATAATTTTTAAAATAGATCAATACTATTACCGTTTGTTTAATTAATTTTTAGTAGATGCTTATTAAAATTAATTCATTTTTGAAAAAAATATATATATAATTCGTATTTTACAGACAAAACCATATTTTTCATTAAAGTAAAGTATAAATGTTTTCTCTGTATTTTAGATTTAAACTTTAATTGCCAGAGAAAAAATTAAAAATTGTTATTTCATATTTTCTTTTAATTTTGACAATGCTTTTGCCTACTTTTTATCTAAATTTGCATCGTTAATTTAATACATAAATTTTTTCCTAAAAATTGGAAAACAAATAATTCACACCAAAATACAATAAGATATTGTGCCGAATTTCTTTAGGACCAATTTCTTTTTCTATATTTTAAACAAATCCTTGGAGGTAAAAGTTTCATTGGATTATTAAATAGAAATAAATACGAAAGTACAAAAGCCAATGGCATTCGCCATCTTATCAAATTATATTTATAATAATAATGTTAGAAAACTAAATATTATTATTAAAACTTAAAAACCTTCTCGAAAATACCAAATAATAATTACCAGAAAACTATCGAGACGATATTTTTATTTGATTCCATTTTGCAACACTTTTTCTAATATTTGATTCAATTGAATTCAAATGAAAACTAGAACAGGCAATATAATAAATTATTGTCAGTTACGAAATTCACCTTTCAAAATTCTTTCATTATTTTGTGATTTAAACCATTCAATATCAAAATACGATATAGTCCGGCACACCAATCTCAAGTGTTCAGATAAATTGTCTTAGATTTCAAGAATTCAAGACAGAATTCAATCAATTCCCATCGTTCTGTATTATTTACATACTATGTATTTCTATACCTATATAAGATACAGTGTCTTCAGGAATTACCATCTCGTGGATTGCCAAAGTTCGCACCTCGGAAGGCATTATTGATTTTGTTTCAAGATATAATCATAATCAATAATGAATTAATTATGCACGAAGTTAAAAGCTGATAGAAAATATATTGCAAAGAAATTTCTTAGACAATAGAAATTCATATTGTCATTATTTAGATCAAGACTTTTTTACATGAAATCGTGGTAGAAATGTATTTAAATTTTGCATAGCCAATTACGCAAAAATGTACAGTTTTTGAAATTAAGAAATTTTACTTTTATATCAATGTATATTTTTGTTGAGTGTTCCTCAATCATAGAGATACGTCTGTATTTCCTTCTACCCTACCTATTGTAACCAATTACTTTAAAGAACCACGAAAATTAGGCAATTTTAACAATTCATTCATATATTTTTATTTTGAACTCGTTAAATTAGTCTCATCCATAAATACGACATGATATTTTACCACGTTTACATTTTAAAGCGGATTAAAGATTATATTCCATCGGGGGTGAATATTTGTATTTGGTGGTGTTAATTGTCATTTTTTGTTCTTGTGCAGCTTTATATTGAAAAATAATAAACGTAGTAGATTTAATATACTCGGATTAAGAGAAGAGCGATTAGGTGTAAGTATAGTTGCCTAAGGAATGGGCGATTGTTATTTTAAAGTTGATGGTATTTGAAGTACTATTTCCGTGCCAGCGCTGATTTTGCAAATTATCTAATGTGAAGAATTGCTAAGTTTTGGGGCGAAATATAAATTTACTTTTGAAATTAAATCTTCCATCGAAAATATATAAGATATTCTGAGACTGGTAGACATTTTTGCTCTAATCAATCAAGATGAAGATTAGTTTCCTTCTTCAATCTTTATAGTTTTATTTCATTTAGTAAGAAGGGAAAATATAATCAGATCAGAATCATTTGCAAAATGTAGTATTGTTGAAAAATGAAGAGTTTTGAATAGGTAAATAACGTAACAAATGAATTTGAGCGAAGGACAATTTATTTTATATTGTAATACTTTGTTTACTTAAGTTTTACATTTCTTTATATTTTATTACTGATAATTACTGAACATTTCTACTAAATACACATAAATTCTCCTTCCCTGAGAAAATCGCCAATATTAATTTCCCTTCTTCCTATCGACAATCTAAATTTTTAATCTAACTATTAACAACGTTATAATTTTTCGAAATCATAACATATTTTGCACTTTTTAAATTATTATTTGCACTTAAAACAATTTGGAATTTTTGCATATTTTGTTAGACTTATAAGCGGTTTTTTTTTTCAATATATTCGGCTTCAAGCGATTTGTTTTACATAATTCCGATTTATATCATGCAAATAAACATCCTGTATACAGGGATCCGTAATGAAGGAATACCGTGGCACTGTACGCATCCACAAAGTCCCACGGGAAACGTGAGGGGATCGAAATGTGGAATGTTCACCGCAGAAGAGGTTCTGATATTGCATGCACCTTCTGATATTGGTGGATGTAACAAGGAATTCAAAATGTGTTACATAAAATAAGATTGTGGTTGTGTCAAATGTTGTTGAACTCAATTGTGCTAGTGTATGGATTTTTAAAGTAGTATTTACAATGTTATTTTGGTATTATAATTATAATACGAGTTTAATAAATTATCACAAAATAGCTAATTATAAATGCTTCCACGTGAATCATGGAATGAATGCACTTTATGCGACTATTTGTGATTATGAAAACGAAAAAAAAAACAATTTTTTTCTGAAAATATCGAGTTTCTGGAGATTAGCATTTTTCTGAATTTTTCAAGAACTTTTTTTTTTACATCATATATATAGTAAGACATTTTTTTGATATATCTCTGAAACGTTGTATTTTATTAACGTGCAGCACGAACCTATATGGTATTTTAAATTATATGAAATTGTTCAAAAAGTTTGGTAAATGTACTTTTTTATTGTACATTGTATTATGGTTAATTTAATATAAAAAATTTAAATTACAAACTTTTTTTACAAACAATTTTTTGCATATTGCTTAGTAACAGAAGTATTTATTTCGTTTTTATCTTGTGCTACTGAAGATGGGGGCAAAGCCTCCGAAATGCGCATCCAGCTACTTAATGCTTTGAGTTACAGATTGATTATAACTATAATATATATTATATAATTATAATATATATATATATAAATGATTACCTGGATAATATTTATTTTCAGAAGTAACTTTTCTGTATCAACGTTAATCTTGATATGTTAAATAGTTCTGAAGATGTTGCAAAAATTAAAATTTAAAAAGAACTTATTGGTAAACTTATTTTTCGAGAACTCGTAAAGTTAGACTTACATCGTTTGATTGAAACTTTACAAGAAGTGCCAAGAAATATTCGCTTACATTTTTAGTACAATATAATTTATAATTGTAATTATTATACTTATACATATTATTTATGATATCGCACATTTTACAAAATTTGTTTTCATATCTAATGATAATTATTTTTAGAATAAAAAATACGATTCCATATATATATATTAATTTCAAAGAAATTAATAGTGAAGAATAGTAAATAAAAATATCATACAACCAGAAAATCTATATGTATTATGATTGACTTTTTAAAATTTCATTACAATTTGAACAATTCTGTAAATATTAGATTCTATATAATTTTAGCGAATTGGATTTTTTAAAGACGCACAAATGGTTCTTTTCTTACCCAAACAAACAAGGTTTGAATTGATGCAGTTTATTATGGAACGGAAGACATATTTATCTACATTTTAAAGCTAATTCTAGCAATTTGCTCGAAGCAAATATCAAATTTCTTTAGGAATTATTTATCAACAGAGAAATAAACTACCCTAATATCAACCATTGGATAGCAAAATGAACTTCAAATTAAAAGAAAGTAGGCCCTCAAAGAGTGTTGATCTCCAATTTGATAAAGCATAGTCTGTGATCATGTAGATCCTTTTTAAGGATGATTTATTCATCCCCATTTTTTTTGTATTAATTAATTTGAAGTTTCCTAGCGATGTACAAGAATATAAATAAGAACCCATATAATAAAATAATAATCATTATATCACTGTTATGAAACATAAAAATGAACAATTAAAAAATATATAAAAATTACTTAATTAATTAAATATCTAACATGCTAATATTAAAATATCACTACGTTGTCAAACAAATATCTTGTTTTGATATGATCAAATATAAAACACGGTAGGAAGTTTATTTATTTATACAAAATGAATACAATTGTAATTGTATGTCAGTTCAATTTATTCACAACGTTTATATAATTGCGAATTAACATTAATTGTTAAATTATGATACAAATTGAAATATAATTCCATGAATTGTGTATGGGAATGTAAATTATATGGTTGTCTGTACGATTAACATGATAAATTGTTACGTTACCGCATATTTGTCCAATAAATTTATTAATTACCGCTACAGAAGTATTGGAAAATAATGCGGGCATTAATTATAATTATAATTCTTCTAAACCGTGTTATAATAGTAATAAATTTACTCCAAAATAATCGTTGATTTATAATTTGGTGTATAATCGTAACAGGAAGTCTACTTTTTATAAGCACTTTCGTTCTTAAATTTTGTTAAAAAAAATTCCTCCTGTTGGTAGATATCCAAGGTTACGTGAGAAGGAATAATTTAATCGAATTGTTTCAATTAAGTGAGAATTTTTCCCGACTTTCGCGATAGGATCATCTTTTGCGTAATAATTGCGACGAAATAAATCAACGTTCAATTTGAACAATTTAAAAAATATATATCTTATAAAAAATAGTGTATTTTTTTCAATTATCGTAAAATATTTATTAATTTATTCTTATATATTACTATTTCAAGTTTTATAGTTTGCAGGAATGTAAACTTCTTCAGATTAAATAGAAACGATAAAAGTGCTGTAGCCGAGCATATTTTCGACTAACTCAGGTCATCCTATTCAAATTAGTTCACTAAAATTACTTAAAATTGTTTAAAATTATTCCGAATTATAAATACTTGCATAAATCTAAATCAAATTTAATTAATTTAGAATCGGGCCAAATGTCATCTTGTCTATTTAATTGATTTAATTCTTGTGCTACTGAAGATGGGAGCATAACCTTCGAAATGCGCATCTAGCTATATACTATTATTTAGCACCGTAGTGATAATTTTTTTAATTAAATGAGTTGAATAATCCGATTTATTGATTAGAATGTGTGCCAGCATCATATATAAAAATAATTTTCATTTAGGGTATTATTTAATTAATTTTTTTTTGTATTAGTTTAAATTATTTAAAATTGGACGGTACAATATAAAGTCGCAAAGCACATATAAACACTTTTTAATATCAGGCGTCCCCAACCGCCACAATTAATCAAATTTTCTGTTATATAGTGCGCATTTTAACCTTACTAGTTCATTTGAAGAGATTGTAATATATAATACAAGCCCAGGTGCGTAGCTACTATAAGGCAAGACGATGCAAGGCATTGGGGCCCATGGTTTTTTTATATTATATATTTTTAAAATTCTTTATTACAGTTTTATATTTTTTGACGGGGAGGGGGCCTCGGCCCACATTTGCATTAGGGTCCAGATTTTCTAGCTACGCCACTGTACAAGCCTTTTCTCCTCAACATTGAACAATATTCTATTTTAACTGTTTTGAACCGCTCTCTATAATTTGACCAATTGTATGGCATGTTGCTGAGTCAGACCGATAACGATAACTGTCTCTTCTATGGCGTGCTGTGTTATTAACACAGTCACTTGTCGAAATATGAGATATGGCCCTCGAAGAGCCGCACCCCCCCATGTATGGGGATTACAATAGAGGTCTTAATTCAACAAGCACACACATATATAACTCTACATATAAGATGCATGTATTGTGTAACCTTATGTATGAACGCAGGATGTAGTGAGACATGCACAATGTCACAATAAATATGTAAATTTTGAAGTTAATAATGGAGGCGAAGTATGTACGTAGGAGAAAATGTGGGACCCCAATATATACGGATTATAAAAGCTGAGTATATATTATTAAAAAAGCAGTATACGTAATTTGGTTATTTATAGCTGGAAGCAAAATTTGTCGAAAATTTGTTTACAAAATTAAATAATGGTCTTATACGGTTTATCAATATTCACTAATTTTTTTACGATCTCTAATTTACAATTCCCTAATAATGAAATTTTTAAAAAACTTTAATGGTACTAGGTGAAATAGGACATCCGATATCTCAAAATAAAAACGAACATAGTTCAATCAAATGTTCGTGGTTAAAGAAATACAAGTTGAAATGAAGAAATAATTGTTTAAGTTGAAATTTATATATATATATATATGTATAAATTATTTAACGATTACTTACTTATGAAGAGTACTAAATATGCGCAACTACCGATAAACTTTTGGTGATATTTATTCTGACAAGTACGTGATTTTTTTTGATAAATGTAAATTGTGGTGCATTTCAATTATTTTTAATAGAAAGGTGCAATTGTTTCATATCGATAACATAAACCGTTTTCATGAAATTTAACAATTAATGAACGCTCGACCTATAAGAACATTTCTGAATAGTTATTTTATGGACCAATTAATTACGTTTCAAAAAGATTATTTATTATTATGACTATTAATATAGAATATCACCCAAATACCGTAACTTAAAGCATTAACTAGCTAGATGTACATTTCGAAGGTTATGCCCCCATCTTCAGTAGCGCAAGATAAAACTAAATAAAATACCTCTGTCACGAATCGTGATTATATATATTATATATTATTATATGTAAACGAAATATTTTGTGTAAATTTTGCAAATATCATTTTTGTATTGAACTACTGCTACCTCAACTAATGCAACGGGATTTATGAAAGGAACAGAATATATCTTTATAATAATAAATAGTGCAGTACTAAAATTGCATTTTTCACATAAAAGTGTTTTATCTTTATTCAAATTTCCTTCAATTAAAAAAAAAACCCCAAAAATAATTCAAATCTATGTATATTAAGCTGAAATTATTTCAATAGAAAGTATTTGTAGTTATTTGTATATAACTTGTATTTTATAGCACATTATTCTAAATCGTTATTTTTGATATGTATAAGAAATCGAAGATATTGTTAAAGATTATTTATAGGAGATTAGAAAATAAAGTAGAGGAAAGGCTAGGAGAAGATCAGTTTGGTTTTAGGAAAAACAGAGGGACGAGAGAGGCGATTCTAGCACTAAGAACGGTAGTATAAAAAAGAAAGAGGGTAGGAAAGGTAACTTGCATAGCTTTTGTAGATTTAGAAAAGGCATTTGATAATGTAGATTGTGACATAATGTTTAGAATTTTAAAAGAAACGGGTATAGATTATAAGGATAGGAGAATAATTTTTAATTTATATAAACACCAAACTGCCTTAGTTAGAATTGAGGGGGAAGAAGAGGTAGCAAAAATAGGGAAGGGAGTTCGGCAGGGATGTACACTCTCACCGTTATTATTTAATCTATATATAGAAGATGCAATAAACAAAGTAAAAGAAGAGTATAGTGTAGGTGTGAATGTACAGGGAGAGAAAATATATATGCTGAGATTCGCCGACGATATAGCTATATTGGAAGAAAGCGAAAAGAATTTAGAAAGGGTATTGAATGGTATGCAGGCAGTATTGACTAGGGATTTTAACATGAAAATAAATATAGGTAAAACTAAAGTGATGAGGTGTGACAAAAAGGAATGCAGTAGAAAAATGAGGATCACAATAGGAGATAATAGAATCGAAGAAGTGTCAGATTTTTGTTATTTAGGCAGTAGAATCACAAAAGATAATCGAAGCAAGGTAGATATAAAGTGTAGGATAGCACAGGGTAGGAAGGCATTCGTAGAAAAGGAACAGATTTTAAGATCAAATATTGACTTGGGTATTAGAAAAAGATTACTGAAGGTATATGTTTGGAGTGTAGCACCGTACGGGTGTGAGGCGTGGACTATAGGAAAGGAAGAGAAGCGTAGATTACAAGCATTCGAAATGTGGTGTTATAGGAGGATGATGAGGATTGGTTGGGAAGATAAAGTAACAAATGAAGCTGTACTAGAGTTAGTAGGGGAGAAGAGAAGTATCTGGAGAGTGTTACAGCGTAGGAGAGACAGATTAGTAGGGCATATTCTTAGGCATGGGGGGATTATGCAATTGATCATAGAAGGTAGAGTGGAGGGAAAGAGAGGGGTAGGTAGGCCTAGATTGGAGTACGTGAGTCAGATAGTTGAAGACGTTGAGATGAATAGCTATAGGGAGATGAAGGGATTAGCTCAGGATAGATCGGCATGGCGTGCTGTTTCCAACCAATCTTTAGGATTGCGGACTCTTTAACTAAATAGCCTTCAACGTTTTTTCGACGAATTCCGCGACTTTCTCCGATTGAACCGCAACTCAGTAAAAACGTTAGCTAGGACCATTTATAGTCGTTCTAGCCTATTTTCGGCATTTTTTAATCCATCGCGAAAATCGACGATTTTTCCATAGTATAGCCTTCAACGTTTTTTCGACGAGTTCCGCGACTTTCTCCGATTGAACCGCAACTCAGTAAAAACGTTAGCTAGGACCATTTATAGTCGTTCTAGCCTATTTTCGGCATTTTTTAATCCATCGCGAAAATCGACGATTTTTCCATAGTATAGCCTTCAACGTTTTTTCGACGAATTCCGCGACTTTCTCCGATTGAACCGCAACTCAGTAAAAACGTTAGCTAGGACCATTTATAGTCGTTCTAGCCTATTTTCGGCATTTTTTAATCCATCGCGAAAATCGACGATTTTTCCATAGTATAGCCATCAACGTTTTTTCGACGAATTCCGCGACTTTCTCCGATTGAACCGCAACTCAGTAAAAACGTTAGCTAGGACCATTTATAGTCGTTCTAGCCTATTTTCGGCATTTTTTAATCCATCGCGAAAATCGACGATTTTTCCATAGTATAGCCATCAACGTTTTTTCGACGAATTCCGCGACTTTCTCCGATTGAACCGCAACTCAGTAAAAACGTTAGCTAGGACCATTTATAATCGTTCTAGCCTATTTTCGGCATTTTTTAATCCATCGCGAAAATCGACGATTTTTCCATAGTATAGCCATCAACGTTTTTTCGACGAATTCCGCGACTTTCTCCGATTGAACCGCAACTCAGTAAAAACGTTAGCTAGGACCATTTATAGTCGTTCTAGCCTATTTTCGGCATTTTTTAATCCATCGCGAAAATCGACGATTTTTCCATAGTATAGCCTTCAACGTTTTTTCGACGAATTCCGCGACTTTCTCCGATTGAACCGCAACTCAGTAAAAACGTTAGCTAGGACCATTTATAGTCGTTCTAGCCTATTTTCGGCATTTTTAATCCATCGCGAAAATCGACGATTTTTCCATAGTATAGCCATCAACGTTTTTTCGACGAATTCCGCGACTTTCTCCGATTGAACCGCAACTCAGTAAAAACGTTAGCTAGGACCATTTATAGTCGTTCTAGCCTATTTTCGGCATTTTTTAATCCATCGCGAAAATCGACGATTTTTCCATAGTATAGCCATCAACGTTTTTTCGACGAATTCCGCGACTTTCTCCGATTGAACCGCAACTCAGTAAAAACGTTAGCTAGGACCATTTATAGTCGTTCTAGCCTATTTTCGGCATTTTTTAATCCATCGCGAAAATCGACGATTTTTCCATAGTATAGCCTTCAACGTTTTTTCGACGAATTCCGCGACTTTCTCCGATTGAACCGCAACTCAGTAAAAACGTTAGCTAGGACCATTTATAGTCGTTCTAGCCTATTTTCGGCATTTTTTAATCCATCGCGAAAATCGACGATTTTTACATAGTATAGCCTTCAACGTTTTTTCGACGAATTCCGCGACTTTCTCCGATTGAACCGCAACTCAGTAAAAACGTTAGCTAGGACCATTTATAGTCGTTCTAGCCTATTTTCGGCATTTTTTAATCCATCGAGAAAATCGACGATTTTTCCATAGTATAGCCATCAACGTTTTTTCGACGAATTCCGCGACTTTCTCCGATTGAACCGCAACTCAGTAAAAACGTTAGCTAGGACCATTTATAGTCGTTCTAGCCTATTTTCGGCATTTTTTAATCCATCGCGAAAATCGACGATTTTTCCATAGTATAGCCTTCAACGTTTTTTCGACGAATTCCGCGACTTTCTCCGATTGAACCGCAACTCAGTAAAAACGTTAGCTAGGACCATTTATAGTCGTTCTAGCCTATTTTCGGCATTTTTTAATCCATCGCGAAAATCGACGATTTTTCCATAGTATAGCCTTCAACGTTTTTTCGACGAATTCCGCGACTTTCTCCGATTGAACCGCAACTCAGTAAAAACGTTAGCTAGGACCATTTATAGTCGTTCTAGCCTATTTTCGGCATTTTTTAATCCATCGCGAAAATCGACGATTTTTACATAGTATAGCCTTCAACGTTTTTTCGACGAATTCCGCGACTTTCTCCGATTGAACCGCAACTCAGTAAAAACGTTAGCTAGGACCATTTATAGTCGTTCTAGCCTATTTTCGGCATTTTTTAATCCATCGAGAAAATCGACGATTTTTCCATAGTATAGCCATCAACGTTTTTTCGACGAATTCCGCGACTTTCTCCGATTGAACCGCAACTCAGTAAAAACGTTAGCTAGGACCATTTATAGTCGTTCTAGCCTATTTTCGGCATTTTTTAATCCATCGCGAAAATCGACGATTTTTCCATAGTATAGCCTTCAACGTTTTTTCGACGAATTCCGCGACTTTCTCCGATTGAACCGCAACTCAGTAAAAACGTTAGCTAGGACCATTTATAGTCGTTCTAGCCTATTTTCGGCATTTTTTAATCCATCGCGAAAATCGACGATTTTTCCATAGTATAGCCATCAACGTTTTTTCGACGAATTCCGCGACTTTCTCCGATTGAACCGCAACTCAGTAAAAACGTTAGCTAGGACCATTTATAGTCGTTCTAGCCTATTTTCGGCATTTTTTAATCCATCGCGAAAATCGACGATTTTTCCATAGTATAGCCTTCAACGTTTTTTCGACGAATTCCGCGACTTTCTCCGATTGAACCGCAACTCAGTAAAAACGTTAGCTAGGACCATTTATAGTCGTTCTAGCCTATTTTCGGCATTTTTTAATCCATCGCGAAAATCGACGATTTTTCCATAGTATAGCCTTCAACGTTTTTTCGACGAATTCCGCGACTTTCTCCGATTGAACCGCAACGCAGTAAAAACGTTAGCTAGGACCATTTATAGTCGTTCTAGCCTATTTTCGGCATTTTTTAATCCATCGCGAAAATCGACGATTTTTCCATAGTATAGCCATCAACGTTTTTGCGACGAATTCCGCGACTTTCTCCGATTGAACCGCAACTCAGTAAAAACGTTAGCTAGGACCATTTATAGTCGTTCTAGCCTATTTTCGGCATTTTTTAATCCATCGCGAAAATCGACGATTTTTCCATAGTATAGCCTTCAACGTTTTTTCGACGAATTCCGCGACTTTCTCCGATTGAACCGCAACGCAGTAAAAACGTTAGCTAGGACCATTTATAGTCGTTCTAGCCTATTTTCGGCATTTTTTAATCCATCGCGAAAATCGACGATTTTTCCATAGTATAGCCATCAACGTTTTTTCGACGAATTCCGCGACTTTCTCCGATTGAACCGCAACTCAGTAAAAACGTTAGCTAGGACCATTTATAGTCGTTCTAGCCTATTTTCGGCATTTTTTAATCCATCGCGAAAATCGACGATTTTTCCATAGTATAGCCATCAACGTTTTTTCGACGAATTCCGCGACTTTCTCCGATTGAACCGCAACTCAGTAAAAACGTTAGCTAGGACCATTTATAGTCGTTCTAGCCTATTTTCGGCATTTTTTAATCCATCGCGAAAATCGACGATTTTTCCATAGTATAGCCATCAACGTTTTTTCGACGAATTCCGCGACTTTCTCCGATTGAACCGCAACTCAGTAAAAACGTTAGCTAGGACCATTTATAGTCGTTCTAGCCTATTTTCGGCATTTTTTAATCCATCGCGAAAATCGACGATTTTTCCATAGTATAGCCATCAACGTTTTTTCGACGAATTCCGCGACTTTCTCCGATTGAACCGCAACTCAGTAAAAACGTTAGCTAGGACCATTTATAGTCGTTCTAGCCTATTTTCGGCATTTTTTAATCCATCGCGAAAATCGACGATTTTTCCATAGTATAGCCTTCAACGTTTTTTCGACGAATTCCGCGACTTTCTCCGATTGAACCGCAACGCAGTAAAAACGTTAGCTAGGACCATTTATAGTCGTTCTAGCCTATTTTCGGCATTTTTTAATCCATCGCGAAAATCGACGATTTTTCCATAGTATAGCCATCAACGTTTTTTCGACGAATTCCGCGACTTTCTCCGATTGAACCGCAACTCAGTAAAAACGTTAGCTAGGACCATTTATAGTCGTTCTAGCCTATTTTCGGCATTTTTAATCCATCGCGAAAATCGACGATTTTTCCATAGTATAGCCATCAACGTTTTTTCGACGAATTACGCGACTTTCTCCGATTGAACCGCAACTCAGTAAAATCGTTAGCTAGGACCATTTATAGTCGTTCTAGCCTATTTTCGGCATTTTTTAATCCATCGCGAAAATCGACGATTTTTCCATAGTATAGCCATCAACGTTTTTTCGACGAATTCCGCGACTTTCTCCGATTGAACCGCAACTCAGTAAAAACGTTAGCTAGGACCATTTATAGTCGTTCTAGCCTATTTTCGGCATTTTTTAATCCATCGCGAAAATCGACGATTTTTCCATAGTATAGCCATCAACGTTTTTTCGACGAATTCCGCGACTTTCTCCGATTGAACCGCAACTCAGTAAAAACGTTAGCTAGGACCATTTATAGTCGTTCTAGCCTATTTTCGGCATTTTTTAATCCATCGCGAAAATCGACGATTTTTCCATAGTATAGCCATCAACGTTTTTTCGACGAATTCCGCGACTTTCTCCGATTGAACCGCAACTCAGTAAAAACGTTAGCTAGGACCATTTATAGTCGTTCTAGCCTATTTTCGGCATTTTTAATCCATCGCGAAAATCGACGATTTTTCCATAGTATAGCCATCAACGTTTTTTCGACGAATTCCGCGACTTTCTCCGATTGAACCGCAACTCAGTAAAAACGTTAGCTAGGACCATTTATAGTCGTTCTAGCCTATTTTCGGCATTTTTAATCCATCGCGAAAATCGACGATTTTTCCATAGTATAGCCATCAACGTTTTTTCGACGAATTCCGCGACTTTCTCCGATTGAACCGCAACTCAGTAAAAACGTTAGCTAGGACCATTTATAGTCGTTCTAGCCTATTTTCGGCATTTTTTAATCCATCGCGAAAATCGACGATTTTTCCATAGTATAGCCTTCAACGTTTTTTCGACGAATTCCGCGACTTTCTCCGATTGAACCGCAACTCAGTAAAAACGTTAGCTAGGACCATTTATAGTCGTTCTAGCCTATTTTCGGCATTTTTTAATCCATCGCGAAAATCGACGATTTTTCCATAGTATAGCCATCAACGTTTTTTCGACGAATTCCGCGACTTTCTCCGATTGAACCGCAACTCAGTAAAAACGTTAGCTAGGACCATTTATAGTCGTTCTAGCCTATTTTCGGCATTTTTAATCCATCGCGAAAATCGACGATTTTTCCATAGTATAGCCATCAACGTTTTTTCGACGAATTCCGCGACTTTCTCCGATTGAACCGCAACTCAGTAAAAACGTTAGCTAGGACCATTTATAGTCGTTCTAGCCTATTTTCGGCATTTTTTAATCCATCGCGAAAATCGACGATTTTTCCATAGTATAGCCATCAACGTTTTTTCGACGAATTCCGCGACTTTCTCCGATTGAACCGCAACTCAGTAAAAACGTTAGCTAGGACCATTTATAGTCGTTCTAGCCTATTTCGGCATTTTTTAATCCATCGCGAAAATCGACGATTTTTCCATAGTATAGCCTTCAACGTTTTTTCGACGAATTCCGCGACTTTCTCCGATTGAACCGCAACTCAGTAAAAACGTTAGCTAGGACCATTTATAGTCGTTCTAGCCTATTTTCGGCATTTTTAATCCATCGCGAAAATCGACGATTTTTCCATAGTATAGCCTTCAACGTTTTTTCGACGAATTCCGCGACTTTCTCCGATTGAACCGCAACTCAGTAAAAACGTTAGCTAGGACCATTTATAGTCGTTCTAGCCTATTTTCGGCATTTTTTAATCCATCGCGAAAATCGACGATTTTTCCATAGTATAGCCTTCAACGTTTTTTCGACGAATTCCGCGACTTTCTCCGATTGAACCGCAACGCAGTAAAAACGTTAGCTAGGACCATTTATAGTCGTTCTAGCCTATTTTCGGCATTTTTTAATCCATCGCGAAAATCGACGATTTTTCCATAGTATAGCCATCAACGTTTTTTCGACGAATTCCGCGACTTTCTCCGATTGAACCGCAACTCAGTAAAAACGTTAGCTAGGACCATTTATAGTCGTTCTAGCCTATTTTCGGCATTTTTTAATCCATCGCGAAAATCGACGATTTTTCCATAGTATAGCCATCAACGTTTTTTCGACGAATTCCGCGACTTTCTCCGATTGAACCGCAACTCAGTAAAAACGTTAGCTAGGACCATTTATAGTCGTTCTAGCCTATTTTCGGCATTTTTAATCCATCGCGAAAATCGACGATTTTTCCATAGTATAGCCATCAACGTTTTTTCGACGAATTCCGCGACTTTCTCCGATTGAACCGCAACTCAGTAAAAACGTTAGCTAGGACCATTTATAGTCGTTCTAGCCTATTTTCGGCATTTTTTAATCCATCGCGAAAATCGACGATTTTTCCATAGTATAGCCATCAACGTTTTTTCGACGAATTCCGCGACTTTCTCCGATTGAACCGCAACTCAGTAAAAACGTTAGCTAGGACCATTTATAGTCGTTCTAGCCTATTTTCGGCATTTTTTAATCCATCGCGAAAATCGACGATTTTTCCATAGTATAGCCTTCAACGTTTTTTCGACGAATTCCGCGACTTTCTCCGATTGAACCGCAACTCAGTAAAAACGTTAGCTAGGACCATTTATAGTCGTTCTAGCCTATTTTCGGCATTTTTTAATCCATCGCGAAAATCGACGATTTTTCCATAGTATAGCCTTCAACGTTTTTTCGACGAATTCCGCGACTTTCTCCGATTGAACCGCAACTCAGTAAAAACGTTAGCTAGGACCATTTATAGTCGTTCTAGCCTATTTTCGGCATTTTTTAATCCATCGCGAAAATCGACGATTTTTCCATAGTATAGCCTTCAACGTTTTTTCGACGAATTCCGCGACTTTCTCCGATTGAACCGCAACTCAGTAAAAACGTTAGCTAGGACCATTTATAGTCGTTCTAGCCTATTTTCGGCATTTTTTAATCCATCGCGAAAATCGACGATTTTTCCATAGTATAGCCATCAACGTTTTTTCGACGAATTCCGCGACTTTCTCCGATTGAACCGCAACTCAGTAAAAACGTTAGCTAGGACCATTTATAGTCGTTCTAGCCTATTTTCGGCATTTTTTAATCCATCGCGAAAATCGACGATTTTTCCATAGTATAGCCTTCAACGTTTTTTCGACGAATTCCGCGACTTTCTCCGATTGAACCGCAACTCAGTAAAAACGTTAGCTAGGACCATTTATAGTCGTTCTAGCCTATTTTCGGCATTTTTTAATCCATCGCGAAAATCGACGATTTTTCCATAGTATAGCCTTCAACGTTTTTTCGACGAATTCCGCGACTTTCTCCGATTGAACCGCAACTCAGTAAAAACGTTAGCTAGGACCATTTATAGTCGTTCTAGCCTATTTTCGGCATTTTTTAATCCATCGCGAAAATCGACGATTTTTCCATAGTATAGCCATCAACGTTTTTTCGACGAATTCCGCGACTTTCTCCGATTGAACCGCAACTCAGTAAAAACGTTAGCTAGGACCATTTATAGTCGTTCTAGCCTATTTTCGGCATTTTTTAATCCATCGCGAAAATCGACGATTTTTCCATAGTATAGCCATCAACGTTTTTTCGACGAATTCCGCGACTTTCTCCGATTGAACCGCAACTCAGTAAAAACGTTAGCTAGGACCATTTATAGTCGTTCTAGCCTATTTTCGGCATTTTTTAATCCATCGCGAAAATCGACGATTTTTCCATAGTATAGCCTTCAACGTTTTTTCGACGAATTCCGCGACTTTCTCCGATTGAACCGCAACTCAGTAAAAACGTTAGCTAGGACCATTTATAGTCGTTCTAGCCTATTTTCGGCATTTTTTAATCCATCGCGAAAATCGACGATTTTTCCATAGTATAGCCATCAACGTTTTTTCGACGAATTCCGCGACTTTCTCCGATTGAACCGCAACTCAGTAAAAACGTTAGCTAGGACCATTTATAGTCGTTCTAGCCTATTTTCGGCATTTTTTAATCCATCGCGAAAATCGACGATTTTTCCATAGTATAGCCTTCAACGTTTTTTCGACGAATTCCGCGACTTTCTCCGATTGAACCGCAACTCAGTAAAAACGTTAGCTAGGACCATTTATAGTCGTTCTAGCCTATTTTCGGCATTTTTTAATCCATCGCGAAAATCGACGATTTTTCCATAGTATAGCCTTCAACGTTTTTTCGACGAATTCCGCGACTTTCTCCGATTGAACCGCAACTCAGTAAAAACGTTAGCTAGGACCATTTATAGTCGTTCTAGCCTATTTTCGGCATTTTTTAATCCATCGCGAAAATCGACGATTTTTCCATAGTATAGCCTTCAACGTTTTTTCGACGAATTCCGCGACTTTCTCCGATTGAACCGCAACTCAGTAAAAACGTTAGCTAGGACCATTTATAGTCGTTCTAGCCTATTTTCGGCATTTTTAATCCATCGCGAAAATCGACGATTTTTCCATAGTATAGCCTTCAACGTTTTTTCGACGAATTCCGCGACTTTCTCCGATTGAACCGCAACTCAGTAAAAACGTTAGCTAGGACCATTTATAGTCGTTCTAGCCTATTTTCGGCATTTTTTAATCCATCGCGAAAATCGACGATTTTTCCATAGTATAGCCATCAACGTTTTTTCGACGAATTCCGCGACTTTCTCCGATTGAACCGCAACTCAGTAAAAACGTTAGCTAGGACCATTTATAGTCGTTCTAGCCTATTTTCGGCATTTTTTAATCCATCGCGAAAATCGACGATTTTTCCATAGTATAGCCTTCAACGTTTTTTCGACGAATTCCGCGACTTTCTCCGATTGAACCGCAACTCAGTAAAAACGTTAGCTAGGACCATTTATAGTCGTTCTAGCCTATTTTCGGCATTTTTTAATCCATCGCGAAAATCGACGATTTTTCCATAGTATAGCCATCAACGTTTTTTCGACGAATTCCGCGACTTTCTCCGATTGAACCGCAACTCAGTAAAAACGTTAGCTAGGACCATTTATAGTCGTTCTAGCCTATTTTCGGCATTTTTTAATCCATCGCGAAAATCGACGATTTTTCCATAGTATAGCCTTCAACGTTTTTTCGACGAATTCCGCGACTTTCTCCGATTGAACCGCAACTCAGTAAAAACGTTAGCTAGGACCATTTATAGTCGTTCTAGCCTATTTTCGGCATTTTTTAATCCATCGCGAAAATCGACGATTTTTCCATAGTATAGCCATCAACGTTTTTTCGACGAATTCCGCGACTTTCTCCGATTGAACCGCAACTCAGTAAAAACGTTAGCTAGGACCATTTATAGTCGTTCTAGCCTATTTTCGGCATTTTTTAATCCATCGCGAAAATCGACGATTTTTCCATAGTATAGCCTTCAACGTTTTTTCGACGAATTCCGCGACTTTCTCCGATTGAACCGCAACTCAGTAAAAACGTTAGCTAGGACCATTTATAGTCGTTCTAGCCTATTTTCGGCATTTTTTAATCCATCGCGAAAATCGACGATTTTTCCATAGTATAGCCTTCAACGTTTTTTCGACGAATTCCGCGACTTTCTCCGATTGAACCGCAACTCAGTAAAAACGTTAGCTAGGACCATTTATAGTCGTTCTAGCCTATTTTCGGCATTTTTTAATCCATCGCGAAAATCGACGATTTTTCCATAGTATAGCCTTCAACGTTTTTTCGACGAATTCCGCGACTTTCTCCGATTGAACCGCAACTCAGTAAAAACGTTAGCTAGGACCATTTATAGTCGTTCTAGCCTATTTTCGGCATTTTTTAATCCATCGCGAAAATCGACGATTTTTCCATAGTATAGCCTTCAACGTTTTTTCGACGAATTCCGCGACTTTCTCCGATTGAACCGCAACTCAGTAAAAACGTTAGCTAGGACCATTTATAGTCGTTCTAGCCTATTTTCGGCATTTTTTAATCCATCGCGAAAATCGACGATTTTTCCATAGTATAGCCTTCAACGTTTTTTCGACGAATTCCGCGACTTTCTCCGATTGAACCGCAACTCAGTAAAAACGTTAGCTAGGACCATTTATAGTCGTTCTAGCCTATTTTCGGCATTTTTTAATCCATCGCGAAAATCGACGATTTTTCCATAGTATAGCCTTCAACGTTTTTTCGACGAATTCCGCGACTTTCTCCGATTGAACCGCAACTCAGTAAAAACGTTAGCTAGGACCATTTATAGTCGTTCTAGCCTATTTTCGGCATTTTTTAATCCATCGCGAAAATCGACGATTTTTCCATAGTATAGCCTTCAACGTTTTTTCGACGAATTCCGCGACTTTCTCCGATTGAACCGCAACTCAGTAAAAACGTTAGCTAGGACCATTTATAGTCGTTCTAGCCTATTTTCGGCATTTTTTAATCCATCGCGAAAATCGACGATTTTTCCATAGTATAGCCTTCAACGTTTTTTCGACGAATTCCGCGACTTTCTCCGATTGAACCGCAACTCAGTAAAAACGTTAGCTAGGACCATTTATAGTCGTTCTAGCCTATTTTCGGCATTTTTTAATCCATCGCGAAAATCGACGATTTTTCCATAGTATAGCCTTCAACGTTTTTTCGACGAATTCCGCGACTTTCTCCGATTGAACCGCAACTCAGTAAAAACGTTAGCTAGGACCATTTATAGTCGTTCTAGCCTATTTTCGGCATTTTTTAATCCATCGCGAAAATCGACGATTTTTCCATAGTATAGCCTTCAACGTTTTTTCGACGAATTCCGCGACTTTCTCCGATTGAACCGCAACTCAGTAAAAACGTTAGCTAGGACCATTTATAGTCGTTCTAGCCTATTTTCGGCATTTTTTAATCCATCGCGAAAATCGACGATTTTTCCATAGTATAGCCATCAACGTTTTTTCGACGAATTCCGCGACTTTCTCCGATTGAACCGCAACTCAGTAAAAACGTTAGCTAGGACCATTTATAGTCGTTCTAGCCTATTTTCGGCATTTTTTAATCCATCGCGAAAATCGACGATTTTTCCATAGTATAGCCTTCAACGTTTTTTCGACGAATTCCGCGACTTTCTCCGATTGAACCGCAACTCAGTAAAAACGTTAGCTAGGACCATTTATAGTCGTTCTAGCCTATTTTCGGCATTTTTTAATCCATCGCGAAAATCGACGATTTTTCCATAGTATAGCCATCAACGTTTTTTCGACGAATTCCGCGACTTTCTCCGATTGAACCGCAACTCAGTAAAACGTTAGCTAGGACCATTTATAGTCGTTCTAGCCTATTTTCGGCATTTTTTAATCCATCGCGAAAATCGACGATTTTTCCATAGTATAGCCTTCAACGTTTTTTCGACGAATTCCGCGACTTTCTCCGATTGAACCGCAACTCAGTAAAAACGTTAGCTAGGACCATTTATAGTCGTTCTAGCCTATTTTCGGCATTTTTTAATCCATCGCGAAAATCGACGATTTTTCCATAGTATAGCCTTCAACGTTTTTTCGACGAATTCCGCGACTTTCTCCGATTGAACCGCAACTCAGTAAAAACGTTAGCTAGGACCATTTATAGTCGTTCTAGCCTATTTTCGGCATTTTTTAATCCATCGCGAAAATCGACGATTTTTCCATAGTATAGCCTTCAACGTTTTTTCGACGAATTCCGCGACTTTCTCCGATTGAACCGCAACTCAGTAAAAACGTTAGCTAGGACCATTTATAGTCGTTCTAGCCTATTTTCGGCATTTTTTAATCCATCGCGAAAATCGACGATTTTTCCATAGTATAGCCTTCAACGTTTTTTCGACGAATTCCGCGACTTTCTCCGATTGAACCGCAACTCAGTAAAACGTTAGCTAGGACCATTTATAGTCGTTCTAGCCTATTTTCGGCATTTTTTAATCCATCGCGAAAATCGACGATTTTTCCATAGTATAGCCTTCAACGTTTTTTCGACGAATTCCGCGACTTTCTCCGATTGAACCGCAACTCAGTAAAAACGTTAGCTAGGACCATTTATAGTCGTTCTAGCCTATTTTCGGCATTTTTTAATCCATCGCGAAAATCGACGATTTTTCCATAGTATAGCCTTCAACGTTTTTTCGACGAATTCCGCGACTTTCTCCGATTGAACCGCAACTCAGTAAAAACGTTAGCTAGGACCATTTATAGTCGTTCTAGCCTATTTTCGGCATTTTTTAATCCATCGCGAAAATCGACGATTTTTCCATAGTATAGCCTCAACGTTTTTTCGACGAATTCCGCGACTTTCTCCGATTGAACCGCAACTCAGTAAAAACGTTAGCTAGGACCATTTATAGTCGTTCTAGCCTATTTTCGGCATTTTTTAATCCATCGCGAAAATCGACGATTTTTCCATAGTATAGCCTTCAACGTTTTTTCGACGAATTCCGCGACTTTCTCCGATTGAACCGCAACTCAGTAAAAACGTTAGCTAGGACCATTTATAGTCGTTCTAGCCTATTTTCGGCATTTTTTAATCCATCGCGAAAATCGACGATTTTTCCATAGTATAGCCTTCAACGTTTTTTCGACGAATTCCGCGACTTTCTCCGATTGAACCGCAACTCAGTAAAAACGTTAGCTAGGACCATTTATAGTCGTTCTAGCCTATTTTCGGCATTTTTTAATCCATCGCGAAAATCGACGATTTTTCCATAGTATAGCCTTCAACGTTTTTTCGACGAATTCCGCGACTTTCTCCGATTGAACCGCAACTCAGTAAAAACGTTAGCTAGGACCATTTATAGTCGTTCTAGCCTATTTTCGGCATTTTTTAATCCATCGCGAAAATCGACGATTTTTCCATAGTATAGCCTTCAACGTTTTTTCGACGAATTCCGCGACTTTCTCCGATTGAACCGCAACTCAGTAAAAACGTTAGCTAGGACCATTTATAGTCGTTCTAGCCTATTTTCGGCATTTTTTAATCCATCGCGAAAATCGACGATTTTTCCATAGTATAGCCTTCAACGTTTTTTCGACGAATTCCGCGACTTTCTCCGATTGAACCGCAACTCAGTAAAAACGTTAGCTAGGACCATTTATAGTCGTTCTAGCCTATTTTCGGCATTTTTTAATCCATCGCGAAAATCGACGATTTTTCCATAGTATAGCCTTCAACGTTTTTTCGACGAATTCCGCGACTTTCTCCGATTGAACCGCAACTCAGTAAAAACGTTAGCTAGGACCATTTATAGTCGTTCTAGCCTATTTTCGGCATTTTTAATCCATCGCGAAAATCGACGATTTTTCCATAGTATAGCCATCAACGTTTTTTCGACGAATTCCGCGACTTTCTCCGATTGAACCGCAACTCAGTAAAAACGTTAGCTAGGACCATTTATAGTCGTTCTAGCCTATTTTCGGCATTTTTTAATCCATCGCGAAAATCGACGATTTTTCCATAGTATAGCCTTCAACGTTTTTTCGACGAATTCCGCGACTTTCTCCGATTGAACCGCAACTCAGTAAAAACGTTAGCTAGGACCATTTATAGTCGTTCTAGCCTATTTTCGGCATTTTTTAATCCATCGCGAAAATCGACGATTTTTCCATAGTATAGCCTTCAACGTTTTTTCGACGAATTCCGCGACTTTCTCCGATTGAACCGCAACTCAGTAAAAACGTTAGCTAGGACCATTTATAGTCGTTCTAGCCTATTTTCGGCATTTTTAATCCATCGCGAAAATCGACGATTTTTCCATAGTATAGCCATCAACGTTTTTTCGACGAATTCCGCGACTTTCTCCGATTGAACCGCAACTCAGTAAAAACATTAGCTAGGACCATTTATAGTCGTTCTAGCCTATTTTCGGCATTTTTAATCCATCGCGAAAATCGACGATTTTTCCATAGTATAGCCATCAACGTTTTTTCGACGAATTCCGCGACTTTCTCCGATTGAACCGCAACTCAGTAAAAACGTTAGCTAGGACCATTTATAGTCGTTCTAGCCTATTTTCGGCATTTTTTAATCCATCGCGAAAATCGACGATTTTTCCATAGTATAGCCTTCAACGTTTTTTCGACGAATTCCGCGACTTTCTCCGATTGAACCGCAACTCAGTAAAAACGTTAGCTAGGACCATTTATAGTCGTTCTAGCCTATTTTCGGCATTTTTTAATCCATCGCGAAAATCGACGATTTTTCCATAGTATAGCCTTCAACGTTTTTTCGACGAATTCCGCGACTTTCTCCGATTGAACCGCAACTCAGTAAAAACGTTAGCTAGGACCATTTATAGTCGTTCTAGCCTATTTTCGGCATTTTTTAATCCATCGCGAAAATCGACGATTTTTCCATAGTATAGCCATCAACGTTTTTTCGACGAATTCCGCGACTTTCTCCGATTGAACCGCAACTCAGTAAAAACGTTAGCTAGGACCATTTATAGTCGTTCTAGCCTATTTTCGGCATTTTTTAATCCATCGCGAAAATCGACGATTTTTCCATAGTATAGCCATCAACGTTTTTTCGACGAATTCCGCGACTTTCTCCGATTGAACCGCAACTCAGTAAAAACGTTAGCTAGGACCATTTATAGTCGTTCTAGCCTATTTTCGGCATTTTTTAATCCATCGCGAAAATCGACGATTTTTCCATAGTATAGCCTTCAACGTTTTTTCGACGAATTCCGCGACTTTCTCCGATTGAACCGCAACTCAGTAAAAACGTTAGCTAGGACCATTTATAGTCGTTCTAGCCTATTTTCGGCATTTTTTAATCCATCGCGAAAATCGACGATTTTTACATAGTATAGCCTTCAACGTTTTTTCGACGAATTCCGCGACTTTCTCCGATTGAACCGCAACTCAGTAAAAACGTTAGCTAGGACCATTTATAGTCGTTCTAGCCTATTTTCGGCATTTTTTAATCCATCGCGAAAATCGACGATTTTTCCATAGTATAGCCATCAACGTTTTTTCGACGAATTCCGCGACTTTCTCCGATTGAACCGCAACTCAGTAAAAACGTTAGCTAGGACCATTTATAGTCGTTCTAGCCTATTTTCGGCATTTTTTAATCCATCGCGAAAATCGACGATTTTTCCATAGTATAGCCATCAACGTTTTTTCGACGAATTCCGCGACTTTCTCCGATTGAACCGCAACTCAGTAAAAACGTTAGCTAGGACCATTTATAGTCGTTCTAGCCTATTTTCGGCATTTTTTAATCCATCGCGAAAATCGACGATTTTTCCATAGTATAGCCATCAACGTTTTTTCGACGAATTCCGCGACTTTCTCCGATTGAACCGCAACTCAGTAAAAACGTTAGCTAGGACCATTTATAGTCGTTCTAGCCTATTTTCGGCATTTTTTAATCCATCGCGAAAATCGACGATTTTTCCATAGTATAGCCATCAACGTTTTTTAGACGAATTCCGCGACTTTCTCCGATTGAACCGCAACTCAGTAAAACGTTAGCTAGGACCATTTATAGTCGTTCTAGCCTATTTTCGGCATTTTTTAATCCATCGCGAAAATCGACGATTTTTCCATAGTATAGCCATCAACGTTTTTTCGACGAATTCCGCGACTTTCTCCGATTGAACCGCAACTCAGTAAAAACGTTAGCTAGGACCATTTATAGTCGTTCTAGCCTATTTTCGGCATTTTTTAATCCATCGCGAAAATCGACGATTTTCCATAGTATAGCCATCAACGTTTTTTCGACGAATTCCGCGACTTTCTCCGATTGAACCGCAACTCAGTAAAAACGTTAGCTAGGACCATTTATAGTCGTTCTAGCCTATTTTCGGCATTTTTTAATCCATCGCGAAAATCGACGATTTTTCCATAGTATAGCCTTCAACGTTTTTTCGACGAATTCCGCGACTTTCTCCGATTGAACCGCAACTCAGTAAAAACGTTAGCTAGGACCATTTATAGTCGTTCTAGCCTATTTTCGGCATTTTTTAATCCATCGCGAAAATCGACGATTTTTCCATAGTATAGCCATCAACGTTTTTTCGACGAAT